>CM060952.1:88974422-89089422 GCA_030765055.1 Mantis religiosa
ATGAAATGACATACTGCTCAGAATTATTGAGCCTTTTCGATACAATGCCGTGAATATGACAAATCTGACCAAACATTTTATAAAATAGAAGCCTGTCAGTACTCATACCTGTCACTCCAAGGTCCATTCCATTCAAATTCATCACCCCATGGATTTCGAATCCTAATCAGCAGAACATACTCTTCTGTAGCTGCCAGTTTGAAATAACGAATTTTTGTGATGCTGTAAGCATGGTCTTTCACAAGACCTTCACGGGTTTTTCCTTCAATTTCTACTGATTTTGACTGAAAATATATGAAAAAAAAAATTATTTTAAACAGGCTAAAATAACATTTTTATAACTTTGAAGTAAGCTAACAGTATGTAGTTGATAAACCAAAAAATGTGATGTGTTACATACACTTGATCTTTTCTACCCACTATAATCTGTTTATATATAAGTAGCTTCCACAAATTGTTCTTATGCAAGCTTATTTTTCTAACCACTCATGTTGATTATGATAAACATTTGTAGAAATAATTTCTTTACACATTACATTATGATACAGAAGAAACTGAATGAATAGTGAGATGTTTAAAAGTGGCCTGTTATGACTATTCAGTTCCATATTCTTTGCTTGAAATTGTAAGGAACATAAATAGCAACAGAACTTCAAAAGTTACATTGTATTAAACAACTGAAACCAATTTTAAAGTATACTTAACATAGGAAGTTTCCAGAACTGCAGGGAGCGCACACAATAGTTTGTTGCTTCTGCCATTATAATGCAAGCCATTTGATTTCTAGGTCATTATTGTGCAGATCATTTGTTCTAAAGGGAATGGCAAACAGCTGTGTCATAGCCACAGGAGGCTATGTAATGGAGCCACCATACCTTCTGTCCAGTACTGCCACTGACAATTCGCATGCATGTCATACTTCCAGCAACCCAGGTGGCTGGGCAGAGAGGTTGGCATGCTCTCAAAGATTCCATCAAATGGCAACGAACTTGTGGACTTGATTAAAATAATTTCAATAACTTCCAGGGACATAAGAAAATATACTTATTCTAAATTACCTTTTATTTGGAAACTCTGGATCAGATGGAGAGTCCAGGATGGGTGATGAACCCGATGCCTGGTATGAGAGTGACAAAAGTAGATGACAGAGTGAGGGTAAAATTAATGAAAGGAAACATGATGTTGAGTAATTAGTGGAATGATAGTGGGGGAAACCAGAGGTACTACAGGATCTGAAATATTTTGTGCTCAGTGTTCAGTTAAATGGACATTCCTGCAAAGTAATATGATCAATTAAATGTAGAAAATAGAACAATAAGCTTTTATAAGAGAACTATTAATTGAACATTCATAATATTTATACTACTTCACTTAAAGAACATAATTGATCTTCAATTAATAGTGTGATTAACCTTACTGTTGAAAAACTTCCAATTATTACTGAATTTTATAAATGCAGATTAGTGAAGAGTGTGTAGAGAATGCAATGTATCAGATTTTTATCACAGTTTTGTAAAGAACAATAATAGTAGCCTTTAAATTGTAAAAATGTGCATCTTTTTGAACTAAGTTAATTCAAAGACTTCATTTACTGAGAAACAAAAGATGTGCAAATACTAAGGAGTAGATGCTCACTGCTATTAGACAGCTGATCAGGGCCGAGTATCCCAACGAGGAAAGTAGAATATCTGGGAGACTTTCTGGCGACTCTCTGAGACTAAACACTTCGCTTACTCCACCAGTGAAGTCCACCATGGCCTCTCCAGTAGTACCACCGATAAGGTTCTCATATGAACCATAAAGCCTGAAAAATTCCTATATGCGTTTCATTATTTGCAAGCAGTTATGGAAAATACAACTTCAAATGTTCTTAAACAATCTTTAAATATTTCTTTGTTTCCCAGCTATATTGTTGCTAACTAAGATAATTGAGTCACTCATATTTTATGGAGAAGTAATTTTATTACATCATCACAACTGGAGGTGGGCAAAATATGACAAAAAAGTTTGCTGAAGTATAAAGGGAAACCTTTACAAAATATTATAAAATATATACTTAAAGCTAAAATATATTCTAAGATTTTGAAGTAGGTTTGCTTGATTAACTTATAGAGTATAGGTTTTGTAGATTTTATAGATTAAATTTCAAATAAAATACAACAGATTACATGGATTTTTATAGATGATACTTATTGGAAACCCTTAAACATAAAAATGAGGAAAAGAAGCTACAGCATGATTTGCCTTTGCTAAATAAATTAGTATTTACCTTTAGATGTATGAGTAACATTATCATCAATACTGTTCTAAAAGCTATCATGGATATGTGCAGTCAGTCATGTCAGCTATGTCATTCCTTTCTGGGGTTCTACCAACAATAATCTGCCAAAAACTATTTAAACTGAAAAGATTATTCACTCCCAATCAACCACTTTTTGAAAAACTATATATTTTATCTCTACCATGCTTGTATCAGTTAGAAACTGTGAGCTTTATAGATAATATCATAAGGAATTTTAAAACAAATAGGGAATATTATACTTACTTCACAAGAACAACAAAACACAACCATCTCTTTAGTCAAAACATCTTGTAACGGTTGTTTTGGTTTAGGCCCTGAGAGTTGAAAAAAGTTTAAATATGTGGTTTAAGAATCGATATGGATAGGTTAAAATGAATAAGAAAAGAAATTGTTAAAATTCATTAGGTCATGAGATGACACAACATGTAAGTGATACGATGTGAATGTTTTATGATTAGTAGTTTTAAAAATGAGATTATGTATTGTGAGACATGGACCAGTAAAAATTAAGTTTGATTGGTGGTGATGGCAACGAGAGAATGAAAAATAATTAATTTTGGTAAAACACCTAGGAAGGAAAGCGTCTTTTGGTGGAAGAATGTTATGGTGAACAGACATAAATTCAGTGCTGCAAAGAAACCTTGTAAAGAGTTAATGTCCATTTTCTGTTAATTGTAATTGGTATACAATATTATTGTGAAGTTTTAGATGAAAAATTTTATAAATAATACAAATTAAATTGAACATCTTAATATTTTTAAAGTAAAAAGAATTTATTGGTATCGAAGTTTATTAAGAAAATGTATCCTTTCACTGGCAACCATGTCTGAAAATTCAAGAGTTCTCATGGCTCAGACTGAAGCAGATCCGGAGATTTTTTATATACATTGATATATCAGAGTGCCAGATTGGACTAAGAAGAGTTAGTAACTTACAGCTTCGTCATTTCTTCCCAGGGGGACTGAATAAAACCCACAACCCCAGTAACAATGCGAGATGACATCAGGTGAGAATAATCCCGCTACACATGATCGCTGCAACGCGGGGTTTCATCAGCACCATAATTCACACACTTGAAGTCCATTGACCATTGAAGATATAAAATTATATTAAATTAGCACAAAAGTGAATCCAGGAGATATTGACACACTGCTTCACTCACACTGTTTTTTTCACAGGACATGTTTCAAGAGCTTTTGTTCTCATCATCAGCTGGAACTCAACTCAATAATATGGGGATGTTCTACTAAAAAATATACTAACAAAGTATTCCTGCTATAAAAAAGAGCACTAAGATTAATTCTGGGATTGAAACAATCAGTTTCTTGCAGACAAGCTTTCAGAATCATAAGCATTTTAACCCTATACTCTCTATACATGTATGAAGTCATAACACAGTTATATAGCAGACAAATTGTAGGTAAAACAAATGATCAAAAACATAAGCACTTGACTGGAGGAAACAAACTATCACATCAACTCACACAGATTAGATATATAAAACCAAACCTAGTGCTGCAGTACGAGTTATATAATAAGCTTCCTAAAAGTATTGATAGTATGAATAAATTCGTGAAAGAATTAAAGAAATTCTGCTTGGAAGGCTGCTCCTATTCACTTGATGAATAACTCAAAGGATTTAATTACTGCATAAATAAGTAGTACTTATTATGTGAATTGCAATTATTATATACTCTAAACATGGTATCTTATTGTATACCTATATGTTTACTCTAAATTTTGCTTTATATATATATATTATTCATTGTGTCATTTCTGCACTGTACATAAGTTTAACTTGAAGATGCTATGAATCATTTGCATTCACTTAAGCAGATAATAAATAATGAATGAATATGACAAATTAAATGGAGGACTGCAGACCTCAGTATGTACAAGTTTAGAAAGGAAATAAAAAATTTAACATAATTTTATTCTATAAATTAGAAGACAATTCTTAATAAACTTTTTTATAGTGAACAAGTAATACAACTTACTCTCTTAGGAATGAGCTTATCCTAAGTAACATTTAACTGCAATCAAATTGTATTGCTGTTTATGTACAATAAACAGTCCTAGCATACTGAACTGTCATATTCTTAAACTGATTGTGACATTTGAATGTATTATCTAAAGATTATTATTATATACAATGTTTATGTTAATTCATGGTGAATAGAATAGAGTACATTTAATTTTGCATGTGACATCACACAGAGGAAAATGCTATATTTTCTCATCTCTACCTGATTTGTTAGAAAGATTTGCTTGATTTTTCTAAATTTGTTCTGCCTGAGCAGAATATTTGGAAATCTTGGTCCATTGCTGATGGATATTATTTTAAAAGCAAAAAAGTACATATTATAAAATATTAGAAAATGTAGAAATATGGATAAAACATGAAGAGATTAAATTACTGAAACTATTAACGTGAAACTTGAACGTTCAATATGGGAGAAGATTTTTATTATAAAGAAATTACACATATTTTAAATTTTGATGTGCCATGCACTTATGTAGGAAATATTCTGAGAGAGAAAGTCAATTACAAGAGGCCACACAACAGCATGAAGATAGTGACACTCACCAATCAGTTAAGGATGGGGCTGGAATGGTCTCAAAAACATTCAGTTGACATGAGTGAAGTTTTGAGTTTTAATAAAATACAACTGAATTAAGTCTTATAAAATGAAAAGTTTGCCATAAGTATTAAACTTTTTTGTTATGTGTATTGAATTCTACAAAATGCAAAGATAAAAGCATTTGTTCTAATTACAGCAAGCATGGTTTAGTAATGACATTTCATATTCAGCCTATCTCTACTGATGATCTCGTAATGGAGAATGTACAGTCAATATAATAAAAAAATGCTATCTTCAGCAAGGGAATATAATATATATGTTTTGTTTCACTCACTTAGCGTAAGCCTTCTCCAGAAGAGGACTCCAGAACTCATTGCTCTGAGATGAATGCAGAAAGTGCAATTTCCCATCAGGACCTACTGGAAGACGATCATCTATCACCACCTCTACCCAGTGACCATACTGCCAAAATCTGTTCAAAATATAATGGGTAAAAGATATAATAAGTTAAACATTTTATAGTTAAACATATATATTTTTCCTATCACCTACTCATAGTACATAAGATATATAAGACAAAATATTTCACCTAACAATTTGATGTTGAGATTACACTGAAAATACATGTGCTCACTCCCATGAATTAAATGGGAGGTAGGTATGAGAGAGAGATAACCCCAAAACAAATCTCTGATAAATATTAAACATACTTAAGTTCAGCATTGCAACACAAAGATTTACAAGGAAATATCTCCACGTCCTCCAATGTAAGTCATATTGGATGATGAATAAAATGGATGAAATTATGTTCAAATAAACCCAGGGTACGTGGAACTTAGGGTTACTAGACATTTATCTTTCAAATTAAGGCAAAATCCTGCAAAAAAGGTTATCCAGGTAACTCACCTTGACCAAGATTCAAACTCGGCACTTCTTGAATGTAAGGCTGACACACAACCATTACAGAGGTTACACAACCATTACACACAACCATTCCATCTTTATATGGTAAAATGGTAGAGCCATTTTTGATAAAATCAAAAGTAGTTAACAATTTTGATTCAAATTCAATATATACTTTAGATATTTACTGAGAGAGAAACCTACAACATGGAGATTGAGTCGGCTGGGAAAGATGGAAATTGGGAATACAGTAAAACCTGACTAAAAACAGGCCTCTTTAACCCAGACCTGTTTTGAAAAAAAAAAAAAAAAAAAAAAAAAAAAAAAAATGTTGTTTAGCGTAGTAAATGAAGACTTGCTTTAAAGATGATAAATTGCTATTATCAGTAGGTACATTACTCAAATTCTCTTGCCTTTGGGCAAATTCATTGCACTCACCCCACCTCCTTGGGACCAGGCTGGAAGAGAAACTTTGATAAAGCCATGGAAAAAGCTGTGGCCTGGTGTGTGTTACTTGCCGTAAAACAAGATTGAAGGAGAAGATAATAAATGCAGAAGAAGATTTTATAGACTTCATTAAAAATATGAATGGCTCTTCCGATGTTGATGAAGAAGACATTGACAATGATGGAGGTTATAAACTGAATACAAAGGAAGGCACTATTGCATCATGAGTGTTCAAAATGAAACTGAAGAGTGCTTAGATTCAGTGTTGATGAATCAGCTGTGGCCTTGACCCATGCACATGCAGTAGCAAGCATAGAGAAATTGATGCTTTATTTCAAGAGTCAAGATGAAACATTGCCAAATGATCAAGATTTAACTGTATTGGAACACCACAGTGAAGCGAAATAATTATTAATTTATAGATGAGTCGTATTTATTACACATCGGCTTCACTTACGTAAGTGAAGCCGATGTGTAATAAATACGACTCATCTATAAATTAATAATTGCCAAATACACTTAACTTCTAATGTTAAGTAGATGTGAGATCATGCTGCTCATAAGTGATTCACTAAACTGAGAGAGCAGAGACCCACTGCCCTTTTTTACTACTAACTAATTTGTAGCCATACTGAGTATAGTACAAATACATAGTTTATTACAGTACATATAGTGTATGTGTTTTTAGGTGAAAGTGAGCCGATAGTAATTTCTGAGCTTCATTAAGAGTATTTTGGTGATGCTGTTCATGATTTTTTGCTTTTCCACCATTCGCTGGATAACCAGGATTTTTGTTAACTCAGAATGACCCTGGTAGGAGTTGATTGGGTATACGAGGTTCTACTGTTCATGGTAAAAGCTGACAAGGGGAGAAGCCCTCAAAAATAAAGTAAGTAAGATATTTACATGACAAATAAAAAGTAAATACATATCAATCTTTCCAGATATAGCCTACAAATCATATGGAAAGAATTTTTTGTAATTTAGAACTGGTAAACCATAAGAGATAGATAAAAATGTAGTGCATAGAAGTTTACTTCGACTTAAAACACACAATTTATTTGTTTATCTGTAATTAAGTTTTACATACATAATATATGTATCTTGTGACACAGTGGTTATGGCACAAAGATATCAATTATAAGGTTAGTTTTGAGCAGTCCAAACTGTAAAGGTGTAACTCATATGCATGACTAGCATAAACATGATAAATTTCATGAATGCTCTAAAATATTCTAGCATTTCAAACATTTTGGAACTCTATGGAAGGTTCTAAGCCCTATTTAATGTATATTAGATATATTAAACTAAATTTAGTGACTTAGAGCGACTGGACGGAAACAAGAAGATCCGTGGTTCAAATCCTGCTTGTGCCATTGAATTTTTCAGTTGACTATTTAATTAAAACATCCATATACAGGAGTTGTATTTAAAAGGCTTAGTTCTGAATGGATTTATTCCTCAGTGTAAATTTAAGTACTTAATTGTAAGTTGCCACAAATGTGTGTATCTCGAATATGAGGACTCTAAGTGGTTTAGTGGGAAAATATAATGAGTCAATTGGAGGATTTAATGTTGCGTCGGCATATTGGCCATGGTAGCTCAAGGGTTTAGAGCAGCTGGACCGAAACCAGGAGATCCATGGTTCAATTCCGGCTGTGCTGTTGAATTTTTCAGTTGACTCTAATTAATTAAGATATTTTTGTTAGATTGTTTTACTTGGGTATTTTCATAGACATTTATTGTTACTCCCTCTTTGATGTCTTGAAATGTGTAGTCACTTGCAAATAATGTGTACCACCATTATACATGTGGAAGAATAATGGGTATCTGGTTAAAGCAAAGGCACAGTACCAACATTGGGCAATTCAAATTTTTAGATATCCTTTCCATTCTGTCTCGACTACAAGATATTGTCAAGTAGAGGTGCAATTTTGTCCCTGAATATATCACAGAAGCTATCTATCTGCTACTGCCATAGTGCATTCTTTGAATATTTAGATATGATGAAAGATTCATAGGTTTCTAGCTTAAACATTTTCTAGATATAATAAAGACAAAACTTATATCTTACGTTGCAATAAAGTCATCTTTTATTAAAATACAATTTCCATATCTTTGAATTAACATTTTAATCCTCACCAAAATGGGCACAAACAGCATTCTTCACTTCTTCATAACACCTTAAATGTCCTTCCTCGAAGGTCCTTCTTGAGCTTCGAGAAGAGAAAATAATCACTGGAAGCTGGGTGGTAGGGCAGATGGTCAATCTCCTTGAAACCATATTTCCTCACAGGTTCCTTTACAACAAGAGCTGTAGGCACAGTTGCATTGTCATGAAGATTATGCACACCTTTACTCAGCTTTCCTCGCATTTTTCTCTTTGATGGGAGTACGTAGTCTGTAGAGTACTATAGTACTGTCTACCCACCATGAAAAGGCAAGGCATAGGAGTGTGTAACATAAACACTTTTGCTGTCTGCATGATGTTTATGTTTGCCTTCTGGATATGATAAGGATGTTAGATTCATGTAAAATACACAGTGTTGTCACCTAATTCACCCATGCATAGTACCTATCACTACAGTTAGTAGTAGTAGTAGTTTTATTCATCCGTTAAGTCAATACAATGACATTGGATACGTCAATACAAATATTTAGAACAATACAAATAATATAAGTATAAAAATAAAAAATAAGTTGCATCAAGTGTAATTAATAAGATCTAAGCATGAACTCATAAATATATATATATATATATATATATATATATATATATATATATATATATATAGTTGCATGGCTCTACAACTACACAGCATTTAAAATGCATCACAAATATATACAATTATATGGCCAGCTACAGTGTATCTAGAAATTCACTTATATCATAATATGAATCACTTAATAAAATATCTTTCAACGATAGTTTGAAACACCTCATGGATTTTATGTTTTTCAGATTGGCCGGTAGTTTATTATACAGAGTGACTGCTGAATATCTAACTCCTTTGGAATAAAGTGTAGTTCTATGTGTTATTGTTCTTAAGTCTGTTTTACCTCTGGTGTTATGATGATGTATTTGATTATTTGTGGTGAAATTTTCAAGGTTTTGTTTTGTATAACATAGCAAACAGTATATATACAGACTGGGCAGAGACAAGATTTTCAACTCCTTAAAGAAGTTCTTGCAGGAGTCATATTTTTTTCCTGACATTAGGCATCTAAAAATCCTTTTTTGTACTTTAAAAACCAAGTGACTGTCTTTACTATCCCCCCAAAATATAATGCCATACCTCATTAGACTTTCTGCATATGCAAAATATAAGGTTCTCATGTCACTTGCATACAACTCATTTTTTATTACTCTTAATGAGAAGTAGAATTTATTTAACTTTATTACTAGATATTTTATGAGTGCTTCCCAGTCTAAATGCTGATCTATCCATACTCCCAGAAAATTTGCTTCTGTCTTATAAGAAACACATGCACCATACAACTTTATGTCAGGTTTGCCAACATTTTTATTTTGTTTGTGACGAAATGATATTGCTGAAGATTTGTTTGTATTGATAATCAATTTGTTTTCAGCAAACCAAGTTTCAATTTTACTGGTTATGTGTTTTGCATTTTCATTTCCCTTTATTATAACATTTGTGTCGTCGGCAAACATAGTTACTCGAGTTGGATTTAAAAAATTTGGGAAGTCGTTTATGAATATTAAAAAGAGGACGGGTCCTAGTATGGATCCCTGGGGAACTCCATATTTAATTTTTTTCATTTTTGAATAGTGATTAAGTACGACATTCCGCTCATCGACATTTGTGATTTCCACCATTTGTTTCCGATTTTTTAAATATGATTGGAACCAATCCCATACTATTCCCCTTATCCCATAATAGTACAGCTTTTGTAACAGAATTTCATGATGAATCATGTCAAATACCTTGGTTAGATCTATTAGTAAGCCTGTACAGTTATTAACATTGTCAATAGCCTCCAATATATGATCTGTAAACTCAAAAATTGCTGATGTTGTAGATTTTCCTTTACAGAACCCATTTTGTGCAGGGTTAACTACATTATGCTTCTCCAAAAACGAACTAAATCTTACTAGCATAGCTTTTTCTACAATTTTGGATAAGGCTGGTAAAATCGATATAGGCCTGTAGTTTTCGACTTTTTCTCTATCACCTTTTTTGAAAACTGGTTTTACTTTGGCAATTTTAAGTACATCTGGAAATTGTCCGGCTTCAAAAGATTTATTAATTAAATAACTTAGTACTTTATCCAAAACACTACTGCAGTATTTGAACACTGTTATAGGTACCTGATCATGTCCTTCACTTGGTTTATTTTTTAGAGATTTCAGTGTTGTATTAATTTCTGCCTCTGTCACCGGTGTTAGAAACATACACATTCCAAATGAGTTTATGTGCTCAATATTTAAATTACAAGGCTGATTCCCAACTAATCTCTCCACCATCTCGCTATAGTAAGTTTGAAATACGTTGGCTATTACTTGAGGATCTTCAGGCAGTGAACCATTTGGTAATCTAATAGATATGTTCTTAATCCCATTACATTGCTTTAAATGCTTTTTAGTTATACTCCACATGGCTTTTTGTTTATTCTCAGCATTATTGATAAATTCACTATTATACTGCTTTTTTGCTTGTATTAAAACTTTATTATATATCTCTTTATATTTCTTAAAGTATTGTTCTAAGCCCGGATCAGTACCCCTTTTCCTCAAAGAATTCAAAAATCTTAACCTTGTCCCAGATTTCAAAATACCCTTTGTTACCCAGTTCTTTTTATGTTCCCCTAGCTTTCGCAGTTTCATTGGCATTACTATATCCATGTGGTATTTCAATCTATTTATGAATGATTCATACATAACATTGATATCATTTGTTGCATATATAGGGCTCCAATCTTCTGTTTCAAGTCTAGCCTTTAGATCTGCTAAGCTATGCTTATTTATATTTCTACTATATTGTTTTAACAAAGGCTGTTTAGTGCTTCTGTTTATGGTAGTATAATGGTAGTAGTTAGTGAAATGAGCATTAGATCTGGCAGCATGGGTGACTCATATGCACTCTCATGCACTCATTTTGTAGTAAATGGATCCTCTACCGAGAAAATAAACAGTAAACAGTTTCTCTCCCTCTTCATTCCCTGCTTACCTTCTTGTGTCCAGACAGTACTCACCATTTATAGTGATGTTTCTCTCCTTGAAATCAATAAAGAGTTTTCCTTGCTAGTCCCAAAAGATGGTGGGCATGATCTTCTTGGTTGACTGAGCAATCTTTGCCTTTAGAGGTTCCTTTATCTTCCATGCTTTCTCAGCCCATAGAAAAATTTGACCCACTATTTTATGATAGAATATAAGGGGGATGCTTCACCACACACCATCCAAACACTGTTTAATTTCATTTGGAGTAAGCCTTTCTTTTTTGAAAACTTAAGAACTACTTGATGTTAAGTTTTGAACATGTCGGAATCTTCTATACATAGCCTTCTTCATGCAGTTACATCTGTACAGATGAAGAAGCAGATCAGAAGTTACAGCTGAAATTATTTACTGAGAGAAGATATGACATCACAACAGGATTTTGTGTAGGCCATAATCCTTATTGATGTGATTGAAAACTTATATACGTATCCTCATATCTCATTTGTTCATTTCCAAAAATTACTATTTAATATGCCACAGTATACAATACAATAGGAATTTTTCTTCAAATAATTACTATTTTCATTTTCTTTTTTACCTTTCTTCTTTCTTTTTTCCTTTTTTTCTTTCTTTTTTATTCATACATTTAGGTTAACCATGTTAATATACTCCAATTTGAATTCCTGCAAACATTTTTCCATGCATCACGAAATTATCCCCAATGTTCCATGTTGGAGGCTTTGACTTAAGAAAAACTTATAGTGTTATGTTTTCACTATTTTGCACTGCAGGTGGTTTATGTTTAATCATTCAAATTATAACAGGATTATTTTTAGCTATACATCCTACATTTTCGGTCTTATCTATTACCCTTTATCATGAAACACACTTAAATTCACTCCCAGACTCTCCAGGAGGAAAAGAAAATTATTCTGGTTAA
Source organism: Mantis religiosa (assembly GCA_030765055.1). Taxonomy (NCBI): domain Eukaryota; kingdom Metazoa; phylum Arthropoda; class Insecta; order Mantodea; family Mantidae; genus Mantis; species Mantis religiosa. Next base: position 88,986,776 of record CM060952.1, read on the forward strand.
ACAAAAATTTCCAAATCCAATTGACAATCAAACTTGAGTCCTCTGAGTTAAGAAGCGTGAACATTGACCACTCCACCACAGAGACAGTTGATTCAGTTATCTAGAATTGTATTTCATGGACCATGCAGGTGCAAGATAACATGAAAAGGAAAAAAAAAAAATAAATCTATTCTATTTGTTAACAATGCAATTACCAGAATCATATCAATGCTGTCAGTGGGCTGGAATTTCATCTACAGGAATTGTTTCACATGGCGATAAATCTACTTAAATGGGGCTGTTGCCTTTAAGTATACAAAAACAATCAGTCTGGGCTGGGTTTGAATCCACAAGCTTGAAATCAGTAGACCAATGTCTAACCAACTGAGGCATTGAGACTGACATACAGAAGAAAGTAGTCTTTTTTGGTTAAAGTGAAAATTAAAATAAATTTATGATGCATATTTTACATTCACTGACCTAAAATGAAAGATTCCAGCATAATCACTCCCAAAATTCTGGTCCAAGGGGACAACAAACTTGAATAAATCTTCTTGTAATGTTAAATTTGCAGCAGCTGCCAGAAACCAACAATCTCCTGCAACAATAAGTATAAATTTAACAATCAGTCCTTCTCTGGGCTCTCAAGCCTTATAGTTTCATACTCCTATGCTTTTAAATCACTCATGTTGTTGCACTGAAGCTTAAAACGTATGCAGGATCATGTGAGAAGAAGGTGCAGGAGAGTTAACTTGTAGCTATAATTTTGCTTAAAGTGTCAGCATCTGAAAATTGAACTGTAGTTGCAATAAAAACAAACATTTGCCCAGAATTATTATAAGCTACACACTTTATCAGTACATTAGAACCTCATTTACCTGGATCAACTGGTACCAGAGCCAATCTAAGTTAATGAAAATCTGGGTTACCCAGAGAATGACGAAAATGATAAAAACATATACATCACCTAAAAACACATATACTGTATATACTGTAATAGCATATGTATTTCTACTGTACATAATATAGCTACAAACTAGTCATTAGTGAAAAAGGCAGTGAGCTTCTGTTAAGTTTCGTGTATCACTAAAAAGCAGTGCCTTCTCTCATCCGCTTTAACATTAGAACTCCATTTAGCAATGTTTCGGCTTGACTCTTCAAATAAAGCATTAATTTCTCTATGTTGTTACTGCCTGTGCGGAGGCCATAGCTGGTTCATCAACACTGCCTGAATCTGAATACTCTTCATTTTATTTTCAGTAACACTGAATGGTGCAAAATGCCTTTCTGTAATGCATTTATAACCTCTGTCATTGTCAATGTCTTCTTCATTAACATCAGAACAGCAAGCAATATTTTTAAAAATGTCTATAAAATCTTCTTCCACATTTACTTTTTCTTCTTCAATCTTGTTTTCTGACAAGGCACACACCACAGGTCGCATGTTTCCATTATTTTATCAAAGTCTCTCTTCCAAGCAGGTGGGGTGGGTGCAATGAATTCGCCCTCTTACAAAAGAATTCGAGCAATATACCTAATGAGAGTAGCAGTTTATTGTCTGTAAAGTTGTTGTTGTTTTTTTTTTCAAAACTGGTCCAGGTTATTTGGACGTCGGGTTTAAAGAGGTCTGAGTTAACGAGGTTCTATTGTAGTTATACCTCGTAACTTTATGTTGAAAAAAGTAAATCATCATCATCATCATCATCATCATCATCATCATCATCATCATCATCATCATCATCATCATCATCATCATCATCATCATCATCATCATCATCATCATCATCATCATCATCATCATCATCATCATCATCATCATCATCATCATCACCACCATCATCATCGTCGTCATCATCATCATCATCATCACCACCATCATCATCATCATCATCGTCATCATCATCATCATCATCACCATCACCATATTTCCACCAAACTTCAGGGTTAGCAATGGGCAACCCCCTATCACCCTTCCTGGCCGATCTGTACATGAGTGCATTAGAAATAAGGATCAACACAGGTTTCCCTTGGATGTTCAAACTCTGGCAAGGATATGTAGATGACATCTTTGCAATAGTACCAAAAAAACACATCAGTGATGCACTAAAACTTTTAAATATCCAAGAAAAAAGCATGAAGTTCACTGTAGAAATAGAAAAAGACGAGTATTTACCATTTTTTGATCTAAAAATAATGAGAAATGAAAACAGACTAAACTTTGGCATTTACAGAAAACCAACACAGACAGACAACTTCATAAAACCTAATGGCTACAACCCAAGATCCCACAAACAGGCAATCTTCAATAGTTTAACACACAGACTGGTCAACATCCCTCTCACAGCAGAAGAATACAAAACAGAATACAACAAAATAATTGAAATAGCACAAAAAAATAACTTTCCCAAATCATTAGTGAACAAAAAAGTGAACTTAGCAAAAAAGAAGAAGCTACTAAAGGAAACCACAACCCTCTCAGCTAAAGAAACCAATCTGATTTTCAAAAAATTCACTCACCATCCATGGGCCTATGATAAATTCAAAAAAGTCTTCAAAAAACAAAACATTCAACTAGCACCAGTCAACCATCTCTCCTTTAAAACCTAATTTGCTCAAACATCAAAGATGCCATCCATCTAATAAAAATTCTGGTATATATCAAATTGAATGCAATGACTGTAGTCAAATTTATATTGGAAAAACCAAAAGAAATTTAGAAGTCGATTAATGATACTAAACAACACTTACTTTTAAATTTTTCCAGAACATGTTTTAGAGACTTTGCCTCTATCCTCGATGGCCGGCTGAAGATAGAGGCAAAGTCTCTGAAACATGTTCCGGAAAAATTAAAAAGTAAGTGTTGTTTAGTTTCATTAATCGACTCCCTTTAAGTTTAATTTATCATAACAACACTGTTTTCAACACTTCCAAGAAAGGAATTTAACTTGGGTGGGTTACCCAGACTTGTGCTTTGTGCTTTTGAAGCTTTCCAAGCTTTGAAGCTCGCAACAATAGCTTCTTTGTTCTGGTGGTTGAAAGAGGACTTTCTGACAGCAAAATTCAGAAGTGAAAGTTGTGTGCTTACATATTATTGTATGTTTTTGGTCGTCAGTGATCTTTTAAAAATTTAACACTCATCCATCGGGGGGGGGGGGGGGGGGAACAAACACAAGAAAATAGCTATCTGAATAAAATGCACAGTAAAATATCTAGCAACATTAAATATTTATACTGTATATTTGTATATTTATATGTTATTTATGTACCTAATGCCACAATAAAGTGTGTAAAATAATAATGGTTATATTTTATTTATCTTAAGGATCCCTTGAGCTATCCCTTGGCATTTGATAACTGTTTAGAAAAATATCATTGCAGCTACTATTCAGCATTCTGGTTCAAAAGAACATTGCAACATGTGGACATGTTGCTGTATTGTCAGGTTCATAGTGCCTCTACCAGCCAGCATCTGTATGCTACATCATCTCAAAGATCAGAAACCTAGTTTCCATATTATGTGGATAGGTTTCAAGGGTGCCCCAATGGAACAATCTTGTAAATTCTGCAAATAGCTGCTAGGGAGTAGCTCCAACTCAAACAAACTCACTTGACACCAATTACTTGGTTCAGCTGCTGATGCTGATAGTAATATCACAACTATACACCATTAGATGCCATCACAAAAACGTACATTTCTAGGTAACCAAGGACTTACTTCACTGAATTATATCATTTGAAACTGAAGGCACACTTAAAAATAGACAGTGTAAATTGATGCTAGGCAATGAAAAACTTGTAACTTTATCATTATAAATTTTACAAGAAAAGTAAATAGAGTGCAAACATAGTTGTTAAGAGGTGAACTACTGATAGTGGCAATGGTGGTGGTGAACTTTATTAGCTTATAGACATATAAGCTGTTGTCACTTTTCAGGATATTTACATTTGTGCATTTATACATTTATATTAAATTTGTCTATTAGCTTGCAAACTCTTTTAATTTAATACTGCTTTAGTTTAATCTGAAATGTCTTATCACTTTAAACCTTTACTCATTTGGTAATTTGTATAAATTGATACACGTTATAATGGCACCCTTTTCAATAGCTAATTTACTCTCTCTATAATAATTACTTTGAGTTCTTGTATTATAAATATGGCTATGTTCAAATATTAACTAAGTTAACTTATCTTTTATTTGACAGGTATATTACACATACTACATAACTTTAAGCAGAGATTTTGTTACCCAGAGTAAAGAAAGAATGATTGTTTTACCTAAATTTCCTTGCTGGATGTCGAATCTAGAGGCTCCAGCAACAAACAGCTTCGCCATTCTTGTGATCTCCTACAAAAGGAAATTACCTAAGAACAGTTATTCTATAAACACATTACTGGGGATAGCGCCCAGCATACTGAATTATACATTGTAGAAATATCTCATAATATTTATATTAATATTCACCATGGAAAATAGGCATACATCTAAACAAAAAACATAAAAACCTCGAGTTTTTCTCAATGTAAAATGCACATGGTTTAAATTTTCAAAATGTGTGCCTAAAGCAATACTAATGCACAGATAAATAAGCCTTAATAAGCCTCATATGTACCATACAACGTCATGTGATCTGTTGGTCATCCCCAACAAACCTTGTGCAAGCTTTGATAACAAATCTCTATAAGTCTCAAAACGCATAACAGATATATATTTTCATAATGCAGTTATTATAAAATACTCATATTTCAAGTACATATTATTACAGGAATAAGTAACTTTACTTTGGGTGAATCTAACAAAGTGCAAGTTTAAAGAGAATGAGAAGTAATACACATTCTTAGTATATTGAACCATTTTGCTTTATTTATCATAAACTTGTCCATTATATAGTATGAGTTAGTTTGGATATTTCTTAGATTGAAAAAGAAAACACAATACTTTTAACCCAAATATTTTGTTTTCTTCCTTCAACGTACATTGTACGTAGAGAAAGCATTCCACTCAATACCAAGATTTCACTGAAAATACATATCTTGAAGTCCTCTGAATCCCAAAAAAAAAAAAAAAAAAAAAAAAAAAAGTAATTTTAGAAATTCAAGTTCATTTTTATTTATTGATGCTCTTTAACTGCTGTTTTTCTCACTGTCCCATTCTGTATGGGGCATGAAACACTCAGAGGCCTCTTTATCATACTTGAGGTTCTTTTACGCACCATAAACCTATGACATTGGCTTTACTTTCCTTCGAAAGGAAATCATGCTAAGCATTTGTACACCTGAAAAAAATCCATGGATTTCAGCCAAGTTTGAACTAATGACCTTGGGAACCACAAGCTACATTTAAGTTAAATAATAAGAGTTAAATGATGTTGACTCTATCTATCACAAGCAACATGTTACCCCTATACCACTCAGGATAACAAATATTTATAAAAAGGTCTGTCTGTGAACAAAGTTACTCAAAAATGAAAAGTCAAATACCAAATTTATTATGTAAGTTTAGCATTTTTTGAAGATGCTTCAGAAAGATTTTCAAAAAATTCCCACTCCTGAAACTATTATTTTCATAGAGAAATTAAGAAAATCTTGATTTTTTAAAAAATTCCACTAATCATTTTATCAGTAAGATACCATATGTTTGAGATATTTTTATTACAGATGAAATGTACATCTTGAATGTTCTGGGAATAGCCTCTCAAGTCCTCTGTATTCTGTATGACTTTTGATAACTCATAAAGCATAAGAGATAGGCCAAATCTTACTGCATAAAAGACAAAAGATCTCATTAAGGCACATAATTTATGTAACATTCCTTTTTTGTGAGTGTAACCATGTTTGAGATATTCCTTGTTATTGACTTAAACTTTCAAACATATATTTTTTTCAAATATAAAGTCATTCCTTTTTTAATGCCGGGCCATGCAGAAAAATGGAATTTTAAAGCCATCACATAGTGACCAGCTCGTAATTCATTTGATTGCTGTTTAAAAGCTAATGTACTCTATAATTCTTTTTGATGCTACAATGAAATACATAATGAGATATTTAACTGTATTGGAACACCACGTTGAAGCAAAACAACTATTAAATTATAGATGAGTCGTATTTTTTGCACATCAGCTTCACTTACGTACCTATATGGAGGACATGTTTCACGAACTATTGTTCGCAATATGAGCTGAAGATGCAAACAATAGTTCGCGAAACATGTCCTAAATATAGGTATGTAAGTGAAGCTGATGTGCAAAAATCAATTCATCTATAATTTAATAATATAATGAGATATCTGCATATGGTCTTAATGTGAAGTAGTTATGGGACCACAACACTATGATACTATTGCAAGATCCAGATATGAGACTTAGCACCTCAACCAATAAAATATTTTGTGTCTATGTCTTTGACAGAGTTCTCCGGGAAGGAGGAATGATCTAAGGGGATACTAAGTTTGGTAAGACTGAGACGAGACAATACCAGAAATCAGAGTCCATAACAAATGCAGATTTGAACTCCCTAATGAAGGTTTCTCAATTGTCTCACCCCCTCTCTGTAAGCTAACACATCCCCTGGGGAGATGGGACTCAGAAATCTTCCCTAATTTATAGGATAAGGATTTACACAGAGCATGCCAAAATTCATGCCAAAACTTAGAGATATAAAATAGTCAACGATGATCAGATGAGAAGTAAGGTGAAATGGAGTTAGATGAATAAGTGTTTCCAAGAATAGTTGTATAAGAATAGAGAAAGTCATGCAAGTGTGATAAACCTGACATTTTTTCATTTTTCAACTTTTCAGTTCTATCTCTTGATCAGGATAGTCCAAATCAAACTCCAAATCAGATGGTTTGCCTAACTCTGCAGTTACATGACATTGTATCAAAAGCAACATTGCTTTAGATTTTGTTAAAATAAACAACTCATGTCAAATACAACTTTTATGGAGTGTATCATTTTCGGGATATTTCTTATTTGTTTGAATTTTCCAATACTTATACTTTTCACAAATTGGAAATTGTTGTTTGTTTACACAAATATAAATATTTGTTACAAAGGTTTCAATTATCTTAAGAAATTGATGTTAATACTTCTTTCTAATGGAGATCGATTTCAAAAACAGATTGTTTTCATCATCAGTCAACTCCGTTGTCAAGGATGCTGGTTACCATATTTTTCTTATGTTTTCTTAGTATTACCAACATCCGAAAATGAAACAAACCTAAAAACATAATCAACTGCTCGTATTTCAAAATATCTGGTATTTTCAGATGTTGGTAATACTAAAAAACATAAGAAAAGCATGGTAACCGGAATCCTTGACAATGTAGTTGACTGATGATGGAAACAATCTGTTCTTGAAATCAATCTCCATAAGAAAGAAGTATTAACACCATTTCTTAAGATAAGTGAAGCCTTTGTAACAAATATTTATATTTGTGTAATATTTATTGCTTCGCTGTAGCTAGCTTCATTTTCCGCATAATCAGTTGTTATTTGTTGCTTTATCTCTTGGCCATGTAAAGAGAATAGAATCACAAAGCCATCACATAGCAATCGCTTTGCAAAGATTTGAGAATCGCTTTAGGTTGCTCATTTTTTTACTCACACTTGCAAGAAAAATTGAAGAATTAGAAGTAAAGAGCTTTTTATACTAACAAGAAATAAATAGAAAAATAAGATGTTATAGAAGCCTGTCGATAAACACAGTGAATTTTCTCACACACAAATGCTTGTGCAAAATGTTCCAGACACAACTCTAGGAGATTTTGGCAATGACATTGAACTATTAGCAACATTGTGAATTTTGTATAGTCGTAGCAATAAGTTAATGTCCAGAGCTTACCAGAGAGTGAATGAGGTGCCTGTAACTGGAATAAGTAAAACTTCATTCTGTGGTCACTTTTAGAAATATATCCATATGAGGAAGATATCAATGCTCACTAAATGAGGTAGGTATATGAGTAAATAAAGGATTGGTGGATCAGCATCACAAATAAACAACTTCTAAGACATTTGTAGGAGCAAAAAGAAACTGTAACCAAAACCTATACTAGTGTCATGATTATTACATAGCTTCCTAATATAGCTAGGGTCCTTAACATTTCTACAAATAAGATTAATACCTTAATTGCATTAATTTGATAGTTTATCACAGCTACATTTAGCCTTAGATTACAGTTCTTCAAATGGCTTTATGCTAGATAGAGTCAAACTGAAAAATTCAATGCCATGGCCAGGGTTTGAACCGCGGATCTCCTGGTTTCTGTCCAGTCGCTCTCTTACCCATTGAGTTACCATGTCCAACATGCCGCCCTGACATTTAAATCCCGGCCATGGCATTGAATTTTGCAGGTTTTTCCAAAACCTTAGCCTATACAAGGCTAGTGTGAAGAAATGATTAATTTCCGTCGATTAACTTAAATAATAAGAGTCTCACGCTTCTTCAGATGCATTTAAATTTCAAATGATGCACACAGGACACTTACACTTGTGCTTCAATGTACACCTTAATTGATCAATGAAAACTGATGCATTTAATCTGTTGTTATACCTACATATTTACCGAATGGGATGGCTCAGGTGGTTTCGTCTGTGGCCCGCATTCGGGAGGACATGGGTTCGATTCCTGTGGCCGATTACCTGACACATGGGTATTTTTCGGCGTTTTCCCGGGTCGCTAGGCGAATGCTATGTAGGTTAATTACATCCCCCGAATTTCCTGTCCCTCCATGTCATCTCCATTATTATTTCACACATCTCTCATCTGGTGGCCTCTTTCAAGGTAAAAGTGTCGGCGGGTGTCTCGGCGGAGCATGGCAGGATGATATGCTCTGAGGAAAACTACTTCCTCCTGCGGTAGGTCGGTTGTCGGTCTCCGCTCCTCTGCTGGGACTATTCCATAACCGCCAGTCAGGGACCTTTGGGGCTCGGATCGCCTGCTTGGAACCTTTAGGGCTCGGCTGCTGGGCTCGTTGCCGTCCCGCTGTAGGGGAGCAAGTCCATTCTCCTGGCCTGTCGGGGGAGGTCTCTATCCAAGTAAACTGTAGGGGCCCTGCCCTCTGTACTGTCGTGGCTCCTTGGGTCGGCCGCCCTCTGTCTCCTTCGCCTCAGCCTTCCTCCCGGTGGTGCCCCGCATGGTGACCTACGTACTGAATCCCCTCCATAATGAAATCCTAATCCTAATAACTACATATATCTAATTATTTTGAACTTGTGATACACTTAAAAAAAGTTGTAATAAATTAAGGTACTAACTAGCGGCCTCTTCCACTTGATTGGCACACGGGGCATTTTATATGCATTATAATAGAGTGAGCTAGCTGTTGCTGGAAACTCTGGATCCTCAAAAAGCTTGCCTTCCTTCAGACACTGGGCGCGTATCTCGTAGAAATCTTGAGCTGGCTCCTTCGTTCTGAATCCGGAACCCCTCTGTCCAAGCTGCAAATAAGCAAATTATTAGGTATCTTCAATAAGTAATACATCTTAATGCTCTTTTAATTAATTAATGCTCTAAGTAATTAATGCTCCTTCGAAGGCACTTTATTATTATTATTATTATTATTATTATTATTATTATTATTATTATTATTATTATTATTATTATTATTATTATTATTATTATTATTATTATTATTATTATTATTATTATTATTATTATTATTATTATTATTATTATTATTATTATTATTATTATTATTATTATTATTATTATTATTATTATTATTATTATTATTATTATTATTATTATTATTATTATTATTATTATTATTATTATTATTATTATTATTATTATTATTATTATTATTATTATTATTATTATTATTATTATTATTATTATTATTATTATTATTATTATTATTATTATTATTATTATTATTATTATTATTATTATTATTATTATTATTATTATTATTATTATTATTATTATTATTATTATTATTATTATTATTATTATTATTATTATTATTATTATTATTATTATTATTATTATTATTATTATTATTATTATTATTATTATTATTATTATTATTATTATTATTATTATTATTATTATTATTATTATTATTATTATTATTATTATTATTATTATTATTATTATTATTATTATTATTATTATTATTATTATTATTATTATTATTATTATTATTATTATTATTATTATTATTATTATTATTATTATTATTATTATTATTATTATTATTATTATTATTATTATTATTATTATTATTATTATTATTATTATTATAATTTATTATTTAATAAGTAATACATGTGTTTAAGTAATACTGCAGTGGTCAAATCAGCTGCTGTTCTCCTTTTGAACATATCGAATGTGTTAACTCGTATTCGTTGGGTTTTAATCATTAGATCACGCACACATTCGCACTCTCATTCATACTTCCAGACTCTGGAGAAGATGGGGAATCATCTTGGTCGGAGAAAAGTCCCCAACCCTAGCCGGGAATCGAACCCGGGACCCCTAGCACTGTTTCTTCATTTTATAGTATGTGGATTGAGCCAATTTAGAAGGTATATTGTTATTTTACATTGGCCACATTTGTGGCTATATATTTGTTATTTTAATCTTCACAATGCAATGTGTCCTATGTCATTGTACAAATGTACATTGTATGATTTTAAAATATAAATAAATATTCTGTTCTATTCTATAGTTACTATTGAAATACCTGGCGCTGCCCCTTGTTTGACGCTTTATCAGTACTTACAACATTTAGCTATAAGTTACACTGGCCCAATAGTCTTGCATCTCTTTGGAGCCATTTAAAACATATCACACAAGTTGATTAAAACACTCAGGGCACTATATATTGTGACTAATGGCAACACAAAGTTGTACTAATCTCACTTTATTTGTCACTAGAATTGTTAGCTAAATGCTTACTTGCAATCACTTTCACTTTTTACAAATACACAGAGCCAAACACGTCTCTTTACATAGCAATGTATTTTTTTATATAACACCAACTAGCTCTGCTTGTAGCTTCTTGACGCTCACTTAACCCACTTTTTACAAACTGACACTAATACTCACTGTCTGCCAATTCTCAGATAGCTAACTGTACACTTTAACACTGTTCTGTATGGCAGGCCTCAACTGCTGTGCTGACTTTGGTGCTCCATGGTATATTCAACAGGACGCGGAAGAAAAGTGTTGAAAATCGAAGTATCTTCAATCGAAATTACATTGTCGAGGACGATTCTTCTACATTTCCAGAACTCGAACGGTCTGAAAAACGTTGCTGCGATACAAATGAAACACGTACTTCTGGATCGTAATGCCAACCAGTGACTGTCCATTTTTTGCTCCTCTCTGTGACAAATACCAAAGGTAAGTGGACCAGGATGACCCAAATATTGATTCTTTATGGTAGGTATTCGCTGCCGCCGTAACTGTTTGATACATTTGAAGAATACTAGCAGTTTAAGTAACACCAATGTAATCTTGTTTATTTTATGTAACCAACATTTACAAAATACTAATTAATTATTAATCTAAGATCGATGTTAGAGAAGAGATCTACGAATGTTATATGAACTCACTATTCCTTTATTTTGTGAGGATGTGATAATGTCATTATTTTTATGTTGGCAATATTCGAACTATTACCATTTTCGTTGACAAGTATATAGATGACTGTGGCTTTTTGTCCTCAGTGAATAACATTAAATTATGAACTGTGTAAAATAGCTGTGATATGTCATTACTTCAAGTTTCATGCCGAAGGCGTGGAATAGTATCAATATAATGCACAATGGTTTTCGTTGTTAAGGAAATACTGAACTTCCTTGCAAAGTTCCTTACCTAATGCTAGTACTTCATTCTCACTCTATCCTTTTCGTTAGCGTATTGTAGCAATAGGTTAATTAATGTTTGAATACCAGAGTGTTGACACAAACCAATTCTAGATAGACTCAACCAGAGGCTGGTGTGGACAATAGTGACGAGACATGCCTTCCAGCCACTCACGTTAAATATTTTCATCACTCGCTTAGGTTTTTTATGTATTAAACTTTAATTCAAACCAATAAAGCGTGACTCACACAGAGCTGATGTAAGTCATAGATGATAAGCAGTTCTGTCAAGATTACATAAATAAAAGCACCATTACAAACAAAAAAACATCCATATGTATGTGTACTCGGTACTCACGAAACAAAGAGCTGTGATTTAATTTCTTTTCGTGGAGAAGACAGCTGAAAATATTCACAACCTATAAAAATATTGATAATTTAGTTTCTAAAACCATAGTTCACTGATTTTCACTTTCAATTAATAATCTATTTCGGATTTCCACATGAGTTCGTTTAGTTGACTGTCTAATTACTTTTTCATGTTGAAATAACGTGAAATAAACCCGACGCAGCCTCTTCTCCCTAAGGATGGTTCATTTGCTGGAAAATAGAACATATGACACTAACAATTCCGTGCAGTGGGAGCTCTAAACCCACTTCATCATAGTTGATACAAACTCATACATTTACATGGAATAAGTTTCGAAAATTACAATGTTTTTAATAATGGCTGTAATATTTTCTATTGAAATACCATATGCTTATTTTTTTCATCACAAATGAAATGTGTATCTTGAATTTTCTAGAAATATGTTCCAAAGTCTCCATTTTGGACAACATTTGCATATCTGGTAAACGTAAGGAGTAAACAAAATTTTCTACGGAAACAATTCAAGTCTCGTTAAAGTACAAAATTTTGTCAAATACATTTTTAGATAGTCTATTGACATTATTTTTGTCATTAGTTTTACTTTTCAAATACTTAATTTTTTTTTAATATAGTAGGTCGTTATTTGGAATCCCAAAGCAATCATATAGCGACTAACTCTTAAAACATTTGATGTTTAAGCTTACTGTATTTTCTATTTTCATTGTACCTACAGCGAAACATGTAAACAATAAAATCATCTTTATAAACGTTTTATTCAGGTGGAAGATGCTATACTGAAATACTGGGTATTTGCTATTTATCTGAGTATTAATTTTAGAACTATACAGAGATATACATGTACACATTTTCCCTAATAACCTTGTTTTACATTCACAATACCTTCTCTATCCACCATCGTTTGCTTTTATATGCCTTCTACGAAAACAATCTAGTTACACCTTTCATTGTAGGTACGAGGGCCTTAGAGGAAATTTAATCAACAGTCAAATGTTTGTCGCTGTAGGCTGGTCTAAATCGTTTTTCATTACGAGAAGCAACTGAATAGCGACAGAACTTTAAAAATTACAAACAATTAACAATATTGAAATTATTCTGAGTTTTAACTAGGGATACCTCGTTATAATTAGTTATATATTACCTTCAAAAGTGAGGTTCTCTTGGAATGCTGAGAAGGTGTCATTTTTTCCTCTACCTATCGGACAATATCAGAGCCAATATTGTACTGCGAGTATTTCATCTTATCAAAAATGCTTTCGTTGCAACGTCTGATAGATAAACTTTATCTTGTTCGTCAATAAGGAAAATGTATAAATGTAGGAGTATCCGTTTCGCAGGCTTAAGCAAACAAAAAGCGGCCAATTGCTGCAGAATAATAACCTTTTTTAAATTTATGATTCTTGTTCCTTCTCCTTACGATTGGTTTGGAGTAAATTTTAATAAATAAAAATAAGTTGAGCGAAGCCATATTTGAGTGAAGAAAAAAGAGGTATGCAAGTGACACAGAAATTATTGAAGAATAAAATAAATTATAACCTATAATAAAATTAAATATGAATATTTTGTGAACTTGTGTTAAACTTAAAGGGGTTGTGGGTTTGGAAATAGATTATGACTACATTTTGACTCGCGGTAAGATAACATTAAGTACGATAATGACACTACCCAACATTAAGCTTACCTCCGCGAAGATAATACGTGTTTTTAGTTCATTTTCACATGTAGATTCTGAAACTGGTGCTTAAAATTATTCATCAGGTCACAATGTTCAGATATTTTAGATATACATAATGGAAAACGAGTTCACGTACTAGCCGATAACACACGTGTCATAGATTACCCAGTATTGTCCTACACGATTACTTACGCAAATACTTAGAAAATGTAAAGATTAAAGCATGCTGTACAATTTAACCAAGCCTCTACTTCAAATGTTCCTGACTCAACCAGAAAATCCAGAAAGTGAAAGACATTTTGTAGAGCAAGTAAACTTGAATAAATTTGTCATGCGACTTAAATATGTCAAAAGAAGAATCTAAACTTCTACGTTCCAGGCTGCAATAAAAGGAGTTATTTGCACCTGGTACATAAATTACAGAGCTTTTGAAGTAGACAGAGAAATATAGAAAATATTTTTGAATGGAAGAGAATTTGTTTCTGTATAGACATCAATGGTTTAACGAGTGAGCTAGGAATTCAACATAGCCCAGATGACTGGCGATTCATCAAAGTTGTTTTAAGATTCTGTTACTTCATAATGGTAACAAACTTCCATCTGTCCAGTTTTCCATTCTGTAGGTCTTAAAGAAAGTTATGAAAGTATGGCCAAGTGTTCGTGTTCTAAAATATGAGGTGCATTGTTGGAAAATATATTTGTGACCTTAAAGTAATTGGTTTTCAGCTTGGATTACAAGAGGAATTCATAAAATATTGTTATTTTTTTGTGTTTGTGGGACAGCTGTGATATGTGAAAACGTTATGTCGTACAACAGTAGAGCAAGCGGCATGAATATGTTCCAGGGGAGAGTGGACGGTGGATTTGCATATTTACAAGGCAAGTCTCCACAATTAGCTCACGCAAAATTGAAAGAAGAAATTTTTGTTGGATTTCAAATCCGAAAACTCGTGAGGACGAAATGTTTGAAGAGAAAAAAAGTTACATGCAGCTTGGCAATCATTTAGGAGTACAAGGATTGGACATAGTTTTCATGGAAACACAAAATTAAAAAAAAAAAAATATAAAACTTTGGTCTCATATTTGCTGAAATGCTACAAAAACATGGGTTGTAGAATGTCTTCGAAAATTCATTTCTTTAATTCATATTTGGACATTTTTCTGGGTGATGTTATTGATGAACAAGGGGAACGGTTTCCGTCATGGAGATGAGGTACCAAGGTCGTAAGGAGCCAGTAATGTGAGGAGATCACTGCTGGTTTCTTGTGAGGGTAAGGAGAGAGTAGTACAAGAGACAATCACATGCTAGGAAACACTTTTAAGTAGAATTACTGGTATGTCCCTTAAATATATAGCCCAAGTATTATTGCATGCATGTAAAACAACATTTTGAATTAGTATTTGTTAGATGTGAATTCTAATTCTTTATCCCTGTTTTCTCGCTATTGAAAATTTCAGCATTTTTCATCATTTGAAATGCCCCTTGCGTCGCAGTTTTAGTTTTAGACTGATGAAACTTCCTACACACGTTCATAGAGACATAGTGAATAGAAATTGCCCTGGGTTTTATTGTGATATGCATTTAAACACACTTTCTTTACTTCAAACACAAAAATGTCAAATTTGGGGCAAAAAAGCCATATTCATGGATTTAAAAATTTCCGGAGAAAATGTTGGAAGTGTCCTCCTCCAGCATCTATACATAATACGACTGTAGACACTAAAATTTATATGGGTATCTTCAAGACATTTGTGGAGGAGCTGGATGATATCGAATTAAGAGAAGTTTATTTCCAGCAAGACGGAGAAATGTGCCATACATCTAATGACACCATTGAACTTGTAACCAGTTTCTTTGGTACTCGAATAATCTCAAAAGGTCTGTGCCCCCCCCCCAGAACCCCTGAACTAACCTCACCGAATTTTTTCTTGTAAAGTATCTAAAAATAGAGTGCACAAGAACAGGCCACGGACAACTGATGTTCTCAAGGAATGCATTCGAACCGAAATAAGTAACATTGGCGAAGATACTCTCCGTAAAACTTCAGAGAATATGAGACGAGTGCAAACATGTATAGATGCTGGTGGAGGACATTTCCAACATTTTCTCTGAGATATAAATAGTGTAATGTAATCTCCCAATTGTGCATTATACTCTCCCAAAGTTGCACGTGTGTCCTTTTATTGGTTCAAAAGTAATGGACTATTGAAATGGTTCAGTTTATATGTATCGTATTATAGTAGTTTCCAGTGATCGGCAACTTCTCCACTAAAGTGTTCGTTTCCAAGTCAGAACCGGTGTTCATCGAATAATACACACTCACATATGCTCTGAGAGGTAAGTTTCTAATAGCTTGAGCAAATTACCAGAATAACATCGTCAATACATTTTGAAGCGGCTTTACGACTTCAACTGGAGCAGCATCGCGAAGCAAACATTGCAGCTTCACAAGGAAATTACTGCGATTGTTGTAAAGAACAGTAGGAGAGCTAATATAGGTACAATGTAATATTCAGTGAGGTCTACCCGAAAGTCCGAAAACTCCAGCCTCTGTTACCCGGGAGCGATGGAAAACTCCGGGGCTCCTTCCTTGCGGCAATACCTTGAGTCTAAAAAGCTCCCCCCCCCCCCCCCCCGCAATCGACAACGTCAAGACGGGCGGAAGTGGATACGCCACTT
The DNA here is from genome assembly GCA_030765055.1 of Mantis religiosa. Lineage (NCBI taxonomy): Eukaryota > Metazoa > Arthropoda > Insecta > Mantodea > Mantidae > Mantis > Mantis religiosa. The sequence goes on from CM060952.1 coordinate 89,003,311, forward strand.
ACGCGCGTCAACCCCGGAGGGAAGACTACCGAAAAACCTCGATGGAGCCGCCTGGTGATCTAGCACACCTTCTACTAGCTCTGCAGGCTAGTACCCGAGACGTTTTAGGCAACCCTCTGCACCTTCCAGGTGGCCGAAGCCTGGCCGGAGGTACCCGATCCCCCGTGGGTAACGGGAACACACTGCCTCCTCGAGTTCAACCCAATTCGAACAACTCCCATTCAGGGAGGTGCTCGAATGTTCGGCCCAAGGTTCCTCTAATAACGCCAGAGGTAGAGTCTGTTTAGTTAACTCATGTGCACTTCGGCCGCTGCCTTTGACGAACCCTTATAATCGTTTTACAACCCAGACCCTCCTTCTCCCAAACCTTTCTGCAAGGTTGAACCTTTCTCGATACGTCATGGGTATCGTACGAGGTTTCGTCTAAATAAATTATCTTATGCCCATTACTGCAAAACTTCCTTAGTTTTGACTATATATATATAGTCATATATATATATACGATATATATATATATATATCGTACTACGAAACTTCCTTAGTTTTGACAAATATATCTCCAAGCTACAGTTTTACTGGATTCCATAAGAACCCTTATCTTATTCAAAGTGCGGTATTTGAAACCCAGCTCCTTTAGAAGACCGCGCAAAGTACAGTGCCCATAAGAAAAATCACAAATTTCTTGCAAATGTGCAACCAATTCGTCTAAGGTGGGCGCTCTCCCTTTTGCATAGAATCTATAAATTTCTCGACGAATTAAATCGCATATGAAATTATCTACTTTAGAGAAACGTTTCCTTTTGTTTTCGCACTTGATCGGCGTCTTTGGTATTCCTTTCGTCACAATATTTCTTACTGTATTTCTGTGAATATCCAGAATTTAACATTAGGTTCATTGCACGACCCCTTACCAAGATTATTTTTCAGCACAAAACAAGCGCTTGAATTTGCTTAGAAACAGTTCCCGTTATAACTTTGTTTTTTGAGGCCTTTCCAGTAACATAACTCGGCCGAGTTATTCACACCATTGTCATCAGTCTCCCAGGGTCTCCACATCATGACACACCACGAATTTCTGCACGTAAAGAAACAGATCAACTGGAAGTTGGAACTTTGGCAACTGAGACTCCACGTGGAGTAGACATGCGTCTGTCACTTCGAGAAAAGCAGGGTTGCTATTGGTCCTCAACGACAGTGTTCCATTTCTGAAGCGTGGAGATAGATTTATGAAGGTCATTAGCGGGCGGGAGGGTGAGTTCCCTTTGAGGGGCAAACTGCACTCGCGTTCACTAGACTTTACCATGAGTGCTAAGGGTCCGCAGCGCTCGTGCCACAGCAGCTGAAGAGGACGGATCCCCTCCCCTATGGGTAATACGTTATACTCGATAGTGTAGCAAATGTATTACCCATATCCTACTTCTTCTGAGTTGACTGCAGACTAGGGCTAAAGTTACTGCCGCCATCGAATTGGAATATTATATAGCACACACATCACTTTCTCCACTCATTAAAGTTACAAAAGTTATTCTTCTATTCCTTTATTAATATAAAACTTCGTTACTTATTTGTACTTCGTTACTCAATGAAACGAATGTTTTCTTTAAATTCATATAAGATATGTGGATTATTTGCATAGGTACACTTTACCTTTTACTACTCCTCAGAAAAAAAATGTAATGATGTCGGATCAGGGGAATGGGTCGCCCATAGTCCACTGCTTATAATCTTATTGTGAATGATACAGCGGGGCTCTGTTATGGATGCCCCAGCATTATGCGCAGTCGCATTATCCTGCTGAAAATACGCATTTTATCTTTCAAAATATGTCAGTTCGTCACACATTGTACCTTAGATGAGCTTAAAGAAAACACTTGAAGGGAAAAGGCAAGTTTGGTGTAGTGGAATTGATGAAAGGAATGCAAGATTTTACGGCGATGTGACTTTGTATAGCACAAAATGGACATCACTTCCAGCAGCTATTGTGATTAGGGCGACTACCGACTTTTGTAATTAATATAGCACAGTAAGTAAGTTACGTTGGTTTTAGTTCCGCAAGTTAAAACTCCCAAGTATCAGCGAGCAAGTGGGTGACAGCTGCGGCACGGCAACTGTCGTGGGCGTCGATTCTTAAACTTACAGCACTGTCTATATAGTAGAATGCAATAAGCCTAATCATCAGTCAAGTCTTTTCAAGGCTGATTGCTTTGGATGAGGCTTATGTAACAGCCTTGAATTTCTGTTCTCTTTGTACAGCCAATAAAAAATAATAACGAATTTCTATTTGAGAAAAGTATACTTTAAATTGTAAACTAACAACTAGAAATATCTCGGAAGTGATAACTTATAAAAAAAAATGAAAATAAATTTGAATTTAAATCAAAATGTTTATATAGCACGATTTTGTTTACATCTTATAGTTTAGTGACCATTCCCAGAAAATTCAAGATATCATTTAATTTTTTAAGAAAAGTATCTTAAACTAATTGTGACAAAAATGACAAAACACAAGAGTTCACTTAAAATTGCTTTATTTTTCACCAAAATGATTAGACTAATGCTAGCTTACAATCAATTTCTATTTTGCACAAATACAGAACTTCAACACGTCTCTCCTCAATCTTTCTTTATGTCTCTTTAGCATGTACCAGCTTGTGCTGCTAGTAATTTCTTTGATGTACACACAGGTTCACCTCTTACATGGAGCTGCACGCCGACTCTGAGCACAACTACTCCGATATCTGGTCGTGTACTGCTTCACTGCACCGGCTCCTCACCACGGAGGCACATTCGACAATTCAGCTCAATGCTTGGAAAACACACACACACACACACACACACACACACACACACACACACACACACACACACAAACTCTAAACACCAGCATTCTAAGAGGCCTCACGTCGGCTCTTATATAGTCCTACCGGGTGCAGTAGATCGTTCTAGTAGTCGAATGTTCTCGAATTACATTCTGGAACAGCATCGAACTGTATTTACGCAGTAATAAAACGACTAGCTTCAATGCTCACTTTCGTCTCTCTTCAATCTTTCTTTATATGCCTTTAGCATGTACCAGCTTGTGCTGCTATTAATTTCCTGACGTACACACAGGTTCACCTCTTTCATGGAGTTGCACGCCGACTCTGAGCACAACTACTCCGGTATCTTGTCGTGTACTGCTTCACTGCACCGGCTCCTAAGAGGCCTCACGTCGGCTCTTATATAGTCCTACTGGGCGCTGCAGATCGTTCTAGTAGTCGAATGTTCTCGAATTACATTCTGGAACAGCATCGAACTGTATTTGCATAGTAATAAAACGGCTATCTTCTATGCTCACGTTCTTCTCGGGCAGCCAGCCAAGTGAAAAGTAGATTAGATATCAACGTTTCGGGAGTGATGTATAGGACAAACCGGAAGGACCATCGCTACTAGAATAATCGAACATGAACGGAGCATTCGTTTACTGCAAGCTGAGAAGTCTGGGCTGGCAGAGTATTGTTTTGATAACGACCATAGAACCAACTTTCGGGAGACGACCATCTTTGCAAAATGCAACAGTTACTGGGAGCGGAGAATTAAAGAGGCTTTGGCGATTTCCTCTGAAAGGAGCACTCTTAATCGTGATGCTGGATTTTAGTTCAGCTCCTCTTGAAAACTTGATAATCAAGTAGTTAAGTTTCTTTGGCACAATTTTCTATACTCACGCCATCTCCTGACCTGGCATTTAATTTACTGAAAACAGTCTTTTGTTCAGTAATGCGAATTTTGATAGTGGTTTATCTTTGTTTATTGTTGGTTATATCCAGGGATTCATTTGTGGTTATAGCATTTTATAAATATCCTGATGATGGGAGAGATGTACACTCCCGAAAGGTTGATATCTAATCGTCTTTTCACCTGGCTTGCTGCCCGAGAAGAAATTGAGCATATTCGTATCCAGGAAAGCTTCAGGTCTTATTTAACTAGCTTCAGCCTTGTGACTTCTCCAGCCAGCAGAAGACGGTGCGGAGCAATTCGTCTACTCCCAGCAGGCGGGAGTGCCTTTGCCAATGTAACAATATAATATTTCAATAAAAATTAAGCTATTTAATAAAATGTTTGAAAAACGTTTCAGTAAAGGATAGTCTGGGATAGGGGGTTTTCTTTAAAATCTTCGTAGTGCATCCTTAGAAGATGCAGAATTTAAACACAGATCTCATATTTAGCACATTCTGGCTTTATATATATATATCCTGAATCCCCAACAAAAGCATTTTATAAAAAGCACGTGTGTGCGTAAGTCTGTGAAGTGTAAGTCAAAAACGCAAAAGTGGGGTAAATACCGTTATTTTAGTTCATCAGCTTCCCTCGATATGCCATGAACTTTAAAAAAAAATAATAATAATTCTCCCCACCCTAATCTACACCTTACATGGAGTAGAAATGAAATAAGCTTAAGTTAATAGCAAATAATATATTATTTGAAATTTCTATTTTCTTAAAAAGACTTTAACCATTTTGATAAAACACATTTAAAATATGTTCATACCAAATAAAACCTTGGTCTTGAATTTGCCGGGAATAGCCTCTGAGGTCCTTTTCATTCTGTGATCTCATTAAAGCACACAATTTGTCTCAAATAATTTTATCTCCAAACTATTTTTGTTGTGGTGTCTCTACAACGAAATATGCAGTAAGATAACTTCTATGAATGTGTATCTCCACTAAAGTAATCCAAAGCAATATACTTGTTTGTAATAATAACACTAGTCGACAAAGTTGAACTTTTTTCTTTAACGATAATTAAAATGACATTTTCTAGAAGTATTTTTCGTGCTGAATTAAAATATAGTTTTAGTTTTTCCCCATCGGGCAGGAGTTTTGTGTGATATTTATTTGAAATTTATATTTTTAAAAAATCCCTAACTAGCTATTTAACTCAAAATTATAACTACTCTCATTCTGACTTACCTAGAAAGTGATAGATAGTGATTTTCAGGCATATTTTGCATCTGGAATGTCTCCCTTCTTGGTCCAACAGTAGTCAGCCAGCATACTGGAACTCCCCTTGCCTTGTACCTCTTTTCTATAGCAGAAATTTGCTGATGAAAACGCTCACCGTGCTCATCACTGACAGGTCCAAGATTTTCGGGGAAGAAGTCTAAGTTAAGGTAGTTTACTGCTTTATGGTTCCCAAGGAAATTGAAACAAACTTTTGAGAAACTGCCAGGCTGCTTACTCCAGTCTGCTTTAACAGTCATTTGAAATGCTCATCATCCATCAATGACCGGATTTGTGGTCCTATAAAATTCCTCCTTTAAGTTTAGCATCACTGACTTTGGGGAATTTTGATTTCAGGTACAAGAACCCATCAGACTGTTTATCCATAGCTCTGACAAAATTTCTCATTACTCCTAACTTAATATGCAATGGAGGTAATAATATTTTTTCAGGATTCACTAAAGGTACACACACTTTTCTGGTCAGGGATAAGATATTCATTTTTGCCAGTGATTTTTTAACACAGTGAGACTTCCTATCTCTGCTGTCTCAGAGGCACAAAAAACAGCAACATTTGGTGAACCCAAGTTGCAAACCAAGCAATAAAGCAATGACCTTTAAATCATCACAGATATCCCACTGATATTTTCTATATTGTATATTCTCAAAAATTAGTATCATATTTTGATATGTCTCTTTCATATCAGCGGCATGCGCTACAGGTATTGATGGAAATGTATTGTCAATCAATAAGTAGCAGCACAGCCTTCAAACTAACTTTAGACGAATCTATGAATAGTCGCCACTCATCTGGCCTTTGTTGAAGCCCAAGAGTTTCCATAACTGAACAAATATCACTACAAAACACAACACCATTTTCTTCAGAGAAGCAGTCCTTGAAATCACTATGGCCATCACGATAACTATATATTCTTACTTCTTTTTGAAGTAGATCTAGATTCCACCCTTTGAGTCTGGAAGTTAAACCTTCAGCTGGCTGTTTAGACAGATTTAAATCCCGAATCAGGTCATTAAGGTCTTTCTGATTGCTAAAGTATGGTTCTGATGAACAGGTATTGGTTTCATATATAGGATCATTTTTATTGTGATCTGAAGCATTTTCAGTTTCAGTTAGGTCAGGATCAGAGTTATCGTTAAGGTCATGATATATGCATATACTGGTACAGGGAACTGTTCATTGTGTAAGACATGTCTTATTGCATATTGCAAATTCGGATACTTAACTGGAATGTGATTCCTTTTATATTTGTCAAACAGAAATAACAATCACTTAAATGATCCTGATTCATATGATTCAAATCATATGGCTTACGACGTGTGCCATTTTTTCACCCAGTCAGCAATCTAACACACGAAACACAACATGTATTTGGTGCCCAGCTCTTATCAAAATCATCAACCTGACAAAGTAAAGTTGATAACACTTCTTTACAACTGGAGTCAAATTTCGCCTCTGAGACTTGAAGGTCAGCTCACCACACATATAGCAGAAACTACATGGTAAACGCACTTTCTTGGCATGATGAAAATACAAAGCACTAAAATACTACATACACAATACACTTCCGAAAAGAAAGGAAGGAAATATTTCATTACTGAACAAGCTTACAGTGAGCTCTATATTGACATATCACAATGTCAGATGAACAGGTCTGTACATGTCCAAACATGAATGAACCTGCAAAGCCTTGTTTTATGGTTCTTCAGCATAATATTATAAATCATTTCCTTATACACAGCTTGGATCAAATTGCAACATATGAGATAAAGGTTCCTATAACAGGTCAAAGAAAACGTTAAAATCCGATTTTAAAAAGTAGCTGCCACAAAAAACTGTGCCTGATGGGAAAATTCTGACTACATATCTGAATTCAGTATGAAAAAAAAACATTAGATTCACTAATCAGATTTCTTATGAAGAAAACCTTGTCGACTAGTGTAATTTGCAAGTCATCAGGTTGTTCCTTGTAAACCACAAGGTATCGCAATTTTCATTTTGTGATAACACCACCTGGTAGTGCTTAACCACATTTTGACTGCATATAGCCCCACAGGCGGTAGACAGATACATGACATGAGGCGATTATTGTTAAAAGGAAATTTATGTAGGAAAGTTACTAAGTGAAGGGCACTTCCCCGGCATTTGTCAGTGCAAGTAGACTTAGGATTTGTATGTACTAAAGTATCTCTAACAAACATGCTCTTGTGCTATGACAATTCTTAAACTGCACTCTATAATTTCTAAAATATGTTCCAATCATGCATTAAAATTGTTGACTTCATACTTACATTTTTTGGTACCTGATCTATGAAGTACTTTATTCTGAATAACTATTGCATAACTAGTAAAGAATAAGAGCTGGGCAAAATCTAATTATACAAATAAAAACAAAGTAGACCTCATTAAAGTATATAATTTATGTAAAATAACCACTTTTACTTTTGTGTGAAATTAATAATTTCTGAAATATTCCTTCCTTATTTAGTTTGCATTTTAAAGTTATATTTTTTTCTGAAATACAAAGTCGTACTTTTTATCTCTCTCTCTCCCATACAAAGGGAACGACTTTAAAAGCTATCACATAACAGCCCTCTATTAAAAGATTCGTATAAGCTTACTGTATACCCTTATTCCCGCTATACAAACAGGGAAGTGTAATAGAAATATCTGGAAATATTAATATTGATTAACAAGAAGTGGGTAGAAGAATAAGTGTTTATAAGTTTAATTTACACTAAGATGAGTAAAGGGGTGTGAGTGAAGCACATAAAATTTGTTTTCTATCACAAGGACTCAATACAGCTAAGCATCGGAATTTATTTCTGTATATCGTAAGTTGGCCGCGATATGGCTGAGTGGTTAGACCGCTTGGCTCTCACCAAGGCGGCCCGAGTTCAATTCCAGGCGAACGCAAAGTGAGATTTCTGGTGATAACATGGCGCTAGGGCGGGTTTTCTCTGGGTCTTCCAGTTTCTCCCACCCCATCGTCATCTTTCCTCTCGTCTCATTTCTCTCATATTTTCACTTCCGGCGTTGAGCAGATCATTTATCCCGGAATCTTTCTCATCAGGAAAGCTCTGATCCTCAACTCTTTGTCTACGGGTCTCGAGGTTGCGCAATTCAGAAGGCCCTATATTCCACTTACTGTCCACCAACGCAGAGTAAGTCTCTGAAAGGAATGCGCCCCCTTACACAGTGGGATGACAGCGAATGTGTGTGTCACAGAGAACGCATGCTATACAAGGAGCAGAACCGTTTAAAAAACATGCCCCCTTTTCGCTCTATCCACTGAAAGCGAGATTATTCACAAAAGTAGAAGCCATCAGAATGTTTTTGAATGGTTTGTAACTGAACTGACATGGGGTGTCATAAACCTGTCCAGGGAGAGTGTGGGAACCTTTTCAACCCCCTTGCGTCTCATTCCCCGGAGACCTTCTTTCCTGTGGTATACTATAAAGGAAATTCAGGAATTCATTCATTCATACCGGAAGTTGCTTTTTGTAAGTCATTCCTCCATAATGTGGATGCGTTAGAAAAGTACAAATAATTTTTATATTAATACTACGTGATTGTCACAGAAGTCACGTGAATCTCTCTCAGATTTTTACTTTCTCGTCTACGTGCTTAACAGTACGGAAAAACTTAGAACTGCCCTGCATCAGAAAATGGCATTTTAGACAGTTGCTAGCAAAAGTGAGCGTTTTGGTAGCTCACGACTTTATGAAAAGTAGAAAATTCTTTCACTCGGTGTTCAAAATTTTAACACGCCGGTAATACTAACTTTTGTTTCTTGAGGAATGTGGTATCGATATACGTTAATATACTTAGCGTGAAAAAGATTTTTGCCTTTATCTTTAAACTTTTTATTTTTTATTTAGGCTTAAAAATTCTCTTTTAAAGGTTTGTTAGGTGATAAGTTAATAAGTGATTTTAACCCAATCGCCTCATTCAATCTTAAGTCAAATTATCGTAAATCATGTAAGGAATAATTCAATTTCCACTTCCTCCGCCCAAGAAACATCTATTTCAAATTGTAATAATTGCACAATCAATATTCCAGTTTTCTCTAAAGAGGAGTAAGTTTGAAACAAGCTGTAATCTATTAATTAATTAACTACCCTCAAGTGTGGCATCCCCTGGAGGAAGGATGAGGTGAGAGGAGACAGAGGGTGGCCGTCCCAACGAATCACGAAAGTGCAGAGGGCGGGGTCCTTACATGTTTATTTATATGGAAGCTTTCCCTGGTAGTCCAGGATAACAGACATTCTCCCCTACTGCGGTTCGGAAACAGTTCCAGCAGCCTGTTCCGGGACCGGCAACCGATCTATCGGAGGAGGAAGTGGTCACTCAGAGTATATCATCCTGCCATGCACCGCAGAGAACCCGCCGACACTTCTATCCTAAGAGAGACCACCAGATGAGAGATGATATCAAAGATAACGAAAATGAAATGGAGAGACAGGAAATTCGGAGGTTGTAATTAACTACCCAGCATAATATAAAGTATTAACCGAGCTTGTGGGCCGTAGTCTACTGAGCTCCTTCTTCAGCAACTGTTGCTGTTGAGACTTCCGCCAGGACACTTCAATCGCACTGCCTTTGAAGATGTCTGCCGAAACCGCAGACGAAACGTCTGGGAAGATGAAGAAGGAGCTCAGTAGAGCACGGCCCACAAGCCCGGTAAATACTTTATATTATACTGGCACCGGCCGTGAAAGCTTACGAATTTTAACTATCCAGCATTCGCCTGGCTACCTGGGAAAACTCCCGTTCGGGTATCGAACCCGGACCTCCCGAATACGGGCCACAGACGAAACCACCTGAGCCATTCAGCAACTGAACTTGGTCTTTTAGTTTAGAAACTTACAAGAATGCGATACAAAGATTCTGAAGAAAAACCTACAATTCAGACTACTCTTTACATGGAACATTTTTAGAAAATTTTGGTTTTCTCAAAAATGTTATTAACCATTTAAATTAAAATATCGTAGTTTGAGATACTTCCCACCTCTGTAGCGTGGCGGTAGCATGTCTGCCACACATTCTCTCGGTCAGGATGAGTTATCTGGATAAGGTTTTTTCCAGAGTTTTTCCTTATCTTGAAAGATAAATGTTGGGTAACTTTAAGCTATATGCATCCTGTACTTGGAAAAGTAAATACGCAAATCTCGCTAAAAGTCACGACTTTTGTCAAGTCAAATTCGTTTTAGCACTAAGCATTTTCGAAATTTCTTTGCCAGTTTGCTAAATTTTAAGCAGTTGAAGACTTATTTAGTGGTAAGTCTCTAGGCGTTTTCTCTGGTAGTGATGCAGAGAATCTGGAATTTCAAAGCCAGCATTAAACCACTGCTGGTGTACATACCTACAGTGAAATATGTAATGTAAGCTTATAAGCTTTACGTTTATTACAGTTTTCTTGTAGCTACAACGGCATTAGGGGAATACTGGAGGTTTAAACGGTAAGTACATATTCTAAGGTCTAGTCACTATGGGATGGCTTTTAAATTCGTTCTATCTGCAAGACCAAGAGAGGAATTCATTACCTTTCTATTTGAGAAAAGTATTTGTATAAAGACATTTTAAATTTATAACAAGGAATATCTAGGAAATAGTTGACTCCATAATCTTTTATTTGACGGAATTTTTTTTAAGGAGATCTATATGTTTTGTGTACAAGATTTTGTTTGTTTCTTGCTGTTTTATTTTCAGAATGAAGAAGACTTCGGAGACTATTCCCAGAAAATTAAAGATATGCTTTAATTTGTTACCAAAATATCTTAAACGTGCGTTTGTTTATTCAAATTTTTTAGGGCCTTTTCAACATTCTTCCAGTAAAGTGGAAGGAGGAAGAGGGGGCATTTTTTTAGAAAACATTCGTGTCATACCATGGGTTATATGAACTTAAATTTAAGTGTATTGTTAGTTAAACTTCTCACACACATGTGAGCGCGCGCAGATCTTTATCTAAAAAGGTTTTTCTTTCTTTTTTTAATTCAGGAGGCTCAAATCGTGTAGGTATTTTCTGAGAAATTTCAGCATTGAAGTTTTGTCGGAATGCAGTATTTTACCAACCTACGTGGTGCAGAAAAATAATAAACAGGAATGGTGGGTAGAGAAATGAACCCTTAGCTACAAAATGTAACGTACGTAATGCAGCAGTTGACGACAGTGGCTTTACACTGTACTATTTTTGGAAAACAGGAATAAACAAAGGAAATTGAATTTTCCGCCCGTCTGCGCTTTCATTTCTTTGCAAAGACGTTGCAGTAATTTGCTTCAAGGTCTCAGCTGTTCAAATCCCATTGCATGATGCAATAACTGCTGCAGTTGTAAAGCTGTTAAAACATAATCACATTGTACTGACAATTGCCTATCACTGTTACAGTGTTACCAACTGAAACCCAAACCTATCGTCAGCCCTAGAAGCAAAGGCAGGGTTAGCAACTGATCCCAAAGAAAGTGGGACTGTAAACACACACAAAAGATGCTTTTGTTATGTTGCATTCACATAACTTAAATTTATGTATTTTTTGGCAAATTATTTAAGAAAGATATAGGTTTAAAGATATTAGGGATTTTTAAATAGTGGATTATTAAGTAATACGATCGCATCTTTGAAATTAATGCGAATAGCGACTTGCCAAATGAGAAGAAAATTAATATTTGAAAATTCAAACCAATGAAGTAAGAAATATTTCGTAAATGCTTAAACCTACAAAAAATTATTTTACATACATTCCGTTCTCTAACGAGGTCTACGTTTTTTATAGAAACAATTTCTATTATTTTTCAAAATAATGTAAAGGGTTTATATCTAACAGTTACAAGGTTGCTCCGAGACATTTCACACCTTAGTATGTATTACTAGCAATTTTCATTAATATTTCCTGGAAATGTCCCTCTGCGGAATTGTCACGTATCATTCTTTTGGTCTCTCTAGGTAAAAAATCAAAAGTTCATAATAATTTGAATAAAATGTTTGCTATTTATTTTATTATGCAAATAGTGTGCAAAAAATACAACTTTCGTAACTCAAAACAGGTCAAGAATTATATACTTTTTAGATAGGTATTTAAAAAATATACATTTTTACTTCCTTCACTGTGATTGCCGCATTAGTAAAAGATACATTTTTCACACTCATCTTAGTTTGGTTCTTCATAGTTTTGTAGTCACAATCACAAATCCAGTTCTTCGTTGTCATATCTATTTGATTGCTTCCATCTGCTCTCTCATTGCTTGTGACATCTCCAAGTGGCAACTACGAGTGACTAATGATTTCTTCGCTCTCTGCAGCAGAAGCTTTGCCATAAGAATTGTAGGACCAAACTGAACTAGCTATTGTAGCCAAAGTTCCCCGCGGGTGCCAATATTCCATAGTTGACAGTAGAGTCGCTTCCCAAAAACGGGTTAGTGTCACCAAATTCCTTCTCCGTGCAAGCGTCACTCCGGGCAAGTGTTACAGTCGTATAGGACGTGCTTAAGAGAAAACTATGATGGAATTAATATGTGTTACTTTCATTTGTATTAAATAACTGTTTCTCTTAAAATGTATCATAACTTCAAATTCGCGTTGTATAATGTTATATTATTGATATTGCTATCATCATGTTAACATTGTAAATTTTATCTCTAAGTGCCTTTATCTCTGCAGCTTCCGCTACAACGATAATGTAATGTTATCTTATTTTTGAATGAATATGGACACGCTCTGTCATATTTAAGTGACCTCACTGTTCATTGGAAGATCAACTTAATGTTCTACAAGTTCAAGCATATACAGTGACGATTAAAAGTAAAACTTTGGTGTTGCACTCATATAGTGTTTTCTACTCATTCTTCTACAACTTATTCGTCAACTATAAGTTAAAATAAACTTTTATTCCACATATATACATAATTTGTTATAGACCTAAGAGGGATACAGCAATCTGAAACAATAGTGCATTGAAATAGAAGTGAGTCAATTATGCACTTGAAATTCCATCTCCTTGAATAATTAAGAAAAAAGTGAACAGCGGCTTACCACTTGAAAAGAAATATTTAAAAATTTAAACTACAACAAAGTATTCTCTGAAATGGTTAACCACAGATATTTTATTTTACACATAAATTGGCTTTGTTATTCCTTTTTTAATTTGTATGGCCTATGCCTATCCTTAATTTTTCTGTGTCTTGCCTTAACATGTTTGCCAATACAGCAATATAAGACTAGTACATAATATTAATCAAATCTCATTTATTCTGTAGAGAGAGACATTAGCACGTTGTTGCTCTGCATAACTAATCTAGAACTGGTTATAGATGACACTGGTCGATTAATACGGAGTCCTACATCCTATAGCATACACAACACACTTTGGAAAAATTAAGAGGACAAAGTACTTTCTTTTCACGTACACATTATTTTTAAGATATTTTCATTCAAATTAAAATTTTTATCTAGAATTTTCTGAGGATAGCCTCTGAAGTATTTTTCATTTTTTGCATAATTAAAGAAACAGACATACTTTCACCTTACTAAAATTCACATCTCCTTAAAACACACAATTTATGTCAAAGTTAACCATATTTCTTGTTATTGGTTTGAATTTTGAAACACTTTTCCCAAATAGAAAGTCGTTGCTCGTTAATTTTTTTTGGGGGGGAGGTCTCTTGCTCATACAAATAGAAGGGAATTCCAAGCGACTACTTAAGTTCCAGTCCTTAAAATATTTCTGTCATTTTAGTACTCCCATATTTCCAAGAAATAAGTAATACTCATAGAGGTTTCGTAAATCATTTGTTAGAATGCTTTGTACAAAAGTTAGTAGAGAAAATCATGTGAGTGCAACAGATCAAATTCGTTTTAGAAAAGTACAAGCAGTAAATTCAACTATATTCTTTTGTTAATTAAACTTACGTTTAAATTTGTTTCACGTTTACACACTTAAACTTTTGGATTTCTGAAGAAATTAACGTTTTGAACACACCAAGATCGGAAGTATATTCTATAAATAAGAACATTTTAAAATACCCTTTATTTATCCTTAAAGGTTATTACTGAATTTCAGACAATTTATCCAGTGTCTAAAATCTGCATTGTGTTCATTTGAAGTTTTGGGATCTGATCACTTAAAAGATATTCCAATAGTTTTATTTGCATTTGGAAGTAAGTAGAATCGTATAGAACGCGTTGGAAAGGTCAGTGCCCCTGGCCACCAGCAGTGGTACCAACCTTGTTATCACAAGGACATACAGGAAATGAAAGTGAATGAACCTGGTAACACATGACCTAATTTTAGGTCACACCCTCATCATCATCGTTCGAATCCGTTCTGGGAGCTTCTATTTTAACAACGTGCATGGTATTTTTAGCACCTCCCTGGGGAAAACCTACCTGTTTGTTGTCATCATTCAGTGCTAAAATATCCTCGATATTCTTTTGTTATTTCGAGTGTAATTTACAAGAATGATATAAAAATGGTTATTAGTTTTCTTAAACCTCAAATGTTAATAGGTTCATGCCTTCCATTTTTTCCATCTTCCTTTTTCTAGAACTATATAATAAATTTTAATTGGGAGTAACCACCTTTTTTAAACATGAACAAGAAGAAATTCAATCGTTATATCTTATATATTCGTCCAGGAATTTAAAAACTAATAGAAATGTAGTAAATCTATAGAAAATAATATAATACTGTCCTACAGCCTTTATTAATGGATGCACATACTATTGCTGCACAAGCTCATTTTTCTATTTCATTTTAATCAAGATAAACCTGGACAGAAATAGCTCCATTATGCATTTTGTTATAGAAGCAAAGAGAACAGCGATAGTTGGATGTTTAACAACTGAATGCTATACTGTGGCATTAAAATTACATACTCTTTGCCTACAACTGCGAGTAACAACTGAATATCGAGACGACTTGTGAAACATGGTGTAATTATTGAACGATTTGAACTATTAATTTGGACTCCAAATTTTTGAAAGTATAACTCAGAAAGGTACATCTTCAAAGCCCTCTTCATCATCTTCAAAAGATGTGACATGAAGATTTTCTAGAAAATCCGTGCACCTTAGACTACGCCTTACATGAAATCTTTTTCGAAGATTTCGATCTGCTCAAAAATGACTAAGAATTTTGATTAAAATACTAAATGTTCAAGATATTTCAATGACAAGAGAAATGTGCATCTTGAATTTTGTGAGAATATACTCACAGGTTCTGTTCATTCTGGGTGAATGTTGTGTAATAGCAAACCGTAACAGACAAAACCGTACTATCCAAAAAATATAGATGTTAAGACACATAATTTGTACCCAATACATTTTTTTTATCAAGCAAATAATTTCAAATATATTCCTTGTTATTTGAATTTTCCAATAGTTATAGTTGTTCGTTATTCGTTTTTTATCTCTTGGCCATGCAAAGTGAAATAATTTCAGTCATCACATATCGATCATTTTTAAAACATTCCACTATCACCTAAAGCGTTCCCTTTACACCTACAAGAAAACTAGCAATAAAACAACTACTGCACATATCTATCTCAATAACATTAAGTAAATAAATCAAATATGTAAAAATGCTGTATAAGAAGTTATGTGAGTACAATATATCAGGTTTTCTTGGTTGTGTTAGGCAATGTTCTTCGCCAATTTTGTCGTTTCTTTAATTCCCAGGCATTTATTGGTATTAAACAGTCACTTGACTACTCGTTTTAGCACCCATGTGAATGTCATCAGACGTCTATATTGCCATATTATGTAAGAAGCCACTTCGTTGCTTAGAAAGTTGCACACCAGATAAAGCGAGTTCGCAACGGGTCCATAAGCAAAATGTTTGCAATTCAATCATATTTACTTTATATGCTATTTTAATCGTAAGTTTCTTCATAAAAATATTGATTAAGAAGCTTTTTTATAAATGTTACCCTTTGGTATAACCTTCAGAGGGTGTAAGGATAAATATTGCAGATTTTAAGTCAAGATCTTTTCTATAATTGCTTGTTTTGTGCTATGTTCATGAACTACTTGGCGTAGAGCTTGTTCACTGTTGAGGCTGGGTTTACTCTTGAGATTATCTTCAATTTTCACAATACATCACTGGGCCTCTGAAGTAACACGGTACAGGTATCCAATAGAATGCATTTCCCGGGCTTGCGGGCCGTAGTCCAGAGGATGAAAATTCTCTTGACGTTTCGCTCATATCTCCGACGAGCATCTTCAGAGGATTCTAGCTGGGTACTTGCTTCCATTCCAGCAAGTACCCAGCTAGAATCCTCTCAATGTGCTCGTCGGAGATATGAGCGAAACGTCAAGAGAATTTTCATCCTCTGGACTACGGCCCACAAGCCCGGGAAATACATTCTATTGGATTAACGCCGGCCGTGAAACCCTAAGCATGTACGGTACAGGAACTTTTAAGATGGAATTATTCAAGACCAACTTTTTGGTGCCTATTTCTTTCCTCCACATCTGAATGTAGAGACATATCTGCAGTTTATCAACCATGAGCTGCATCATTTAATTGATGACGTGTATATGAACGTTGTCCTTGGTTTTTGCACAATGGGGAGCCAGCTCATTTTGCCGAATAGCAAGTAATCTCTTGAATGTTAAATATTTGCATTGGTGGAATGGTCGAGGAGACTTCACTGCATGGCCTCCTTGATCTTATGATTTGAATCCAATGGATTTCCTTGTCTGGGGAGATTTAAAGACCCTGCTTTAAGTGTAACTCGTACCGGATACTTCATATTCTGCGAGAGCATATTACACTACACTTGACCTATTATGAAACTTCCATGAATTTGCTACCGAGTAAGCGAAGCATACATCAAAACATTAGAAAGTCACTTTGAGCAATTATAACCTTGAAATATCAATTATTTATCTTTATCAAATGGAAAGTTGTTATTCATTTGTTTTTTTTAATCCTATTACGCAAAAGGATTGACATTTCAAATCCATCACATAGCAAAATCTTGAAAGATTTGAGTATCGTTTAAGTCTACTGCAACCTCTTATTTTCATTACACTAGGAAAAACATGTAATAACATAATTTTTACAAATATCTATCTCTGTCAACTTAAGCACATAAAAGAAAAAGCTACTTTGGGTGAAAAAAGTCACATGAACGTACCATATCATATATATGCCTTTGCTCCTTTGTTATATCTTGCCGTTGTTATTAAAAACGTTATTTCATTTCTAGTCTTGTTTTTCTGTTATGATTCATGCTTTATTCCCTATTTGATACTGAGATTACTTTGAAGTTTTATTGTACCCTTCCTTGATTTGATTTTTAGTTATAGTGTTACATAATCACTGAAGACTTCCAGGTTTAATTGATAAAACTTCTTATGGTGTATTATATCATAAATGGTTTTGTTCTATCATCTGTTCTACAATTTTATCTTCTGTAACAGTTGTGTTTTCCACCTATTGTTTTATTTAGCGAAATATATTAAATGTTTTGCTAGTTACTGAATGCCTAAGTTGACTTTTAAAGATTTTGTTTTCAATTAGATATAAAAATATAGTATTCTACGAGCATTAAACTGAATACTTAGTCTATTTTCGTAAAGTTATTTGAACAGAAAGGTGTACTTGAGTTAGATGAAGTGGGAGTTCTTTCTACTCATATTCTCCAAAGCGTATATGTTATAATTTTAGACGTAACATTAAAATGAATACAGTTTTCACAGGATACAAAAGCTCTTAACAAATACAACAAAATGTGTGCAAAATGGTGGAGGAGATAGACTCAAAATTCCTAGGCCAAGGAAAGTACACATGATACAGGACCATCGAGAAGAGCAATCTTCTCAAACCTCCCACTGATTTCTGATTCAGATATTTCTCTATTTATACACTTATTTGTATATCCTTCTAACGAACTTCATTACAGCATAATAAAATATAATCTTTTTAGCCATTGGTATGTTACGTGTGTCGAAGAATTACAAGAGACTCCATGCTATTTTATTTTGTTTCTTTTCACTTTTTCTTAGTTGTTACATCTAAATGTATTGTTTGTAGTGAAATATTGGCGACAATTTGTCGGTCTGGGTGGCTCAATTGGTTACTGATTCCAATGTGTGGATTCACACCCAGCCCATGATATTTAAGTGTGCTAAAAGGCGACATCTAGTAGATTCATTGGCGTGTAAAGTAACTCCTGCGGGATGAAATTCCGACTCACCAACAGGGTTGGTCTGATACTGGAAACTGACAGCATCGTTTACAAACAATACGAGGGTCGGCTGATAATACCCGGGTCTCAGAATAAAGGAAAAAAACATATTAAAATTTTTGTTTTATTTCACAACATAATCTCGATAAAGGCTAACACATTTATCATATCGTTGTTCTAATTTAATTAAACCATCTGTGTAGTGCGATTTATCATGTTTCTCAATATAGCTGTTTGCCGCATCAATGACACCTTGTTGCCGTGAAAACTTTGTTCTCTAAGAAGTTTTTTGATGTTCGGGAACAGGTTGTAGTCACTGGGTGCTAGATCTGGCGAATAGGGTGGATGTTCAAACAATTCGAACTTTAATTCATACATTTTTCCCATTGCAATGATTGAACGATGGGCCAAAACACGGTCGTGAAGGAACAAGCTTTTTCTTAGCCAAATGAGGTCTTTTTCTTTTCATCTCACTCTCAAACGTAGCAGTAAGCTTGCGTAGTAGTCACTAGTGATACTTTTACCTTTTTCCAGGTAATCAATAAAAATAATTCCCTGTGAGCCACCCAGAAAGCACTCGCCATAACCTTGTGAGCTGACAAAATTGACTTTGCCTGTTTTGGAGTAGCTTCACCTGGCGCAGTCCACTGTTTTGACTGTGATTTACTTTCTGGAGAGTAGTGATGCATCCAAATTTCATCCATGGCAATAAGCCGTCTCAAAAATTCACTGGAATATTTACATAGAGCTCCAAAGTTAGTTTTTCTTTGCAACTTTTGATCAGGTGTCAATAAACGTGGCACGCATTTTGCACAGACCTTGTGAAAGCCCAAAACATTACTTAAAAGATTACCGCACGTTCTTTTGATATGTTTACAGCCCCCGCTATCTAAAACAACTTTATTCTGCGGTCTTTCAGTACTAAACGATGAATTTTTTCAATAATCTCTGCAGCTGTGACTTCCACAGTGCGTCCCGAGCGACGCTCATCACTAGTGCTCGTACGTCCCAGTTTAAACTCTGCAATCCAGCTTTTAATCATTGTATATGAAGAGGCAAAGTCTTCCAATGCACTGCCTAGTTCCTCCTTGATTTCTTTAAGCGATCAGCCTTTCAAATGGAATTTTATAATCACTGCTCGTTTTTTCAAATCCTCCATTTTCGTGATGCCTCTACACTTGTCTTGTTTAAATTACTTCCATTAAAAATTAAACAAGCTGTTATTCTGTAACTATAGATACAAGCTAGTTTACAGTTAAACTATATGATGCTATCCGTCAAACTAGCCCTGTGGCGCCATCTCTATGTGAGATCTGGAATTTATCAGCCAATCCTCGATATTGCCCTTTGGCTCCATGCGTTCAGGAAGCGAGTCGTGTTATTACTACGCAAAAACCCTTTCGCGACTGCAATGTCAGAGGCTTCCAATTCCAGAAAGATCTACCACGCCCGGAGATATATAAAAATCTATGCAAGACCGACAATAGTCAGTCAGTTCGTCAGTAAATCAGTCAGTCAATCAGTCAATCGTGAGTTGACCAGAATCAGAGTCAGTGAGTTGTGTAGTACTTCAAGCTGAGTGTAGTACGTTCCAAGATCGTGATAGGGAGTCGGCGGCTGTGGAACGGGAAGGAAGCGGTTCATGAGTCAGTAAGGGTTAGAGATCGCCGAGCTGTCGAAGTAGTTTGCCTGTGAATATCGGAGTTGTGTTGTGTAGTTCCGTGTTAGAAGGAGACCAGTGTATAGGTGAGCAGCACAAAAGACGCGCTCTGCACAGACTTGTACGAACATTGTAGAGACGTTTTGAAGAGTTGTATTTGTGTAAAAGAAGGATTGGTTGTTCGTTAACGTTGATGTAACGATTTTGGTGAAAGTAAAGAAGCTTTAAGGTGAACCTTTTCGTCTTTATCACAGTAATTATTTGCGGCGGCATGTTCTGTGAATTAACAACTAATTTCTATTCCATAGTATTCTCAGTGCAAGAAAAAAGTCTTCAACAATGCATGTCGTTTCATAATTCCAAAGTGTTGTATTCGGTTACGTAGACTTTGTAAATAGTCTTTTGTTTTAGTTATGAATTTTAATTAGGTGCTTCATGGTAGATGTCATTTAGTGAGAAAGTGAGAATAGGACTTGTAAATTTGAAAGAATTGTCAAAAAGGATCTGAAGATTTTTAAATTACCTTGTAGAGCTTAGGCTATATAAATAAGTACATATAATCTGTAGTACTTCACTTCGGTGTCTTGATGCCAAACCGGGATCGTGTTATTAAATTAGGAGACAGGTAAAAAGAGGCTGATTTAATAGGAAGCTATGAGCAGACACACCTGGGTAGAAGATTCCACATTTTTTTGTAAAAAATTGCGTCCTCCATATAAGACGATGAATGAAGTGATGCTCTAATGAACCCAGGGTCCACAGACCTTAGAGTTACCTTTCAGGATAAGAGAAAATCCTGAAAATGTTTAGCCAGATAACTCACCTTTGCCGAGATTCGAACTCAGGACCTCTTGAGCGTAAGATAGACACACTAGACACACTACCACCATGCTACAGATGTGGGCTGTGTCGAAGACTCGTCTCCCTACCGGAACAACTCAAGAGGATGATGAAAGGACCTACAGCACTGTGTGTACCCTTTCCTTGGAGCAAGCATTGCCACACGCCACGAAATCTAGAAGAACGTTTGAAATGTGAGAGGGAATTGAAATGAAAGAGAAATCAGAGAAAGTAAATTCTAATAGATGAGAAACCTCGTTAGTATTAGCCTGTCTCCTCTTTCTCTGCGTTCCCCAAGACCACCAGGACTTACTAGCCGACGCCTGGGTTCAGATACCTGTGAACTCTAGATCAGAGGATCTCTACAGGATGAGAGATTAATCTGGGGTGAGCAAGGAGATGTTATGAAATGAAGGAGAAATGAATGGCGGGGTAACTTTCCAGTCCACCACCTGGATTCAAACCTGGGGCTTCTTGGTGAGAGGCGAGTGGTCTATCCATCGACCACGACGCTACCGCTGTTATCCTTTCTACTGGGTAAAACTATTAATAAAAAGCCCAAGGTCAGTGCAGGCAAGAATCTCACTTGGGACTTCCCGAATGTTACCGCAGGAGCAATTCGCTTGGTGATTACTCTAGATACAAACCACATCCGTGGGAGGTCGTGGGTACTGTCCCAGTCGACGTTGTACTCTCATTTCGGTTGTTAGAGATTGTTCCTTGTCACTTGCTGGGGTGCGTACTTTCATATCACCCTTTCCTCTCCGAAATTTAGCTACATTCCACCACTTCCATGTCATCTTTCAGGACTTGTGGGGTATACGAGACAGGTGGCGCGGACGCTTGTGACTTTTAAACGGTATTCTTGATGTTGTACGGTCGCTGTTGTCACATTGGGGCGCGTTCGTCGACCCTACATACATATTATATCTCTTTATGATACATATACGTTTAAACACATCATTAGCATTTATCGTGCCTATGTTAAACACAAATGAACATACAGGAAAGGCAACTTTTGTAGATATAACTTTCTATTTGTTATCTACAACATTGTCTCTCTACATCTAATCACAGGAAAAGTGGCTGTTTTCAAATAAGATTCAGTTTACCCATGATAAACGAAGCCAAATGTTTGTAATTTCTATCTCCCTGGAAGAACATCGTAAATGATATCGCTACTTTCGTTTTAGTAAGTAAGTTTGAAGTCCTCTGAACTCCAAAACAAGTTTTAGAAGAAAAACTGGTCTGTTGCACTCACACGACTTTCTCTTGTACAAACTATTCTTACAGACACTTATTTCCATATCTTCTTCCTGTAAATCAAGATAAACATTATCTTATTGCTAATTTTCTTGTAGGTACAAGACAATATAGGAGTATAGTAGAACTTTAAGTGATATTTAAATCGTTTAAGAGCAAGTTGCTATGTGATGATTCTTAATGATTAAGAGATTAAAAAAATAGAATAACGACTTCCCATTTTATAAAAATATAACTGTTGGGAAACTCCAATAACAAGGAATATCTCGAATATGGTGCACTTCACGCACAAAATGTATTTGACGTAAGCAGATCTACATTTACGGGAAGCAAGATTCTATTTATCTCAATTTATCATTTCTGTAAAAGTCATCTAGAATGAAGGAAACTTCTGAGAGAATTTCCACAAAATTCAAGATGTGCATTTCATTAGCCATGAAAGTTGTCTTAAAATACATTATTTTATTCAAAATCGCCAACATAATTTAATAATCTCAGTTAAAAAAAAATGTTTGCTTTATTTATTTTAAATCTTAGTTATATGTAATCAAGAAAGCAGGGTAGCTTAAATAATTTATTACAGACAAAAAAAATCTGTCCAGGTTTTATTAGAAATCACTCTATCGCAATGTTAGGGTTAACAAAAATTATTTTTATTGATAATAACAGATTATGCCCGTTTTCGAAAGTGGTTAACTTACTGGCGTGGGATCATATTTACCAGCTTTACCACTATTTCGTTTTGTTGGGAGAAATATTTAGTTTTTATGTTATTAAGCAACTATGATATCAAAAAGAAGGTACAAAGGTGTAAGATATCACCTACTGTACTTATCTCAACCGATGATTCTTCTACCACCAAAGGGTAGTTATAGGTCATATAACATTTCCAGAATTTGGAAAACTGTCGGAGCAGGGGAAGTAAACGAATTCAAACATTCCGTTGATAATTCACATGGTTTTTTTTTTTTTTTTTTTTTTTTTTTTTTTTTTTTTTAATTTACCTCCTCCAACGTTAAGTCATATCGGACGATGAATGGAATAGGTTAAATGATGCTCAAATGAGCCCAGGGTCCATAGAGCTTAGAGTTATCCGACATTCGTCTTTCAGGATAAGAGAAAACCCAGGAAAAACCTTATCCAGGTAACTCGCCCTGACCGAGATTCGAACTCGGGACCTCTTGAACGTGAGGCAGGCATGCTACCACCACGCTACCGAGCTGGGCATCACATCACCATGGATATCTGATTATTTCCATTCATTGTTATTAATAGCCGATATATACGAAATTACAATGGGTAAGAGGGTGAATTCAACATAAAAATATTCTGCTGAATTATAAAATATGTCCTAAAGGACGAGGGAAGTAAATAAACTTTATATAACATATAATTTTTCTCCGCATCCGTTAACGTCACGTGATTAGTCAGTTCTCAATGGTTATCTTGCGATTCAGAATAGTTACTTATATAACTTTATGATTTAGCATAATATAGTCAAAGTTAAGTGTGGTCAGATTTTAATATATTTGGAAATTATGCAAATTCTTATCAATAAATAGATGGAAATATTTTTGATATGAACCTGTCTATCTGGAATGCAAAACCACGTTTATATCGTATTGCACACGACTTGTTTGACATTATCCCAAGATGAACATTAGACAGCAGTGGGAAAGGTGTAACACGTATGCGATGAATACATATGAGAGGCAAGGTTATAAAAAGCAAGGTATAGTGCTGTTATATTTTGATCTGAATGTAAGTGTATTTCACTATTTTACCTGATGTGACTGACGTTGGAGACAGCATTGATCCTCATTTTCAGATATTGCAGCTTCAACGATGCTACACATCGATTTGTCAACGGAAATTCTTTGTGTACTTATTACCAACCAGCGAAATAAGTTTTTCATAGTGCTCTACAGTTATTGTCTAAGCTCACTTCAGAACAGTTTCACACTTAACCCAGGCTGTATTAAATATCACTGCTGTACCAAATGTGAATTAAACAAAATGTTAAACTAAACTGCGGGCTCTGCTTACGAGAAGAGTATGACCTGATTGTCGTTGTGTAACAAACAGAAGTAAAAGCATTTTCAAACGTTGAATTATTTCACATCTAAGCTATTCTGTAATCCAGATTTTTTTTTCGCCAAACAACTAAACATAAAGGTTTAGATCGCGTCACTTACCAAGCCAGGCCACATCTACAGAGAACATTAATGCTTAAGAGTAGCCCGCCTCTGTAGCGTGCCTGCCTACGTTCAAGAGGTCCCGAGTTCGAATCTCGATCAGGTTTTTTACTTTTTCCGGGGTTTTCCATTATCCTAAAGGTGACTGGTAACTCTGTGCTCTATGCACCCTAGGCTCATTTGAGCACCAATTCATTCATCGTCTGATATGAGTTACGTTGGAGGATGTTAATTTAAAAAGATCATGTTACTGTCAGCATCCCCACAGATTGAACCTTAGGAGCGTTCTGCCGCTATTAGAACTGTTCATTCCATGTTAATTTTTAACTGTCTTATAACTGTTTTCCTCTTTTTTATGTAATTTACGTCCTCCAACGGTACGTTATTTCGGATGATGAGTGAAATGATGCTCAAATGAGTGTGAGGTCCATGGAGCTTAGAGTTACTTGATATTCGTCTGTCAGGATAAGGGAAAGGACCTCTTGAACGTGACGCAGACGCACTACCATCTATGCTACCGAAGTGCTTTCTTAGATAATCAGAACGTTCTGTCGATATTCTTTCCTATTCTTAAGACAATTCTTTATACGTTCTAACTCCAAGTCTTCTTATTTATTTGCTGTCTTTATGTTCACTCAGAAACGCACCAGCCACCAGCTCTGACGCCGGGTAGCCCAGCCTTAGCTACCCGCTATCAGGTGGATGTGACTGTAGCAGATACAACTACGGCCCCAATAGTCACGCAAATGCCAGAAGAAATCTTTCCATAGCCAAATTTCAACATTCCTGTCGCAACACACCAACCGTCGACCCTGAAGCAGATGAATGTAAATAATGGTGATAGGAAATTCATGATAAAAGAAGAACTACCCTGAATTTGCCTACCGATGGGAAGATTTTTTTAAGGAACGACTCCTTCACCAAACCTATCTTTCAATGGAAAAGAAATGTTTATTTTATCAAAAAAGTTTGTAAGGATTTTTATTGAATATACACAGTTTTAAGATGTTTTCATTTCAAATAAAATTTACATTTTAAATTTTCTCGGTATGTCCTCTGAAGTCCTCTTCATTCTGATTGGCTTTTGTATAATTGGTAAACCGTAAGAAATAGACAAAATTTTACTGAACAAAAAATTGCCGATCTCCTTAAGGTACACGATTTATGCGGCACACATTTTTTTTTAATTCAACCATTTCCGAGATATTCCTTCTAATTGGTTTAGATTTAGAAATACTTTTTTCTCAAATGAGTTTTGATTTCTTTTTTCACGATTATGCAAAGATAATATAATATCAAAGCCATTACAAAGTGACCAGCTCTTAAAATACTTGACTATTACTTAAGGCTACTGTAGTGTCCTCTTTCCACCATGCCTATAAAATCATGTTCACAAATGTCTATCTAGATTATCATGAAGTTGTTACATTAGTCCAACGTTGTCATATCGAACGATGAATGAAACGGTACCCAAATAAGCCGAGGGCCCATAAAGTTTAGAGTTACATGACGTTCATCTTTCAGGATAAGGCAAAACACCGGAAAAACTTATCACACTAACCGATTCGAACTCGTTATCTCTGGAACATGAGGTAGACACACTACAGAGGTGTGAAAGTAGATGAATTCATATCCCGTATTCTTTGAACATCTAATACCGGTCAAATGCCAATAATAAATTTAATATTTCTTTCACTTATTATACTTAAATAATAAATAAAATAAGAGTTATATAGACATATGTAAAAATCGTTTATTTTATGGATGCAAAATTCACCTGAAAGAATACTTTTTTTGGTCATTGCCCTTATTCGCATTCTTAATACTGCAAATATGTCATAAATGTTTGTTGAAAAAACTTCAAAAAGCTTGGGACGAAATGCAGCTCCTTACGAAAATTCTGCACATAGGCTGCATCTAATTTTGATTTTAATTACGTTTTAAGTGTGGAGACAGCTTTTATTATATTTCTCACTAATATATTTTCATGCGAGGTTCTTTAAAATGACAAATTTTCAGAGGATTTAGAGGAGTTTGGCCTTGAAAATGTTGCACCGATGGCATGTTCTTCATGAAGGCAATAATGAAATATTTATCTTCAATTAAAATAGTGAATAATAACCCACAAGGGAGAAAACCATGGATTCTTTCCCCACCCCAAAAAATAAAGCTTTGAATATATTATATTATTAATAATTATTAGTTCTTCTGACAGCCTAGGCGAGATGCTACAGTATTCTCACCACCTAGCCTCCTATGATGACGTCATAACACTGTGCATGCACCACGGGTCAGTGCATTCAAGGTGCCAACAGTGTTTGCTGAGTGCATTTCGAAATATTTGAAGTATGAATGATTCAAAATGATATTTTAAACTGTTTAATGAATATTGTCAGTACGTTACAAGTTAGACTTAGTTAAAAAGGAGATTATCCCTGAGTTTAGAAACTAAAATATGGAAAACAACGTGAGAAGCTTTATGCATAAATCTATTAACTCTAAAGAAAGGAGAAACCTCCTGGGAGCAGGGGTTATTCCTGTATAATGTGTATTGTTTTCAGGCTATGAGCTACACATCTAGAACGATCGCGTTTTGAGTTGAAGAACCTCGGACAATGATGCACGCCAACACTTTCTCCTGTAGGAGAGGCGGAGAGAGACCTTCCACTAGGTCAACATCGATATGCGGGCTGGTCGTTCACCAACCAAGGTGGTTTCCCAACTGTAGTAATGTTTACCTTCAACGGTGACGTCACGTGAGCAACCTATAATAGCGGCGGCGAGCCGGCACGAGCACACTCATTCATCTGTTGCCAGAGCTACGAGAACGAGGAACACATTCACGATGATCGCCCGAACAGTCTTCTTCCTGAGCATCGCCGTGCTGGTTATAGCAATTCCAGCTTCTATTGGTAAGTTGTATTCCATCATTTTGGACAAAGCAGAAATCAGTTTTCTTGGAGGCTTAAAAAGAGACCGAATTGACCTTATAAGATGTGACATTTTCGCAAATTATTATGACTGCTTCTTTATATAATTGTAGGCATTAAGGGTTGAAATGTCCCAGAAAACAAGTTCTAATTTTTTAATTCTAAGATACAACATATGAAATATACATTTATTTTAACAGTTAAACTATATTTTACATTAAAATATGACCTGTACATTTATATTACTTTTTTCAATTACAATTTCACAAATACTATCTATATAAAATATGATTCTTCCATTGAAATACGTTCAATATGAAAAATTTGGCAAGAACGTCTTAAGTTTAATAGAAGTTGTATTCATAGACAGTAAGATATTAGGACTCGTTCTTGTTTCTCTTGAAGTCATGCTACGAAACGTCTGCCTCAGTAGCATAGATGGTAGCGTGTTTGCGTCATGTTTAAGAGGTCCCGAGTTCGAATCTCGGTCAGGGTGTGTTACATGGATAAGGTTTTCCGTCATTCTGAAACTCGAATGTCCGGTATCCCTGAGCACTATGGACCCTGGGCTCATTTGAACATCATTTCATTCATCGTCTGATATGACTTAAAGTTGGAGGACGTCGATTTAACAAATTGATATCAAACAAAACGATTGTAAACTTTCGGACAGTTTTTGTGAAATGAATTCTTCTTAAACTTGACAAAATGTAAGTAAACATATAGCATGAAATACTTCCAATACGGCTGATGTTAGCAAAGATGTTGTTATGAGAAAATTACATATTTTAACAAGCTTTAGATCTAGGTATCTTCCAACATGCTATCATTTGCTGTTACTGGGATAAAAGTTTTGTGTGGAAGAGAAGCAATGCTGTTGAGGGAAAACAAACATTCTACCATCGGAATTGGGGACTCATTAGCAGGGACCAATTACCTGTAAACTGCCGGTGGACGACCTAGCTATCTCAAATTTCTTTTCCTGTGCGCAAACGTCACACTGCAGGAGCAGAGAGGAACTAACAAACAAAAGAATAGAATCTGTGCACTTCCTGTATTCACAACTATTCTTAAAAGCGCTTCTCTTCTATCAACTTCCTGGTTTTATTGTGTACTTTCGTGTAAATAAAATGTGAATGGAGTAGATTTTAAGTGTTAGTCAAATCTTTTAAGAGCTGGTCGATACCTGATAGTTTTGAAATTTGTTTCTTTTTTACACATCAGGCCATAAAACAACGGATGACGATTTCCTATTTAAACACATTTTTAATATTTTAAAATTCAAACTAATATCAATAATATCACAGAAATTAAGAAATTTAGTTGACATTCCTATGCATTTTATGAAGTTCTATATTTTTCCACAGTAAAATTTTGTCTGTCTTTAGGCTTACCAATTATACAAAAGTCATTATCAGAAAGAAAAGAACTTCAGGGGACGTTTCTAGGAAATTAAAGAACATTTCCGGAAAATTTCATGTCATGAAAATATCTTAAACATGTGATATTTAAATCAAAATTGTAAGAGCCGTTCAAAAAAAAAAATATAAACGTATTTTTAAAAATAAAATAAAAGTAGTTTGTGGAGGAGGATTATTACATATATTTTAAAATTAAACGTCCTCCAGCGTTAAATCATATGGGATGACGATGAAATGATTTCAAACGAGTCCAAGGTCTATCCAACATTCATCATTCAGGATGAGAGAAAATCTCGGGGATAAAACTTATCTACCCAGTTAACTGATCCTGATCGAAAAGCGGAACCTCTTTTGAAAGCGAGGCAGACACGTTACCATCTGCGCTACAGAGGCGGGTCAAGGGAGGTTTTTAATCATATTATTTCCTTGAAAGATACTGGTAAATACCAAGTTGGTTTTTAATGGCCTTTGTTGTATTATACTATTCAAATATAGAAAAAGACACGCACAAGCATGCACATATAAAACTTTTTAAATGTTTCTTTTTTAAGTTCAGGGTCCTCAAAACATATATTTGGGATGAAATGAAGATATTAAAATTTCTGTTGGAGTACAATACTTTCGCTACTTAAGTAGAGAAATATAAAAATTGGTGTAAACATTTTATTTTCTTGTACTTAAATCAACATGAACATTTCCGTTGGCAATTATATATTAGCCTCAAACACCACTCATTTTTTCCCACATGTTATCCAGCACATTTGAAAGAAGTTAAAAAATGCACAAAGTGTTATTACCAGTAAATGTTTGGACTGTGGAGTTGTAAAATGCCGCGAGCTTCGCTTCCAAGCGTTAGATATATTGTTACAAAGATTTTAACGGAGATGGTATATAAAAATATAAAGGTACAACATGGTAGGTACACCTACTTCATATTCCAAATAGGAGTATTCAAGATTACTATTGATACTGACACGTTTTGAGTTCAAAATTGCGGAATGTGTAAGTTTAGTGCAAATGTCTAATATTGAATGAATTGAGTTTTATTTGAGACTCAGCAAACGCTAAAGTTTGCTCAGAAGCACTTCACTTAAGCTTGAAGTTTTTCAAAGGGCTGAAATCTATGACACGTGGCCGAAGGTCCGTCCGTCCGTCACTGCTGGCAGGCTTTAGTAAGCCAGAATGATTTTGCTGCGTGCCCACCTTCAATAGGGTCTCACAGCAGGTAGGAAAATTTTTGGATGGGGTTTTGTAGGGTGACTTTATTTTATTTTAGGTTGATAGTGGTGAGGCGGGTGATTATTGCCCCTCCAAGGTATTATGGTAGAACACAGTACCCATTACACCTTGGTGTACATAGAAGTAAAGTATTCTGATTTTTTTATTTTAGAGGCTAACTCCTCTCTAATTGGGAAGATTTACTAAGCGTTTTTATACCCGAAAAAAAAAATTCATCGCCCCCGGATATATTCAAAGCCGAGACCTTGTAAACCAGACCAGCATGCTACTCCTAGACATAGGAAAGACAAATGTGTGGTATTTTAATGCACTTGCAGAAATGTGCACACATTGAGTATACCTAATATTATAGGTGATAAAATAATGATGAAGAATTATGTTTTGAGCAAAATGGAGCTTCTGCATCAATTGTGCGATATTTCTTAGCCGAAGAATTTACAATTAACTGAATAGAACGAGGTGAATTTCTTCCAAGATCGCTGTATATTACCCTAAATCTTAAATATAAAGTTTTTGCGAGGCAAGGAAAGAAATTGAAACAAATCAAAAGTAATGAATAGTAAAATTTGAAGAACTGTGTGAGTATTCACAAGAGTGTATAACATTAGATCAGGGTGCTTTTTGCATACTTAATACAGTAGAATTGCAGTTATCTGGTATAATTCCAACCGGACCCGATTCGGATAATCAAATAACCGGATAATCAGATAAATCATCATCAAAAAAAAAATGTAGCGCCTCTCACCCGTTCGATCACAGGCGATCCAATTGTGGTAGACAGAACTGTGAGCCATTCAGTCCACCAACTGCTTCATCCTCACCTACATTTCATATGATCTTCCGCACTCTCATATCAGACTTCCGGCTGTTCCTCCGTTCCCGCTTCTCACTGAGGGAGAGAATAATCACGTTTCACCCTCCACTACTGCTCATCTACTCATGACGCCCATTTTGTGCACAGATGGGAGTTACTGCAATCGAGTGCTGTTAAGTTTAGTTTAGATTTATGAGGAAATGTCATGTAATATCGCAGCAATAATATTAATTTAATGAGCATGAAACGGGCTTGTTTAGTTTTGTACGACACTGTACGTAATAAAGATTTGCTTGATTTTATAACAATAAAAAACACTGTATTGCAGCGACTTTTTTTCAAAATCGAAAAGCAGACATATTATTGGTAAATTTTTGTGTCTGTTTTATTGAAACATTTTAAAGCTTACTAACCTGTTCCAGCGCTTTGTATACCTTTGACACTGACCAATATACGCAGTTTAGCAACGCCTCGGATAAGATAAACGGCAGCTCGTTATTGAAACATATCTACTAGTATCATTATGGACTACGTCATCCAATTGTGTTTTTAGTCAATGCATATTCAAATAGTGTCCATTTGCAGATAAATTATGAACTTAGAAAAAATTAATTTTACAGTCTTTACTCTTGAACAAACAATTCTTACAAACGCTTATTCCTCTATCTTCTTCATGTTAATCGACATAAACATTACCTAATTGCAAACGTAGTTGTAAAAAGTAAAGTAGACTAAGCGTTAGTCAAATGTTTAAAACCTGTTCACGATATGATGGCTTTGAAATTCCGTTCTCTTTGTATTAAAGAGATAAACGAATAAGAATTTAAAAATTCAAATAAAAAACAAAGAATATCTCCGAAACGATTCACTTAAAAAAGTGAAATCAATCGTTTATTTCAACGAGATCTACAATTTTTGTGTAGTAAATTTTTGTCCAGTTTTTACGATTTACCAGTTTTAAAACCTCATTCAAGGCTTCAGAGGTCTTGCTATAAAATTCAAAATATACATTTAATCTTTCATAAAAGTATCTAAAACGTAAGCTACTTTAACAAAAATTATTAGAGCCATTATTAAGAAAATAAAATTTTCTAAACATTTTCCATGGAAGATGAGGGATATTTTTTAAAAATCCCTGGAATGTCAGAACTCCAATGCTAAGTTATTCAATTACGTTGTGTTGCAGTAAGCTCAATAAACGCAAAGAATATTTTCAGTGCGGATTCTGCTGCAGAACAATTCCAGAAATTCGACGCGGGACACAATTCCAGTGGATTGGCAAACATGTCTTTTAAGTTTACTGTCTTCCAAACATACACGTGGTTTTAAAAAATTTCCCATTCCAAATTACTTTTTAAATGGAAAAGTTTTACTTTTATTCCTTTTTTTTTTTTTTTTTTTTTTTTTTTTTTTTTTTTGCAAAAGTAATTCTGTAGATATGATTAATTTAGAAATATGTTTAAGACATTTTGATGACAAATTAAATGTACATTGAGAATTTTCTGGGAAGAGCCTCTGAAATCCTTATTCTAAATGACTTTTCTATAACTGTAAAATATTTGTTGTTATCTGTTTGAATATTTATATGCAGTTTTCTCAAGTGAAGGCTCGTTATTTATTTTTCTTCTTTCTTCCCCTTAAAATTTCTGAGCCATCATATAGCTTACTCTATATTCTCCCATTCCGATTGTGCCTGTAAGAAAACATGTAATAAATCGTTTTCTACAAATATGTACATTGATTAACATGAAGCAGGTAAAGGAAAGTGGATATTTTTAAAGTTAATTCTAAGTTTCTATTAAAAATTTGAGCAAAATAGTTTTTAAATTACCTTTTATTTAATGTTTTAAAGCCGAAAACTGAGATAAAAGCCAGTAATCTAGTAAATGTTCAGGTAACGAAGCTTTAATAGAGCTTTGAGAGAAAAAGCTATGATATGCTAAAGTCTCAATGTATTTATTGGACATAAAAGCTAACTTTTAATATTTTCCAAACGTTGACCATATCTTACTTATGGGGAGTCCTTAGGCATGGAGTGGCCTTCTGCAAAATTACACGCGTCTAATGGTATTTGGCGAAACCTTGAACCAATTATTTCGGCAGACACTGAAGTGTTTCTGAGAATTTTACTAGAATCCGCTTTCTCAGTGGGTAATGAAGCCAAGTCCTTGAATTTGAGTACAGAATAGCTACGTGGAGTGGATCTGTGCCTCCGTAAGAAACGTTAGAACGAGGTATCTACAAGGGTCATACTGAACAACTCGTTGTTAGAATAATGTAATCTTTATAACACATACTATGACGTCACAATCTTATATCACGTGACCAAAACGGTTGACATCGATCTTCCGAAGATGTGAAAAAGAAAATCTCTCCATATCAAAGCATACCTTAGGTAGGATGTCTTAAATTACATACCGATATTATTCAAGAAGTAGGGATTTTAAAGAAAAAAGCTAAACTACCGAACAACTTCCAAACATTTTTAAAGATATTCCATGAAGTATGCTTTTATTTATCGCTTATCGTGTACCCATCAGCTGTACATTATTCTACAAAACTGCTTCAGAATCAGGAACATATTACAGACTAACCCCAGAAAATTCAGGATATACCTTTGATTTGTAATGTAAGATCTTAAACATACGGTATTTACAGGCATATTTTACAAAATCTAAAATGTAGAAGAAAAAAGTTCTATTTAAAAGGTAGTTAGGGTGGATAATACCTTTTATTGAAAATCTTCATGTCTCATATTTTTAAGAAAAAAGTATTATTTTCTGACATTTTTTTTAAACTATGCTATTCACATACACATATATTTCCTCCAAAATTAGTTTTCTTTCCAGGGGGTTAAAACTTGAATTTCCGATAGTTAATGTTTTAATGGAATACGATACTTCCTCTTCTTAGTGAAAGTATGAGATAGAGAACGTAAAATCAACCAATAGGAGGTAGAATGGCGAAACAAGAAGAGTGGCATTTGTCTTTTTCTTTACTACTTTTAAATATAAATTAATGTCCTCCAACGTTTAGTCATAGCTGGTGTACGATGAATGAAATAATGTTCAAATGAATAGAGGGCCTATAGAGCTTAGAATTACCAGACATTCATATTTCAAGGGAAACCCCGGAAAAAGGTTTGTCCAGATCTCTGACCGAGATTAGAGCCGTGAGGCAGATACACTACAGAGGCGGACGAAGATTGGCTTTTATTGGTAACTACACATCATAAATAATACTCTTAAAATAGTGCTGACGTATATCTCCACACCTAACCCTTTATTATCTTCTTGCGTCATATGCCTTTAGTTGTTTTTATTGGTTATTTCCACTAAAGCTGATATTTGTACTGGAAAGCACACACGTGTTCTTTATTTCTTGTAAATGTTTGCAGAATGTACACAATGTTTACATCACAATAAATTACTTTATTTGAACATCTCATATGAGAGGGCGTAAAAGAATAGCTGAAGGATTTTAATGTTTATTGTGGTTTTACACGTAAAAGCAGTGACATCGTTCTATATGACCCCTTTTGATCTTTCAATTCTGTGTTCCATCACTTAGCATTTAGCTGGAATGTAGAGTGAGTTATTTAAATTTGTGTTGCAGTTTAGAATAAAAAGGAAAATGTTAATAAATTTATTATAAATTCTATATTGCACTGTTGTAAAACTTGTTATTAATTTTCAAGTATTTTGCTTTAATACTTTTCTACAGAATTGCTCCATTAACTAATTTGGTATGATATCTGTTTTATTCAATTTTTTACTCACTTCATCGCGTATCTAGAACAGATGCTCTTTCACAATTCCATATTGATGACATTACATCAGAAATAATACAGGATAAAGCATGGAAGCGTATCGGAAAATGTCAGACAACGAAGTAGTTTACGCAAGCCTATCGCACAGCCATACATTCAGTTCAGATGCACATCGGCAGTCGCGAGAAATCATATATAACGTGATTGAGTATTGTGACGAGAAAGAAGAGGGTTCCAAAATCCCTTTATGTCAAGCAACAAACGTGAGGCTGCAGTGGTACTTAATTGCCTAACTTTCCATATCAGATACACAGCTCTATTTGTGTTTCGTCCTTACTGGCAAAGCGAGAAGACGTATCTCAGCTTATCGCACATACACGGTGAGACCATGTATATATATATACTCTGTTCAGATATAATCATGACTTCTGGACAGCAACGTGTCATACATCGGCAGGCGCGAGAAAACATCATATAGACACACGCAGCTTCCGGTCGCTCCATTTGTGTTTCGTAACTTACTGTACGTAAATTTACTAATATTTCACTCTTCTAATCGACCAGATAAGACCCGATAAGAGACGATCACAGCGCTGGTCACCTGAAGGACAATACGCCTCAACGCTCTGTCGAGTAATACACTAGGTTGCTAATATTTGGTTATCCTGTGAACAAGAAAACAAGCGATTGCAGCGCTCGTCAGTGAAAGTCAATACGCCTTAACGCTTTGCCATGTGGTACATGCTTTGATTCCCTTGAAACTCTCCCAAATGCATTTTTAAAACAGTGTTTATATGTGTATGAAAAAAGTTAGGATATTTTCAATTGGTTTCTCAGGTCACGGGTTTCAACCCGGTAGAGGGCGATGAATGTCTGTTTTCGGGTGTAAAAGTCCTTGGCAAGGCTTCCTTTGAAAGTAAAATAAAGGTAGTGGTCCCATGTACGAGATTTACGGCATTTAAAAGAACCTCAAACCTGATAAAGAGGCCTGTTAGCAAAATTATGTGCTCCTTCACATCAAATTTAGAATGGATCGCTGAGAGCTACAGCAGTTACGGAGTGTCTGTAAATAAAACTTAATTTCAAATTTATGAAGGTGTCCTAGAACCCTCGAACTGTAAACTACGATTTACATTGAAACTTTTGAAATTTGTTTTCTAAAAGAAGGCTCTAAGGAATAAAATACCTGTATTTAGAATATTTTCATGGTAAATAAAATGCCTATGTTTAATTTTCAGGGAATAACGTCTGAACTACTCTGGATTGAACACAGACCTCAGTAGTGATGCACGTTTGTTTCTATTAGGCAGGTTTAACTACTGAACTCAACGTAACAAGATTTCGTTAATTGTTTTTCTCAGTCTGACATGCAGCACTAAACGGAACTGTTCTGTAGTAGAAGATAGGCCTGACCTTGTGTTTACATCACTTTCTCATTATGTAAGAGCGAGGAAATACCGACCATGACACCACTAATAGGAAGTACAACCTCCCTCCCCCCTCCAGCCCTGTGTGCAAGTACCTAGGTGTATGCAAGGATAAACGTGGTGCTATAACCGGTTATGTCAGATATTGTTTTCATAGATTAACCTTCACTGACAATTAGATGAAGTAATTAACGTGTCTCATTATCCAGCTGCGTGCTACATGTCTTAGATGTGACATCTGCAATAAATCACCAACGACTGAGGAGAAGGGTTACCTCGAAATCTTTGGCCTTTAAAAACGAAGGTTTAGGCACCTAAAATAGGCCCTTAAATTATATAAGTAGGCAAGGCAAGATGTAAGTTAAAATATAAGTTTAAAAAGAGTAATGTAATTTATGACTCTGCACAAAAATACTAGTAATTTGATTATTTGGTAACATTTTAGTGTCTGTTTAACGAACTATTTTCAGGTTATTGATATTTCACACTTTCTTTGCTAATGCAGTTAATTTATTGAGAACAGAAGTACACATATAGGAAACTCATGAATTTTCCAATACAAAAATAAATATTTGAAAATTAAAATTAATAACAAAGAACAATTTAAAAATGGTTAACTTCAGGGACAAAAAGTTTCTGGCATAAATCCTGTACTTTGACTACATATTTATGCAGCTAGTTTCGATTTACAGAGGCTACGCCCAGAAAATTCAAAGTAAAATATTTCAACTGTTACTAAAATATAGTTTATTTGTCGTAACATTTGGTGTTTTAGTACAAATTACATGATAAAGCAGAAAAAATGTAAAGAAATAAAAAGAACGTAATATTAATAGAATAAGTGAAGAAAGAATGCCTCTTTTAAAAAGAAAAACAATCTTTGGGGAAGAAAAATAGGTGTCCCAGATGTTGAAATGCGAAGATGCCTCAAGCAGACACCTCTGATGTTTACACCATAAAAAGCCTAAATGAGATGAAGAAATGCTTTGAAAACCTAAAAAGCTCCGAACCTTAAACACAGCACGATGGCAAACCCTGTAAAATGAACTTGTATCACATTAAACCATCGCATTATGGATTCCGTGTTAGAGAAATTGTCTTCAGGAAAATAAACAAGGAGAGTGAGAGGGAGAAAGAGACACCTTAAACTGATGATACAGTGTTAATTGCAGTGATATAGATGAATTCATTATCAGCACGAGTTTTGGGCGAGGAGGCGAGGTGTTAGTTGGCCAACTTTCCTCTAGAGGCGCTGTTTCTCATTAAAGCTGAAATTATTCATTGTTGCCGGAGGACAGACGGAATGTTTAGCATTTTAATTGGTGATGCCAGGGTCGGCGAACCCTCAGGGGGTGTCGACATCGCGGCCTTTAGATACAAATAAAGAAAACCAAAACCAAATAATTGTGTACCGCTGCACATACAAGAATATCTGTTGTAGTAGTTTGACGTTTTACCGCTAGATGGCAGCTGCTGTTTCCCTGCTGCTTTTCACGTAGAGTGCCTGAATTAAACTGTAACAACGTATGAATATTTTCTTCTAATTGAATGTTAGAATTTTATTTAAGTCGTTAGTGAGGTTTGTGGCCCACTTCCAAATGGACACGTCTTTTCTTTACCACTGCCACAGGAAGTTGAATATATGCCTTAATTATATGTTACATCCAAACATGGGAAATGTTTTATTTTGAAAGCAAAAATGTTTTCTCTTCCCATTCTGAGCTTGCCATAAGAATGAAGCATAACAAATAAAAACTTAGTAAAAGAGAAAAGAGTACAAAAATAATATTAACTACTATAAAATTTATCACTATGTTAAACTGAATTTACGGTTTTTAACTTTAGTAGCCGAACATGTGGAATATATACCTAACTTGGCAAATAACAAAATAATTGTAAACATGTTATATTCACGCGATTCTCTGTTAATTCAACAAATTATTATTTCGTGTTTACACGAACATAAAAGAAAAACATGTATAATTTTTTGTTTTAATTTACATCATCAAACGAGCGAAGTTGGAAGTCGGACGATGAATGAAATGATGTTCAAATGAGTCCAGATTCCATAGAGCGTAGAGTTACCTGGCATTCATCATTAAGTATAAGAGAAACCTCAGGAAAAGAAACTACCCTGAACGAAATTGGAACTCATGAGTTCTTGAAAGAGAACTACGCTACAAGGCAAGCATCATTTTGCATTGAAAACGTATATGTATTTGACAATTTAAACTTGTAATAAAAAATATCTCAGAAACGGTTAATGTCAAAAACAATTTATTGAACAAAAGTTATGTGATTTGATGAGAACTACCTCTTTGTACAGTGATTTTTCTATTTTTTACACGTCATAACTTATAAAAACATTCATCTCAAATGAATGGAGAACTTCACTGGCTATCACCAGAAAATTCAAGACAAAATTTATTAGCCCTGCAGGTATATTAAACTTGTGCGAGTAGTATTATAATTGAAATAATTGGAGCTTTTTTGAGAACATCAGTATTTTCGAAAACTTTTGGTGTACGGAAATTTAAAAATGTATCTCATCCTAGAAATATAGAACGTTTAATTTTTTAAAAAAAAGCTTAAGGTACCATTTTTTTTCTGAGAATGCTTATTTCAATTCTTTATTTATTAATTGGATAAAATATCATCCTTCTTCTTTATTCTAACTACTCAGTAGAGAAAGTAAGAAAGTATATTTAGAACATTTTTCGTATGTGTATGTGTGTTTCTGAATACCATAATTGAAAAATAAAATGCTGAATGAATGTCATATTATTCTTGTTTTCATATCTTCCAAACATGCCATCCGAAGATTTTTCCGTCACTTTACCCTTTACGTGGAAAAAATATTCTAATTTTAGATCTTTTTTAAAAAATCAGAAATATTTGTATTAAAATCTCATGATGGAGAAGGAATACATATTATCGCGGAGGGGCCCTTAATCAACACACATAGGCAAGTGTGATCTTTTTTACGACTATTGCTGATATGAAGTTAGTACACATGAATTTTGGGGGGGGGGGGGAAGTACAAAATGAAAATCAAGTGTGTTGTGGTTTCAAGTTTCCTGGACTCCAAAAACACAATACACAATATAATTCGTTATATAAATTATCGAATGGCTCTTTAAAATTTAAGCAAATGAGATTCAGAATACGTACGAGAAGCTTCTCGCAGTTACAGAGAACCTTTCAAAAAGATTTATGAGTTAATCCAGACAACTTTCACATTTAATGAAGTATTTTAAAGTGATCATCTGAGCATTTGTGCAATTACTTTTTCCTTTATTACTCTTTTTTCTGCTGGTGTAGGTATATCTACGTCAAACTTATAAAAGCTCAAAAATTCACTATACGAAAAAAGGAGGACTGTTTTAATAACAGAAGCTTTATAAAAGGGAACTAGAATATAAAACAAAAGTATAATACTTCCATTAACAATTTTGAGGTTGCTTCGTGGAAATGCTTGTATTTGATAGGCAGTAATTTGGATGGTCTCAATAAAATTTGGGTTTCCTGGTGTTTGGGTTACTTCTGATGTTTCAAAGAGATGCTATGGGCCAGCCTGTATATAAAGGGTATTGTATGACTTTATCGTTGGTAGAGAGTCATGTGAATGCATCGCGTCAGATTTTTAAAAAATTACTTTTGGAAATGTACCTAAGGAAGTCTAGGTAAAGTTTGGACTTCGAACTCGAAGTATGCCTCTGAGGGTGTGAACGGTAATTTGAGAGGATGTAAATCTAGGCAAGACTGAGGAGAAGCAACAGCAAAGGGCAGGGACCCTTACCGAGGGCCTGCAGGTCGAAACTCGCCCACACCTGAGACAGGAATCGGGATGAAAGGCCAAGTTCCGTAAGGATGAGAGACAGGAAAATCGGGATATGTCACTTAACTGCATTAAAAGGGTTTACTTTGATAGTGAATATTACCGTGACACGATCATGTAAAGCACTCCTCGGGGCTCGAGTGGAGACTGCTGGCGTGCAGTGCTACGTGCTTGCCCCAAGCGGTGGTCGTGCAGCTACCGGAAGTTAGCGAGCGCTCGCTTCTTTTATCTAACAAAGGAACCTCTTCCCACAAGAGAATATGCTACTTGTGGTTCGCGACCCGCTTCCAACCACATATCTTCTTTTTACTGTCGATACCTAGATTTCAGCAGAAATGCTGCCTCTTTGTTTTCTTTTGAAAGTCTAGGCATGGATATGTGTGAGTAGAATAACTAAAGCAATAGTAATAATAATACAAATAATAATAATAGTAGTAGTAATAATAGTAATAGTAATAATAAATGTAAAAAATTAAAAAATAAACATATAGTTAACAACATATATAAACAATAAACATATTTCAGCGTTGTGATACAAAGATATTCAGGAAAATCCATCCCTGACCTCTGGCCACATTTTACATTCCAAACTTAAAAAAAAGTCAGTTATCTCAAAAATGGTTCTAACAACTAAATTGGCCGCGCCGTGGCTGAGTGGTTAGAACTCTCAACTCTCACCAAGGCGGCCGGGGTTTGATCCAGGCGACCGCAAAATGAGATTTGTGGTGGAAAACACGGTGCTTGGACGGGTTTTCTCCGGGTTCTCCGGTTTCCCCCACCATCTCATTCCACCGATGTTCCATCTTCATCTTAAGTATTCTCAGTGTCACCGCCTGCGGTGCCGTATGTAGTAAAAGCGGGCGTTAAACACTTCCCATTTCATTTCACGATTAAATTAACATTTGTTTGTTACATTTTCATGACAAACAACATTTATACCTAGCATTTCCCAGGAATGTCTTCTAAAGTCTTCTTCAATCTGAATGAATTGTGTATACCTGGTAAATCGTAAGAGATAGACAAAATATTACTAAACTGAAACTTTTAAATCTTGTTATAACACAATTTATTTCAAATAAATTTTTGTCGAGTGAACCATTCCCCAGATATTACTTATTTGTTTAAATTTGCCAGTACTTATAATTTTCTCAAACTGGAAAGTAATTTTTTTCCCCTTGCCATACAAAGACAAGTGAATTTTGATGTTGAACTGGCAATCAATTATCTGATCTTAAAATCATAGATAACTTAAAAACACAGTTAAATTCCAATTAAATATTAACTAATAAAACGCAAGAGGCACAATTGGTAAAATTTAAATATTATTATAATTTATGCATAGAAAAATAAATACATCGAAAACCAAGCATTTGATGCGTCACTATGGCACCATGATGTATATGATATTACAAACTCTTTGTGGGTATCTAACATCTAAAGTGGGATGTTTAAAGGTCTTACAGTGCATTGTAAAGGTCAGAAAGGCTTTCTAATTTTTCTCTCACGACCTGAATCACACTTTAGCCCAAGGGCTTTACGTCCAGAGGCACAAGTTGACCTGAGATTATCAGATTTTAGAACAGTATTCGTGGTCTCCTAATGATGTACCATATCTCACAAGAAAATCAGCTAATGGTTTTTGAATGCACGGTGATGTGGGGAAATGTTGGTGCTACTGCAGGTTTGGGTTGGCTGATTGCTAGCAATAACGATAATAACCTCACATCAAGATCTGCACGGCTATCGGATGTTACAAAAACACGTCCTCAAAGTCCCACGCTTTCTTAACACTGAGGAGGGAGGTCGAGGATTGTTTCCAGTCGGTTCAATCACTCTGACCGTGCTTACACCGATTACTAGGTGATTCCACTTTTAAAATGAATTTATATATACAATATAATAATATATATATATATATATATTCATTTGTTTTACCTCATCT
This sequence comes from Mantis religiosa, assembly GCA_030765055.1. Taxonomy (NCBI): domain Eukaryota; kingdom Metazoa; phylum Arthropoda; class Insecta; order Mantodea; family Mantidae; genus Mantis; species Mantis religiosa. Next base: position 89,044,836 of record CM060952.1, read on the forward strand.
GTTTGAGAACTATAGAACTCGACAACGGCGGTTAGTACATTACGGGGAAGGTGGAATTAACACTTTGTAAACTTTTTTTTTCCTGATGCTTGGTGGACCATTGGAGTCCCTTTCCTTTTTGCTAGAGTTGTCTCACTTAATCCCGGGACTCCCAAGTTATGCCTAGCTTAGACAGAGCTAGCCTGTGTCATATTAAAAACGAAAGGAATGCCACCCCTTTCATCGTCCTGTTTGGTCGTCCTTCGGATCTTCTCTTCATCGCTTCCTCTAGGGATCACATGGGAAGCACATAGTGTTCAAAGTGGTCAGCTCTAGTTACTATTTTTTAATTAACGTCCTCCAAAGTTAAGTGGTATCGGACGATGAATAAAATGATGCTCAAATGAGACCAGGGTCAATAGAGCTTAGAGTTATCTGACATTCATCTTTCAGGATAAAGAAAAACCCCAGAAAACTATCTAGATAACTTACCCTGGTCAAGATTCGACCTCGAGACCTCTTGAACGTAAGGCAGACACAGTACCACTTATAATAATGCAAATGTGCTAAAAATTTATAGAATTTTTCATTAATCCTAAAATGATTTTTACTTTCCGTAATGAATTTGCCTTGACTATGCTCGCAACTAACTCGACGTCTTAAGTTCCTGCACATTATTATGTCAGTTGATAAAGTATAAAATAATGCGAAGACGTAATTCGGAAGGATTGGTAGGTCGTGATCCCTGAGGGAGTGGGTAAAAGCACGACGAAGTCGCCCTCCAGCGGATTCCACCAGAAACAATGCATCGTGAGAGATCGCCGCTTCACGCAAACAAATGAATGCGGCCTTGCGACCTGCTTTTATTTTAAAACATTTGCCTAAAGCTGGGGTCCTAAGATAGAAATGAATCCTGAATTGCAGTTAAACACTTCTAAAATTTGTGAAATTCCAGACAAATCTTACTACATAAAAATGTGGAGATCTCGTGACATAAATTGTGAATTTTAATAATAATAATAATAATAATAATAATAATAATAATAATAATAATAATAATAATAATAATAATAATAATAATAATAATAATAATAATAATAATAATAATAATAATAATAATAATAATAATAATAATAATAATAATAATAATAATAATAATAATAATAATAATAATAATAATAATAATAATAATAATAATAATAATAATAATAATAATAATAATAATAATAATAATAATAATAATAATAATAATAATAATAATAATAATAATAATAATAATAAAAATAATAATAATAATAATAATAATAATAATAATAATAATAATAATAATAATAATAATAATAATAATAATAATAATAATAATAATAATAATAATAATAATAATAATAATAATAATAATACTAATACTAATACTAATACTAATACTAATACTAATACTAATACTAATACTAATACTAATACTAATACTAATACTAATACTAATACTAATACTAATAATAATAATAATAATAATAATAATAATAATAATAATAATAATAATAATAATAATAATAATAATAATAATAATAATAATAATAATAATAATAATAATAATAATAATAATAATAATAGTAATAATAATAATAATAATAATAATAATAATAATAATAATAATAATAATAATAATAATAATAATAATAATAATAATAATAATAATAATAATAATACTTTCCTTACATTTTTTCTCAAATGGAAAGTCATTCGTTTCTATTTCTTCTGATGTCTCAACAATAGTTATTTATTGCACTATTGAATAAAAATGTATTTTATACACGAGTGGAAGTTTTGAAGACTAGACGAAGTCGAGTAGCGTGTTAATTTCCACGAGTGTACAAAATAAGTCTTGGTACTATGCAATGTTTTATCCAGCACTTATCCTAATCGTTAAAATGGACTGTTGTTTTTTAATTAAACTATAACTAACCTATGAAAATTGTTTGAAGTTTTATTTTCTGAAATATAGGGATATTTAGACCAAGGCCGGCGGGATGTGTGTCATTGGCTGATGTCTAATATGAGAGAATCGATTTTGGTTGGCCATTTTAATTGTTGATAATTGATTGTTCAGTAATTGATTCATACTAATTATGAAAAACAATATTTAAAATAACTTTACTGAAAGAAGAGGAAATATCTATACCAAAGTTTTGGAGGAAGCCAAGAGTATTTATCATACTTGTTATCAAGTTATCAAGTATTCTGTGATTGGGAAAGATATAATAGCCTAGTGATCTTACCTTACCCATACAGTGATTAAATTGAATTTTTATAAAATAGATAAAGTGCAAAAATTTTGCTCCGGTCGTGGAAAAAATAATGCATAACTCAAAAATCGAAGGAAGTTTTCCTCACAGTACAATTTGCAGCTTTCGGGCCCCAATTATGGCTTCGTGGAAAATTATGAATTTCTCTCTCGTAATGAATGTATTAACTATGTTTTCAACTTGCAAATCATTAATTAAAATTTCATTGACCTATTTAATTGGAAGCATTTAGTAAAATTGTTATAATTAATAACGGAGATTTAAATGAAAAGGGCTGGGCTTTCCCTTATTTCGTGGAAATTTCTTAATGATGAATTTCCGCTTGCAAATTAATGTGGAATTCTGCAATTTCCTAAATTAGGCAAATGAACATCATTACGCATGTAGATCGTCATGTGTTTTAGAAGTATGTATCATTATGGTCTTCATCACTCTGAAAGTAATTGAGTCGTCATTCGCTTGATTAAACATGAGATGAACTTCAGAGTTTCCAAATTTACATACTTATTATTATGTATTACTGCACACTTAGGCTCCGTAATGATGTCATTATGTACGATGCTGTATTGTTTGTTGGAGATATGGGAAACTGGTCTCCTATCATTTCTTGTAAAATGTATTTTCTAAAAGCTTGTTTACTTCAGAGTTTATTTATAATTGCGGTTTAATTTATTATAAAGTTGAACATTTCAACATTATGCTAGTAACATAAACGAAATTACAAAAGACAGCTTCACTCTTTAAAGTTGGTCACATGGCTTAAGAAAAACAAAAGCATCACTTTGTTGACCAAACAATCGAGTGTAGCTGGCACAAAACAGTTTTACATGGATTAGATTATTCACTTCCAGAACTTTGCCCGCCTCGGTAGCGTAGTGTGTCTGCCTCACGTTCAAGAGGTCCCGAGTTCGAATGTCGGTCAGGTTGAGTTACCTGGATAAGTTTTTTCCAGGGTTTTCCCTTATCCTGAAAGACGAATGTCGGGTAACTCTAAGCTCCATGGACCCCGGGCGCATTGAGCATCATTTCACCCATTTCATTCGTCTGACATAACCAAATGTTAAAGGACGTAAATTAAAAAAAAAAAAAAAAGTCCAGAACTTTGATACAGACTGTTCATTTGAAACGTGTTTGGTTTCTTCGTTCCCAAAAACATTCTCTGAATTTACTGAAAAGTATCCCATCTAAAATTGGAACTTATTTCTTTATTTATTTCAGCTAGTATTTCCCTTCCCAAATATTTACAAAAACTAAATTTTTTGAATTTTTTATTTTCTCCTAAACATCTCTTAATTATTTTCATAAAAGTGTAATGGCTATAACACATTTACATGATAAATAAAACCTACATATATGCTATATTTTACAGCAACACCATTTAAAGCTTATTATGATAGAATTTTTTACAATTTTTTATTAAGGGTATAAATAAAACTCAGACAAAAGTGAACTCAAAAATAAGGGCAGCTTAGAAACACAAAATCTATTTCAAATAACCTTCTTGTGTTTTTAGCCACTTCATATATTATTTTTAATACTTTAATTTTTAAAGCACTGCTCAGTTGTTTCTTGCAATGTCACGGATTTCGAGGCCCGCACATGCCAACTAGCTTTGAAACAACTATCAATTCAGTTTACTCTACCCCTTTTATAGGTATAGCGAAATGAGAATGCTGTGGTTTATTTAGAATAATACAAATTAGACGGAAAGATCAGTTTTATTTAAGAATATTTTATACCAAGTACAAAAAAGTAAAATTAATGGGCTTTTAACACCTCACAAATATACAGGTAATAAAACGCATTTAAACTGTAAATAGTAAACACCCTGTCCTCTGCTATGCTGGGGGCTTCTAGCTGAACCACCCTTTGTCTCCTTTCACTTCACCTCTTCCTCCCACTGAGCCCCTTTAATGGGATACAGGTGCCACATCCGTCCTTGCTTTACGTAATAAAATGCGCCGTTATAATGAACAACTACTTAAAACGTAGGTATGTTTAAACTAAAACAACGTTCACTGCAATTATTACTCGTACGTCATAGACAGCTTGATGAGTATGTCTTTGTATGAAGGGATTGCCTACTGCAAAATTGTGCCTTTAATGAGATAATTGCGGATGCTACCGGTTTAAAAGGTAACCTGTTTAGAAACCATAAAAATGAACTGGGAGCATACGCGGCTGATTATCTCTAATAACTGAATAACGGTTTGTGAACGAGCAGCTGCCTCGCTATACGTGCGTTGAAATCACCTCGAACACGCACTTCATCGCTAGTGACTCAGTTAAATGTATCTCAGGAATTGTAAGATATCAGACCTGTGTTTTTACAGCAAGCTTTCAACGTTCACTGACGCCTGTGTAAAATAAGTTTGCTTTCTAAGGAAAACAGGATGATTTACTTAAGTATAACATACTTCAATTACAATTATCAGCAATTACTTTTTGTCTCGAAAGATCTGATTAAGACCAACATCGCTATTTAACTTCAAGGTCTTTAAAGAACGTACCTTGCTGTAGCTCACAATTTTTCACCAGTAGACCTTTTTTGTGATGTTAACCATTTCCTAAACATTTATTGTTATTTATTTTAGTTTTGTAACTTTTCTCAAATGAGAGAAGTTTATTTCTCGTTCTGGTCGTGTAAAGAGAACGACATTTCAAAGCCTTCATATGGTGACCAGATCTTAAAAGATTTCATGATTGTAGATTAATAGCTATTATCTGTTTTTAATTTATGCCCTGTAACGCTTGGTTATATCGGACGATGAATGAAATGATGTTCAAATGAGTGCAGGGTCCATAAAGCTTAGAGTTACCAGACATTCGTCTTTCAAGATAAGGGAAAACCCCGGAACAAATCTTATCACTGTCATGAAGATTCGAACTCTGGACACGTTGAACCTGAGCTCTAGTTATTGGTAGTACTCAAATAGAAGAAGTAAACACTATTTTTAGATTTAGTCAAATGTTTTGGATGAATAGTGTTCTATGTAATATGGTTGGTGTGATTACCCTTACCAAAGTAACATCCCGATGGCTGGTGCCAACTTCACCACAAGGCCAGCAGGTTTTAATTAGTTGCAGAACCTGGCTACCGCGCTGTGTTGGGCGTCACCCGCATTCATTTTCGTCAGCATCAGCGTAAAAATGAAAGCCCCGCTTAATGGTTATTTATGTTGTATTTCATTGTTGCTACTGTTTGGAACCTTAGATATACTACCACAGTTTCTGTGTAATTCAGTAGTTGGACATTGGGTTTCAAAGCCGTAAGTGAGCACAGTGGATTTATTTTAAATTCTTTACTGCCTGCCGATAGAGGAGACTGTTTTCTTGCCATTCTGAACTATTCTTTATATGAAACAATACTTGATTTTTTTTATTTTATCAAAAATATTCTAACGATATTTTAATGAAAAATAGAATCACAAGAAACAAGCCCTGCTCTGTAGCGTACCTGGTAGCGTGTCTGCCTCACGTTCAAGATGTGCGGTGTTCGAATCTTGATCAGAGTGAGTTATCTGTATAAAGCTTTTTCCAGGATTTTCCCTTATTCATAAAGATGAATATGTGGCAACTCTAAGCTCTATGGACTCTGGACTCATCTGAACATCATTCCATTCATCGTTCTTTATGACAACGTTGGAGGACGTAAATTAAAAAAATACAAGATGCAAATTACATACAGATGTATAATCTGAAATAGCTAGTAGAGTAAGCGTTTCTAAGTATATTTGTGAGTAGAGAAATATACGAGAGCGCAATAGATATTTTTAGGCTTCAAGAGACGTCAGAAGTTGTATTTCTGATAAGGTCTTGATATCCAACTCTTTAGCGGGATATAGAACATACTTTAGGACATCAAATTATTAAGGCACCTGTTCTTAATTCTCAGGTGATAATATTTGAGAACGAGGAAAAGCTATAATGTTTAGATACCTGTGTATTACTGGACAAATAGTTCGTGGTAATCTTCTGCCCATTAATTCAGCGAATATCTCTGTGGTTCGAATGTTAGCATGTTAAGCTAATGTTTAAGTAATATGCCAGTCTAAATAAAAACAAAACTAAAATATGAAAGAGATAAAGATTAGGTAATGTGTTACATGACTTTCTCTACATATTCTTAAATAGACTATTTTTACAAAACCTTATTCCTGACCTCGTATTAATAGAGATAAACATTTTAAAAACTGTGTTTATTATATATTTCCTTGCACATGCGACAGGAATGTAAAGTGAAATAAACATCAGATAAGGACATAACGAAATTGTGATTTCCTATTTGAGAAGCAAGTTTTTAGTAACTAAAATCAATAAAAAGTAATATCAAGAAAAGGTTAACTTCACAGGCAGTTCTTTTTGGTATAGCAAGTCATCGTCTATTTGTTTCGGCTTACCAGTGCAAAAGTCTTCAGAATCAAGTGGCCTTAGAGGCCATTCCCGGAATTTTGGATATCCATTGCATTTGAATATGTTAAGCTTAGTATGATTTGATAGATAGAGCGACTGGACGGAAACCAGGAAATCCGTGGAGATCTCGGCCATGGCACTGAATTTTTCATGTTGACTCTATCAAAAAGCCTTAACCTATATACGGCTAGCGTGGAGATGATTAATTTCCATCAATTAACTAATAATTAGTGTGATTTATTACAAATCGTTGGAGTAATTTTTGTAAAATTTAAAATTTCCCAAAATAGTCTTTCACTTAAGGATTAATTTGGTTTGGGAGAATTTTCGTGTTCCAGCCTCGGACGACACTAATCTTAAATTTGAGTTTTCATTATTTACCTACTGTTGATAGACAGACGCATGGGCACAGGATGCTCAAGCTGTGTTTGATTGCGTCAAGTTTAATGAGAAACCTTGATACAATCCATTACTGATTATGTAATAGTATTCTCCGTATCATCAGCCCAGAGAATGACAACTTAAATGCCGTAACCTTTCTATAGAAGTCATTAACACGAGTCTTATCTGATAATATGGGATCATTAGTAGAACGTCAGTCAACCAGCCTGTACTAGCTTTTCGAAATAGCTAGTGAAGCATTAGCGTGAGTCACGATTGACTAATGTGGACAGTAACAGAGTATTTGGTCGCCTCTGGAAATCAGACCTATTAGTTGACATGGCTCCGGAAACGTAACCAAGAAATCAATAACAGACAGATAATTGCAATCATCAGACAATAAGGTTTTGATATCTGATTTACCGGTCCTGACAACGGAAAACCACGGTTTGTTAGAGAGATGTTTTTATGGTTTAGGCACGAGTCATATCATGTTGATAAAGCGACATCATAGGAGCCACTGGTAATTTGGTATGTTTAGTATTAACAGAAATCGCTTCTGATTTTGAAACTGTTTCTGGAGAAGCGCTAGTACAAGCATACGCCGACAATAATGGGAGTTTTCTTTGGAAATTTTCAGCGCAAGTTGCGGCTGATTGATGAAATCGTCCCTCGAGAAGTGTTAGAACCTGTCACCATATAAAGGATATTTCGCATGGACATAAGCCTAGCATATACTAGATATTTTGTTCTAGCTACTGGAGATATATTTCGGCACAAGTCACTGATATTAGAAGCATTCTCTAGAAAATCCTTGCACCAGCCATCGCTAACTATAATGAATTTCTTGAGAACGTCAGCCTAGAAGAACATCTTAACGTATGCCTTCTATTACACGAAGTCACTGGTATTCATAACCATCTCCTTGGAAATCCTAGCACGAGCCATCGCTGATTATAATAGAAATATTCCTTAGAAACTTATCTGGAAGAGCATCATAGTATATGACTTCTGTACACACGACGTATCAGTCAACACCAGCCACCACTGTCAAACACCAACACGAGCAATCGACTCAATGGAGGTATTGCTTGGGAACTTCAAGCTCTGAGAACTCCATCACGTATTGCTACTATTTACACGAAGATAATCAACAAAGGCACCACTCAACTATTCTCTGGAACACAAGCTGCATCTGGCTATAGTAGGAGTATGAAGCTCTGAGAACTCCGTCATGTAAGTACATGACGACGTGTAGCCAAAAAGAGTATTCACTGAACCACCATCGGGAAAACCCAGCACGAGCCATCACTGACTGTAGTAGAAGTATCCTTGTGAGCATCAGCCTATCATAACATTTAAACATTACACGAGTTATGGTCAATACCAGCCGCCACTAAACCAGCATCCTCTCGGAAATTCCAGGACGAGCCATCACTGACTATGGTAGTTTACCTTGTGAACTTCAACCTACGAGAACGTCCTAAAATTAGACGAGGTATAGTCAATACCAGCCACCACTGAACCATTATCCCCTCGGAAACTCTAGCACAAACCATCACTGACTATGGTAGTTTACCGTGGGAACATCAGCCTATGAGAACATTTTAACATTACATGAGGTATAGTTAATACCAGCCTCCAATGAAGCAAGATTCCTCCCCCGAAACTCTAGCACGAACCGTCACTGACTATGGTGGTTTATCTTGGGAGCATCAACCTATGAGAACGTCTTAAAATTTCACGAGGTATAGTCAATACCAGCCGCCACTGAACCATTATCCCCTCGGAAACTCTAGCACAAACCATCACTGACTGTGGTAGTTTACCTTGGGAACATCAACCTATGAGAACGTCTTAAAATTTCACGAGGTATAGTCAATACCAGCCGCCACTGAACCATATTCCCCTCGGAAACTCTAGCACAAACCATCACTGACTATGGTGGTTTATCTTGGGAGCATCAACCTATGAGAACGTCTTAAAATTTCACGAGGTATAGTCAATACCAGCCACCACTGAACCATCATCCCCTCGGAAACTCTGGCTCGAGCCGTCACTGACTATAGTAGTGTACCTTGGAAACATCAGCCTATGAGAACATGTTTACATTACACGAGGTATAGTCAATACCAGCCGCCATGAGCCATCACCCCCTTGGAAACTCTAGCACGAGCCATCATTGACTATAGTAGTGTACTTTGAAATCGTCAGCCTATGAGAACATTACACGAGGTATAGTCAATACCAGCCGCCACTGAACCATTATCCCCTTGGAAACTCTAGCACGAGCCATCATTGACTATAGTAGTGTACTTTGAAATCATCAGCCTATGAGAGCATTACACGAGGTATAGTCAATACCAGCTGCCACTGAACCATCACCCCCTTGGAAACTCTAGCACGAGCCATCATTGACTATAGTAGTGTACATTGAAATCATCAGCCTATGCGAACATTACACGAGGTATAGTCAATACCAGCCGCCACTGAACCATCATACCCTTGGAAACTCTAGCACGAGCCATCACTGACTATAGTAGTATACTTTAAAATCATCAGCCTATGAGCACATTACACGAGGTATAGTCAATACCAGCCGCCACTGAACCATCATCCCCTTGGAAATTTCAGCACGAGCCATCACTGACTATAGTGGGAGTATACCTTGGGAACGTGCGAAGAGACGGCACATTGCCGGAATTCCTTCATTCCATGCAGTCCCGAGCATCATCATTTACAAGCTTGTTCGTTCCCTTGGCCCCAGGGTTAAAACGTAACTCAGGTAGCAGTCAGTATCTTGCACGAAACCTGTAGCACGCCAAGTTTCCAGCATTTTAATAATGCTCTGGCCTACGTGATTTGCAAGAGATTCCCAACACTTTGCTGTTTTACGCCGTCGTAGGTGGACGACAAATATACCTCAGTTACGGAGTTAATTTCTGTAAACTACATCAGCCATCAAACGGAATGGCTCAAGAGTTAGGCTCTGTGGCTCATATTTCGCAGTCGTAGGTTCGGGTCCCATTATCGACCTTTCCACCTTTCATCACCATAATTTCCTGTTCCTTCATTTTACCACACTTCTCGTTTCATTTCAACCTTTTACCCCTTTTAAGTGTCTGGCACTCATTTCCTCTACTATCAAAGGTACTTGCCCCTGCCCAGGGTTTTGACTACATTGTGAAACGTCACTTTTCCAAAAATCTGTGCCCCTGTTCTCCAACTGAATTTAGTGTGTTTCGGTTCCAAACTCTTACTAGGTCGTCCTGGTTTCTTCCCCTTCTGATTGCTAGGAATATGCTGCCTCTGTTGTATACGTAAAATATGGGATATGGTGAGTGAAATGAATAAACAGAAGAGGGTGAAAAATGAGATAACATCACAGGAATGGCTGAAGTACTTTAGAGACCTAGTTGCAGAAAGGGAATGGATAAATAGAGATAATATACAGTTGGGAAACCTGAGGATAGACGATGATAGAGAAAATATATAGATCAATGTTGTATACGTTTTAAAAATATGTCTTTTGTATTTTTGTACAAATTACTCTTACAAACAATTTATTCCTCTATACACTTCATGTTAATCGAAATAAACATTATATTATTGCTAGGTATAAGAGAATACAATAGACTTTAAGTGTTAGTCAGATGTTTTAAACAGCTGATTATTATGTTATGTCTTTAAAATTTTCTTCTCTTGTAACTGAAAGAGTGAGAAAGTAACAACGGGAAACTTGGAGATAAGTATTTTAAAATGTAAACCAATAACAAGAAATAGTTTGGAAATAGATAACGCAACAAAAATAGTGTGTTTCAATGAGATTTGTATCAGAGACAATTATCAGTATTGGAAGTATACATTTAAATTTTTATGAAAATATCTTAAAGATACTTGTGATAATTTAATCAAAATTTTTAGTCGTGTTTTTGTGAAAAAATTATTTATGGAAATATTTTCCATACAAAAAGCGTAGTTTGAGATAGAGAATATTTTTTCCCTAAATTTCTCCACATCCAAATTTTTGAGTTATAGGATTTCAGAAATGGACGCCCATACATAAACTTCTATTTTTTCCTAAAATGCTTATCTTCGTTTATGATATTGTCAAAACATGTATTAATTTTTGTTGAATACTGGGGATAGAGATTTTGGGTGATGTACAATATTTTTCTACCTATTGCAAATACGTAGCAGAGAAAGAAATTAGAAAATGTACATAGAGCTTATTGGTATATAGAATATATGTCGCGTAGCCTTTAATGTCATTGGTCATTTTGGAAGCAAGGGTTTTTCATATTGAATTCTCATTGGCATTTATAACATGTCGAATGCTACTCCTTTCGTTAATGGGTTTATTAATGATAAAAACTGACTCACGATATTCGAACGGTTGTGTTTTGTTTTCCGTATTGTACTGCAGCCAAGTTCTATGACTAGTTTTGAGGTTATTTCTCATCGAAAATCTACTGAAACAAAATTAGAACAGAAAAATCACTAGTATAATGTAGAATGGACTGCAGAACTAGTGCGAATTGCATACTTAAGATTTTCAGAATGACAAACCTTGGTTTACATTTTCTAGAAGTGTTTTTACTGTAATATACGATATACACAACCAATGCTACAACGATATAGGGGTGGGAAGGTAGGCCGACAAGCGATGTTTTCCCGCAGAGCGCCATCTCGCCGCGAGCGTCTGACACTGTATCTAGGCAACAAGGGAACAGTTTGTTGGGAAAATAGCTACAAGCCCAGCGGCAGAATTTCAAATTCAAGTAGGAATGTTTGATTGAGAATTTTTGTTTCGATTCACACGGATTATGTTTTCTCAGCCGCGTGAGAGAAAATTATAGACATGCATGCAAATCGCCTGGTCGGGTCTCGGCAATAACAAGAAAAGCCTGCAAACGCCGCTAATCCCGTCGTAATCCCGTCATCCAGGGGATAGATACCTCGATCCAACACAGATCTTTTACCACTTCTATGACATGAAGGAATCGATAAAACACAAGACATATACAAAATTTAACTGCACAAAAATGTAGTCTTGTTAAAACACATTTTTATGTAGAGTTAAACATTTCGGAGGCATTCTTTACTATTAACTGAATTTGTAAATACTATTAGATACTTTTCTCAAAGGAAGTCATTTTTGGCTCATCTATTTTCATATTTTTCTTGGTCATTAAAAAAGAAGAGAGTTTCAAAGTTATCACATAGTGATTTTCTCTTAAACAACCTACAAGGAAATATGATATGAAATTATTTATAGAAATGTTTATTTAGATCAAGTAGTTACAATAAAAGTCATTTTAAACAATTTGTGAACGGATATTTGAAAGCAGACCCACCTCTGTAGCGTGTGTACCTCACGTTCGAAAGGTCCCTAGCTCAAATCTCGGTCAGGATGATCTGGGTAAGCTTTTCCGGGCTTTTCCCTCATCCTGAAAAATGAATGTTTGGTAACTCTTAAGCTCTATGGAACCTGGGCTTATTTGAACATCATTTCATTCATCGTCATGTGGGATTGGGATTTCATTACACAGGGAATTCGGTACGTAGGCACCATGCTGGTCCCATGGTTCCTATGCCGCCAAGTGAGGGCACCCCTGGGAGGAAGGATGAAGCGAAGGAGACAGAGGGTGGCCGATCCAAGGAGCCACGATGGTACAGAGGGAAGGATCCCTAGAGTTTACTTGGATAGAGACTTCCCCCGACAGGCCAGGACAACGAACTTGCTCCCCTACAGCGGAACGGCAACGAGCCCCGCTGCCGAGCCCTAATGGTCCCAGGCAGGCGATCCGAGCCCCAAAGGACCCTGGTTGGCGGTCACGAAATGGTCCCAGCAGAGAAGCGGAGACCAGCAACCGACCTACCGGAGGAGGAAGTAGTTTTCCTCAGAGCATATCATCCTGCCATGCACCGCCGAGACACCCGCCGACACTACTACCCTAAAAGAGACCACCAGATGAGGGATGATATGAAATGATAATGGAGATGAAATTGAGAGAATGGAAATTCGCCTAGCGACTCGGGAAAACCCCCGAAAAAAACCCATGGGTTAGATAGGTCGGCCACGGGAAACGAACCCGGGCCTCCCGAATGCGGGACAGAGACAAAACGCCTGAGCCCTCCCGCTCGGTCATCGTCATATGACTTATCATTGGAGGACGTAAATAAAATGAATGCAGCACGTCGGACTGTAGCCCCCTGACTGAGCAACCTAGCGAGTCTTGCTGGAGCGGACCTCCTAGGAAGGACAAAAACCGAGACATGATTTTCGCAATGCTTGTATCGCCCCTGGTTAAGAACTGTAAAGACCTACAAAAAGAGGACAAGAAGTGAAGTTTTGGTTGCTATCGGCAATTATCAGGAACGGCTGGGTGTGCCAGACACAACACTTGCGGGAGTGCGTGGGCAACTCATCCTGATGATGCCATTAATCTCGAACACCGCTACGCCCTCGGCGCCATATTGCACGTTTCCAAATGCCTCATTCTTGCAAAATATTTACCTCTTCCGCACGAAACATTCTCATAATGGTTGTAAAATAATCTGCAACATGTCTATTCACTCTTGTACAATTTTTTAAAAAATATCTAAGCAAGAAAAGCCTTTGATGAAACGGTTGTAGGTACATTGGAAATACAAAAATATACTCGACTTAAGCAATAGTCAAATCTTTTATGAGCTGGTTGCTATGTCATGACTTTAAATGTCCAAAGGGAAAACCCAAATAATGACTACCCAATTGAGAAAAGTATTCGAAAATTCAAATCGTTAAGACGAAACATCTCGGAAATAGTAATCCCAAAATGCATAATATATACTTCCGTGTTCATTTTTTCTGCGTATATATTTTCTATATCTCTTATGGGTTAACAATTGCACAAAAGTATTTCAAATTGAAGAGGTCTTCAGAGGCTATTTCCAGAAAATACAAGGTATAGCTTGTCTTAAAAATACCTTAAATATTATATTCTTAAGAAAATATTTAGAGCTATTTTTAGAAAATCTAAATTAATAATAACAACAATAATAATCACAAAACCGTAATAATTATGTAATATAGTGCATTCGCTTTTGAATGCACTTCAAAGGTGTTCATCTCTCAGATAAAACAGAATGTGAGACACGTATATACTGCGCATTTAATTCTGAATCTTTTGTCAACAATGGGACTGTAGCACGCATTTGCGATTTTCACCGGTAAGTGGATCCTTTGCTTTCAAGAAAGCCTTAATTTTACCAATAATTGAAATTTGCCAAAATTTTCAGAACTGATATTTCGAAACGTTTAGCTTCAATTTCTTTGAGTGGGGTTTGCACTCGGAAAATTTTAAAGCTTGAACATGTGTTGATTTATATGTCTAAGAGTACAGTGCCTTCTAATCTATAGTTATTTCAATTTTTCTAACTAAAAATGTTCCTTGTAATGTATGTAAACAATTTCAGCACAAGTTAGAAAAATTGTAATATTATTTTTACTACACTTTTGTTTTACTGAAAATAATATAATTAATTTTACCGTGAGGATCAATTGTCCTGCGCTGTGGCATAGTGGGTTAAGGCGTCCTGCTTTGGTTCCCTGCCCGGGATCGATCCCATCCCTGAGGGTGCGGATTTTAAGTCTCGGGTATAGGACCGGTGCCCACTCAGCATCGTGAGGAAATTGAGGAGCTTACGCTAGGTAAGCAGCCCTGGTCACGAACGCCAACTTTCCGGCTGAGGGTGCCGAGATGCTTACCACAACTCCTCCCCGAATCGGTTGGATGTTCGTCCACCTCTACCTTGCGTGTGTGGGCGTGAGGCCGGCAGTCGGGTTGGCAGACATTGGCCCTCTAAGGGCTATCACGCCATGGGTTATTATTGTTATTATTATGAGGATAAATTGTTAATAACGTTTAAAAGTTTTTCTGAAACAATCATAACAGTGAATGAAGCTTTATTCAATTCTCTACCTTAATATTCAATAATATAGTTATATTTTAATTTTTTCAAAATTATAATAATTTATAGTATGTTTAAGATGTTTGCATAACAAACAAAGCATGTGTGTTGAATTTTCTGTTAACAGCGAGTTTTTCATTTAATGCTTTAATTATAATATCAAATATACAGATATTAAAAAATTACTAAATGGCATGTGGAGTCTCTTGGTCTAATTATATGGCAATAAAAAAGATACTATTACGATAGTTTCTCGGGATTGCATCCAAGCGATGCTTTCCTTCTCCAAGATATCAGCCATTTTAACTCTGTGGCCTTACTCAGGATTAAATCTCTTAAGAGTGAGTGAGTGTGTGGTGTTTAAGGGCCCGTCAACAACAAGGTCATTTGGGCCAAATCTCTTAAGATAAAATATTCATTGCTAGCTATTGTTATCGAAAGTTCTTTAGAATGTACTTAGGTAGAAGTAATTGTTATAATTATAATCTGAGTTTTGATTGACAAAACAAGGTATTGTAACTTTTTTCCGCTATTCGTTGAGATGCAGAACAGAGTAGTAGATTATGACGAAAACTTAAAAATAGGATTTTATATTACAAAACGAAGGCTATAGATTTTTGACATGTATGCACATACGAAGTGTGATCAAAATATAACGGGAAGTTTCTCTTTTCTTAAATAATATTTATCTATTCATGGAGATTAACTTCAATGTAATTCCCTCAGACATAATACACTCATGTCAGTATATTTTCCAATCATGTAAGTACTTCTGGAACTCACTTTGGGTTATGATATTCACCTCCTTCAGAAATGGCAAAATGGTGGCAAAATGACGCTCTTTCAGAGTTTTCTTCATTCTCAGAAAATGAGAAGTCTTAGTGGCCAAGTCCGGTGACTACGGTGGCTGAGAGAGCATAACAACTTTTCTTTTTTTTCTCAAAAAATTACAAACATTGAGATGTGAACGGAAGCGATATCGTGATGCAGTTTCCAGGAGTGATTTTGTCAAACCTTTTTCATAGCGATTCGGCGATTTTCCAGAACCATTTTATTTACTTCCTCCACATTGTCGTCAATAGCACCAATATGCAAAATTTGAATTTTTGTCTGGATTTTTTTATTTTAATATGTCAGGATCCCTAATTTGATTAAGCTGAATCAGAATATGAACTTAATTTGTTCTCCATCACGTTCCAATCCTTCACAAGTAGTAAAATGTGAAATTTTATACTCCGCTCTATCGAATTTATCTTATACCAATTAAATAAATGTTAATAAAACTACAAATATCCTCACAACACTCTCCATAATAAACTAATATTTCACATCTGTTCTAAATAATCACATACATTTGAACATTACACCGGTTTTTTTACACTTTGCCTTGAAATGCACGTCTTTCCATTTCCTTTATGTCCCGCTGAAATTGTTCACCTTGCTGACACAGCCGAGATTTTATGGAAAAAAAATTGCAAATGAGGGTGCAGGAAAAGTACTTTAACACTCATATTGCAACTCAGCTTTTGAAATTTCTTAAGCATATCTTGTATAATATTTTTGTAATTTGGATCCTTGTAATTTCTCAGAAAGTTTACGATGACGCTCTCGTAACCAATCTATGGACGGAAACCAGGAGATCCGTGGTTCAAATCCCGGCCATGGCATTGAATTTTTCATGTTGACTCTATTCATCAAAAATCTTAGCCTATATACGGCTAGTGTGGAGAAATGATTAATTTCCATCAATTAATTAAAATAAAAAAGGTAAACAACTCCCTAATTTGTAGTCCAACTACGAAAAAGTTCCTCTTAAATTTAGCTTCAGATATTTCAGGAAACTTCTTGCAGATTTATTTGTAGCAGTTCTCATTCTTATTTAAAGCCATAATAAATTGCTTATTAAGCCTAATTTTATGTGTAAAGAGGGTAAACGATTTTTTTAATCCAAAAGACACTCATGAATATTTGAATATTTTCTTCATTTCTGGCATGAGACTGTCTCTTTGCCCCCAATGTTTTCTTCTCCAGTGCTAGAATCGGTCTCTGCTCTCCCACTCACAAATAAAACATGACATTTTAGTATAACCTTATTGCATGCCAATAACTTTTAAATCTCTACATACCTGCCACATAAGCTCTGCATATTTGACTTTTTATAGAAGTAATTTTAGATAATGGTGTGTTTCCTTGACGTGAACTGAATGGGCTATGGAACTGATGCATATTTATATAACATTACACATTTCAGACTAATTTTAGTATTGTTGTCATTGTTGTAAAACATATTAATTCGAACAAAGAAATTATTAGTATTTCTTAGTTCCATACAATATTTATGCGCAGAACTACGTCAAAAATTTTAGGTATAACTACTGACTGTAATAATAATAATAATAATAATAATAATAATAATAATAATAATAATAATAATAATAATAATAATAATAATAATAATAATAATAATAATAATAATAATAATAATAATAATAATAATAATAATAATAATAGTAATAATAATAATAATAATAATAATAATAATAATAATAATAATAATAATAATAATAATAATAATAATAATAGTAGTAATAATAATAATAATAATAATAATAGTAATAATAGTAATAATAATAATAATAGTAATAATAATAATAATAATAATAATAATAATAATAGTAATAATAATAATAATAATAATAATAATAATAATAATAATAATAATAATAATAATAATAATAATAATAATAATAATAATAATAATAATAATAATAATAATAATAATAATAATAATAATAATAATAATAATAATAATAATAATAATAATAATAATAATAATAATAATAATAATAATAATAATAATAATAATAATAATAATAATAATAATAATAATAATAATAATAATAATAATAATAATAATAATAATAATAATAAAAGAAACAGTTTTTCTAATCAGGACATCAGATTTTAGTAAAGAAGACATATTTTGATGGAAACCCCAGAATCATACTTATCAGTGATAATTGATGTGCGAGGGCTCCAGAGCGGTCGTCGTCTTCTGTATCCTCTTTGAAGCTTTTCTATCATCATAAACTCTTGTCTTACTTATAGTAGATTCGTCAAAATCCACTGTCAATATTCCAAATGTGCTGCTGTACTTCATTACATTTTTCAAGCAAACTTTATTGCAAATGAAGTAAAAGTTCGCCAAGCACTCGAAAATCGTTTTTACTGTCCACAATAAACCAAATATTCAAATCGTCTGAAACTGGAAACATGTGTACCAAGAAGATGAAAAAAGTTTTGAAAATCGAATATATAAAGCTTTCGAAATAAACAATTTTTTTTATCATACTTCGTACGATATTTTTACACAACGTTTGAATTGGTAAAATATTAATAACATTATACGAATTCTTAAAACTAAGAGCAATCAGGTTGAGAATGAGAATTTTTGAAAATCATAAGCTATTAATCATTTACAAAGAGATAGCTAAAAGTAAAAGGTAACCAAACCAAACTGAATTATTAATCATGTTCTATTTTCAGGCCATGCTGTCAAAAATATAATTGTTATACTCTGTGAAAATTGGATAACAATTTACATACAATTCCTTACGTAAAGTTTGCTTTTATTATTCAAATTAGTTGCTCCAGCAGTAGCATTCCGTTAGGTGGATGTTTGGAAGCCATTAATTGCCAATACCGTACTTTCCGCTTGCATGCGGGCACCGGCTCTCGATTGTTTATGTTTGGATGGTGCAACAACATTGAACAACAACCCTGAGCTAAATCGAACAAGTTCACGTGACCCGAGTGGGATAGGATCCCCGGAGCCCCCGGATTGGCCTTCTCTCCCCCCGCCCCCCCCCCCCCCCCACAATTTATTCGTTTCGTTGCACGTTGTTGCATGTTTTGAAACAATTTCAGTTTAAAGGAATCTTTATAAACACTGTTGGTTGCCATGGATATTTTGTTTACGCATAGCAATTGTTTTCGTTGTTGCTATGAAAGTATCGATTCTTTCAACAATGTATTACTCATACAAAAATAAACAGCAGGGGTGATTAAAGCCCCGCGAATGACGCCCACTTTGGGTTCGATAATACAAAGCTTTTAATTAACTGGACCATTTTTTGTTCAATGGGAAGCACAGCGTCCTATTTTCTATTAAATTGGTGCATCTAACACAAAAATTATGACACCTTTGTTAAAAATTGAAACTGTATTTTATTTACTGAATCAAGCTCACAAAATTATTCTTACCTGTTGCACACACACGATTTTCTCTTGTCTTACAAACAATTTATTCCTTTACCTACTTCATGTTAATAGATATAAATATTATTGCTAGGTACAAGGGAGTACAGTAAACTAAGTGATAGTCAAATGTTTTAAACAGCTGATCGCTATGTGCTGACTATTAAATCTCATATTCTCTGCTTGGGCGGGTGATAAAAGCAAGAATAACGAAAAAAGTATAATTATTGAAAAATTCAAACAAATAACAAGAAATATCTCAGAAATGGTTAAAAAATTGACATAAATTGTGGTTTTAAGGAGATATGTGCAGTAAAATTTGCTCTATTTTTTTTCTTGGTTTGCCAGTCAAGCCAAAGCCCACCTGTGTGGCGTGATGATAGCGTATCTGACTCACGTTCAAGAGGTCCCAAGTCAGGGGACCTTAGTCAGGGTGAATTATCTAGTTAAGGTTCCTTCCAGGCTTTTCCTTTATCGTGAAAGATGAATATCAGGTAACTCTAAGCTCCAACCTGGGCTCATTTGAACATCATTTCATTCATCATCCGAAAAGTGAAGCAAAAATCATTCAGAATGAAGAGGACTTCTGAGGATATTCCCTTAAAATTAAATATATAGATACTTGTGTTCATCATATGATCATACATCATATTTGTCATAAAGATATCTTAAACCTGAACTTTCTAACCTAACAAACGTATTTCCTCTGTTCTGTAGATGAAGCGTCATCAAGCGAAAACCAAAATGGTGTAGCTCCACATATGGAACCTCCCTGTGCCAGGGTCGGAGGACAATGTATGAAGTCTGAAGATTGTCCCGCTAAACTCCTGAGTAAAGAAACGGGACTCTGCCCCATGCAGCAGGCAGCTGGTGTTGAATGCTGTTTTGGAGGTAAGTAATCTTTGTCTATATGAACGAAGCAGATTCACTTTTGTTTTTATAACTTCAGTATTTATTTTCTATTATGAGCGACTTCGCGTTGGTGACCAAGACAACAAGGCAGATATTAAATGAACTAAACAAAAGTATAGGAAATTCTTTCCGCGGAAGCGGCTTTGTAATTTATTCCTAGAACATTTAAGACACGTTTTATTTTTTATGAAAATATCTTAAATATATTATATTTTAATCAAAATTGCTAGTCATTCTTATGAACTAAACATTTCGAAATTCCTTCAATGTAAAAGCCAGCTTTGATTGAGAAATTTTCATGAATATCTTCGTGTCATATAACAGGAATGAGTTAAACCTAAAAACCAAGTTTTGTATTTGTCATTTGTGCTGTTCACACCGATATATGTACATACACAAGCTCGCGCGCACGCGTACTAGCACAGATCGTTTTCTAAAATCATATATTACTATTAAAATATCGTTATCGAAATTTTTGTGGTATATAGTACTCTGTATTGGGTACAAGAACAGCATAATTGGGAGTAATTTCCAAAAGATAAGATATTTTTGGCAATAGGTTGTCATGCCGACGAGTTCAGAGTTTGGCCACTACTGTATGCGAAACAATGGCCAAGCACTACCTGCAACATTCAACTGTTTCAATTATGAACCAAGTGCATCACGCAGGCAGACCAACCAGTACGATTACTGCTTGTACCTCATTGTACCGAGGTGTACACCCGCTTCTGTAGCATGGTGATAGAGTGCCTCTACCTCTCATTGCGGAGGTCCCGAATTTGAATCTCTGCCAGGGTGAGTGATATGGATAAAGGTTTCTTTTTTCTCCAAAGCATGACACCTCTGCCCCGCTCCTGTGTCACGGGTGCCAGTGTTTATACAAGATGTTAGGGTATGCGTGCTCAACGGCAACTTTCTAACGTTAAGCTAAAACTTAAGTTCATATACCATTTTTCTCTAAAGCGCGCGGTTGCATAAATAAAAAATAAAATTGTTCAAGGTTTTGAATGCGAATATGCCATCACATCTTAATCATTTATTTCTGGATGAGATAGAGGTACAGCTGGAAAAGATTATTTATTTCGTCTTTACCATATGTTGCTAAAATGACTCGTTAGCCACAAAATGATAGGAAAGGACTGGACTTCTGCGTGTCTATTTGAAGGTTTACGTTTGGCGACACCGCAACATTGGCGTGCGTTTGGAGCACAAGGTCCGGAATGTAAACAGTCCGCGACACTTGGTACAACACCAGATCCAGTCAGTGTATCAGGTGTGTCTAATGCATTCAGAACTATGGCAGTCTTTACAAATCAAGAGTAAGCTTCTTGCTTATGACAAAGCCTACTGAACATTCATGAAGTGCAGCACTTGAGATAAGTTTCCCAGTAGAAAACCAAACCCAAGAGCCATAACAAAGAGTCCAACAAGTACACTTTGAGCATCTATTGTAATTAGACCCTTTTTGTTGCAGTTATTGGCGATCAATACATTTTCTGTTTAGCAAATATTTGGCTTTGATTTAATGTTACACGACACTCCTGAATGAAATATTTCTGTAATTAACAGTTGAATTAGCTATCTTTTGTCATCACTTCATCAGATATCACATGTGTAGCTTTTGTAAAGCTTTTAGTTTGTCTCGAGAAAACTATTTAACAGCTTAAAACGAAAGCACTCCACCCCTCGTTACTGACAGCTGATAAACACACAGGCACGTGCAAATCGGCTTTCAAGTGCTGGCGTAGTATAAACCCTTAGCCGGTGTGAACGCTTAGCAGGTGTGTGCCAGACTGTGCTGATAATTAATGTATTCAGTAATGTTCAATTATCTCCTTTATTTTTCTAGAGAGATGAAATTGTTATAGAGCATTATTATTCATGATATTTGGACCTTCTAGCTCGCAAAATCTACACAGATAAACCCCACTTGTACTCCGACTCTGTCGGCCTTGCTTCGGCTTTCGCAGTAATAATACCTCACTTCCTGATGTCAGCTATCTTTGTACGCATGTTTATTTCTCATGACAACCTGCTTCCTCTTCTTGACGTATTCATTTCCACGGCAGATTTTTACCATGGCAGTATATACTTTAGCATTAAGACACTGATACATATTCCTGTCCGTTCTTTGTTGCAGTGTCTATCCGTGAACACCGATGCGCCAAGAGGGGAGGTCAGTGTCTGCCGAAGACTCGATGCGGACGACAACTGTGGGACGACAGGGCTGAAGACTGCGGAAAGGACGAGACCTGCTGCATCCTTGTCTAACTCTGAAGGAAACTACTGTCAAAACAAAGCTTTAACTCTGCTCAAGTGTGTGTGTTAAGTCTGTGTGTTAGTATGTGTCCCTGACTTCAGAGCTTATGAATCCCTTGATCCCTTGCTTCTTCTCCTTGTTCTTCATTTTACTACCTATGAAAAATGTCCTAAAATAATTTGAACCCAACATTCTTATTCTGAAATAGTATTACAACCAGATAAACTGAAACATCACTGGTCTTTCTAATGTTTAACAGTATATACTTGATTCTGACGTTGAAGTTCATTTCCTATGTGATCCACATGTGATATCCTCAGAGTGGGGTAACCTCATTGATGATTTGTGATTCCTCTGCTTGTTGTGTAGTTCTGAATAGTAGAAATAAAACAGTTAGTACAACTATGACTTTCTTTACTAAACCTTAAAATCACCATATCCACAATCCTTTAAGATCTGCGTAAATACTGTTTTTAAAACACAATGAATCCAAAATGAAGGTATTTTTGTGAAAGTTGGTACTTACACTTCGTACTTAAGTGTCGCGATTTCCAAAATTAACACACGAATATTTACCAAAAAAGTAAAACATCCCAAACAACTTTTATATGCAAATATTTGTCAAAAATATTAATTTCCTCAAAAATCCCTACTATTTTAAGATATTTTCATGATGAATGAACTGTACACCTTAAATTTTTGTGTTTTTCGTCAGATATCATCTGGATGAATTTTACATAACTCACAAGAGATTGTAATAGGATTATGGGGTTGATATGAGATGTTTGATTACCTCGAAGCACCAGGATGGGAAGCCATTTTGTAGCCGGAATTCCCTTTACGTACGTAAGATGTTGTCCCACGTTGCTGTCTGCTGCCTTCCTGGATGATGACGATGAAGCCACGAGCTGCTACATCTTCCCGATCTGAATCTCTGGTTCAGATCTGTCACTCGGATGTATCGATGTATCTACAAAGTCTTCTATGCTGCTTAAGTCGTTACTTGAGAAGCCTTTTCTCAAGCGTGGTCACAAGCGATAGAATCATTTAGTTAAATAAACTCAGTTTAATTTATAAACATTCAAACTTGTAATTTAATTGTGACACTTTATGCCATTTTATACAACACTTTACATAAGAATGATATTTCTTAATACAATTTTCTGAAAATCAGTTTTAATTAATTTAAATATTCTGGTCCGTTCACCTCGACATTCCACGATCCAAAATACGTCTTTCTTTGGCGTTACGCAATCGAAAGACTCTTTCCTAGCTGTTTTACCAAAATGATTTATTTTTCCTTCCCTCGTTGCCATCACTACCAATCAAACTTAATTTTTACTGGTCCACGTCACACATTACATAATCTCATTTTTAAAACTACCAATCATAAAAAAATCACATCCAATCACTTACATGTTGCGTCATCTCATGATCTACTGAATTTTAACAATTTCCTTTCTTATTCATTTTAACATGTCCATATCGATTTTTAAACCACATATTTAAACATATTTAAATATTTTTCAACTCTCGGGGCCTAAACCAAACAACCGTTAAAAGATAAACAAAATCTTATTATACAAAAAAATCAGACTTGTTAAAACACAATTTAAGTCCAATACAATTTTTGTGGTCTTAGGCATTTCAGAGATATTCCTTGTTATTCGACTGAATTCTTCAATATCTATATTTTTCTCAAATGTAAAGTTGTTATTCATTTTACCTTTTAACCATGCAAAGACGCCGGAGTTTCAAACGCATTATATAGCAACCAGGTATAAAACATTTGACTGTCACTTAAAATCTGCTGTATTCCTCATTCCCTTGTCACTAGCAGTAAGGTAATGTTTATCTAGATTAACATGGAGAAGATAAAGTATAATAATTCTTTGCACAGAGTAGAGAAAGTAGCAAAGCAGCGGCTACAGTTTGCGCTAACCACGTCCCACGCTCCTATACTATACTCCACTCCTGAACGTGGGTTGAGGATGCAAAGGTCGGGTATCGGACTTTTGTTCCACGGAGTTCTTTATTCACAGTGGTCATATTGGTGAACTTGTACCGATTGAGCTATGGAGGCAGGCTCATACTTTTTGAACATGGGTAAATTTCGGGGGGAAAAGCTTCCCGTAAAATATTAGCAGAAATGTGGGTGTCTCCATACTCCAAAGATTAAATCAAGTTTTATTTTTTCTCTAAAGCTGTACAAAATTCAGAGCATTTCTATTTGCAAAATATTGATAAGACCACACACACACACACACACACACACACACACACACACACACACACACACACACACACACACACACACACACACACACACACATAAACACACAAAAAGGCTGCCCATTTTTTTTATAATTTAGCTCCTGAAAGCGCAAGTCTTACAGCAGCAGTCCTAATAGTCAATGGATCACTCCGACACTCGTGTAAGGATATAAAATGGATTTTAAACCTTCTTGTACCAAGAAGATGCTTACGCTGTAAAATTACTTGCAGTCTTCGTGAGATCACGAGTTCGAGCCGCTGGGAACATGGTTTTTCCCTGGCTTTCCGGATCGGCAGGTTAACAGTTAGCCTAGGCAGGGTTGATCGATGTCAGAATTTGGAGCTTGTTGGAAATAATCAATTACCTGCTGCCAGTTGCTTCAGTGGTTGTATTGGGGTTGTGGAGGGTTGGACGAAAATGGAACAAAACCAGTCAAGTTGGCTGACATATTTAAATGAGATTAATGTGCTGTTAGAAGCGAGCCTCAAGGTTTCTGAATCGCATCACTCGATGGTGTCATTATTTAATTATATTCCTCTGACTTCTAACGTCTCTAGACTTTGTGGTTTTAGTAACGTTCTGTAATAATGAGCCAAGCATACACAGAAATGCTAAGCGGAAGGCATCTCGATTGCGTCTACTAAAAATGTATAACCCAAGCGCAATTCTTTAAGCGCCGTACCTATCGATAATTGATCATAGTAAATACTTTACTAAGATTTCAAACTCGAATAGAAAAAACGCAAATTTTTGGAATTGCACTCTCTTTTAAATCTCGCGTACTAAGCGCGACTAATGTTTCTACTTGACTAAACCTTAAAGCTGCTAAAATCGAAGTTTCCCCATTGCCTGTGTAACATCACTGCTGATGTGCGACTCACTAAATACTATAAATTCTGTAAAAGTTCTAATTTTCACAGCTTTTGTCTCTACTCAGTCTCCGCAACACCCCAAACCTGAATAACTGGTTTGCTAGGATCTGGCTTTTAAGATATGATATGACTAGTGTTCTGAACGACTGAAGTTAGTAAAATACTATTATTTGAGAAACTGCTAAATCGAGTTTTCTCCGGTGTCCGCTGGAGGGGAGCCTATGAGGCAACCTCCGGTGGCTTGGGCAGATCACTTAGGTAAGTCTGCCCGTCTCTGCCACCTATGTTCTCCATTCGTACAGTCCAAACATCTCCTGCGGGTCCCTCACATCATCCCTTCTTCACGAAGGTGTGTGTTTACAACATTCAGTTGTAGGTGGAGGTAGTAATTTACCTAATCTACTTCTCTACCTCTACTTTATGCCTGAAATTGCATCGTTAATGACTTTCTCACGACAAAATTATGTATCAGGTTTGTTTTTGTTTGCACTCCTTTTAACACAGATGTTTATTTACCTATTCCTTCCTTATAAAATGACTAACCCATCATATATCCGGTATCATCTCCATAACTCTAAAAGCAGTTTCCTTTCTTATATTCATCAAGTTTTAAAGTGACCGTTATCATACATACTTCTTGCAGTTTAAACGTTTGTCTGTTATAAGATTTCAGCTAGCCGTCTTAAAATCACAAGTTGAAACAGTTGTTTGTATTGGAACCCTAGCATAATTATTGTTATATATTTTGTGATATTATTTTTATTATTTTAGAGCTAAATTAAACATTTGAAAATGTTAAAAACTGTTAAAATATTTATATTGTGAATGTGGGAACGTATAAAATCGGGAATGAAAGAGAAACAAAATTACAGAGTAGGTTATGAATGTCTGAGGAAACGAACGGTGTCCATGCTATGCCATGTGGTGCTGGCTGGCTGTATATAGCCAGAAGGTTTTTGCTGCGTGCCCACCCGTTAAGGGTTTTACCGCAGGTAAGGTAGATTTCGGGATGTTGTAGGGTGAAATGTGGGTTTTTAGATTGGTGTTATTTATGAGGTTACAAGATGTACCTAGGGGTAGGACGAGGGAAAATCAATATTTTTTATAAGATACGCGTGAGAGAAAGGAGTTGTTCTTTTGTAAGAGTGAACGGAAGTAAGTTTATGCTTATTTACGTGTTTATGTATATTTGTGTTATTTTCTTTTGTAACAATTCATCACAAATTAAAATATTATGAACAAAGAATCTTATTAATTGTTATTTTGACAAATCAATCATAAAATATCATATTATTCCTAGACCACGACTTTAAGACAAAAGTTTCATGCATTGCTTGAGTTGAAAACGGAAAAAGAAAATTAAAATAACTACAGATTAACTACATCAGCAAGATTTTGAAAACTGATCGTCATATGCAAACAATAACAAAATTAATAGAATACATTTAAAACTACAACATTAATTCAATGATAATTTTCGACAAAATAAAATCTTTAACACGCAACTTAGAAAAATTCATTACAAGTAAATTGCCAACGAAGAATTCTTTTTTAAAGTTTAAAAAATTATCAGGAAAGAACGAACGTTGAAAAACCTTACCTCCTGAAATCACATTACATTCAATTAAAGGCAAGAATTATATATTCTCATTTCGTTTTCTAAAAGAGTTCTTAGCGTTTTACTCGTTCCATTTGCGTACTAGCACATGTCATGATTTTACACACTTTAGGCTCTCACTACAAAAAGGTCCTTTAAAAATAGGATCATGCATGTAAAGAGCGAAACTCTAAAGGAAACGCCGAATATGTATCAAACATGATATTCAAGTTGAGTATCTTCTAAAAGATAAGATAGGACCTTCTTTTGAAAATTATCCTTACACAACAAATTCCGAACCGTTTTGTTCGAATCATGAGTAAGGTGAGCTATTTGGATAAGGCTTTTTTCGGGTTTTTCCTTTTCCTGAAATATGAAGCTCTGGTAGCTCTAAGCTCTACAAACCCTAGGCTTATTTGAGCATCACTTCATTCATCGGAAGATATGGTAACCTAGGAGGACTTATTTTTTTTAGAAACCTAATTCCATTTAACAGGGAACGTTTTTCGAAACAAGATTTTCTCGAAAATTCCTTTAACGACTTGGATTAAAATGCTATGTATTGAAGATTATCTCCACGAAAAAGTGTAGATACACTTTTTGGGTATAACTTGTGAAGCATTCTTCTTTGGGTAGATATTTTACGATTTCATATAATGAGTAATATGAAAACATCTTAAACTTAATGGTACTTAAAAATTTGTTAACCGTTTTTGAGAAAATTCATATTTTTTAACTTCCATTGGTACACATGTTACTTTTGGAAGCAGATTTTCCTGAAACTCTTCGGGTCAAATCCTTGCCAGACACTGAATTTAAACACCAAGGTTGTTAGGCGAATATGCATTTTAGAGTTCAAGTATCCCCCCCCCCACACACACACACGGATGGTTTTCTAAAAATGCTATTACTTTCTGGATCAACATAATCTCAAAGCGTATATTTCCATTCGCATCTATTATTAAAAAATGTACACCTTAATTCAAATAATTTCTACGCGAAAATTATTGCTATTACCTTGTAACGTACAGAAAACTGTAGAGTATAAGTTTCTCTGTCAGTTCTTAACAAGGGCTTGGTTATATTTTCGGTCGATGACGATATTGTCCTTGTGAAAATAATTAGGCAGTTATATAAAACGATTTAATGTATTGTAGACGCCTTGATCGACTTGTCTGTACAGGAGCAGGTCTCCATTAAACCTAATGGAGTACAACACGGCACAAAAATGACTGGCGAATCGAGACGTATTCAACCACTGGTGTTTTGCAAATCACACATTTTGAGATTTTGTAACAAGAGTCCGCCTCTGTAGTGAAGGTCTTAGTGTCCACTTCGGGTTCAAGAGGTCGAATCTCGGTCTGGGTAGGGTTATATTAGGAGTTTTTCTTTATCCTGAAAGATATTTTATTCTTTTTTTTTTTTTTTTTTTTTTTTTTTTTTGTAATTTACTCCTCGAACGTGGTCATATCGGACGATGAATGGAATGGGTGAAATGATGCTCAAATGAGGCCAGGGTCCATAGAGCTTAGAGTTACCCGACATTCGTCTTACAGGATAAGGGAAAACTCCGGAAAAACCTTATCCAGGTAGTTCACCCTGACCGAGATTCGAACTCGGACCTCTTGAACGTGAGGCAGACATGCTGCCATCTACGCTACTGAGGCGGGCAAATGTGGGTAATTTTAAGTTCTAAGGACCCTGTACTCATTTGATCATTTCATCAATTTCATTCAGTGTCCAATATGACTTAATATTGGAAAATATTAATTTAAGGGGAAAGAAATTACACACATACACAAATACAACTAAAGTCGTCACCAACCCGATTCTTTCCCAGGTAGCCAGGTGTGGAATTTGCTGAAACCTGGGCGGGGTTTCCTCTGCATCTACCGGTCTTCCTCGCCATTTATTCCCCCAACTGCTCCTCATCAATTTAGCCATCATTTCATATCTCTTTCCTCAGTCTCATACCAAGCTACCAACTGAGGAAGAGATTCTCTATTCACAAAACTCTTTCCAAGTTGCAGAGACCACCGGGAGGGATATGGAGAGCTAACCACGTCCCAATCCTCCTTCTGCAATCCATTCATGACACCCGTTGTAGTTAGAGGTGGGGATTCCAGGCTGTGGAATTGTAGAATGGTATAATTTTGTATATCTATATAATACAGATAAAGTATTACAGGACAATATATGTTAAAAGAATAGAACATCAATTGTATTTTCCAAAATATGACACGATAATATTTTCTCCAGGCCCCTTATGGTCTCGGGGGAGCTACCTTCAGAATCCTAAACCGAATCTGGATATGTTCTTGAGTAGTTTGGTTCCGTTCACTATACTACGTATTATTGAGCTTCATAGGATATTTTCTTTGAAGTTAGTACATACACATCATGAACTCTGGGAGGAAATAAAATATTCAAATTTAAGGATATGAATAATGTGGGTTAAAAGCCACCTGGAAATGCATTATCTTATATTGTTCATCACGTTGATTATTTATTGTGTCACTTAAGAATATTCACATTATTTATATAGACGCGTGTAAATTAACAATAGAGAATACATTAACAATAGAGATTTACCAAATGTTGAAATGTTATTGGAGGTACTTTGAGTATCTAATAAGTAAATTAAAGAGCTACTTGGATATTGCATTGTCTGATTTATTCGTTTTGTAGAAAACATATGTTAATAAAATTTGCTAAGTAAACTGAGGTAAACAAGAATATAAAGAAGGATTTTGGTTCCATTAAAGATCCTATTCCCTATAAGCGGCAAGGTTTAAACATTTTTCACATTAAAATTTCAAAGGCCTTTCACTGAAATACGATTTGGAATTCTTTTTTCTGCTCATTTAGATTATATTTACCTCTAACACCTTATGCATACTCAGTTCTATATATTGCTAGAATTTCAGATTTATACAGCCAAGTACACACATGCACGTTATTGACTAATAGTAATGCCTTGCTATCACTAATCACAGCCGTTGAATATGTAACATTTTGCTTTAGTTAAGTCCTCACTCTCACTTCAAACATCTTTACGCGTAGTTGTGGTGTAAATGAAAGTTAATGGAGCGTTATATACAGTGCCTACTTCAATTAAATAGCCTCTGTACGTCACAATTGCTCTCACTGCATCAGCATAAAAAGAATCCACTCGCTCTCATGAGTACGCTATCTATATCATTCGAAAGCGTTCGCGGGAGGCGGGGGAGAAACATCCAGAAATGTCTGCCTGCTTCTCGAGGGCGCTGTTGGTATTTACCTCGAGGAGAGCACCGTTTTTCTTATCTTTCCAACTAAGCAGTGCGGTTTTCGCAGCTAAAACATCATCACCTTGTTACTGAATCATAAGAGCATGCTATTTTAAAAAGGTCACGTCATTCATTGCAATAGCAACTGGAAGAAGAATAGTTACTAAAAGTTATAGGTTGTGTTAGACATAGTCACTGGAAACAAATCTGCAATTAAATCAATTTCACCATTTGTCTCTTTTGAACTACTTACAAAATTTTAGTACGTCAACATTTGCTTAAATTTACATTACCAAAAACATGTTTATGTTTTTAATCAATACATATTAACACAATGAACATTTTGAAACTAACGATGCCTTTGAAAAACTGTTTACTGGGTTCAGTTTCTAGCCTTGCTAATTTTGACGTTAATTATTTACTTATTATTGGTTATTACTTCATAACACTGTTCTTTCGTTTAGTATGGTGTGAGCTGACACAATAGTCATTTACACAACAGAAATATGTAATTATTATTAGCGTATGTTACATTTCATTCGTGAAATAGTCTTAAACGTCCCATTCGAGGGAATACATTCCTAATCTCTTGCGATTACTATGATAAAAATATGTTATGTTGCACTTACGTCACTTTCTCTACTTCTGCAAACAATACTCTTAAAAGTACTAACATTTTGTAGCTACAATACGATTTAGGGAATGCATTAGGCCTTAAGTGATACTTAAAAGTTTAAGAGTTGTCACTATGGAATGACGTTTTGTGTCAAGTACCATTTAGCCATCAAAGTTTACACACAGCTTTACTCTCTCACTCATACTTCCAGACTCCAAGGAGAATGGATAATAATTCTCAAAAAAGAAAATGTCTTAACCTTCAGCTCTGGATTTGGAAGTTAGCATGCTAAATTCAATGGATTTGAAGTTCCGTTCTTATTGCATAACCAGTAGGTAAAGAAAGAACGAAAAGAAAATAAAACGAAGACAAGAAAACAGATATAAAGAAACAAAGAAGAAAGGATGGAAAGAAAGAAAGAAAACAAGGAAGAAAGAAAAAAAGGAAGAAAGTAATAAAGAAATGATGATAGAAATAAAGCATAAAAGATGAAACAGAAGAAAATAAATAGATAGAAAGAAGGAAATAATACATAAATAAGTAAATAAATAGATAGAGAAATAAGGAAAGAAAGAAAGATGGAAAGAGAGAACGAAAGAAGTAAAGAAAGAAAGGAGGAAGGAAAGAAAGAAGGAAGGAAAGAAAGAAAGAAGAAAAAAAGAAAAGAAAGAAAGAAAGAAAGAGAGAGAGAGAAAGAGAGAAAGAAAGAAAGAAAGAAAGAGAGAAAGAGAGAAAGAAAGAAAGACGAATGACACCCATTTGAGAAAATAATAAGTATTTTAAAATGCAAAACAATTACTAGGAACATTTTTTTTTTCTTTTCCTTATTCCGTTTCTTTCTTTTTCATAAGCTGTGTGCTTTAACTAGAGTAGTATAATGTTCTCCTTCCCTTACATTTTACGAATTCAAGCGAAGATAACTTATAGAATAAACACTAAAATTCAGGATACGCATTTAATTTGCCATTAACATTTTCATATATGCATATAGAATCAAAATCGTTAATGACAGTTTTGAGAAATCTTCTGTTTAAAACATATTCCATGTAAGGGTTGTTTGGGATAGGATAGAATTTACTGAGGGCATTCGACGCGTCTTTTGTACCTATGTCCCATGGGGGAACTGCCAAAGGAAGGATGTAGCGAGAAATGTGTAGTGTTTAACGCCCGCTTTTACTACATACGGCACCGCAGGCGGTGACACTAATGATACATGAGATGAAGATGGAGCACCGTTGGAATGAGATGGTGGGGGAAACTGGAGGTCCCGGAGAAAACCCGCCCCAGTTCCGTGTTGTCCATCACAAATCTCACTTTGCGGTCACCTGGGATCGAACCCAGGCCACCTTGGTGAGAGCCAAGCGGTCTAACCACTGAGCCACGGCGCGGCCTCGATGTAGCGAGAGAATGCAGATGGCGGCCGACCCAAGGAGTCACCATAGTGCACAGAGAAGGGTCCCTACCATCGCCTAGTTTGAAACCCCCCGGCAGTCCGCTACAACCCCGCACTAACCCGGCTCGGAGCCTGAAGACCGCCACCCCGGAGTTCGGAAACTCCCAACGGTCTAGTACAACTGCGTCCCACCTGTCGTGGTCCTGAAACGGCCCCATTAAGTCGGCTCGGAGTTCATGTACCTGAAGACGAAAGTATTAAGCAGGAGCATATCATCTTGCCATGCAGCACCGAAGCTCTCGCCGACACTTCTACCCAGAATGAAATCACCAGATGAGAGATGTTGTGAAATATTAATGGAGATGAAATTGAGGCACAGGAATACCTAGCATTCACCTGATGACCTGGGAAAACCCCAGAAAAAACGTGAGTTAGGTAAGTCGACCACGGGGATCAAACCCAGGTCTCGCGAATGCGGGCCACAGACGAAACCGCCTGAGTCATCCCGCTCTGTATGTAATGGGTAGTTTGGGATTAGCAGCTTTTTTAATATACATTTTCATATCACATTCTTTGAAGATACGAACTTGAATACCAGTTTTTTGTTTTTGAGTAGTGCCATTCATAGTCGGACAGAAGTATTTATAAACCTTTATCTAAAAAGAATGTCTCTTTTATATACTCAGGGGTCTCAAAATAATTACGAATTTCCGGTGAGATATCGATGTGGAATTTTTGTGTGGAATGCAGTACGGAACGTAAAAATAGTGAATGCAGCAGGGAAGACAGAAGTAGTTGAAATGGGCTATACATTTGAAGCAGCCTGCCGTAAGACCCCGAGGCTCTCTCAATTTACCCTTTTGCGCAGCAGACGACGACGAGGACGACGACGACAATGTCCTTGTTTAAATTTACCTGAACCTTGAGGTCATAACGCTAAGCCGACCGGAATGAAATTTATGAACATGGCCGTCAGGTTTCCCTAATTGTAGCTATATTGCTCCCCTGCCTCTTGGTTATATTCTGCTAAATGGAGTTGGCAGCCCTGAGGCATGGCTTTCATCTGTTATTGCGTATGTATTTGGCACGCGTTTGTCAACCTTCATTTCCTTACTTTGCCGAAGGTTACGAAATCTTAAGCGACACATTTGATTTACATGCTTCTTGCGAAATACCAGCATGTGACCCAATACTAGGAATTATATTATTATTTAAATTATTTTAGCCTACATGGTAAGTAAATCTTTTGATATGTAGCCAAGTAAAACGGCTGCAACAGTGGCGGGCAGTGCAGTGATATATGACGTCATAGTCTTAATGGCACAATTACAAAAGGGCCAGCTGGACATTCGCTCTAAGCGCCAGGCTTTGAGAGGTGAAAGAATTTGAGGTGTGACAAAGTAGTACAACAGAATTCTGAGTAAGTTTTTTAACTCTGCTAATTATTTTACTCTCAAAAATGGATGTGAAGTCCCACAATTTAAAGGAAAATAAAAAGCCTACCCTGCAGCATCGAGCGTGATGCCTCAGGTGCTTTCGTCTGTGCTCCACTTTCGGGAGGCCGGGGTTCAATTCCGCTGGCCGAACTACCTGGGCTTTTCAAGGAATTTCCCGAGTCACCAGGCAAATGCAGGGTAGGATAATTACATCCCCCGATCCTGTCCTTTCATTATTTCATCTCCATTATCATTTCACATCATCTCTGATCTGGTGGTCTCTTCAGGGTAGAAGTGTCCGCGGGTGCCTCGACGCCTTGTGCCGGCCGCCCTCTTTCTCCTTTCGCCTCATCCTTCCTCCCGGGGATGTCTACTGTCCTCCACAGGAGGCCTAAGATGCAGGGGGTTGGTGAAGTTTCGCACACCCTCCCTGTACAGTTTTTCTTTATTTTTTTTAATTTACGTCCTCCAACGTTAAGTCATATCGGACGATGAATGAAATGGGTGAATTGATGCTCAAATGAGTCCGCGGTCCATGGAGCTTAGAGTTAGCCGACATTCGTCTTTCAGGATAAGGGAAAACCCCGGAAAAAACCTTATCTAGGTAAGTCACCCATATCGACAGTCGAACTTGGGACCTCTTGAACGTGAGGCAGACACGCTACCATATACGCTACTGAGGCGGTCCCCTTGACAGGTTTATGACACCCCATGTCAGTCAGACCATTAAAAAACATTTTGACGTCTTCTACTTTTGTGAATGAATCTCCTCGGTTTTAGTGTACACAGTGTATAGGGCGCATGATTTTTAACCGTTTTGCTCCTTGTGTAGCAGGCGTTCTCTGCCACATACATTCGCTGTTCTTGTTCCACTGTATAAGGTAGTACTTACCTTTCAGGGACCTTCTTTGCGTTGCCGGACAGTACTTGGGACTTAGGTACAACAAACCACAGCTTTTGGTGCCGAGTCCACTCCTTGCAGACATTGTAAATGAGTTTACTAAAGGGAGGGAGAAAGAAAAAAAAGATCTACTCGCAACCTTCTGGCCTCTCACAGAGGACTACTTCATTCCTTCTCCTGGGGTATGAATTTTTTTAACATCCTCCAATGTAAGTCAAATAGGACAATGACTGAAGTGAGAAAATAACACTCACGTGGGTCCAGGGTCTATAGTTCCCAGAAATGTATAGTGTTTAACGTCCGCTTTTACTACATACGTCACCACAGGCCGTGACACTAATGATAAATGAAATGAAGTTGGAGCACCGGTGGAATGACATGGCGGGGGAAAACGGAGATCCCGGAGAAAACCCGCCCATCACTTTGCAGTCGCTTGGGATCGAACCCAGGCCGCCTTGCTGATAGCCAAGCGGTCTAAGCACTCAGCCACGGCGCGGTCATTTACGAGGCGTGTCCGTAAAATAAGGTCTCCAATTTTACTTAATATTGAAAACATGTTTATTGTCAATAAATGTTACATTGATGGAAAGGCGGAACTTACAGCTATTTTTCAACGTAATCACCATTCCGATCGATGCAGTTTTGCAAGTGCTGTGGCAGTTTTTGTGTACCTTTGTCATACCACTCTCCCGCCAAGTTGCACAGGTAGCGCTCAACCACGTTTTTCAAACCATCGTTGGTCTGGAAATATTTAGTCAAAATCTTGTCAATCGTAGTCTTACTGACTTCGCACAGCTCGCGAACTGTCACACGCCGATCTTTAAGCATTTCTTGCTCCACTTTTGCAATTGTTTCGGCTGAAACCAAAGGCCGACCAGAACGATGTTCGTCATGGACGTCTGCACGTCCGTCTTTGAACTCTCTGACCCACTTTCGCACGTTTTTGACGTCCATACACTGTGGCTCATAGACTTCGCACAACTGATGATGAATTTCAGTGGGAGTAGTGCCCTTGGCACTTAAAAAACGGATCACTGCACACAACTCGTACTTGGCGGCGGAAGTGATAGGAAGCTCCATTGTAAACGGCTGCCCAGCCAAGACTAATGGTTGCAACGGGTTCGTTGTGGTGGGAATTTGAAGGGATGAAACCAAGCTACACGCCAGTGTTGCCGGATCTCGCATAATAGCGTTCCTCACGGCTCCAGTGCCTTGGAGACCTTATTTTACAGACACGCCTCGTAGTTACATACCATTCATCCTTCAAGATAAAGGAAAACCTCAGGGGTTAAAAAATCATGGGTATGGAAGTCGGCCAAACCCTCCCAAATAAGCCCACAGATGCTACCACTTGCTCGATTAAGTGAATGACATTTTTCACAAACTGGGTTACATATAGTTACCAGGATTACTGTCGCCATTTGTCTACAGTTGTTTTCATTTATAAGCGTCTCTTCGCCTTCAGTCCACAATGGCCATTGAGTGCAGCGTCTTCTCCATAGTCACTTGACGGGTATTGCTGTAGCAAGTTCACAGATCGAGTGCTTGGTAGCCTCGTGAACCAATTTAATGACCTTATTTGCTGTGATGTACGTACACTTCTTAGCATAACATGGAAAAAGTTAGCATTCCTAAACAAAAGAGAAACATTCTATTTACATAACCAGAAAGAGATATACTAGAAATGTAAATTATTTCTGCGACAGTTCACAGTTAAAGTGGTTTCGAAATAAACACCTGCTACGTTCTTAGCCAAGAATTAATGAGCGAGGTGGTGCCATGGTGACGTCCTGCGAAGGTCCCAGGATAGTTGTTCTTTTTTTTTTTTTTTAATTTGCGTCCTAAAACATTAAGTCATATCAGACAGTGAATGGAATGATACTCAAATGAGCCCAGTGTCCATAGAGCTTAGAGCTTAGAGTTACCTGACCCTCATCATTCAGTATATGAGAAAACCCTGCAAGAAAACCTTATCCAGATAACTCACCCTGGCCGAGATTCGAACTCGAGACCTGTTGAATGTGAGGCAGACACGTAAAGCTAATAATGCACTGCGACAGGCGATTAAAGCGCCGAGAACAGCAAATTTTATCACACAGCTACGCCACAC
The DNA here is from genome assembly GCA_030765055.1 of Mantis religiosa. Classification (NCBI taxonomy): domain Eukaryota; kingdom Metazoa; phylum Arthropoda; class Insecta; order Mantodea; family Mantidae; genus Mantis; species Mantis religiosa. Next base: position 89,081,766 of record CM060952.1, read on the forward strand.
TTGCCCTTCGTCGACGCTTCCGACCTGGAAAGATTGGATGATAGTACGACGGATAGTGCGGTATAGGAAAGAAATCAACATTCCGCTAGTAACCAAGTAGATCATCGTAAGTCTCCCAACTGTTTATGTTACTTTTGGGTAGCATTGTACCCAGAAACACTTTTCATCAAGGCGGGGAAAACAAACCGAGCTGCACTGTGCATACATAAAACAGCAAATTTGTCCTCCTTCACAATTTGCAAGTGGTCCATATGCTTTCTGGACAATAGGCTCCTTGCATGTGAGGACACACACACACTCACTCAGCCTAAAGCTATCCCCTCCACACAAAAGAACAATTAATTTCGGTCACTGCGCCCCAATTTCACTCTGTCTCCATTCTTTTGTGTCAAAAACTCATTCTCCACTCCGTTTTTTTTTTCATTCCCATGTTTATTTTTACCTCTGTCCCTCTTTTTCTTTTGCTCTTTCTTTACTTTAACATGCCGAGTTGCTGAAACGCTTAACGTCCTTCTAATAAAACGACTTTTTTACCTGTCTCCCTCTTCGTCATATTCCAACCCTCTCCCCTTGTACAGAACATTTCAACTCGGTAAGAGTGACACATGTTACTTTGGCAAACGAACCAGAGAGGTTAGTGTTAGTTTTTACTTCTTAAAAATTAGGTGTGTAATAACTACAACCACACGTTTTAGGAACCTTCTTTATACCCTTCCCGTATATGGCAATTAACCACTGAGTATCTGGGATCAGAGCCTGTTAAGGAGCAGAGCAATTCTGAAAATTCTACTTGGGAGACAGTATGAATTGTCGTAGAATCATTTGTACCACCGCTATAAGGAATAGGACATATGCTCAGCCGTTGAAGATATTCTTACTACAGATGCAAAAGGAATCATCTTAAACTGCTTTATGTCTCAGTAAAATTATCTCAATGCTAAGGTGCATTCAGTCTTTCTTTTATATAACACTTCGAAACGTCTCTACAATGTTTCTTTAAATCTCTGTAGCACACTCTCTTTGTACTACCGACCTACATACAGGTATACTGCTAACATGGAGCTACACAACACAACTTCGATATATTTACATGTAAAGTGATTCGCTGCCGGTTCCCCAGTTCGGCGATCTCTCACCAGGAGCCACACTTACTGATCCGTGAGCTGCTCACTGTCCGTTCTGCCGACTCCTTATCATGGGGCCTGGAACGTACATCACTCAACTCGAGCACCACAACTCACTGTTCTGACTATGGCCAACTCACTACTGACTGAATACTCTCGGCCTTGCATCAGATTTTATATAACTGGTGGTGCAGCAGATCTTTCTTGAGATAGATTCTTCTCGAAACACCGTTCCATCGCGGCCTCTTGATCAACTGTTGACTGGTCTTAAAGCCGTTCCTATCACTTCCTGCCAGTCAATAAGTAACGAAGAGATTCCTCTACTCCCACTTCTTCGTAATGGCGGCAGAGTTGCCCGATTCAGCCCTTTTCTTCCAAAACAGACAGCAATGGTGACGTAAACTCTCGGCAGGTCACACGAACGCCAATTTGACCCTATTAGGACCATTTTTATTTATACCAGAAGGTATTCTCCTGTTGGAAAGTGAAAGCCTGCCACTCGTTGCTCTGCCGATGAATCCAGAAAAGAAAAAGCTGGATCATGAAAGCTGGAAGGGATTGTTGAGCCCAATCGTGGTTTTGAGCTATAAAACTCACAAAATTCAATGTTTTAGGGAGAAAAGTAAACAATAACATTACCCACAGAACGTGCTACCTCAGCTCTTTGCCGTATTCTCCAGCGACACCAGTTTGCAACTTTCCTTCAGTCAAGAATATGTATGAAATAGGACATCGTTCACGCCAGAAAATAGCCAAAGAATAACCTACAAAACAAACGGCAAAGTCTATTCTCCATGTATTTATTATGTATAATATTTATTATGTCTACCTTTGATATGAACTTTTATGAAAAAAACAACAAAAAACAAATCCCACAAAAATAAGAAAAGAGTATAATTACATGTACGTACTGATCCCCTAAGCAGAATCTTTAAAACATCTCATATTGAGCACACAAACCTAAAATGAAAGTCTATTTCACCTAAAAATCGGTGCTTTGTTTATAACAGTAGGTTTATATAGGTTTCTTGACGATACTGTTTTCTTTTTTCTCTTTTTTCCCCCATCTCCATGCGCTTTGTATTTTACTTCAGATTTTAACACAGTTATTATGCAAGTGTTAAATGAGGAGTTTCATTTTACCTTCCTCAAATGTTTCCTCTTTTTTTCCCCTCCCGGTTACGCAAATATAGCCACCAACTCTTAAAATGTTTAACTTCCGCTCTTTAAAATAACAATTTGCTAAAGAATGATTAGGGAAAAGCATGAGAATAGAGCATGACTTTATTATTTATGTATTTACTTGTAACAATTCAAGAATTACTTTTTATCGACTACCAGAATTTCGTCAACTTTTGGACTTCAGATTCATTCATATCCGTGGCTGCCGCCATTTAAATAATATTCAGGGCATAGGTAATATATTAACGATATATAACTACCAACACAAGAAACAGGTTACCTCGACTATGCACTGCGATAAATTGAAGTATGAGATTTGTACTGTAGACAGATAAATGCGAATGCCCTATAAAAGTTATCATATAAAAAGACATAATGATACATAAAAACTAACTATACCAAACTATTTATGAAATACCAAGTGTAAATGCAAGGCGTAAATGACCAAAAATGTTTGAACTGAAATCAAAATTTCAAAATAAAAATTGTACCTTTCATTAGACTTCGAGATTGGGGAGTCTAAGGAAACCCCAGACCTGGAAGTGATATTCCACAATTTTCTAATGGAGTTAAATACCTTGGGATAATTTTACACAGAGGATTAACTTGGAAAAAGACAAGCAAGTGGATATATCAGTAGGGTCTATAAAGTCTTTTGGACATGCAGAAATCTGCTTGGTAAGAAATGGTGATTGAAACCTATTCCATTATCTCCTATGCCACACTAGTTTGGTGGCCTAGAGTAAAACTGACATTATGCAAGGGACAGCTCTCAAAACTGCAGATAATGGTCTGCGTTGATATCACATTGGATTTTAGGACTATTGCTACAGCTTCTTTGGAGGTTCTGTTAGACTTACCTCCACTCCACATTTGACTGGATACATTTGGACCCTTATGTCTATGAGGACGGATAAATTTATACCTCGGAGATTGCAAGAAAGAAATTTCACTGTATTCCTTTCAGACGTGGTGAATGAATGGAATGAGTTTAAGACTCCTGGCGGACCTATATGGTGCACAGATAGATCCAAAACCAATGGATGAACTGGGACAGGACTGTTCGGGTGTGGTAGAAGGTTGTCTTATAGCCTGGACCGCATGCGAATGTTCTCCAAGCAGAAGTATATGCTATACTGGCAAGTGTATGGAAAAGTGTATTAGTAAAGGATGTCAAAACAGACACACACTTCCAGACAGTCAAGCTGCTTTGAAGGAACTTGAAGCTACGGAGATCAAATCTGAACTGGTACTCGAATATCAGGAAGTCCTAATGGAACTGGCTGAGCACAACTCTAATGTGGATGCCGGGAGATAGAGGAATTCATGGCAGTGAGAGGGCAGATGACTTGGCCAAGCAGAGATCCATCAGGCCTTTTATGGGTCCAGAACCCTGCCTAAGGTTGTCCTATGGCTATGTCAGAGGGGCAATCCCTGAACACACGTCTGACGGATAATCTAGCGCGGGTTGGCGGAGTGGAAAGCGCAGGGGTGACTGGGTAACGCGTAAACCCAGGACCGTGTTCGTATCCGCTGATAAAGTCAGTCCCGGGCAGGGGCCATTGCATGAGCTGTAATACTCCTTAAGGCGATTGGTTCCCTCTGTCTATACATTGGGAGGTGAGACCTTGAGGTGAGCAAGAACTAGGCCAGGACTCTCACCTAAGCCGGGGTGGTGCCCAGGATGTGACCACGCCATCAGAGACGTTTGCAATGGTAGAGGGCATAGTCGCTATCGGAACTGATAAATTCATCAAAAATGTTAAGAAAAGTGGAAAGGAAATAGCTGAGCCTTGTGGTCCTCGCTATTTGGTTATTTTTAGAACTGAGGAAGGAAAATAAATTACTACCGTGAACCCATTTACTATCCAGAAGGGTTTAGATAATATTGCTGGTCCTGTAAAGTCATGTACTCGATCTCGCAATGGCACGCTCCTGGTCGAAGCAGTTTCTCCGACGCAGGCTGAAAGAATTTTAAAAGCCAATATGCTTGCGAGCTTTCCGGTGTGCGTTGAATTGCATAGGACTCTGAACTCCTCGCGTGGTGTTGTAAACACCAGCGCATTGGATGGTATGTCCAATGAGGAGATTCAGGAAAGCTTGACGGAACAAAGTGTGATAAATGTACATCGAGTTCACCGCAAAGAACGAGGTGGACTAGTGTCCACTTGCACCCTGTTTCTTACCTTTGATCGGGTAGATCTACCACAAAGGATTAAGGCAGGGTATGAAGCTACTAAAGTGAGGCAGTATATACCCAATCCATTGAGGTGTTATAAATGCCAGCGCTTTGGCTACACAAGTGATTCTTGTAATGGAGTTGTTACCTATAGTGCAGTTGCAGCTAAGCCGGTACCTAGATTTGAAATCACAACACAAACTAGCGACATAAACGGGTAGTAATATCCGAAAGTACAATTACACCCAGACCACTGCCAAAGCAACAGACACCAGCAGGAAGAAGAGTGACAACACCTACTAAGTCCCAGTCCTATGAAGAACGTTGCAGCCAAATCTCCGCAGAAAGCATCTACCTCAAGAATATGTGTACCAGGAATATATAATGCATTGCCCAGAAATTTCAAGACCTCATATGAAAGAGCTGACTTCTTTAGGGAAAATAAGGGTAGTACCAAGCAAAAGGAGCGCAAAAGTCCTCGACCGTCTCCTCCGAGAACACTTTCTGAGGAATCATCTACAGAGGACTTAGATCGGCGGCTCTCATCTTCGCCGATCGCAGTTTCCGATTGTTTCGAGCGACTCGAAACGAAACTATCAGTAGGAAAGCGGTCCTCCTCTATTGAGGATGTGGAGCAGGAAAATCTTGTCCTCAATGCCAAAACGATGTGAGAAAAAGGCAGGATAAACCTGCTGAAAATACTAACCCAGGCCCTAAGAAAAGAAACAAATTGATTCCACTACCATTGAACAGGTAGTTTGTTTTGACAAGTTGATATTGAAAACGGTTTTCTATGCCTTTTGGTATTTTATCGTTAGTTATATTTTTATTACTTTTTTCCCATTTGGACGTATTTATTTTATTGTCACTTTTTTAGCATTTACCTCTGGCTATTGCCATGATTTAGCTTTTGTAAGGCGCTGATTACCAAGCAGTTGAGCGCCTTTATATACAAATCATCATCATCATCATCATCATCATCATCATCATCATCATCATCATCATCATTTGTTCGACCTATTTGCAAAGTGATCGATTTTTATAACTACATTATGTTTAAAGGTGTTTGGAGATATCGTTTTAAGTGATTATTACAATATCATGTATGATGTATCGAGACGGCTTCTCTATTCGATTTAGAAGTAATAAATTAGTAACTCCATACCCAAAATGTTAAATTGAAACAAAAGCTACCTTTTCTCGTAAACGACGATCAGAAAACCAAGTATATAAATCATTTTTGAAGAGATAACTGAAATTGGTCATGCAACTAAATGAAACACTATGTTAAAAAATAATGAGGTTATCATTTAAAATTCTTGTCAATGACATCACATCGTGCAGAATCTTTTTCGTAAAATTTGTGCTTCAAAATGTTATATTTGATGTGTCGAGCAGTTATTCGTTTTAATGAGTTGCTGGCATTTTCCCTTGCTTTTGAAATAACATGTATACCAGCACTCTTTAGTACAAATATTTTGTCTCAATAGTTTACGTAATGGATTATGTTTGAGGTTAAGTTAAAACATCTGAGGACTTATTAATACGGAAAGGCTGAAGGCTCCACTCTTGAGTTCTAAAACCGGTTGTTGTGGAAACTCAATACCTCACTAGATGTTAGCGGGCTGTTGGTAGCCGTGTATTTTCGCCCTCTTCAACTGATTATCATGGAAACACAATACATCACCGTGTCTCACTTATGTTGCTAGCGATTCCTCTTCTCAGAGACATTTAGATGCCATTCTAACGCCCATAGATGGCGGGCGAGACTGTTGTCATAGATAGAAGTCTTATTTATTTATTGTTATCTGAAAAGATTACTAGAGCGAAAGCTCATACTAGGGCACACTACAAAAGCTATACAAAATGATGGCAGGCAAACAGTCCTTGATAATATTTATAATACATTCCTATAGTAGGAATTAATTACCGTACATAATAACACACACACACATACACACACACACACACACACACACACACACACACACACACACACACACACACACACACACACACACACACACACACACACACACACACACACACACACACACAATTCAAACATTCACAATAACTGAAGAGGTAATAAGAGCAGAGAACACTGCAAAAATCTGCACACACACACACACACACACACACACACACACACACACACACACACACACACACATATATATATATATATTATATATATATATATATATTAATTTTTAATCAGGCCAGCTAATCAGTCCGGCTATAAATGAGTAACAGTTCGTCAGCTATCAAAATACGCATTTAGTAAATTTTCAGCAAGTTTCATTTTAAAACCTTTTATGTTCCTGCAGCTTTTCATTTCCAGTGGCAGTGCATTGTATAAGTTGATAACCTGTTAGGCTAAGCTGTTCAGACCATAAGTAGAAGTGTTCACAGTTGGTTTTATTAAGTTTCCTTTATTTTCTGTATTATATATATGTATATATGTGTATATATGTGTGTGTGGATACATATACCACCTATTTATTCTTATCTATGCAACCCACAGTTTACAGTCTAATGTGAAAACATTGACTTTTATCACAAAAGGCGTTATTCCACCTCTGACCTTCTAATAAGTATTATTGCAACCAGCATTAATACTTACAGCCCTGAATGAGTACCAATAAGTTGTGAAAAGCTTAAATAAACGACGGTTTTTCATGCATGTAATACTAGCAAGGCGATAAATTGTGCTTCCTGAAAGAGCGACATAGAATACATGTCAGCTGCCCGAGTGCGTTAGTTAACTGCTGTTAGACGTATGGTGATGTAAGGGCTAGTTTTGAAACGATGTCACATTGTTTTGACCTTTTTTTATTTATTTCTCCAAGTCTTTATTGTCTGTATTTTAGTTACTAATTTATTAATTGTTGCAACTGGTTCTCTTGTGAGCCAAAGACACAAGAATGACAATCCGAATAATTAGGAATCTACAGGCATTATCTCACTATATAAGTTGTGCCGAGCTCACCCTATCGTGAGGCTGGAGAGGCCCTTGGCCAAAGGGAAACTACGGGGTATCTTTATCTTCAATTAGGAATCATGCTTAACTTTGTGAGCCCTTATTATCTTTACGGGACATCATTAAATCTAATAGTTTTTGTTTCGTGCTTAAGTCTTATGTATCACTTTGCATTTGTGAAAGTTTGAA
>CM060952.1:89094422-89260267 GCA_030765055.1 Mantis religiosa
ATGTTTTTGTTGAAGTTTGCAGCCATTGTAATGTTTTTGTTGAGGTTTGTAGCTATAGCAATGTTTTTGTTGAGGTTTGTAGCTATAGCAATGTTTTTGTTGAAGTTTGTAGCTATAGCAATGTTTTTGTTGAAGTTTTTAGCCATAGTAATGTTTCTGTTGAGGTTTGTAGCTATAGCAATGTTTTTGTTGAAGTTTGTAGCTATAGCAATGTTTTTGTTGAAGTTTGTAGTCATAGTAATGTTTTCTGTTGAGGTTTGTAGCTATAGTAATGTTTTTGTTAAAGTTTGTAGCTATAGCAATGTTTTTGTTGAAGTTTGTAGCTATAGTAATGTTTTTGTTGAAGTTTGTAGCTATAGGAATGTTTCTTGTTGACGTTTGTAGCTATAGCAATGTTTTTGTTGAAGTTTGTAGCTATAGCAATGTTTTTGTTGAAGTTTGTAGCTATAGTAATGTTTTTGTTGAAGTTTGTAACTATACAAACACATCACTTCGTCAAGCTATACTTTAGTAATATGTTTTGTTGAAGAGTGTAACTGTGCAAACACATCACTTCGTCAAGTTATACTTTAGTAATGTGCTTTGTTGAAGAGTGTAACTGTGCAAACACATCACTTCGTCAAGTTATACTTTAGTAATATGTTTTGTTGAAGTGTGTAACTGTACACACACATCACTTCGTCAAGTTATACTTTAGTAATGTGCTTTGTTGAAGAGTGTAACTGTGCAAACACATCACTTCGTCAAGTTATACTTTAGTAATATGTTTTGTTGAAGTGTGTAACTATACAAACACATCACTTCGTCAAGTTATACTTTAGTAATGTGTTTTGTTGAAGTGTGTAACTGTACACACACATCACTTCGTCAAGTTATACTTTAGTAATGTGTTTTGTTGAAGAGTGTAACTGTGCAAACACATCACTTCGTCAAGTTATACTTTAGTAATATGTTTTGTTGAAGTGTGTAACTATACAAACACATCACTTCGTCAAGTTATACTTTAGTAATATGTTTTGTTGAAGTGTGTAACTATACAAACACATCACTTCGTCAAGCTATACTTTAGTAATATGTTTTGTAGAAGTGTGTAACTATACAAACACATCACTTCGTCAAGTTATACTTTAGTAATGTGTTTTGTTGAAGTGTGTAACTATACAAACACATCACTTCGTCAAGCTATACTTTAGTAATATGTTTTGTAGAAGTGTGTAACTGTGCAAACACATCACTTCGTCAAGTTATACTTTAGTAATGTGTTTTGTTGAAGTGTATAACTATACAAACACATCACTTCGTCAAGTTATACTTTAGTAATATGTTTTGTTGAAGTGTGTAACTATACAAACACATCACTTCGTCAAGTTATACTTTAGTAATGTGTTTTGTTGAAGTGTATAACTATACACACACATCACTTCGTCAAGTTATACTTTAGTAATATGTTTTGTTGAAGTGTGTAACTATACAAACACATCACTTCGTCAAGTTATACTTTAGTAATGTGTTTTGTTGAAGTGTGTAACTATACAAACACATCACTTCGTCAAGTTATACTTTAGTAATATGTTTTGTAGAAGTGTGTAACTGTACACACACATCACTTCGTCAAGTTATACTTTAGTAATGTGTTTTGTTGAATACAAACACATCACTTCGTCAAGCTATACTTTAGTAATATGTTTTGTTGAAGTGTGTAACTGTACACACACATCACTTCGTCAAGTTATACTTTAGTAATGTGTTTTGTTGAAGTGTGTAACTGTGCAAACACATCACTTCGTCAAGCTATACTTTAGTAATGTGTTTTGTTGAAGTGTGTAAATATACAAACTTCGTTAAGCTATACTTGTAATGTGTTTTGTTGAAGTGTGTAACTACACAAACACATCACTTCGTCAAACTATACTTTAGTAATGTGTTTTGTTGAAGTGTGTAACTATACGAACACCCTACTTGAGTTTTTGTTTTGTTGTTTACGTCCTCCAACGTTAAGTCATATCAGACGGTGAATGAAATAGGTGAAATGATGCTCAAATGAGTCCAGGGTCTGTGGAGCTTAGAGTTACCCAACATTCATCTTAAAGGATAAGGTAAATCCCCGGAACAAAACCTATCCAGGTAACTCACCCTGACCGGGATTCGAACTCGTGACCTCTTGAACGTGAGGCAGACATGCTACCATCTACGCTACCGAGGCGGGCTCCACCCTCACTTCAAAAACCTATACTTTAGTGAAGTCTTTTGTTGAAATTTGTGTCTATGCAAGCACCCCACTTCATAAAGCTATAATTTAGTAATTTTTTGTTGAAGTTTGTAACTATAGAAACACACCAATTCATCAAACTATACTTTAGTAATATTTTTTGTTGAAATTTGTATCGAATCATACAAACCACTTCATCAAGCTATACTTTAGTAATCTTTCTTGTAGTGGTTTGTAACTATACAAACAGTCAATGTCATGATCCTATTTTTTAGCATACTAACGGTTTTTTTTTAAGCTTGTAACCGTACTTACCACTTCATCAAGCTATTGCAGTTATCTTTTCTTCTTCTATGTTTCAGCAAGTTATTCGTTATTATAACAAACATTTTGTTGCAGGTAGTTGCTCCTCATCTGTTAGTATAGTAATGTTTTTTCGTGGCATGAAAACAGATAGTACCTCGACGATGCTACCTAACACAATATTCAGCCACCGCCAACAACAATGGGGCAGGAAACCCGAGCAGTAGTGCCCCGAGGGCTGCTCCAGAAAACTCCCTAACCTCACTCTCATATCTCCGTCTGTCCTTCTGCAGATCCGGTGCCGGAGGCGACTACGTACATCACACAAGAGTTCCGGCTCTCAGTCCCCGGAACTGAGCTTGCCTCCGGCACCAGTCCTAGCACAGACAGACGTTGTTCTGTCTGTCCTCCGGGGAAAACGTGCACGATGAGGAGAAGAGTGAGGCTTCACAGGGCGTCTCGCAGTACCAACCTTCAAATGTATTACCAACCATATAGAAATATTCCGGTTTGAAAGTAGCTGCAACTTGACTTTTGCTTGCTTCGATTATTTCAGGAATAAAATTATTACATCCACGTACCGTTCTCTACCCATTATCGTCATTTTTATACATCTTCTAGAAAATACTTTTACATACCAAATCTTATTACTTTCTTAATTAGGGCAAGAAATGCATTTCACCCTAAAAGTCCATATCCAGATTTTACCAAAAGTAAACGTTTAGGGACCACTGAGATCTAAAAATAGATTTTGAGGGAAGGGCCTCTTTGAGTATGTGCGTGTGTGTTTCAAAAGCGAAAAAACCGTTGAAAACCAAACTTGGTATTTATGTTTAGTATCTTCTAAGGATGCTACAGAAACCCCTATAACACATACTCTTAAATGAAACATTTTCAAAAATTTTATTTTCTCAAAAGTGGCTCTCAAATACCATATGTTTGAACTGAATTTTCCTCCGAAGTCTGCTTCATTCTTGATAAATTTTGAGTTTCTCTAAACAGTGAGAGATAGAAACACACTCTTTCTATATTCAATGTAAATGTCACTAAAATACATAATTTGTGCCAAATGCAGTTTTTAGTGAACTTTACCCTGACATTTATAATTAATTTGAATTTTCCAAAATGTTTATATTTTCCTCAAAAACTGCACTGTGGAGCAGTGGACTGGAGCCTTGTACTCCAGTTCCCTACACGAGAGTGCGTCCAGGTTCGATTCCATTTATGACGGTGTGGATTTTGAGTCTCCGGCATATGATTTTGAGGAGCTGCGGTAGGTAGCAAATCCCGGTAGTGTATGGGTAGGAGACGTTGATCACATCATCTCATTATCGGATAAATAACCTCTGCTTGCGTATGTGAGCGTGAGGTCAGCAGTCGCGTCACCAGGTTCAGGCCCGCTTGCGGGATGTAACGCAGATGATTACAGATGTACTTTTTTATCTTGAAAAGTGCAGAGCGATGCGCAGTGGTATCTGGATGAGTCCACTTCAGAACGGTTACAACTGGAGGGGAGGGAAGGTCAGTTGCGTACCAGTTGCGAGCAAGTAAACAAGTGCAGAGCTACTCAGGAACACTACAGCTTGTTTCAAAATGTGCTTGTCTCCTGGTTCCAAGAGGGCATTTATAAATGACGCCTCCTAGCTGCACATTTGGAAATAAAGTGCTACATTTAAAAACACGAGAAGTAATAACCAATATACATAGATTTATAAAAAAGGAACACTGGTCTGGGTCTGCTATAAAAATCTGGGGAAGGTTATCTGAGGCAACAGTTGTGTCTGAAAGCAGTTTAGGTGAGTTATTAAGGAATGAAAAGCCATTGGTGCTAGTGCAACAACGTCCTTCTCTGTGCCCAGTAAACAAAGATTAAGAGCATACACAAAATCTAATTTGGATGTTTTAATTCAGAAGTAGTTAGGCGAAATATGAATAATTTTTAAAGCACAGAAAAACAAAGACCAACTTTGAAGAAGGTGCTTATGAAGCTAAAAATTCTATTGACTTCCAAGGCAGTGTCTAAACATTAAGAAGAGTTCTTTTGAAGCTAGGATTATTTGAAAAAAAAAATACACCAAGCGTGACAGACAAATTTTAATCGAACATCGCACCATACGTGCAAAAAGGCTTAAGTATTTACGAAATATTCGGAGATATCGAAGTGAAGTTTATATAGTTTATATGGATGAAACTTATATAAATACAGAACATACTGGACCATATGCCAGGAGTGAAATACGTTACAGGGACACTGCAGCGATATTGAAAGGCCGACAGTTGTTTATCATGCCTGCTGGAGGAGAACAGGGTTTTGTTCCAAATGCCTATGTACTATTTAAGATCCAACAAAAGCGTGGGGATTACTACCATAGTAACAATTACAACATAGTTTATAACAGCTGCAAAACTGGCTTCGAGAATGAAATTTGTTTTTTAGACACCTTGTGCGCCGTCCTCCCCTCTCGTAATCTTACGCGTGGGACGCATTGTGGCGATAGGTGCACTATCCCCACCACAGTTGTTACTCATCCCTACCGCGCAGGATTCCTGTCAAGATAAGATAATACATCTATACTTGTTATGCTTTCCTCAAATGGGAAGTCGCTATTCTCTTTTTTGTGCTGGATATGCAAAGAAAGTGGAATATGGAACTTATCGCATAGCTTAAGCTTACTAAAATCTTCTTTATCCATTGTACCAACAATAAAATATATAATAAAACCATTCCTAAAGAAGTTTATCGCGACTAACATGAAGTGGATAAAAATAATGAGTAGAGAAAATCATGATAGTTTACACGTCGGAATCTTTTTTCCGGCACAGTAGCTAATTCTTAAGCCTGTAGCTTGACAAGTTACAATATATTCTAAATGTACAACAGACACTTATCCTAAGAATGACCAGTCTCAACAATACTTACTAACCGTATAGATTCTTGGGCAAGTGGCTTTAAGGACAGGGTAAATAACGTTTTTGTCTCTAGGGACGGCAGTCAAGTCCTCTCTCTCTCCATGCAGAAGAAGCATACGGATGGACAGCTGTTCGGTTTTACATCGATATCCCCTGCAGTTATCCTTTCTGAATATATAATACCCGAATTATTTCAGGGAATGTAGTGGTCCCACTGTCCAAGCGAGAACACATTTTGTTTTTTATAATTCCATATTGTGTGATCAGCTCAAAAGATTTTCCATCTCCCTTTTTTGTATCTTTTCGAAATATCTGGCAGCGTGTTGGTATTACCATAATCTTTTCTATTTTTCCAGGGAAGCGGTTTAAACCAATAACCGGAGGAATCAATAACACACACGCACACAATAAATAAAGCAGTCGGATCTGCCAAGAATCGTATGCAGTGATTTGGAGAGCTTATGGCACGTGAATACTGTCGCAGTTTCATATCGCATATCAGCAAAAGAGAAGTGAAGATAAATTTTATACAAATGCGAGCTTTAGACATTGAATCTAAGTCGTACTTATGTTTTTTATAAATACAAATTTTGTTTATTATGTTTAATTCTGATTTTGAATGGACATGGATGTTTCTGTAAAGTGCAAACAACGAAGTGGAGCACTCCAGCGTTACATCATATCCGACGATGAATGAAATGATGTTCAACTCACTCCAGGGACCATAGAGCTTAGAGTTACCCGACATTCGTATTTCAGGATAAGGAAAAACCAATGGAAAACCCCTTATGTAACTCACCGTGACGAGATTCAAACTCGGGACCCCTTAAATTTTAGACAGACACTCTAGAACCACACTATGGAGACGGACACTGCTTCACAGATTATCATTTAAATGGAACATTTTCGAAAATGTCCTCAACAATGGTGTTAACGATTTTCGTTAAAATTGCCATTTGTTTTATTTTAATGACAAATGAAGTACGAGGGCTGTTCAGTAAAGAACGATCATAATTTTTTACGGTCATAACTTTTCGCACTAAAATTCAATCTTAATGTGAAACAAATACGCCGTAGTAGTTTCATTGTTGGTACTCCTGGTTCCCGCCTGTGAGAACCAGGCAAGTTCAGACATGTTCAGTATCTCCTACCGCTGCAATGGAGGTAACACGCGAGGAACCATATACGACTTTGAAATTCTGCTTTCGTCTCAACAAATCTTCAGTTGAGGCCTATACAATGTTACAGGAGGCCTATGGAGAGTCTACCCTTCCCTACAGCACAGCTCGAAGGTGCTTTAAAATGTTTAAAGAAGGGAGACAATCAATTTCAAAGGAAGATGGACCAGGTGCTCCTGTTACTGCTCTTACGGAAGAAAACATCAACACCGCTGCTGCCATTGTGTGAGAGGATCAACGAATTACCTTAAGATCACTTTCTGAATTAATGAACATTTCATTGGGTGCCACCCACACGTTGATGACAGAAACATTACACAAGAGACGTGTTTGTGCGCAATGGGTTCCAAGACTGTTGCTTTCCGAACAAAAGGACATTTGCATGCAGTTTAAGTTCATGTTCGAGGAAGATCCGGAGTTTCTTTCAAACGTAATGACCGCTGATGAAACTTGGCTACATCATTTTCATCCTGAGAGCAAACAGCAAAGCTCAGTGTGGAAATATCCTTCATCACCAACCCCCAAAAAGCAAAAGTGGTTGCCTCTGCTGGGAAAGTTATGGTCATCTCATTCTTTGATATTCATGGAATGGTTTATCAGCATGTTGTACCTGCAAACACATCAGTAACTGGAGAATACTACAGGGATGTCCTGAAAACATTGCAAGTCCATATAAGGCGCAAAAGACCATATAACCATGAAGCAGGCTGGATGCTGCACCTCGATAATGCGCGGCCGCATATTGTCAACGTTGTTGCTGAATATCTTGCAAAAATCAACATTAAGTGCATCCCTCACCCTCCCTTATAGCCCGGATTTAGCCCCAAGTGACTTTTTTCTATTTCCTAACTTGAAGAAGCAACTTCGTGGGAGGCATTATCCATCATTAGAAGAAGTGGTGAAGACTGCGGAGGCGATTTTGAGGGATCTCTCAAAAATGGTTTCCAGCATGTCTTTGAAGGCTGGCAGAAACGCTGGGACAAGTGTATCGCATTCAGTGGAGACTATTTTGAGAACGTCCATCAAAACTATAAGGATGAGTAAAGGTACGTTGTCATAAAAGAATTGTGATCATTCTTAATTGAACAGCTCTCGTATGTATCTTGAATTTTTATTGTACCCATTTCTATTGTACATATACGGATATATGTAGTAGTTCCATTTCTACGAGGGTCGTTTCATAAGTCTGGTAAATTTCCATGAAGGGATGGAAATTTTTTATTGCAACTTTGTGGGTGGTAAGTTCAATTATTCAGAAGATTTTACAGAAAATTTGAATGTGCGACAATATACAGTACATTGTTGACAATCTGAACTGGTCAATGTGATAGCTGCAGTTGAACATGAAAAAAACAGGTTCGTGAGGTTATTAAACATTTTTATTTGAAGGGTTAGACTGCCGCACAAGTCAAAACTGAATTGGATGAAATTCACTCAGAATCTGCACCAACATTGAAGAGCATTTAATTTTGTATCAATGAATTTAAATGTGGTCGTAGATGCACTGAATATGAATCTTAGCGTGTCTGCCTCACGTTCAAGAGGTCCCGAGTTCGAATCTCGGTCAGGGTGAGGTACCTGGATAAGGTGTTTCCGGAGTTTTCCCTTATCCTGATAGACGAATGTCGGGTAACTCTAAACTCCATGGACGCCGGACTCATTTGAGGATCATTTCACCATTTTATTCATCGTCCGATATGACTTAACACTGCATTACGTAAATTGCAACAACAACAAAAAAAATGAATATGAATCGCGCTCTAGTAGCCCAACTGAGGTCACCACACAGGACATCATTGAAAAAAATCAATGATCTGGTTATGAAGGACCGCCGAATCAAAATTTGTGAGATTTTTTAGGCTGTAGGCATCTCAACTGAGTAAGTGCACAATATCCTACATGAAAAATCTGTGTGCAAGATGGGTGCCGCGATTTCTCACAGTCGACCAAAAGCGCAACTGGAAGAACACTTCTACCGAATGTCTGGCGATGTTTAATCGTCATCCGCAATAATTTTTGTGCCGATTTGTGACCGTGAATGTAACTGGGATCCATCATTACACACGAGAATCAAAACAGCAGTCAAAACAATGAACAAAGGCTGGTGAAAGTGCACCAAAGAAGGTAAGGGCTATTTTGTCAGCTGGTAAGGTGAAGCCACTGGTTTCCTTTTATTATTTTTTTATTCTCAAGGAATAATCGTCATAGACTACCTGAAAAATGCAAAACCATAGCTTGAACCTATTATGCTTCATTGGTGGATCGTTTGCAATATGAGACCGAGATTGAAACGCAAAGCTGTGCTGTTTCAGCAGGATAATGCACCATCGTACACATCAGCAATCACAATGGCGAAAGTGCGTGAATTGGGCTTTGAATTGGTTGCGCATTCACCTTATTCACCAGACTTAGCCCCAAGTGACTTCTTCCTGTTCCCAAAATTGAAAATTTAGCTTGGTGGTAAGACATTTTTATAAAATGAACAAATAATGGTCACCGTCAAGAGTAATTTGCAGATCTGGACGGAACCTATTTTTCCGACGGGTTGTAAAAGCTGTAACATCGTTTGACAAAGTGTATAGCCATCAATGGAGATTATGTCGAGAAATAAAGTGAGATAATCATAAAAAAATTATTCTTGGTTTAATTACCAGACTTATCAAACGAACTATGTATAGCATGAAGTAATAGAAGAATAACTGTTTAAAGAATATTTTGTAAAATACTGTGCAGAGACTTTTTCCAAATAATGTTATTCCATAAAAAAATAGCTGTTTATTTTTTCGTACTATCGAAAGCGAAACGTCAGTTTCTGAAATGCATTTTTGAAGCCCGTCAGACGAAGTTATCGAAACAAACGAACATCATTTCCCAATAAAATGTATGTTCGATCTACAGACAAGGGCTGTGGTTTTGACGTTATGCACAACATGATGGACGTAATGGCAGTTTCGTCATGAAGTTGCAGGCGCATCATTCAACCAAAAGGTATCCATCCAGCAGACACACGACTTGTCTATGCATTTCTGTTTGATATCGGTGCTCACCAAAAATAAATTTAGACAGCTGATAGTAAAAGTGGGCCTTTTAGTCGTTCACGACTGTGTTAAAAGTAGAAAATTCTTTTGCTCAGTGATCAAAAGCTGATACCAACTTTGGTTTATTCCGGAATGTGACAATCGCATCATTCAAGGAGGCCGTGTATCATACTTTCTCAAAATAACAAGTAGAAAACAGTGCAGTCTACTAATCTATTAATATTTTGTTACGTTACTTCCAACGTTTTACTATTTCCACGGCCTCCCTTGTGTGGAAAGTTGTGATTTTATAAAAGTCATGTTGCTAACACAGGCACTAAGCAAGGCAAATGAATATTGCAACCCGATAAATATCATAACTATGGGAAAGAGAAAACAGTATATAAACAGTTCCATTCTGTAGAAATTTATTTTTAATGCTATCTCCTGATCAGTTGTTCCTGGTAACGATGTAGAATTTTCAATAAAATTACCCCATTTAAAATTATCATTTGCAAGCAAATGTTTTTGTGATGTTTTATTTTCTCTAAAACAAGTAACGATTTTGATTAAATAGCACGTATATAAAACATATTGTGATTTCGTGAGTTCGTAGAATTTAAAGTCCAGTTTGCCGAAATTCTAAATGTTCTTTATTTCCGTAGAAATACACTGTTCAACTCTCACGTAAGAACATTACATCACATATACAACACAATCTTCCAAGGTCGATGAGAGTAACAAACAACGTTCAGTTTTAAACATCAGATCTTGTTATAACAACACTCTCAGCTGTTCTCTGCTTACCTCTCGCGACTCACTCTCGTTTTACAACTGTCCGCTGAAGTGTCACAATCTCTTATATATCTCATTCATAAATTTGAGAGGTTTCCGGAACAAATAAGAAAACCACCTTTCTCTGTCAATCAAGATATCACTAGAACCTTCCAAAAGTGAAATCCTATCTGTGCCGGCAAGTTCTTTATCTCAGCTATCTTTATTTTCCGGCTCTTTCTGTACACTAGCCGCGCTATCGTAGATAACGGCTTCGCGTGAACCTTCTTGCCGCGACACTATACTACCTATCCATGCGCACGTTTTCTTGAGCGCTGGTTTAACGGTGCAGTGCGGGCAGAGGGGAAGTGAGAGCTAATGCGCTTTTGTTTCTGCAGTGTGGTCAACCAAGAAAAACACAATTCAGCAAAATAGTGTATACGATAATCGGAGATATGTGGACAAATAGTATAAAGACCTCGATCCGTTAAATTGTATGTTTATATATTTACTATTTATGAACACATAAAAGTAGAAAGCTAATATTATGGCAGCTATAAATAGAAACTCATTTGTTTTGTGATTCTTTGAGTTTCGAGTCCTGTGCAACTTTCATCGCTGATAACCTCTGATGTGTTGATCATAATTTCATAAATTTCATTTTCTATTACACCATCGTTTCTCTAATATTGCATATCCAGCTCTTGGTCCTTCTTGCAGTATCCTTCACAATCCATCGCTTCTATAGCAAGTTTAAACAGATTTATGGCTGCCATAGCACCAGTAACGTTTTGTCCTCTGAAGACATTCTTCATTTTTTCCTTCGCCAGCTCAATCGCATTCAGATCACAGTTACACGGAGGTAGACGAATGATAGTGTGTCCCCTTTCGAGAGTCATAACAACCACAACATAGTCTTGCTCTTAGATTTGTTATAAGCTGGTTAACTAATAATTGACCTCAAAATTTCTCAAAATGAAACGGCGTACGTGTAAAAGCTTAGGATATTAGCCACATGTTTCAAAGTTGCCATCTGTGTTTATGGCGGTAGGCAACACTTACCGAATGAGGACTTGGGAGTCGAACGCGCAAGAAATCGTGAGCATGTAGCACTTGACCAATAAAGTCCATAAAGAGTAATTTGTGAAACCTGTTTTATTCTGAGTGACGTCTGCATAACTTGTACCTAAACCGTAAGAAAGCAAAAACTCACTATAATAAAAATATAAAACCTGTTAAAGTGCTGAAGGAGATGTCATTTAGCTTTCGTTAAATTGTAAAACACATAATTTGTGGAGCTAACAATTTCTGAAATATTTCTATTAAAAAATTTGTATTTTTGTCAATAGGAAGTAGTCATTGCCCCCATCCCTCCGCCCATTCTTTTTCGTGGTGATACAGTGTGAAATCTCTGTCATCATATAGCAGTGCACTGTTTAAAAAGCTGATGACCTATTTATGAACGTGAAACAGTTGTCTTTGTTTAGGCCCCAAGCATAATTATTATTACATATTTTGTGGTGTTATTTTATAATTGCGTTGAAAAAAATTTAGAATGTTATTTTTAAAATGCTAAAAGATTTATGATGTGAAGCGGAAATCAGTGAGTGAAAGGAACACGAAATCATAGAGGAGGCTATGGATGTTTGATGGAGGCGTTTGTTGCTAAAACGACAAAAGTCAATAATTATTCCTTCTTGTGTGTTTTTTTCTCCCTCCTTAAAAGAAGCGCAAAAGTTTTGTAGTGGCAAGTGGACGCAGATGAAATTTGTAAAATACTGTGTATTAAGTGTTCTAAAGAAAAGTGTTAAGTTCGGAAAATAACTTGTATTATTATTTAGGCAAATTAACATTAAAATATTCCCTTAATCCAAGGCTACGACCTTGAGATGCAATTTTTCATGCGCCGGCTGGGAAATTAAAATTTGAGTCGATATAAATTCATCGTATTTTTTAGTTTTTGAAATTTAATCATCATTCAAATCACTCTTAAGCAAAATTAATAATCCCAAATTAAAGGATTAGAAAATTAATTCCTTACAAGATTTCTACTTGTAAAAAAGCGTTATCACGCAACTTGGAAAATGTCATCATAAACAGCATTGCAACGAAGGAAGCATCTTCCAAAAGGCGTCTAAACCTGGAATCTTATTGGAACTTCGTAATACACACACCCTACGAATGCTATGTACAACGAAATGTGTAAACGTGGAATGAGTAGAGAAAATCATGTGAAAGGGACACATAAGCCTGTGTACATATAAAGAAATGTGCAATAAAACCATTTATTTAAACGTTTGTCTCCATTAACGTGAAGTACAGTTGATTCAGATGAGGTGGCAGCTCTGGAAATATGAGCAGAAGATTGGACGAGTTCATCTTCTGCTTTTGAGGGACGAAGTGTCAGTTCTGATTGTCAGAACCACATATCGAGAGGCTGATAATAGCAACATTTAAGTTGGAAATTTATTGTTATTTCACACTAGCTGTGTTTAGGACGCAGTATGAAAGGATAGAGCCAGACTGAAAAATTCAATTCCATAGCTGGGATTTAAACCACGGATCTTCTGGTTTACGTTCAGCCACTCTAACCATTTGAGCTACTATGGCCAACGTGAGAACATGACATTAAATTATCCAACTGACTCGTGTTTCTCCCGGTAAACCACTAGGAGTTCTCATAAACACATGAGAGTACTTACAGCATAGTAAGTCGCCATTAAGGTAGTTGTCTCATGTGTTTATGAGAACTCCTAGTGGTTTATCGGGAGAAACACGAGTCAGTTGGATAATTTAATGTCATGTTGGCACGTTGGCCATAGTAGCTCAAATGGTTAAAGTGGCTGGACGTGGTTAAAGCGGCTGGACGTAAACCAGAGGATCCGTGGTTCAAATCCCTATGGCATTGAATTTTTCAGTCTGGCTCTACCATTTCAACGTTTAAGTTATTTAGGCTCATCCCTGTGTTATAAAATTAAGTTGGATGAATGTTTCATAATGTTAATTAGTGTTATTTATTTCGTGTGTGTTTGATATGCGCTTGTAAACACATTTAACTCTCTATTTATTTTCACATCGTATTCATAAACATCTGAAAATATCATTAATGGTGAGAAAATTAAAGAAAGATGCTACATTCACAGATTCAGAAGTGGTGCGGTCTATAATAAAATCCTTAGAAAAAGTGTAGCTGAGGCATTAGACGAATAATTAAGGAGAACAAGGATATGCATTCTGATAGTACTTCTTTTTTCCACGCCCTACAAGAAAAATCCCAGAACTTCGCCTTAGTTTCAAAGAGGCAATAGTTCGCTGAACGTTCGATGAATTATACAAATTGAGAAAAAGGCTTACTTATAGGAACGTGTATGCTAAAGTTAAAATATTCAAAAGAGGTATAATGATAGGCTGGATTAGGCAAAACCTTCCGACGAACAGCTCCATGCCATTAACTTCTCTTCTGCTCTCAGTCCTGATATTTACAGCTAAATCTTTCCTTTACAACCGGCACGTACCACCTACAAAATAGTCTTCTCCACCAATACAATAGTAACATTTTGCGTGCACCTCCTTATAATTCTGAAAGTATCATCATTGAACTTATTTGGACTGCCGCAAAAAAACTAGGTGGCTGGCAGAATTGTTAGGTTCAGAATGGAGGACATAATTCAGCTACCTGATGACAAATTTGGCAGCATTCAGCACAGATGCAGGTACGTGAAGAAAATTGAAGCAGAATATATGCAGAAAGAAGGATTATTGAATGTAGGGCAGGAAATAGTAGTTCAATTGGGAGAGGGTGGCGATGATATTTTTCCAAGTAGGGTGGATGAAGCTCAGTTGGAACAGAAGAATTAATTAGAATAAAGCGGTCACTTAGGAAGTGTAAAATACATCATGGACTGCAATGGCACATAATACATGAAACCAGCCTCAAGGTAAATGTGCAAGCAGATCTCAGTTTGCAGTGAGATAAGAGCACTAACATTCGCCCCCTCCACTACTAACTTCTCCTTCACTGCGCATCGGACTGCCACCTTTTGTAATATATGAACAAGATAATGTTGCATTTTTGTGGAATGAGTCGAAAAATCAAGTGAATGTAACACATTTGATTTATGTTTAAAAATAGTTATATAAACTAGATGTAAAAGGTTTAACATGCACTTGTCAAATATATAACGTTGTCACAAACGTTTCTTTTTATTATGCCCGTCTTCATAAGTCGCGCAATGGAATAGTCCAATGGAAAACCCATTGAATAGTCAGCGAGCTCAGGTTTAACCTTCTTTCTCTTCTGTCTCCTTCCAACTCCTATACTCAGCGAACTTTCACTCCTGTTACTGATACAATATGCCGTGTGAATCGTCTGCCTCTCCCTCCCTCCCTCCCTCCCTCCCTCCCTCTCTCCCTTCCTCCCCCCTCGAGTATACTTAACTGTGAAGTACTGTGACAGTCATACGTATATTAAGTGTTCATAGAGAAAAGAATACTGAAAATTATGTTAAATGGTTACGAACAACTTTAGTTCCAAATTTACCCTTTAACTCTGTGCTAGCAATAGATAATTCCCCTTACCATAATACACAAGTAGATAAGCCTCTAACGTCAAGTTCTTTAAGAAGATATATTATGCTTTCCTGGTTAAATAAGTCACAATATCCCTTTTGATGAAAATAGCACCAAAACAAAATTGTATTATTTAAATCTAGCCAATAAGTCGACTCAGAAAAACTTTTTGATTGATAAAATATTGTCAGAGTATAACCATGCAACCTTAAGGCTTCCTCAGTAACGTCCGGATCTGAATCCTACAGATGGACAGATGCCAAACAATGGGTTACTTACAGAGATGTAAAGTTTAAATTGAAAGACGAAATGTTGTGCCGCCAATGATTTCAGCAAATTGGACAAATAGAATGCTAATGCCATCATGTGGATGAAATAAAACAGGAGTATTAGGGAAAAGATGCACCAACGGAAGAAAAAATTGAAATAATTATAATTCAAGGCAATGAAAAACAGTGATGAGGATGACATTGATAATGACTCAACAGTAGACTTAAAATATGATTAAAGGCAAAATTGTTTAACTCAGTGTTAAGTTGTGTGTAAGTGAAGTACTTTTTGGAACTATGAATAACGACACATGAAATAAACAATCCAATTATACTTGAGAAGACGAAGTCATCGCGGTGAGATATTCCAATCATTGTAGGTAAGAGACTGGCATCAAACCTTTCATCCAAAAATGTCAATGTTCAAGAACCATTGCGCCGCTTATAATAATAACATAGATTTTAGTTATTACCCCTATAATGGAGGCGACTGCTGTCAGAGAGTGTATTAAGAGGTACGTTCCTGTGCATGGTGTGCTCCATTTAGTTTGGACTGAATTTGCATCATCCAATAAATCTATAGAAGTCTTCGATAAACTTCGCTAGAACTATTTAGCTAAATCTAGCTAGTATATCTGATCCCAAAGTGGATTCCTTACTTTGTATGTTTGCATTGGCTCTTTGGTTGTTGAGCTCAAGCAATGCACTGGTATTATTGTTGCTTGATGGAACTTCATTTTCCCTAATTTAGTAGTTAAAAAATATTTTAACAAAATCATTAAAACTAATAGCAATCGTTTTAAAATAATATTTCCAGCAAATTGTATGGGAATAAAAAACAACTGTTTCCGCCCGGGATCGAACCGGGGACCTTCCGCGTGTTAGGCGGATGTGATAACCACTACACCACGGAAACACGAGCACTGCGGCAGCTATACATGGTATATAATCGTCTCATGTTATGCTGCTTATCAAACTTTCACTTTTGAGTTTCTTATTACCTTACCTAGAATGCAATATTGTATTGCTTACGTACCTATCGAATTACTACTATTAGCCTGATATATTAAATGATGACAAACACAATCTTATAAGATCAGAGTACACCATCCGTCCCAGTCACAATGAGATCAGAGTACATCATCCGTCCCAGTCACAAAGTTTACATAGGATGCTTGAAATGGTTTAGGATACATTTTCTGTTATTTAGAAGTACTTTGAACAATATCGCCAGCTTATACTTTTCGGTTCTATTGTTTTAAACTGTGGATATATGTAGGGATTCCGTCATATCTTGCAGGTAAGCTATATCAAGTATCATAGGCACTGTTCAGGCAGAGAAAAGTATATTAACATATTTAACTTTGTCATAAGAAATGTTAAAAATATATTCGTTGAATCTATATTTGTCAACCAGGTCTGGTATTCGAATCCTATTACAGAAGAATACTGTAACGACTTCCATACTGAACATTGATTATGTAACCGAAGGTAGCACCAAGGGGATCCGGTCGTGAACTACCAGGTTTTCAATGTGTGTCTTTGAACTTATATCTCGGTAACCACTGCATATATTCAAACCATACTTGGTATGCAAGTATACTATAATATCCTCAAGATATACACCAAAGGATACTAAAATTGGTTGAATATTTTGGCCACAGTGAAATTGTGATTATAATAAAATGGATAAGATATGTTTGAATTTAGGTTTACATATATGCAGAAACATGCATAAGAAAATATTTTTGGCGCATGTTTCAATCAAGCATATAGAGGGATATATGTTATCCTAAAAATTATGAAGTAAATGTAGAGAAAATAAATTTATCACTTGATTAAGATATTTACTCAAATATTTCATTAAATTTAATCATTAAAATGTCTGAAACTTCAGCTTAATGACATAATTAAATAAAAGCAGTAAGGGATGTAGCTAACAGTATGCTTAAAAGGTGTGTAAAGTTTCATAGCTGTAATTTTATTGGTTTTTGAGAAAAGTATACCTAAATATCAACATTTAAAGTTTCGAAAAAAAAAAATGGAAAATAGAATTACTAATAATTATAATTCACCAATGAGGTAGTTCAGAGCATTCCAGGTGCGTAATCCTGCTCATTTTGGCTTTCTCTGTCCTCTGGCTTGCTTTCTCTCTTCTCCTGAATGTCCTGGCTTCCTCTGTCATCTCTTTAGCTGACATTTCTGCTTCGTAATCTTCCTGTCGATTAATGATGATGAGTCCAATAGTGCTGTAACCAGGATGGATGCCTATTTTTTCTAGGACATTTACTCTGCTTCTGCCTTCATCATTGAAACATCATTGTATCATTTACACCAATTTTTAGAGGAGTCATGCCTAAAAACACAGTTTTTGGAAGTCGTTCCCATATACAGTTACTGACGGTCTCGTTGTGATTCTGAGTACCACCACGTAAACATTTGGAGAGAAGTTTAGGGCGAGCAAGGTCTATGTAGATAAGTCTAATTATTTCCATTATTGCCACAGGAAGAGATTATGAGTGTGCTGTCTTCCAGAAGCTTCGCTTACTAGATATTTGCACCAAGAACTTTCCTCCTTTGGACATAGCCCATGCTGTGGTTTTGCATCTGTTGAGATCCTATGGAATATGCTGATGTCCTCTAAATTTTCTGTGTTTCTTCTGATAGCAAGACCATAATACTCAGTAAGATTGATTTCACTTTTTGTGAGACGACCTGGATCTGACATTTTCTTGTCAGCTGGAAGCTTTATCCCACGTTTCTCCTTGAATAGTTTTCTCAGTCTGGCAGCCATGCGCTTCTACACGTTTCATTTTCTCCGCTGGTGTTTCTCCATAAGGTTATTCTTTATTACATTATTGAAACCCTTAGAATCACCATCACCAAGACAACCAACATATCTTATATCACGAGCAGCTTCAGATCTTCTAAATATATTTACACCTTGACTTTCCATTCCCCCACTGCTATCAGTAACATTTTGCAAGCAATTGTAGTCTTTCTCTAGTTTATTTGTACATCCTTGGCAATATTTGCGAGGTATTCAAAGTCTATAACCTTTCCTGCCTCAAGCGAGGTTGCTGACACATTCCGTTTGTGTGGCCCTTCTTGTACCAGAAACCAACAAAGGCTACTACGAGGTCTGTTCAATAAAGAATGATCCTAATTTTTTTACGGTCATAATTTTTTGCACTAAAATTCAATCTTATTATATTCTGTTAGCTTAATGTGAAACAAACACGCCGTAGTAGTTTCATTGTTGCTGCTCCTGGTTCCCACATGTGAGAATCAGGCAAGTTCAGACATAGTCACTACCGCTTCAATGGACGTAACACTCGAGGAAAAATATGCGGCTTTGAAATTCTGCTTTTGTCTCAACAAATTTTCAGTTGAGGCCTATAAAATGTTCTTCCCTACAGCACAGCACGGAGGTGGTTTAAAATCTTTACAGAGGGGAGACAATCAATTTCAAAGGAAGGTGGGCCTGCCTGATGCTCCAGTTACTGCTCTTACGGAAGAAAACATCAACACTGCTGCTGCCACTGTAAGAGAGGATCGACGAATTACCTTAAGATCACTTTCTGAAATACTGAAAATTTCATTGGATGCCACCCACAAGTTGGTGACAGAGACGTGACACATGAGACGTGTTTGTGCGCAATGGGTTTCACGATTGCTGATTTCCGAACAAAAGGACATTCGTATTGTCCCCCGAACGACGGAACACCCTATAGAGCGGGCAAGCAGGGGACGGTCGGCATTCGCCCCGCCCCCTCGTTTGTCTTGTGGCGTCGGCGAGGGGTGGCTGGGAGAAAAAAACATCACTGCGCCGTCTCTTTCTGTTCCACCTGTGTTCTCGAACTTACGGGATATTTCATCTAATCTGGAACCTTCCAGATCGGCTAGCTGACCCTATATAAGCAACACGTCGGGCAAGAGGAGCAGTCAGTCAGTTAGTCAGTTCTTGGCGTAAGAATGCAGTGCTAGTATACGACGAGAAGACTGTGTGGGTGCATCGGAGGATTGTACGTAATTACGAGTGTAGTGAAATTGTAACGGACGAACTGGTGAATCGTAATTGTGTGCATTACGTAATTCTGTGTAATTGGCAAGAGTTTAACTGTAAGTCGGTGGAAATAAAGAACATTTTTGACTGGTGCAATTGGACTTTTCATTTCACGAACCCACAAAGTCACAGTATGCAGGTCTGCATGCAGTTAAAGTTGATGTTAGAGGAACATCCGGAGTTTCTATCAAACATAATCACTGCTGATGAAACTTGGCTACATCATTTTGATCCTGAGTGCAAACAGCAAAGCTCAGTGTGGAAATCTCCTTCATCACCAACCCCCCAAAAAGCAAAAGAGATTGCTTCTGCTGGGAAAGTTATGGTCATCTCTTTCTTTGATATTCATGAAATGGTTTATCAGCATATCGTACCTGCACGCACATCAGTAACTGGACAATACTACAGGGACGTTTTGAAAAACATTGCAAGTCCATATCAGGCTCAAAAGACCACATTTTCGTGAAGCAGGCTGGATGCTGCACCACGATAATGCGCGGCCGCATATTGCCAATGTTGTTGCTGAATATCTTGCCAAAATCAACGAGAAGTGTATCCCTCACCTTCCCTAAAGTCCGGATTTAGCCCCATATGACATTCTTTCTATTCCCTAACTAGAAGAAACACCTTCGTGGGAGGCATTATCCATCATCAGAAGCAGTGGTGAAGACTGCGGAGGCGATTTTGAAGGATCTCTCAAAAATGTTTTCCAGCATGTCTTTGAAGACTGGCAGAAACGCTGGGATAGGTGCATCGCATTCAGGGGAGACTATTTTGAGAAGGAGCATCAAAATTGTGAGGATGAGTAAAGGTACGTTGTCAAAAAAAAATGTGATTATTCTGTATTGAACAGCCCTCGTATAATGTCACTACTTCCAGCTTCCAGTTTTGCCACATCTGCAGCTGATTTCATTGATTGTTCTCTAACTTCCTGGAGAGCGCTATGCAGTATATTGTTGTACCTGTCAAACTTTGCAGGAGGAGTTGGCAAGTCCATCATGGCACTAAATATTTGTGCAGCATTTGTAACTATGCATCGCACAGTATATGCTAATCTTAGAATTACTGCACAATGTCTTGTCTTAGTTCTGAGGGTACAGTACCTCTTTTTTTTCCTTCCCATATTATGTACAGTTTACAGTTAACTTGGTAGCCCAACCCCTATTAGCTCAAATATTTTCTGACAGTTGAACTCAATCACTGGCACCGCAATTTTTGTATTTTACAAATCAATTTAGAAGCTCTGAAAGTTTTCTGATATATAGAACTAAAGGGACTTTCAAGAAGAGTATCTTATCTTTGAACTTAAATAAAACAGTTCTATAAATGATAGAAGTTTACTTCCTTTTTATTTTGGAACATATTTAATGCCATTGCATGTGGAAGAGAACATCAGTTAAGTGACCGCTGCGACTTCGTTAGGATGCGCGTATACATTTGAGCCAATTTTTAGTGATAGAAGAACGTAAATTAGGTCCAACTTCACGAATAACTCGCGTGCTGTTATTCATAAGGTCATTTACTGTTTCTGTCTTGTTGGCATAAACTCGGGATTTAACATAACCTCACAGTAAGTAATCCAACTGCGTTAAATCATCTGATCTCGGAGGCCAGTTAACATTACCACCACGGGAAATGTTGAAACCTCTGAGCCTGTCCTTTAAAATATCAATTGTTTCGAGAACATTATGACATGTGGCGCAATCTTGCTGGAACCAGATGCTTCTGAGATGCATACAATCCAACTCAGGCAAATAATAGTCCCTTATAATGGCCCGGTATCTTTCTCCATTGCCAGTTTGAGCTTCTCCATCTTCGACTTGGAAAAACATGGGCACATGATTCCACCATACCAAAATCCACACCATACAGTAACCATTTGTGGATGAAATGGTCGTTCTTGAACCTGCATTGGTTTGTGGCTGCCCCAATAGCGGCCATTTTGTTTGTTAACTAAACCATTCATCCAAAAGTGAGTTTCGTATTTATAGATGATTTTTCGACAAAAATACAAGTCAGCTTCCAATTGCTCCAGCTTCCAACTAGTGCAACTGGGTACCATGTACCCAATCAGCGAGTGTGCAACTTCAATTCTAGATACAGAAATTTGTCAACTTCTGGTCGGCGAAAGCCCAACGCCTTCTTAAATGCCAGATATATCTGGAGCAATGTCTACCTTTGTGACTGCTCCTGTTTTTGTAAGCTTTGGACCGGCAGCAATTAAGGCTAAGGCTTAGAGAGCTGTGCATTTCTTTATGTTGGCAGTCCTGGATTATGCTAGCCATTTGTTTTCAGTGTTTGTAAACAAAGAGTGTTCCTAAGGATCCAAAATGTATTTTTTGCGTTCCTTTCATAATTTTTTTATGTTCTACTTCTTTCAAAGTGCTTATAAAGATGGGTAGAATCAAAGTATTCAATCCAAAGGGTAGCCTTAGAGGAAATTACTCGACGAGCAATTGATTTGTTTCTCGCGTATGCTGTCACGAATGGCGCCTACGCTTTCGTTGGAGCGCTTACGTCGATTACGTACAGGTGCTCTTTGATCGCTGACAGAACCACTTCTTTCAAATTTATCAATCAAATGCCGTATCGTTCTCTCGCTGGGATGATTATGCACACCGTAAACTTCACGCAATACACGGTGTTTGGCAAAGATATGATCCATTTTGATAATAAACTTCCACAATTACTGCGCGTTGCTGATTGCTGTGGCGTTCCATGGCTATTTGTCAATAACTGTAACCACATGAAAAAATGACTGCCGTAACTCAATAACAACGGCAGCTATCACATGTTAAAGATAGGACACTTGATGAAACACCCTTATATAGGCCCCTGTTACTGTTTACAATAATATCATTCTGCTTGCCATCTTGAAGATAGCGAAGGTCTCTTTTGGAAGCACTACATGATGAAATCATAACCTTATTTTCAGGGGTTAGTGAAACTTCACTGTCTATGTTATTTTCACGTTTAGAGTATTTGTTACCTCTAAAGCTACCCTTTGGATTAAACACTTTAATTCCACTCATCTTCATAAACACTTTGGAAGAAGTAGAATACCTAAAAATGAAAAAAAAAAAAAAAAAAAGATATAAAGAGTGCAAAAATGTACGTTGAATCTTTAGGGACACTCGTTGTTTACAAACACTGAAAACAAATGAATAGCACACTCCAGGACTGCCAATATAAACGAATGCACAGCGTTCTAAACTTTAGTCTTAATTGCTGACGGTCAAAAGTTTACAATAAGTATTTTATATGTAACAGGAGCACTGACAAAGCTAGACATTACTACAGATATACGAGGGCTGTTCAATAATAAATGATCATAACATTTTTACGGTCATAATTTTTCGCACTAAAATCAATCTTATTATATTCTGTTAGGTTAATGTGAAGCAAACATGCCGAAGTAGTTTCATTGTTGAAACTCCTGGTTCCCGCCTGTGACAACCAGGCAAGTTCACACATGCTCAGTATCGCCTACCACTGCAATGGAGGTAAATGCAGTTGAAGTTTATGTTAGAGGAAGATCCGGAGTTTATTTCAAACGTAATCGCTGCTGATGAAACTTGGCTACATCATTTTGATCCTGAGAGCAAACAGCAAAGCTCAGTGTAGAAATATCCTTCATCACCAACCCCCAAAAAATCAAAAGTGGTTGCTTCTGCTGGGAAAGTTATGGTCATCTCATTCTTTGATATTTATGGAATGGTTTATCAGCATGTTGTACCTGCACACACATCAGTAACTGGACAATACTACAGGGACGTCCTGAAAACATTACAAGTCCATATCAGGCGCAAAAGACCACATGTCCGTGAAGCAGGCTAGATGTTACACCACGATAATGCGTGGCTGCATATTGCCAATGTTGTTGCTGAATATCTTGCAAAAATCATCGTGAACTGCATCCCTCACCCTTCCTGTAGTCTGGATTTAGCCTCACGTGACCTTTTTCTATTCCCTAACTTGAAGAAACGCCTTCGTGGGTAGGCATTATCCATCATCAGAAGCAGTGGTGAAGGCTGAGGAGGCGATTTTGAAGGATCTCCCCAAAATGTGTTCCAGCATGTCTTTGAAGACTGGCAGAAACGCTGGGACAAATGCATCGCATTCAGGGGAGACAATTTTGAGAAGGACCATCAAAATTAAGAGTATGAGTAAAGGTACATTGTCAAAAAAGGAATTGTGATCATTCTTTATTGAACAACCCTCGTAGCTGGCATTTAAATAAGGCGTGGTGACAGCGGCGCCATCTTTAAAATCCAAATTCAAAGCCTCTAAAGGTTCAAAATCATGCATGAACCTTATATTTTTATAATCAGAAATAATCAGCCTTTTCAATGCTATATAATTTGAAAAACAGTTTTTTTCGACATATTTCGCGTCCAGCACCTTTTCGTAATACTACCATTTCATTTCGAGAATGACACGTTCGTCAGCTAGTGAAATAATAGCATGATTTATGTTGCTTTTGAGGGGAATGCAAGTTGGTCCAGTCGATCAAAGCCGCACACAACTGCCGCTCACTTTTTAGACCATTTCAAACGAGGCAGTTACTTTATAAAATGTAATATATGAAACGAAAGTTTGGTAGTTGTATTGCTCATTTGGTTTCACTTGACCAGATTAAGAACCACCCGAATTACATTGTATATATATGTATATGTATATATATATATACGTATATCAAAATTTGCGTCCTCCAATTTAGTTACATCGGACAATCGGGACCTCTTGAACATGAGGCGGACACGCTACTATCTCCGCTAAAGAGGCGGGCATTATAATACTGTGACAAGTATATATGAAGCATACCACACAATATATCAAATCCGGCATCCTAAACTAACCTTTACATGACACATATTCCAGAATTACCATTTTACAAAAATGTCAATACAGATTTTGATTAAGATCCATGTGTTTAAGATATTTTGTAACAAACGAAACATTTATTCTAAATTTTCCGTGTTCTACTTTAAAATACACACACACACACACACACACACACACACACACACACACACACACACACACACACACACACACTGATTGACCAAGCACTAGTTTTATTTATAAGGGACTAAAAATAGGTTGATGAGCTTCTTAAAATAAACCTTTATGCCTATAATTTAAAATAAGGTAGAGATGATTTTTGTAAGCTGTAGCGTAACTTTTAAATTTTGCCAGCTTCAATTATATATTTGTGTTGCATTTTGACCAAAGGTTTAAACACTGCAGATTTCTTCTTCCTAAGGGATCGAAAATACAGGATGTCTCTAAAGTCACTATCCATTTCAATGAAGGAAGACAGTGATTGAAAAATCAATATTATTTTGAAGTATTACACATATTCTAGAACCCTTCTACATGACCTCCATCTAGCTCAAAACACATACGCCATCTTTCAGTAGTGTAACATGTTAACCGTAAATCTACCTGCTGCTTCCCTGTTACGATGCCGTAACTCAGGCAGACCATTCGCTTTGCTAGTGTACACTTTAGATTTGATGTATCCCCATGCAAAAGAGTCTAAAGAAGTAAGGTCCGGTGAAGGCGAAGACCACAGCCGAGGTGAACCTTTGCATATCCATCTCCCTGCAAAGGTTCTGTTCAGGTAACCACGGACGTTTGCAAAATATGGAGGCGCGCCATCTTGCTGAAATACAACTGTATCCAGTATGCCATCCTCTTGAAGCTGCGGTTCAAGGAACAGTTCTAACATGTTGAGGTAGATGTTACCTGTTATTGACCTTTCGGCAAAAAAAAAATGGGCGTTTGTCATACCCAACCAAACATTGACTTTCGGTGTATCACGTTCCCACTGCGATACCTAATGTGGTTCTTCATATGCCCATATTCGGCTGTTGTGTCTGTGCACTTTCCCACAAACATGGAAAGTGGCATCGGAGAATAAAATGTTGTCCGTTAAATTCTCATTCTCTACACATTCCAGGAGGTCATAAAACATTGCCCATCGACAGGCGAAATCCTCGTCTTCAAGATGGTGCAGAACTTGAATGTGATACGGACGTTTTCGTTAGAGTGAAACGTAGAATTTTCCACACTGTGTTACGAGGGAAGTTCAATTCTTACTGAGGCGTCGAATTGATGCCTTCGGACTCCTATCACTGGCAATTTGAACCTGCTGCTCTGTTTCAACAAGACATGTGGTCGTCCAGGACGTGTCTCATCACACACACTGCCAGTACGCTTAAATTTGTTCACAAGCAGACGAATGTGTGCCCTTGTTGGGGCTGATTTGTGGATTTTACGCGTAAATTCCGCTCTGGCGTCTTCATATGGCAATCCGCGTACCCGTGCACAAGCAATGGCAACCCGTTCTTTTGTGCTAAACATCTTGCACTAAGATACCAGTATCTGAAAAGAAAAGAAACAAAATATTGCTTTTTCATTGAAATGGATAGTGACTTTAGAGACAACTTGTATAGTACGAGTAGTGTGCAGGTTTAAACCGAGGGAGATGGTTTAGGTGGTTTTGTCTGTGGCCCACGTTAGAGAGCCCGATTTGATTCCCTTGGCCGATCTACCTCACCCATGATATTTTTTCGGACGTTTCCTTGGGTCGCCAGGCAAATGATCGGTAGGTTAATTATAGTCCCAAATTTCCTGTCCCTCTATTTCATCTCCAGTATCATTTCACATCATCTCTCATCTGGTGGTCTCTTTCCGGGTATAGAAGTGTCGACGGGTGTCTTAGCGCTGTCGTGACTCCTTGGGTTGGCCGCCCTCTGTCTCCTCTCGGGTTATCCTTCCTCCTGGGATGCCCTACTTGAGGCTTAGGTGCAATGAACCACAGGTTTCGGTGCCGAATCCCCTCTATAGTAATCCTAATGCTAGTGTAGGTTTATTTTCATTGTATCCTACAAATTGAACTAAAAATACCGAATTGTATCTTCCCGGTTGACAATAGGGACGGAATGTTCCGGAAACGAATTACATTTGTCAGCAATGGCTGTTTTATTAATCATATTAAATTATAAAAGCTCAGTGTAATACGCAGTGATTACTATAAAATAACTCAGTTTAAAATATTTAAATTTATCCGGTTGTCCTCCGTCGTCTGGGGTAACATGCTAGTCTCTGGTTCCCATAATCACGGGTTCAAAACCGACGGAGAGCTGTGAGGCTTTTCTCGAGGTATAAAAACCCTTAACATGGCTTTCATCCAAAGGAAAGTAAAGCCGGTAGTCTCGTGTCGTAAATTTATGGCACGTTAAAGACTGTCAAGGCGCTTCTGAACAAAATGAAGCGATTTTTCATGCCCGATATACAATGGGATGCAGAGAGCGTCCATAAATAATAACTCTGTTTCCTCTTCTATTTGAACTGTAAGCCTTATTTGAAATAAAGTACCAAAGTCAATCTCTAATGTCTAAATTCATGAGAACAGTTTCCAATTCGAACTGAATTTGAAAAAGAAACCCCAAACATCTCATTTTTATAACTTTTGAAAACACAATATATTCTATGAACAACTGACAGAATAGAACTTATGAATGATCATATTCATTTGAGAGTATCACTCGCTCCCCCGCGTGTCTCATTTGTTATTCACTTAATTCCTAGTTTGCGAGTTCATATCCAGTATAGATCGATGGTTTCTTAGTAGATTTACTGGCGTTGGCGTGCAAAATAACTTCTGTGGGTCGAAATTCTGGCATCCCCGGAGCGCTGATATCATGCTGGTAATTTACCGCGTCGTTGACAAACAAAATAATTTCTAAATAAAACACACACGTATGTTAATCTTTACCTAAAATGATTTTTTGTTTGCAAACGTTTTTATTAACTGGTTTTCTTGGTGTCAATTCAGTACACAGTTCGCAATCGATTTTAAACAAACTTCAGAATGAGTGGAGATTTGAAACTGTATACATAGCTGAGAAGTGTATGACAGTGCAATATTAACTCACTTTCAAGAAAATCTCCCCCACCCGAAACTATAATTTACGTATAATTTCCTTTTTAAAACGAACTTCACAATGAGGTGGTGTTTAGAAGCATTAAACATAGCTCTGTACTGGATGAGAATGCAGTTTACATGAAATACGAGTGCTGTTCATAACTTTTTTATGGTTCATAATTTTTTGTACTAAAATCCAATCTTATTTATATTCTGTTAGCTAAATGTGAAACAAAATCGCCGTAGAAATTTCACTATTGGTACTCCTGGTTCTCGCCAGTGAGAATCAAGAAATTCAGACATGTTCAGTATTGCCTACCGCTGCAATGGAGGTAACATGCAGTTCAAGTTGATGTTAGAGAAAGATCCGGAGTTTCTTTCAAACGTAACCACTGCTGATGAAACTTAGCTACATCATTTTGATCTTGAGAGCAAACAGCAAAGCTCAGTGTGGAAATCTCCTTCATCACCAACCCCCAAGAAAGCAAAAGTGGTTGCTTCTGCTGGGAAAGTTATGGTCATCTCATTCTTTGATATTCATGGAATGGTTTATCAGCATGATGTACCTGCACACACATATCAGTAACCATACAATACTACAGGGATGTCCTGAAAACATTGCAAGTCC
Organism: Mantis religiosa; assembly: GCA_030765055.1. Taxonomy (NCBI): domain Eukaryota; kingdom Metazoa; phylum Arthropoda; class Insecta; order Mantodea; family Mantidae; genus Mantis; species Mantis religiosa. The sequence continues at coordinate 89,122,282 of CM060952.1, forward strand.
ATATCAGCTGCAAAAGACCACATTTACGTGAAGGAGGCTGGATGCTGCACCACGATAATGCGCGGCCGCATATTGCGAATGTTGTTGCTGAATATCTTGCAAAAATCAACGTGAAGTGCATTCCTCTCCCTCCCTATAGTCCAGATTTAGCCCCATGTGACTGTATTCTATTGCCTAACTTGAAGAAACGCCTTCATGGGAGACATTATCCATCATCAGAAGCAGTGGTGAAGGCTGCAGCGGCGATTTTGAAGGATCCCTCAAAAATGGTCTCCCGCATGTCTTTGAAGACTGATAGAAACGCTGGGACAAGTGCATCGCATTCAGGGGAGACTATTTTGAGAAGGACCATCAAAATTATGAGGATGAGTAAAGGTACTTGTCAAAATAAAAATTGTGATCATTCCTTATTAAACAGCCCTTGTATAATATTCACGATGAGTTAGAGACTTGAGTCTTTAAATATAGATCTAAACTGGATGACAATGCAACAAAAATTCTCTTTCGAGAAAATACTCCTACATCCCTTGCATAAAATTTTTTTAGAAATTTCGATTTTTACAAAAATGTCTAACGATTTTGATTAAAATGCTATACGTTTTGGATATTTTCATGACTAATGAAATGTGTATGTTGTATTTTCTGGGAATACTTTCTGATATTTAAATTTTTAAACATAGCTCAGAATTGGGTGAAATACAAGCAGACAGACAATTCAATGAGGATAGCAATCTCTAAGTGGCATGAAATCTCTACATCAAAGTGTTGGCATTTATTACAGCAGTTTGCGTGCTGTAGCAACGAAAACAAACAGATGATATCTATGTACGACTTGCTTGGGCATTACCGTCAAATCCCGTCACTTCCTTTCTCCGTCTTTCGCAAGCAGTGGAAATGCGAAGCAGCCGTCCCAAAAATTGCACGGCGTCGAATCGGAATGGGATTACTGAGCATCGATACGCCTCGATATGAGACCGAGCGATTAACAGATGGAAGGTAGGTTTAGTAATTGAGTTTGGTGCTCCTGAAGGACAAGGCAGATAATAAAAAAGCCTCCGGCTGAAACGAATAACCAATCGGGTTTTCTGGAGGTACCTAGTGCAGTGACGTGCCAACCTGTCAGTGGCGTGACATAACAATCTACTACTGTGACTTCAAAATAGAACGATGTTTGTCCTTGAAGTCTATCAGGCCAGCAACCAATCGGAGTCTTGCGGTGTCGTCATACTGTATTCTCCGTAAGTGGAGTATGACGAGCGCCAATTAGATACAGCTCTAATAAAGAATATTTGTACTATACAAAAATACAAATTTAGCAAAAAGTGATCTTCGAGTAAGGTAGCGATTAGGATTTCATTACGGGGGGGATTCGGTACGTAGGCCACCATGCTGGGCCCATTATTCCTATACCCTCAAGTGAGGCCCCTTCGGGAGGAAGGATGAGGCGAGAGGAAACAGTGGGCGACCGACCCAAGGAGCCACGACAGTACAGAGGACAGGGTCTCTACAGTTTACTTGGCTAGAGACAGGCCAGGACAACGAAGACGTTCCCCTACTGCGGAGCCCAGCAGCCGAGCCCCATAGGTCCCAGGCAGGCGATGCGAGCCCCTAAAGTCCCTGGCTGGCGGTCCCGAAATAGTCCCAGCAGGGGAGAGGAGACTGGCAACCGACCTACCGGAGGAGAAAGTAGTTTTTCTCAGAGCATATCATCCTGCCATGCACCGCCGAGACACCCGCCAACACTTCTCCCCTGAAAGAGAGCACCAGATGAGAGATGATATGAAATGTTAATGCAGATGGAATGAAGGGACAGGAAATTCGGGGGATGTAATTACCCTACCCAGCATTCGCCTTGCTACCCGGGAAAACCCCACAAAAACCCATGGGTTCGGTAGTCGACCACGGGATTCGAACCCGGGCCTCCCGAATGCGGGCCACAGATGAAACCGCCTGAGCCATCCCGCTCGGTGAGTGAGGTAGGGAGTACTGTTCCTAACACAACCGTAAAACCTATATTTTTAGCTCAAACAAATAAAATACCATATTATTATAACGACGCATCATAATGACTATTATTTTTGGTTAGTATGTGTATTGTACATATATTTGTAATTAGTTAGAACTGAAAATTAAACAATTGGTATGATGTGCTAAAAGAAATACTCTGAATAAGTCAAGGTGTTTGTTAAATTCGAGAGGGAGCAAACAGTTCACTTCCTATTATCCCGTAGAATGCTGCATCTGCAGAATGTGAGTCGTTACAAGACATGCTTATGATTGTTTCGTAATCATGAAAGTTTTAAACTCACTGATGTTGAACGACTTATTTACGAAGAAACTGACAAGACGACGCAAGTCTGGGAAAACTGTGTGAGACATGCAGAAAAGCTATAAGAAGACGACTTTTGGAAAGAAATAGCACCTGACGAGATTTTGGAGCTATCACATAAGTTTGCAAGACTCTGATGATGAAGACAGTAACAATGATGAATTGTCTGTTGACGTAAGTGACATTGACAGCTATACGGATGAGCCCTGGCAGTTCCATTGTATTAGAAAAACAGGCAATTCATAAACTATAATTATAGCGTCTAAAACATATACATACGGGGTTCGTTTGATAACTCCACATAGTCTACATTGATACCTATACACTTTCTCCAGCGATGTTCCAGCTTTTCTCATCTCGTCGGAAAAATAGGTTTCCATCGAGGTCTACAAAATACTCGTTGACTGACTTTCACTTCTTCATTTGATGAAAATTCCTTACCACCAAGCCGAATTTTCAAGCTTGGGAACAGGAAGAAGTCACTCGGGGCTAAGTCTCTGGTAAATAAGGTGGAGAAGGAACCAATTCAAAGCCTAACTCATGCACTTTCGCCATTGCGATTGCTAATGTGTGCGATGGTTCATTATCCTGCTGAAAGAACACCTTCTTGCATTTAACTCTCGGTATCTTTTCAACTCATGTTGCAAACGATACAGCAATGAAGTATAATAGACTCCAGTTATGGTTCTACCTTTTTTCAAGTAGTCCATGAGGATTATTCCTTGAGAATCTCAAAAATCAGTGGCCATCACCTTACCAGTTGACAAAATGGTCATAGCCTACTTTTTCGCACTTTCACCAACTTTGGCCCATTGTTTTGACAGCTGTTTTGACTCTGGTATGTAATGATGAATCCAAGATTCATCCACGGTCACAAATCGGCGCAAAAGTTCTTGCGGATGACGATTAAACATCGCCAGACGCTCGGTAGAAGTGTTCTTTCGGTTGCACTTTTGATCCACTATGAGCAATTGGCACACATCTTCCACACAGTCTTTTTATTGTCAATTTTTCATGCAGGATATTGTGCACTCGCTGAGTTGAATACATACTGCCTCAGCAATCTCAGGAATTTTGATTCGGCGGTCTTCCATAACCAAATTGTGGATATTTTTCAATTGTGACCTGTGTAGTGACCTCAATTGGGCAACCAGAGTGCGATTCACCTTCGGTTCGGTGCTTCTACGACCACGTTTAAATTCACTGATCCAAAAGTGAATGGTCTTCAATGTTGATGCAGATTCCGCGTGAACTTCATCCAATTCAGTTTTGACTTGTGGGCATTCCAGCCCTTCAAACGGAAATGTTTAATAACAACACAAACACTCTCTCCATTTACGTTATCACACTTACCATTTCAGATGACTGCCCACAATAAACTGTATACTGTAGCATATTCATATTTTCTGTATAATCTGTTGAATACTCAAACTTACAACCACAAAGTTGCAACAAAAATTTTCATCCCTTCATGGAAATGTACGGGAGTTATATATATATTAAAAAAAAAAAAAAAAAAAAAAACTCGTAATATGTGAATAAGCTTGTTCCAATTTTATATTAGCAATTACATTATTATAAAAGTTTGGAAAATTTGGTTTGGGTTCCATTACGTCTATCGCCAAGGAGTCCTAGATAGTTTGCAGAGAGAGAGAGAGAGAGAGAGAGAGAGAGAGAGAGAGAGAGAGAGAGAGAGAGAGAGAGAGAGAGAGAGAGAGAGGAGTGGGCAAATATGAAAAGAGGGGGGATAACAAGGTGGCAACGCTGAACACGTAAACACATCTCATTCGCTGTAGACCAGAACTCTTTTCATTTAAAAACGAAATAATAATAATAATAATAATAATAATAATAATAATAATAATAATAATAATAATAATAATAATAATAATAATAATAATAATAATAATAATAATAATAATAATAATAATAATAATAATAATAATAATAATAATAATAATAATAATAATAATAATAATAATAATAATAATAATAATAATAATAATAATAATAATAATAATAATAATAATAATAATAATAATAATAATAATAATAATAATAATAATAATAATAATAAACTATGGCAATAATAATTATTATTAATTAATATTATAACAATAATATCAATAACAATAATATTTTCATAAATTAATAATAATGATAACTATTATTATTATTATTATTATTATTATTATTATTATTATTATTATTATTATTATTATTATTATTATTATTATTATTATTATTATTATTATTATTATTATTATTATTATTATTATTATTATTATTATTATTATTATTATTATTATTATTATTATTATTATTATTATTATTATTATTATTATTATTATTATTATTATTATTATTATTATTATTATTCACTGGGGCCGTAGTTTCGGTTGTAGTTTTGGGTATTGTCGTGCTGCTCGAACCGTTACCATGGATTTATCTTTGGTAATAGAAACCTTTCAGATAACGCACTGATTATTCTTGTAAGAGTGAGAGGGAAATTGTCGCCGCTTCCCTGCCCAGTGCTAAGCACCAATGAATGCATCACTTCAGCCAATGGAATTCTCAGGAATCACAAATGACAGATAGATGTTATGTCCACGTGAAATAATCAGTGCGTTATCTGAGAGATATCTATTACCTAAGATAAATCCATGGTAACGGTTCGAGCAGCATGACTATACTGCTTTCCTCTTTCCAAGCTTTCCCCTTCTGTCTTCAATCTCTCTGCCCGCCTCTCCCTGGACTACATTAAAGTTCATCACGCACACACTCCAATTTTCAGATCATAGTGAGACGTTTTATACCCAAAATAATAGTACTCTTTTTGTATTTTGCCACACCGTTACCGCGGCGATTCTCGGCTGTCTCGCTCGTTGAAGAGGGTCCTTGAGTGATTTACGGCATATTTTAGATATGAGAGAGAAGTGCGCAAAAGCTGTGCTAGGAAAACAGATGAGTGGTGAGATCACTTGATACAAAAGTAACACAAGAAGTTGTCACTGAATTATGTAGAATGTTTGCACAAAACCTGGTTTCTGTCCAGCTTCTGTTGTATAAAAATTAAGCCATATTTCCTATCTCAATCTTTACCTTTTTCTGGAGAAGTCTTTTCCAGCTGTCCATAGATGGCAGTGTGAATTTTAGACCCAAGCATTACATAAAAATGGCTGCTATACGAGTTAGAGTTTATAGACTAGTCTAGAATGTTGTGTGTTTGGAATCACCTAGGACAGATGTGATTTGACGCTTCCAGAGTCACTTGATCTCTTAAGATCAGCTTTTCCCCCGTGACGTCTATAACATAGGGGCTATTTTTTGCGGTAAACAACACCATTGCTGTTTAGTTATTGGCCTGATGTCAAAAATGACTTTTGTGGCAGCTACTGCTCTGGACTTGGTGTGAAGTCTGAACAACCTCGCTGTGGTTTGCAGAGTCAGTTCCAAATAGAAGTTATTAGAGGTTCCACCACTAGGTAAATAATATATTTGGCCTTCCCCTGCCTCTCGACCTCCATTGTAGATGATTTTGACGGATTTTCGTACATTGCATTCCAGTTTATTGTCTTTCGTCCATATTTCGAGCAGCCTACCTCTGCAGCGTAGGTGGTAGCGTGTCTGTATCCATTGAAGAGATCTCTAGTTCGAGACTTGGCTAGGGTGAGTTATCTGGAGTCATCTCCGTATGGGAGGGGATCCGTCCCCTTCAGCTACCATGGTGGTGCGGGCGCTGCAGACCCTTAGCACTCGTGGTACCTCTGACGTTACTAGAGGAACCTCGGGGCGAACTGCCGAGCCCCTCCCGTCGGGGAGTTGTTCGAATTGGGTTGGACTCGAAGGGGCAATGTGTTCCCGAAACCCACGAGAAATTGGGTAGCTCCGGACAGGCTAAAGCCGCCCGGAAGGGGTAGAGGGTTGCCTTATAAGTCCCGGGTACTAGCGTGCAGAGCTAGTAGAAGGTGTGCTAAATCACCAGGCGGCCCCACCGAGGTTTTTCGGTAGTCTTCCTTGCGGGGTTGACGTGCGTAAGTAGCGTAACCACTTTCATCCCGTCTTGACGTTGTTGTCCTTCGGGGGGGGGGGGGCTTTTAAGAAATGAGGTATTGCCCTATGGAAAGCTAAGCTCTATGAACTCTGGCCTCATTTGAACATCATTTCATTCAGCGTCTGACAACGTTGAAGGACGTAAATTAAAAAAAAAAAAAAACAATAGAGAACCGTATACATGCATAATAATTCTAAAACGAAAAGTTGGTTAAATAGCAAATATGATATCTAGTTCAGCGTCTTCCAACAATTCGACATGTAGATTGTCATAAAAATAATCCTCGAACTCCAAACTACGCTATTTCATTGAAGAATCTTTGAGATTCGTATTTTTTTAATGGCTTTAATAATCTTATAACATATGTTAAAGCATATCTGTGTCTCTTTTGGAAAGAGAACTATTTCCGAATATTCTTTATTATTAGTTAAACTTGTCCAATATTTATACTTTTCTCCAATGAGAATTCCTAATTCACTTTTTTATCTCTTGGCCATATAAAGAGAACGGAATTTCCAAAGCTTGACATGGCAACCGGTGTTTGAACATTTGACTATCACTTAAAGCCTGCTGTATTCCCTTGTACCTAGCAATAAGGTAATGCTTATTTCGATTAGCATGAAGTAGATAAAGAAATAAGGTTTTGTAATAATAGTTGTACAAGAGTAGAGAAAGTTATGTATCAAGTCAAGCTACAATTGTTTTCCTCTGAAGGAAAAATTACCGAACGACAATTACATAATGACCAAGAATTCTTTATATTTGGCGTCTGAAGCGCACCTTTCATTATCCATGCGTAGACCAAAATGGTGTCTCTTTGAAGTTACATAATTTTCATATTTTAACGTTGTCCTAGTTATTTTTCACTCAGCCATGAAACTCTGTAGCTTTGGCAATTACATGAAATGTTAGTCATAATATGTAGGATAAGCACGGCTGATTCGGATTGGCGGCCTCCTGGCATTAGTTTTTCAAAATCTGCTCGCTAGGGGACGATAGTGTATTTGGAACGACCTTTGTGGGCGAAGTTAGAGACAGTGAAGTGTGTAATACGATTGTATTTCTTCAGTCTATGTGAGAAATCGAGTTCCTTTCCCGGAAATGAGGTAAGTAATTGTTCCATTCCTGGCATTTTGTTATTTTTTAAGTTCGTTCAAGGTAGATTTATAACGAATGTGCATTGAAATTGCTCCAGGAACTTGTACAATAAGAAAATACAGACTTTCTTACATCCATGATCCTCCTTGTTGTTATGATGGTTATTTATTTAGTGGTGCAGACACAAATAAATACCACTACAACAGCGTGCAAAGCGGATTAAGGTAAGGTGGGGTTTCAATTTTTTTATTTATTATTTCTATTTACTTCTCCAATGTCAACAAATATTGCACGATGAATGAAATGGGTAAAATGAAACTCAACTGAGCCCAGAAATATGGAGAATGCTACCAATAAATTTGTGTGGACACTGTGGGAAAGAAGTAATTCATATGTGAGATGCATAAAGATTTGAATATACAAATGTAGAAATGTGTTATTTTGTTTCCATGATTGCATGGTGTACTGATATTGAATGTTTCACACTTTTTCTTTCCATTCCGATTCGTCCACTATGCCAATCCTATCATGCTCCAGTTGCGGTCGATTAGGAGTAGTTTCCGCAGGTTTGCTTTCGCCTATGTGGAAATATCCATAAAATTAAAAAGAATGCATTAATGACAAGCGCACGTCTTTTTTCTGTTCTAGCCTAACTTCATTTGAAATAAAATTAACTTCAATATTAGGTTCTTTATAGTGGTCTGCTGAAGTAAAACTGAAATCCTTAGTCGATATAAAAACTAACACATGAGTCGTTTTAACGCAATTAAATTAATCAAGCCTAGAAAAAAAATGTGAATTTCTTTGAAAAATTACAAATATCTAACTGAACGTTTTTGTTTGTGATTCCTATATCAGATTAATCTTAAAACTATAAACCGTTCAAACTGAAATTAAGATTAAATTTATTGGGAGTCGATTAATGACACTAAACAACACTTACTTTTAAATTTTCCCGGAACTAGTTTCAGAGGCCTTCGCTCTATCTTCAGCCGGACATCGACTGGTTCTCATTGGTGTAGCTGGCAATATTTTGTCATCGGTCTCCTCTGGTGGCGGTTCGAAGAACTTGCTGAACAAATCTTTCTGGGGGATGTCGAAATTGAATACTTTGTTCCTATTTTTTGAAATAAAGATTTGTTCCCATGTGGACAGTTCTTGTTTTCCTGTTGTATGTTTTAGTAATTTTGGTTCTGGATTTATGTTGTGGTTTTTTTCCCAAAAATGCGTGGCAACTGCTGATTTTTATAATTGCTTGTACTTTATGTTCCTAAAGTGTTCCTTTGCTCTTGTTTCTAAATTTCTTTTGGTTTTTCCAATATAAATTTGACTACAGTCACAGCATTCAATTTGATATATACCAGATTTTTTGTTAGATGGAATGGCATCTTTGATGTTTGAGCAAATTAGTTTTTTTAAGGAGTAATGGTTCACTGGAGCTAGTTGAATGTTTTGTTTTTTGAAGACTTTTTTGAATTTATCAAAGGTCCGTGGATGGTAAGTGAATTTTTTGAAGATCATTTTAGTTTCTGTAGCTGAGAGGGTTGTGGTTTCCTTTAGTAGTTTCTTCTTATTTGCTAAGTTCACTTCACTTGAGTCCAACAGCAATTAGTCCACACGCTAAATGCAAAACGGCAATAAGTAGCGTAAAAGAAAAAGCAAACACGCAAAACTTTGAAAACGTTGTAAATCTATCTAATCAAAATTTCTCCACAAAAGAATTAGGTCTTCTAAACAAAGGATTAAAAACTTGCGTAAATTTTTCAAACGAAATTGAGGACTACATTGCAGATATAAACATTTCGGCACAATGTCTGCCAGTATCAAAACAAAATCCACTTAAAAGCCAATATGAAAATATTTTGGAAGAAATAAAAACCAGATCCGTTCAGAAGAGCAAACAAAATATTATCCATTCATTGAAACAAAAAAGTCATATACACCAAGGCAGACAAAGGTAACAAAATAGTCATAAGGGATAAATCTCATTACCTTGAAAAAAATGGAAGAAATGCTAACTAACAGTGAATATGAAACCATTAAAAAAATCCATTAACAGCTTGCATACAATCATTTGAAAAAACAATAGCAAAATCAAGTATAATATCAAACAAATATACAGTTAAACCAGATAGCCCAACCTTACCTAGACTTTATGGCTTACCCAAAATACACAAACCATCCATAACAATGAGGCCTATAGTTAGCAGTATAAATTCACCAACATACAAACTTGCAAAGTGGCCAATAAACAAATTCAACTCATTTCCAAAATTCGATAGCCTAAGCATCAAAAACACCTATGAACTTATAGAACACATTAAGGATGCTGAACTAAATGAAGAGGACACACTAGTCTCATTTGACGTTAAATCACTGTTTCCCAGCATACCAGTTAAACAACTCCCAACATTGATAGAAAAATGGCTCAAATCACTTGGAATGTCATCACTTGAAATTTCAGATTACATCGAACTAACCAAATTATGCATAGAACAGAATTTCTTCCAGTTTCAAACAAAATATTTCCATCAAACTTCTGGTTTAGCAATGGGCAACCCCTTATCACCCTTCCTGGCCGATCTGTACATGAGTGCACTAGAAATAAGGATCACTAAAGGTTTCCCATGGATGTTCAAACTCTGGCAAAGATATGTAGATGACATATTTGCCATAGTGCCAAAAAACACATCAGTGATGCACTAAAACTTTTAAATATTCAAGAAATAAGCATCAAGTTCACTGTAGAAGTTGAAAAAGACGAGTATTTACCATTTTTAGATCTAAAAATAATCAGAAATAAAAATAGACTAAACTTTGGCATTTACAGAAAACCAACACAGACAGACAACTACATAAAAGCTAATGGCTACAATCCAAGATCCCACAAACAGCCAATCTTTAATAGTTTAGCACACAGACTGGTCAACATCCCTCTCACAGCAGAAGAATACAAAATAGAATACAACAAAATTATTGAAATAGCACAGAAAAATGACTTTCCCAAATCACTAGTAGACAAAAAGTGAACTTAGCAAATAAGAATAAACTACTAAAGGAAACCACAACCCTCTCAGCTACAGAAACTAAAATGATCTTCAAAAAATTCACTTACCATCCACGGGCCTTTGATAAATTCAAAAAAGTCTTCAAAAAACAAAACATTCAACTAGCTCCAGTGAACCATTACTCCTTAAAAAACCTAATTTGCTCAAACATCAAGGATGCCATTCCATCTAACAAAAAATCTGGTATATATCAAATTGAATGCTGTGACTGTAGTCAAATTTATATTGGACAAACCAAAAGAAATTTAGAAAGAAGAACAAAGGAACACTTTAGGAACATAAAATACAAATAATTATAAAAATCTGCAGTTGCCACGCATTTTTGGAAAAAAAAAAACACAACATAAATCCAGAACCAAAATTACTAAAACATACAACAGGAAAACAAGAACTGTCCACATGGGAACAAATCTTTATTTCAAAAAATAGGAACAAAATATTCAATTTCGACATCCCCCAGAAAGATTTGTCCAGCAAGTTCCTCGAACCGCCACCAGAGGAGATCGATGACAGCTACACCAATGAGAACCAGTCGATATCCGGCTGAAGATAGAGGGAAGGCCTCAGAAACTAGTTCCGGGAAAATTTAAAAGTAAGTGTTGTTTAGTGTCATTAATCGACTCCCAATTAATTTAATTTATACAACAACACTGTTTTCAACACTTCCATGAAAGGATTTGTAAAATTAAGATGTTTTATGTTTTGCACACTGCGTTGCCTTAAAACAGAAGTTGGCAGGTTTCTTTCTTTCTTTTTTTTTTTTTTTTTGTCCTCCAACGTTAAGTCATATCGTATGGTGAATGAAACGGGTGAAATGATGCTCAAATGTGTCCAGGGTCCATGGAGCTTAGAGTTACCCGACATTCGTCTATCAGAATAAGGGAAACCCCCGGAAAAAAACCTTATCCAGATAACTCACCCTGACCGAGATTGGAACTCGGGACCTCTTGAACGTGAGGTAGACATGCTACCATCTACGCTACCGAGACGGGCACAGAAGTTGGCAGGACTGTGCTATTTGAAAATTAACAAAACACACGAGAGCTGGATAGTTTAAATGTTAGATACTTGCCACTATGTAATTTAAATAAAAGTAACACTAATAATTGATATGAGATGCAGATAGAACCGCCTCTATTTTCAGTCACAACTTAAGTTTGCAAATAAGCAATAAGTGTAGCCAACTGACCAGTGCCAAAGCGTGCAATGATCGCTGGAAGCGGCGCTTCCCCAAGAATTTCAGGACAAAAATATGAAAATTCATGCCAAACAATTTTATTTGTTTTGTTCTAAATACATTTTCAAAGTTTATTCGCAAACATGCGCGGTGTTGTAAACAATTTTACAGCTGCTTAGATTCAAGTGATCAGTTCCGCGAGTTCATTCAATACTGTATTTATGCATTCGTAATCTTCAATACCATTCTTCGTATGTTTCCGGAAGCAATCGTGACCCTTCGGTGGTTTAGGAAGCACTTACAGACTCTGTCACATGAAGTCTCTGTAGCGTGTGAAGAAAAGTTTATTATTTTGTTTTATGTGGCACTTCTAAATATAACTGTAAATATATTTCAATAGCATTAACAATAGCATTTTACGTAGATTGGTATTTAGAGGAGACAATTAAGAAATTCTTGTGAAGTTTCAAGTTATTACACACACAAAAGTGTGTGAAATGCATAAGTTCTCCATTTTACGCTAACAGTTCATGCGGTGTGGGGCAACTATAAGAAAAATTGGAACGTCTGAGTGGAGAGGAGGAACAGGAATATGTATGAAAGTGTAGAGCCAGAGTTCAAAAATTCAATGCCATAGCCGGGATTTTAACCACGGATCTTCTGGTCTCCGTCCAGCCGCTATAACCATTGAGCTACAAAGGCCAACGTGCCGATATAACATTAATTCTCCAACTGACTCGTATTTTTCCCGGCAAACCACTTAGGAGTTCTCATAAACACATCAGACAGCTACCTTAATGGCAACTTACTACATGTAAGTACTTTAAGGCCCGGGCTTTATAGTTAGCCACTATTAGGTCAATTAATGGAAATTAATTGTTCTTTCACACTGACCGTGTGTAGGCTAAATTGTGGAAAGGTAGAGTCAGGCTGAAAAATTCAATGCCATAGCCGGGATTTGAACCACGCTTCTTCTGGTCTCCGTCCAGCCGCTCTAACCATTGAGCTACTATGGCCCTCGTGCCGAAATCACATTAAATTCTTCAACTGACTCGTGTAAAGTACGTACACGTTGTAAGTCACCATTAAGGTAGTTGTCTCATGTGTTTATGAGAACTCCTAGTAGTTTACCGGGAAAAATACAAGTCAGTTGGAGAATTTAATGTCATATCTGCACGTTGACCATAGTAGCTCAATGGTTAGAGTGGCTGGACAGAGACCAGAAGATCCGTGGTTCAAATCCTAGCTATGGCATTCAATTTTTCAGTCTGACTCTATCTTTCCATATTTTAGCCTACACACGGCCAGTGTAAAAGAACAATTAATTTCAGGAATACGTATGTATGCTTGTGGTGTGACCAGTCTTGCAATACAAGAAGGCCCTTCGTGTGACTGTACAATAGAAAGAATACTGAACTGTAGCTTTAGTTCTTTGAGTCATTGTTCTCACTTATTTTAATGAAAATTATTTTGTAGTGCTTCCCTCGCTTTGAAGCCACGCCTCACTACTGCAACTAATATTAACATAAAATTTAACGTTAATATTGAAAAACAGTCATGTCATAAGAATGTGGTGATTTTCAGCTATTATCCGAAATTTACTGCAGATTAATTGCGCAGTGTATTAAATAACAAATGATTTTATTATAGTTACGAAAGATAAATTGCAACAATGCCACGAATATCTATGGATCTTTTAGTATTTCCAATGTAAGTAAACTCAGTGTTATTCACTGATAGGTTTCCATAGAGACGTGCTTGTTGCTGTTCATTTGTTTGAAGTATTCATTCTAGTCTGTGACAAGTCGTAAATTTGCAGTTGAAATTGCTGAAGACAGTGAAGAATTCATGGAACTCAGCCGACAGTGTCGATGCAGCGAGAAGTGTTACCAGTTCTCTGGACCAACAATTTGTGACTTTTTCTTCTTTTTATTTTACGTCTCTGTTACTATTGGTCATATCGTGACAGATCTGTTAGGATACTGGAACTCTTGCCCCTCTAGGTCTCCTATCTGTTCCATATCAACACATTTCCTTCTGTAGCATGTGTTCAAGAGGTCCCGAGTTCTAATCTCGTTCGGGCATAGTTAACTGGATAAGGTTTCTTCCGGTTTTTCTCCCTATCCTGGAAGATGAATGTCGGGTAACTCTAAGCTATATGGACCCTGGCCCATTTGAATATCATTTCATTGACCGTCTGATATAAAAAGCATCCAAGAGGCCTTAGTGCTAGGCTTTGGTACCTCTACCTCTGAAACTAGCAGATGGCAGTTTCGATATGTTCGCTAATAGACCTGATTAGGTTTCTGGTAGCAATTACTATTACAATCGAGATTTTTTTTTTATTTACGTCCTCCAACGTTAAGTCATAACGGACGAACAATGGCACAATGGTAACAATAATGATAAATATAACTATAAAATAAATAGTAACTCGTTAAGACTAAAATATTGTTAGCAAATAAATGAAGTTAAGATATTTTCTTGAAATGTTCATCTTGGAATGGTCTCTGAAATCCTCTTCATTGTGAATGGCTTTTGCACAGCTGGTAAACAGAGATAGAAAACTGCACGAAAAGTTTTTGTAGCATTAGCTATTTCCGAAGTGGACATTGTTATTAATTTGAAGTTTTCAGCACATTGTTATTTTATACGGTGAAGTCTTTATTCACTTGTTTCTCACAATGTCAGGGAACGAATATGGAATTTCTAGGCTAGCATGCCTTTTAAGCATTTGTCTATCGATTCCTTTTCTACTATGCTCCAGTCATTCAACAGAAAGTCTATTTCTGCAAAGTAAATAGAAAACTAAACTTTGGAAAGAATATTTTGTGGAAACTTTAAAAAAGCAAGAAAGTCATGTGAAAGTAGTAAATCAGGTTTGTTTCACATTCCGTGTTCATTCGCCACTGTTGCAGGTGAAGCATGCGCATTTCAGACTTTACGCATGCACTAGTTTTCCTGTGTAACATTTTCTTGGAACCAGTACGCCACTGTTGCAGGTGAAGCATGCGCATTTCAGAGTTAACGCATGCACTAGTTTTCCTGTGTAACATTTTCTTGGAACCAGTACGCCACTGTTGCTCGTCTCGAACTAATAATAATATGCAGTATATTTCTTCGTGACATTAATCACGATGTGTAACATTTCCTTGCCTCGTCGCCAGTTGCTGCAGGCGCGCTGTTGGATCTCCCAGCATGCACCGCGCCCCAACACAAAAATCCGGTCTCGATTCTCCAAAAGTGGCGACTCTAAGAACGTGATGTCATCTGCTAACATATGTCCTCCAAACTGCGCCATTTCTGTCCTCCTTTGTTTCTGATAGGTAGCACAAACCAATCGACAGATGACAGTCACTGCTGTGTTATCGGTGGCCGTGGACGAGTTGATACCTCGTCAATTACAATGTGTTTCTGTTGGAACAACATTCTTATGTGATCGCAGAATCAGAAGAATGCGTTTTTCAGTTTTCCATTGGCTACTAATGGAATTAAATTATTTCTAAAACGTCTGTTTCGGTTAAAATTTGGTAAGATGGGATTTTAAACACTATTTGTTCTTAATGAACTGATTACCAATGTGGAGAAAACATTTTAGAATTATACAATACAGCCTTTCGATAACGCTTAGCTTCCGCTCAAAACTTCTATATCAAAATTTCATCTGAAACGAATATTTTAAAAATTCCTGAATAATAAAAAACATTTTGGATAAATGTCTGTATGTGTGCATCTGTATGCCTATCTGTGAACACCAGAACTTAAAAATCTGATAATAAAAGTAACATGAGTTTTTTCTACTCTAGTACTTATTCTTACAAACACTCATTACACTGTTTTATGTTAATCGCGATAAACATCACATTATTGCTAATTTTCTTGTAAATACAAGGTAATATGGGAATACAGTACACCCTAAGTGATACTCAAATGTTTTAAACTTGATCATTGTGCCTTGGCTTTGAAATTATTTCTCTTTGCATGGCCAACAGATAGAAAAGTGAATAACGAGTTTGCACTCAATACGCTTTGTAAGTATTGGAAATTTCGAGTAAATGACAAGGAATATATATTTGACAAACTGTGTTATAACAAAATCTGTATTTTTTATGTAGTAAGATTTAGTCTATTTCTTTGTTGCACCCGTCTTAAAGCAATGATTGTTTGTTATATTTGATTTAGAAACAATAGTTCTGGTAAATCGTAAAATACGGATCTCGTATAGCATACAATGTATGTGAAGTTCATGTTTTGTGCAGATAGCTGTTTCTGAGACATTTCTTGTTATGATTTTTCATTTTCATACGTTTCTCAAGTAAAAATTTGCTATTTATTTTTTGCTAGTAGTCATGAAGAGGGCATGGAGTTACAAATTGACACACTTTATCCTTCTAATATGTTATAAATGTAGAGCAAAAGCTTTTCCTAATTAAAAAGCAGGATTTAGTAGAGTAAATATTTTTAAGGTATGGTTCATAGAAAAGTGAGCAGAGTAAGACCAGTATATACAACAGATCAGAAATAACTTCTTTGGCATGTGTTTATATACGGCATAAAAATAGAATTTCTCATAGCGACTAGTCTTGAAAACATTTACACATCACTTAGGCAAGTTTGTGACGTCTGGTGAGTTGCAGTGAGTGTTGATACATCAATAGATTAGAGATGTCCCGTATTTGATTTTCCAGCGAATGAAACATTTGGAAGAAGAGGCTACGTCGGGCGAAAGCTGATGAGGAAAGTGATAGTGACTATTTGGTGAATTAACAGTGAGAGCTAAGCAAATATTCAGGAAAATTACACTAGGTTATTGAATTAGATAGTGAAAATTATTGATGTGAAGGTTTAAACGATGGGCAAAGTCCAACTGATGTTGATTTGTTTCATTTATTAATTCTAAATAAATATATGCACAATGAATAAATTACTGTCTTTACTTTCCAAAACTGCTAACAGTCCTAGACATAAATTGCACTTCAACTAGTACTTATGTGTTTTTCTATCTCTTTAGAGTTACCACTTAATCAAAAGTATAGAAAATGTCTTCCAAACGAATAGGATTTCGCAGTAATTTCAAGGCATGAACTACGCCTGGCTTGTAGATATCTTAAATATACATAATTTCAATCAACATTTCAATTCTCTGACAATGTCATGAGAAGTCCTCTTCATTCTCAATGACTTTTACATAACTGGAAGAGATAGAAAAAATCTTACTTCATAGAAAATTTAGATCTGTTTAAAACACACTATTTATATCAAATACGTCGTTTCTGGAGTTATTTCTGAGATATTTCTTGTTATTTACTTTAATTGTATAATCTCTGTTTTGTCAAATGTGTTTTCTTTTGTCCTGTAGACATGCAAAGAGAAGGGAATTGCAAAGTCATCACATATGTTAAAACATTTGACTATCGCTTAAGCGTACTGTATTTTCTTATTTCTACTGTACTGATCATCGTCGTCTTTCTCGAATCATACGAGCTAAATGAAGGAATAAACGTTTATAAAAATAGTTGTAGAAGAGTACAGAGTGGATCAGATCAGAGATTTTATGAATACATAAAGTTCATAATGTGAAGGACGTTTCCAGGAATCCTTTACACGCCTGTAAATGTCTTTATGTAGGTATTCCATAATAATTAGCACGAGCAGGAATGAAGTGGCGTAGAGCCGGTTGTCTCGCAGCGGTAATCTATCAGACTTTATCGGAGATCAGTCTGCAGAGCGAAATGTGACGTGGAAGGCTTTTAGAAAAGAATCCATTTGTCCCGCGGCAGGCACCGAAGAGGAGGGAAGCAAACCGCATCACAAATCAAAACCCCAACCTGATAAATAGCCTTTGTTTCGAATACGTCGCCTCGATGGACGAATTGAAAGAGGTTTGGAAAAATAAAGATTTATGTGCAGCCAGATAAACACCTATATATGTGGCGGAAAATACCTCAAACTGCTACGTGTTCCTGTTTTCATGCAGATAAGCGAGCGTCTGGCGTATTATTTGCTAAAACAGTATCACTTTTTATATCACATTGGAGCATTCCGTCCAACAAATGAACATCAAGAATTTTGTTGGAATCACTATCTGCTTTGTGAAGTTCTCAATCCGAAGAATCACGTGATTTTTATCGTGCCTTTCAGAATTAATTAAATTGCTGCACAAAGTATTGTGTTTTTAGTTTGCAACATTTGCTCATTAGAAAGGCCCATATTTTTAGGTGAAATAAACCTTTAGTTTAGGTGTTTTCTCTGTATATTTTTTTTTTTAAAGTTGTTGCTTTTAGATTAGTACATGCAAAGAACAGTTTACGTTTTCCTGAGGTTTGTAATTTTTTTAAATTAACTTTGTTCAAAATATATATTTAGGTACACAATTCATATTTAATAATTACTTTTTGTGGAGTGAACCATTTCTGAGATACTCCTTATTATTGGTTTGAAATTTGTAATATACATTCTTCAAATGGAAACTCTTTATTCGTGTTTTTCTCTTAATGATACTAAAAGTTTGAAATCTAAGTACCGTCACGTAGCGACATGCTCTTTAAAAATTAGACTAACAGTTCACCTATTCCAGTAACATGTAGAAGTTCCCGGGCTTACTGGCCGTGGTCTAGTAGGAGAAACTGAAGTTCCTGACGTTTCGCTCGTACGTACTTCGAGCTTCCTCAGATGACTTATGGCAAACTACTCTAGCGAAACGTCAGGAATTTCAGTTTTTCCGACTAGACCACGGCCAGTAAGCCCGAAAACTTCTACATATTACTGGATTGACGCCGGCCGTGAAGGCCTAAGTTGTTACATTAGTTCACCTATTGTTTTGTACAACAAAATGTGTATATATGAATTCAGACTAACTGAATTAACATGATGTATATTAAATAATACGCTTTGGTACTAATTATTATCGGTAGAATGTGTGGAGCAAGTAATCCAACGTAAGATACATGAGCGTTTACAGTTGTATTATTTGTATAGCCCACTTTTATTCATATCGCTGCGATTTAAAACAACTTGTTGGGTTTAATTCTTTGACTGCTGGTTTCACTGATTTTCATTAAGAAACGAGTTAATACTATAAACTTCTACGGTGATTACCAATTTTTAACTAAGGACTTTTATCCGTGATACTCCAAAATAGTATAGCTTCGTTTGATTCATTTAAAATTCTAATAAAGCAAACAGATTTTATGGTATAATATCTACACCAAATTTAATCATATTTCATATTAGTATTCATCATTTCATATTAGTTCCAGAAATAAATTGATTGCTTTCTATCTGCTCTAAAAATTTACCTTCGCAAATAGTTTTTATAAACGTAAAGTTTTATCATTAAATTCGTTAATGCTATATAATTATATTTTAGAGATAAAACTTTAATTATCATATTGCTTTGGGAGAAAAATGTTAAACACGAGTCTTCAACCTTTCGGCTTAATTATTCACAAAATATTATATTACTGTTCAACTGTCATAACTACAGATATTAACAAAAATCATCTCGAATTTGTTATCCTATGTTAACAACAAGCTCCTACGAGGGCTGTTCAATAAACAATGATCATAATTGTTTTACGCTTATAATTTTTCGCACTAAAATTCAATCTTATTATATTCTACCAGCTTAATGTGAAACAAACACACCGTAATAGTTTCATTGTTGGCATTCCTGGTTCCCGCCTGTAAGAACCAGGCAAGTTCAGACACGTACATTATCGCCTACCGCTGCAATGGAGGTAACACGCAGTTAAAATTGATATTAGAGGAAGATCCAAAGTTTCTTTCAAACGTAATCACTGCTAATGAAACTTCGCCACATCATTTTGATCCTGAGAGCAAACAGCAAAGCTCAGTGTGCAAATCTCCTTCATCACCAACCCCCCAAAAAGCAAACGTGATTGCTTCTGCTGGGACAGTTATAGTCATCTCATTCTTTGATATTCATGGAATGGTTTATCAGCATGTTGCACCTGCACACACATCAGTAACTGGACAATACTACAGGGATGTCCTGGAAACATTACAAGTTCATATCAGGCGCAAAAGACCACATTTCTGTGAAGCAGACTGAATGCTACACCACGATAATAATGCGCGGCTGCATATTGCCAATGTTGTTGTTGAATATCTTGCAAAAATCAACGTGAAGTGCATCCCTCGCCCTCCCTATAGTCCGGATTTAGCCCCATGTGACTTTTTTCTATTGCCTAAGTTGAAGAAACGCCTTCGTGGGAGGCATTATGCATCATCTGAAGCAGTGGTGAAGGCTGTGGAGGCGAGTTTTAAGAATCTCTCAAAAAATGGTTCTCAGCATGTCTTTGAAGACTGACAGAAACGCTGGGACAAGTGCATCGCATTCAGGGGAGACTATTTTGAGAAGGACCATCAAAATTATGAGGATGAGTAAAGGTACGTTGTCAAAAAAAATTGTGATCATTCTTTATTGAACAGCCCTCGTATAAAAACATTTCATTTATTTATACCAAAATAGCTGGCTTTCTTTTATTGCTTGTTGGCTTGTCTTTTTTGAACTCCAATAAGGAATTAAGTTGATTTACTTTATCAAAAAATTGTAAATTAATCTCAAGAGACTTTTAGTCCCAATAATTTCAATAAAATCCCGAAATTCACACAAAAGGATGTTAAACATCGTTGGAAGCTCTGTTTATCTTAATCTCTCCTTGACAGTCTTCCAAGTTCTAGAAGACTGCATAGCTTATATTGTGGAAGAATCCTCAGTCGAAATGGTGGAATAATTTTTGTTAGATGATTTAATATATTATACTTGAAGCTTTTAAACGTTCTTTTTGGTTCCATTATTAAACATCATACGGTTCTCATGTAAAACAGAAATTCTTAATACACAGCAATAAGAGATTCGCACCAACTTAATCTCTTTGGAAAAGTCACATAGTCTGCTACTATCGAGAAAACTAATCTCGTTTAATATAAAATATGGTTCACTAGTTTCTGATGCACAAATTCTTGTTTTTAAAATTCAGGGAAGTTCACAGTTTTCTTCTCCTCGTACTTGATTCCTTTAACAACGAAACTGATAATGAAACGCTGCAAAACAGTTGTACTCTTACCTTACGTGTTGGAAAAGAGTTAAGAGAGCTAATGGTTTGTTTGCCCTTTTCCTTGAAGGATTACAGTTTATGACTTTATGGTTCACGGTATTTCGGTGCAAGTACAGTCACCCTTAAAATTATTGCACTTCTTAAAATAGATTCGTTATAACCCTTTACCCATAATCCGCCTGCGGTGCCATATGCAGTAAAAGCGGGCGTTATACACTACACATTTCATTTCATTTTTTACCCATAAAGTAATTCGTTTAATTAGGTTATTTACGCAAACGATTCCCCAAATAATTTCCGTTTCCGCGATTGCAGTTTTCGGCTTAGAGTACAATTTTATATAAGAAATAGCTCCGTTCCAAAATTTATTTTCCATTTTTGCAGCTTCCAGCACATAAGGGGTCCGTTTTAGCCAGGCTTTACTGTATAACCTTGGGATTGATTGTTGCTTATTGAACTCCGTCTTTTGTTTGTTGGTGTCACTAAATGGACATTTGTGTGCATTCCTTGCAATTAAGTTAACAGACTTTTGTTTTTTATGCTCTTTGGAGTATGTGAGTATTTATATTCTATGGAGTAAAAACAATTGAATTTTGTAGATGCTCCATGGCATCCAAGTCAAGGCTTTATTGGTAAAAATGTTCTTTTTAACCGCGATGGGTTCGTATTCAAATAGAAAGGTTTTGCAAATCGTTTTTAACTTTTTTATAATTAATAAAATAAATTAGAAAGTGCTTAATGATTACATGTCTATCAAAACAAATTGGATTTTGATGTAAGAATTATCACAATCGATTTTGTGAGGTTTTTTTTGTGTGTTTCCTAGAGATATATACAATTCTTCTCTTGATACTATTAGTATATAGGTATGGTAGCATAGATTTATGTCGTATAAACTTTATTCACAAAACCCTCATCATCTGTTTATAAATGACAGAAAATATTAAGCCTTTCCAGCAGAATATTTCTTCGTATTTTGAAACTGTAATTTATACAATTGATGTTTTGGATTCATGACGTACCCACCCCAACAATTATGACAAATCTATCAACATTCTCCAAATGCCTGATTTATGTACATTATAAATATTAATGGGTAATGTCAGAAACCGTTGTATGCGAAACGGGTTTTCTGGAGGTCGTAGGTAGGTACAAACTTAGCTGAGCTTTTTGGTGGCACTAATAGGTAGCAGTTGTCTGGCACTTGTTCACATCTTCCTACTGTATACCTACGAACGGGAATTATTCCATTAGTCATGGCAACACTATTTTTTTCTGTCTAATCTCGAGAGTTAAAACATTCGACTGCTGAGCAGCACTTGTAGTATACAATGACTCCAACAGATGGTGCAGATGAGTATGAAGTGCCTCTTTTTTCAATCTTTCCTTTTCTGTAAGCTTTAATGCTGTGCCGACAGTCAAGGTCTTTTAAAATGATGAATGGAATGGAATGAATGAAATAACGGCGCAAATGTGTCTGCAGTCCTTCGGCGCGTATTTTCTCTTTTGCATTGTATTCTCAGGGCCCTCTCTATTCACTCGTTCTACAAGCTTATTCTTGTCTACTTCTCATTATTAGATACATGTCCATTACACATTTACCATTACAAGAAGAATATATATTTATTCAAAAGCGAATCGGAACGTGATGATTCTGAAATTCTATGTTGCTTGCATGACCACGAGTAAAAACCATAACGTACCTGAGTAACTATGCACGAAAACGTTTTATTCAGTACAGTATAATCAAATTGACAAATTATCTTATAACATCGAAGCTCGGTAAGTAGTATCTGGTTGTTTTAATGACAAGTCATTGCAATTTTCCTTTGATGCCTGTTTGAAAGGAGTTTAAATGTGTATACGTATTGAAGAATTGACAATAGATTATCTATATTGCAAGTTAAATATAACAAAATGTTGAGACTCCTGGCTGCAAAAGCCTAGTAAAAGTCTAAAAAAAAAGCTTAAATTGTATTTGTATGTACATATTAGGAATCTTTTGATTTTGTTTCTGTACATAATTGCAAAATTATTCATGCAATGTTCATATGTTTCTATGTTTAATATTCAGAGGCTTCTATGGTTAAAAAATAATTTATCAAAGGTAATTCAGTCCAATTCAATCTACATATTTCGAAATTACATACCCATAGTAGGTAGAGACAGCCATTCAGAAATTCGATATCAAGGTTTGAATAAAAATAATAGTTTGAGATTTCTTGAAGTAAAAAAAAAATGATCTACGCGCGCACGTGTGTAATTATGAACAGAAAACACACAAAAAAATTATAAGCTGGTTAAATGAGAATACTAAACTGTATATTTAAATTCAAAGACTTCTTAAAATAAGACACGAAAATTTTCTAAAATATCCCATCATCCAAAACTAACGTTTACAGGAAAGGGGGGGAAAAAGCTTCGAAAATGTTGATTTTCTCAAACATTTACATAAGGATTTTGATTAATTTTTATGTGTTTAACATATTTTTGTGCTAAATAAAATTCATATCTTAAATTTTCTCGGAATGGTATCCGAAGTCCATTTTTTACTGAAAGACTTGCGTAACTGGTTAACCTTAAAAGATGGAGACAACTTTACTACACAAATTATGTTGATCATCTTAAATATAGAATTTATGCCTTTTTTGGTGACAACCCTTTATTAGTCTGAATTTTTCAATGATCATACTTTTCTCTAGTGGGAAATCATTATTCGCTTTTTTTTCCTCCTGTTTATTCAAAGGGAACGTACTTTAACAGTCATTACATAGCGACCATATCGCTTAGGTCTACCGTTCCCATATTCCCATTGCACTACAAGGAAATATTTAATAAAAATATTTGTATAAATTTCAACTTCTGTTATCATGAAGGAGGTAGATGACTATACTTGTAAGAATATTCTGTACAACAGTTAGTAAAATATTGCCATTAAATTTTCACTAGTGAGATTTGGATTTAGTTCATCAGAATTATTTCGAATGATGTGTTTTTCTTTAAAGTGCCATAAAATATTACATTTTAAAATCAAAATGCTTGTTTTGTGACCTCAAAATACTAAAATCCATATCTCCAGAACATAAGGTACAACTGTTATAGATTACATTTTGAATGTGGGGGTAGTTTGTAAGTAAATTTCTTAGGGAACAAGTTAGTGGTGCTAGATAGAGTCGTGAACAAAGTAAAAAGAACCGAGTACGGAGGTGATGTTGTGATGCTTTGGCCTCGAACTGGACAGAAGAAGACGATGTGGGCAGAATGTCTGGGAGGGGCCCTGATATTGGCCCGAGGGGCTCCGCCTCATGTCGCACTGTCGACCTTGGGGCAAAGCGGAATGTGTGTTCCCCCCCTGCCTGGCAGGATCGTAATAAGCCACGCGTTATTCTTAACACGATCCGTCCACCATCTGGAGATATTATCGCCAATTGCAAGGCGTCCCGACGCCGTCGTGACTCGGATCCGGGGTCTAGGAGGTGTCTCCAGGAGGGAACTAGCCTTGTGTCAGTGGGCTACGACCTGACGGTAAGGGGGGGCCCGGAAACAGGGGAGAAACGTGTCGGGTAACGCCGGTGGCAACGTCGTCAGCCGTCTCCCAAGGCTTCCAGACAAAACTCGTGCTCCCAAACAAAGTGATTTATATCTGCGTTCTTTGCACTTTTAAACTGAATGTTACAGCTTTAGCAAGAGTCGAGTTGGTAACTCGAATTGTCAGTGTTTTAAGGTGTGTTGCTCTTTCATAAGTGTACTATCTTTAACCACGAGCACTTATAGAAACAGCTTCTACTTTATGCATCCAGGAACACATACAATCGAAAAATAACTATTTATTGCAGTAATGCCTCATACTAAATTACATAAGTAATCATTAAAATAATGTTCGTTTGTCTCAAAAGTAAAGTTGGTTTTTACTTGATCTCGTATCTTACTTATATATGCGTTCATTTTTGTCAATACTGACAAATACAGAGTGCTATGTTATTATTATTCCATATTACGGGAATGAGTCCTTCAAATTTTGAGACAGATGTATCCATATGACTTAATAGAAACAGAGTATTCTTGCAGCAGGACAATGCAAGGCCTCAAAGAACAATGGACACAATTCAGGAATTCACATCCACCATGCAGCCTCGTATTTCATTCTGTTTAGATCTATGGCCCATTTCCTACGTGGAAGAAATGTTGAAAGCATTGAAGCAGTTGGAATTCTTCGCATCATAAACCAGAAGCTGTCGCAGGATGGCAAACCTCGCTGTAAAATAGAATCTAAGAGTTGTTACACTGAATACCAGAATCATCAGCTATATAAAAAGGTTATGTTATATGTTTATAAAGGCAATCCTTTCCAGAAGATTAAATAAAAATATTTGATGCCGTATCCCATATCTGTCGATGAAAATGCCGGATGCTGCAGTAGTGAACTATAGGATATTATGAGAGTAGACACCAGTTAATGGAATCTAATAAATCAGCGATTTGAAATCAGTTTCCAACTGTTTGGGGATGTGGAATCAAACCACATGTATTTGAATCTTAGCACTAGAAAGCGTAACTGTTGTATTATTTCTTCTAAACTATCTACTATCTTTACTCTGTGGCTTCTGAAACTCTAAGAATAGTTTTACCTTTCAAATTCTCACAACCAGCGTGTCTGCAGAAAACTTCTCAACGCATTGAACTCTAATCACCTGAGCGCTCAACTAAACGAATTCCTTCTCCTCGCTGACTTCATCGGAACACCTGTTTGCCTAAGCTCTTCTGACTTATAACTAATTGAACTTTTCTCAACATAGGTTTTCTTGCTTATGATTTCTTACTGCCTCCAAAATTCATTGGTTCTTACATTATGCATCTACGACGGCTCATCAATAAAGAATGATCACAATTTTATTTTTAAACGTACCTTTACTCATCCTCGTAATTTTGATAGTCCTTCTCAAAATAGTCTCCCCTGAATGCGATGCACTTGTCCCAGCGTTTCTGCCAGTCTTCGAAGACATGCTGGAAACCATTTCTTGAGAGATCGTTCAAAATCGCCTCCGCAGCCTTCACCACTGCTTCTGATGATTGATAATGCCTCCCACGAAGGCGTTTCTTCAAGTTAGGGAATAGAAAAAAGTCACATGGGGCTAAATCCGGACTATAGGAAGAGTGAGGGATACACTTCACGTTGATTTTTGCAAGATATTCAGCAACAACATTGGCAATATGCAGCCGCGCATTATCGTGGTGCAACATCCAGCCTGTTTCACGGAAATGTGGTCTTTTGCGCCTGATATGGACTTTAAATGTTTTCAGGACATCTCTGTAGTATTGTCCAGTTACTGATGTGTGTGCAGGTACAACATCCTGATAAACCATTCCATAAATATCAAAGAATAAGATGACCATACCTTTCCCAGCAGAAGCAAGCACTTTTGGTTTTGGGGGTTAGTGATGAAGGAGATTTGCACACTGAGCTTTGCTGTTTGCTCTCAGGATCAAACTGATGTAGCCAAGTTTCATCAGCAGTGGTTCCGTTTGAAAGAAACTCCGGATCTTCCTCTACCAACAACCTTAACTGCATGCAGACCTGCATACGAATGTCCCTTTGTTCGGGAATCAACATCTTGGAACCCATCGCACACAAACACGTTTCATGTATAATGTTTCTGTCACCAACGTGTGGGTGGCACCCGAAGAAATGTAGAGTATTTCAGAAAGTGATCTTAATTTTATTCGATCCTCTCTCACAATGGCAGCAGCAGTGTTGATGTTTTCATCTGTAAGAGCAGTAATTGGAGCACTGGGTGCACCTTCCATTGAAATTGTCTTCCCTCTTTAAACATTTTAAACCACCTTCGAGCTGTGCTATATGAAAGAGCAGACTCTCCATAGGCCTCCTGTAATATTGTATAGGCCTCAACTGAAGATTTGTTGAGACGAAAGCAGAATTTCAAGGCCGCATTTTGTTCCTCGCGGTTTACCTCCATTGCAGCGGTAGGCGATACTGAACATGTCTGAACTTGCCTGGTTCTCACAGGCGGGAACCAGGATTAGCAACAATCAAACTACTACGACCTGTTTGTTTCACATTAGGCTAAGAGAATATAATAAGATTGTATTTTAGTGCAAAAAATTATGACCGTAAAAATTATGATCATTCTTTATTGAACAGCCCTCGTATTTTAATATGTGGTAGGTATTTGATTCTGTTTTATAAAATTATTGTACTCACCAGACAATAATTTTATTATTATAGTTCATTTTGGTTCTGTTTACTTTTAAATGATGTATTATATTAAGCCCAGACTACACAGTAGGCATGATTTAAAAAAAAAACGAAATTCTTTAATTTCGTTAGCTTTACACTTTCGATTTCCAGAGCTCTTTTGTAATCTTATTCGTACACAAATTCCTCATGTATGTTTGTATTTTCATCCATTAAATATTTTGTTGCTGACAGTCGAAAAGGTTATAGGTGTTTTCGAGTTCTCTGTGATTTTGTGCTTAGTTTGAATCAAATTACACTTTCAAAAAGGAATAAAGTGCAGTACTGTATTTCTACTGTCGACTGTGGCTTTTCTTGAAAGTACTATAAGTAAGACAAGAATTTACAAGTCGTAGAAACGTTTCAAAGAGGCGTTTCGTTGAGCCGCTGAAGACGGCGACCGCTGTTGACGACCTCGCACATCAATTACTGATGAAAATGTGACAGAAATAAACAAAATGTTTAGGCGAATAGACTAAACTATAACTATTAACTAGACGTTGATTAGAATTATGGCAAAACGATTCATGGAAATTATATCACGATAATGCTTCCGCTCACACTGCAATGCTTATTCGTGATGTTTTGTCAAAAAAACAACATCGTTAAATTGTCTCAGCCACCGTACTCGCCGAACATGGCTTCCTGCGACTTCTTTCCATTCTCGATGCTGAAGAGAACCATCAATGGACGTCATATTGCCAACACTGATAAGATAAAGTAGAGTCGCTGAAAAATTCAACACCATAACGAAAAGTGAGTTCCAGAAGTGCTTCCAAAGTTAAGAAAAAGTGTTGGTACAATTGTATTATATGTGAGGGGGATTACATTGAAGTTGATGTTGAAGAATAAATATTGTTTACGAAGAAAACGTAATTTTTTATCACACCTCGTACAGTTGCATGCCAAGTAGCTCTTCTTTAAGGGAATTGGTTTAGTAGACCGTTATTACACACCACATAAGTGCAATAATGAGAAAGCACTTCATTTCACCCGAATTCAAGATAAGGTAAACGAGGGCAATTCGAATTTTAATACTACTTGGATTAGTTTGACAAAATCTGCTCCTTAAAGAATGGCAGTGTATTGTTGAGTTGGCACGACCTTTGTGGGTGAAGTTATCTACCTGAGACAGTTAAGTGTATAATATATTGTGTTTGTTCAGTCTGAGACATTGGGATTCTTTTTCGGAAAGGAGGTATGTAATTGCTCCATTTCTAGTATTTTGTTATTTTTTAAGTTCATTTAAGATAGATTTATAACGAATGTGCATTAAAATTGCTCCAGAAACTTTTAAAGACTTTCTTACATCCATAGTCCTTCGCGCACTTTCTTCTCGGGCAGCAAGCCAGGTGAAAAGACGATTAGATATCGACGTTTCAGGAGTGTGCATCTCTCCCTTCATCAGGATATTTATAAAATGTTATAACCACAAATGAAACACTGGATATAACACAACTATAAACAAAGACAAGACACTATCAAAATTCGCATTACTGAACAAAAGACTGTTTTCAATAAACTAAATGCCAGGTCAGGAGATGGCGTGAGTATAGAAAATTGTGTCAAAGAAACTTAACTACTTAACTTGATTATCAAGCTGTATTGATCTTTACTTCTTAGTTTGACGGATTTCCATTTTAAGGCCGGTTTCCAAGAGGAACTGAACTGAAATCCAGCATCACGATTAAGGATGCTCCTTTCAGAGGAAATCGCCAAAGCCTCCCTAATTCTCCACTCCCAGTAACTGTCGCATTTTGTCAAGATGGTCGTCTCCCGAAAATTGACTCTATGGTCATTATCAAAACAATGCTCTGCCAGCCCAGACTTCTCAGGTTGTATTAAACGAATGCTACGTTCACGCTCGATTATTCTGGTAGGGATGGTCCTTCTGGTTTGTCCTATATACGGTGTCCAACATTCACGGGGAATGCGGTACACTCCCGGAACTTGGAAGTCCAGTTTGTCTTTCACTGGTCTCAACAGATGTTTAATCTTCCGAGGTGGCTTGTGGATGGTCCTGATGTTGTATTTGGCAAGAATTCTGCCGATTCTGCGGATAGATTGCCGGTAAATGGAATGCAGGCTGTAGCGGTAGGCTTATCTGACGCTTGCTGTATTACAGATTTCCTTTTCTAGCTTTGGTGATCGAGGCTTCAACGTCATTTTCGGAGTAGCCGTTTTGACGGAAAGTGAGTCTCAGATGCTGTAATTCTTGTTTTAAGTGGCTGGGATCAGAGATGGACAAATCTCTGTGGGTCAGTGTATTGAGAACTCCGAGTCGTTGAGACTTATGATGGAAACTATGAGCGTTCAGATAGAGATCGGTGTATGTAGGCTTGCGGTATACAGTATGTCCCAGTCTACCGTTGCTGTTTTTTGAAACAAGAACGTCCAGGAATGGAAGAGTTCCATCCCTCTCCACTTCCATGGTAAACTGTATTTGGGGTCGAAGGCTTTTTAGATGCTCAAGAAAGCTAGGCAACGTGTCTGATCCATGTGGCATATATACAAAATTATCGTCCACGTATCTATAGAAATGAGATGGTTTAAGTATAGCTGTGGCAAGTATTTCATTTTCTAGGTGTTCCATTTAGAAATTAGCTATAGTTGGTAACAAAGGGGAGCCTATTGCTACTCCGTCTACTTGTTTATAGAAAGTGTACGTCAGGGTATATCGCCAGGAAAGCTTCAGGTCTTATTTTATAATCCTTCTCGTTGTTATGATAATTACTTAATCAGTGCTGCAAACAGACACATATAAATACCGCTTACAACAATGGACGAAACGGATTAAGGTAATACGGGGGATTCAATTTTGTATTTTTGTTTTATTTACGTCTTTCAATGTTAATTCATATCGGACGATGAATGACTTGGGTAAAATGATGTTTAAATGAGCCCAGAAAAATGGAGAATGATACCACGAAATCTGGTATGGCGCTGTGGGAAAGAAGCAATTCAGATGTGGAAAATGTGTGAGATGCATAAAGATATTGTGACTTTGTGGGTTCGTAGAATTAAAAGTCCGAGTTGCAGATATTCCAAATGTTCTTTATTTCCGTAGAAATAAACTGTTCAATTCTCAAGTAACAACATTACGTCACATACACAACACAATCTACCAAGGTCGATGAGCACACAAACAGCGTTCTGATTACATCTGTTTACATCAGTCCTGTTACAACATCTGTTTGCTTCTGTTTACGATTGACTCTTGGCGAGTCATCGCTCACTTAAATACCTCACTGGTAATTTCTAGGCTGTTCTAAAACAAATCACAAACCGAATAATCTCTATCAATCAAGAAGTCACTAGACATTTGCAGTTATCTGTGTCGGTAAGTCTTTTATCTCCGGCGCTATATTTATCTGCTTATGCAAGCTCTTTATCTCCGTGAAACACTATCCGTCTGTTGTATATTTGCGCCGAACCTTTTATGCCCGTCACGGCAACAATATGAATACAAAAGTGTAGAAATGTGTTTTGTTCTCATGACTACTAATGTATTGAAATTGTACGTTCCACCGTTTGTCTTTCTATTCCTATTCGTCCTCCAGGTATGGTAGGTTAGAATTAGTTTCTGCTCGGAATACAAATGATTACGGAAGCATACAGTAAATTCTTTATCGAATAACTTAGCTTTTAACATAACAGAATGTCTAGTCATCAGTATAAGGTAAAAGATTTCAAATCTATGTGACAAATAAGGCTTTTGTGAAAGATTTTCAAAATATTTATCCGATTCACCCACGATTACCTTATACGTTTCGTTTATTATGAAAGTATTTTAAGTATATGTCATTGTAAACTTAAGCGTTAGAGATATCTTTAGCCCGCCTCGGTAGCGTAGATGGTAGCGTATCTGCCTCACGTTTAAGAGGTCCCGAGTTCAAATCTCGGTTCAGGATGAGTTACCTGGATAAGGTTTTTTCCGGGTTTTTCCCTTATCCTGATAGACGAATGTCGGGTAACTCTGAGCTCCATGGATCCCGAACTCATTTGAGTATCATATCACCCATTTCATTCAGCGTCCGATATGACTTAACATTGGAGGACGTAAATTACAACAACAAAAAATGAGACATCTTTAAGAAAAGAAAATTTTCGAAACATTTTTCAATTTTCTAAAAATAGGCTCCAAAAACCTGTTTGGATGAATTTGGGACAACCGAATACAAATAATCTTACGACATAAATAGGTAAAACTCGTTGAAGTATACATACAACTTAACTATATAACGTTTGTTTAGATAACTTTTTGCGAAATACTCCTTGTTGCTGATTCGAATTTTGAAACATTTATTACGTTCTTTCTAACTGTTCTGACCAAGCAAAGAAATTGAACGTTAAAGCGGTCCTATATTGACCAGCTTTTAAAAGATTTGATTATTGCTTATGCGTACTGTACACTCGCATCACTGAGTTATGTAATAATGTCATTTTCTCAAACCTTTATTAAGCTGAAAGTATAAACTTTCGTGAGAGTAGTGTACTGAAGAATGGCCAGAGCGGCTAATGAGAATTTATTATATTCAATTTGTGTTAAAGCCAAGCGATTAATACTTTATATTTCAAGACATCTTTGCACATATTTGAATATTTTTGCAGGTGATCGTGTCTAATATGCGCTCTTTCTTTGCTGAACTGTTGACATTTTGACCTGGAATCCGGCCAAATTTTGCCAGAGACACGTCACCACTAGACATAGCATTAGGACCGTGATACATATTTCATTTCTATAATATAAGGCAACATAAAGGTTAAGTACATGATGTTATTTACTTAACGTGATTAGGGACTTCCGTGTGGTAGTAGCAGTGAGCCGGAACGAAAATGATACGCTACGCTGGAATGACGTCTCAAAACCATACATCATCCCGTGCCTGAGTACCGCCCTCTTTCAGAATCACGGTAATTAAACACGTCTGTCGACAACTGTGACCTACCAGTCCATTAGAACTGCTTAATATTACAATTTTATCTCACGTGATATAGATATGATATGTCTACAGCACGCAACTTTAAAAGGCTGAAAATACGCCCTATTACTCAAGTAGGCATATACACTGAGAAAACGATTGAAAGTATTAAATTAAAGGGACATTTAAGTGGAAATACTAAATTGCTCATTTTTAAAGTTAGAGTTTCCAAGTTTTGAGTCTTTGCTTCAGTATATTCTTAATATATCTCAAACAGAGCACAGTCTTTAGTTTAAGTTTAAAAAATTATATATTTTCAAAATTTTCTGGCATTTACATGTTTAACAATCAATACCTAAACAAAATCCAGGTCACATTATACAATAAAAGTACTAAAGAATTTATATACAAAATTTAATAACAATCTGAATGCAAGGTAATTTTATTGGAAGGAAAAATTTGTTTTTTAGAAACGATGTTATTAAAATTTAATGAATATTGTGACTTCATGAGTTGATAGAATCAAAAGTCTTGTTGAAAGAAATTTAAAATGCTCTTTATTGCAGTAAAAAGACGCTTTGTACAAACCTGGCAGCAGCAAAATCACGTAACATACACAAACGCAGTCTTCAAGTTCGTCTCGTTACTCCCGGCACACATAAACAAACGAAATAATTCCCTGCGGTACAGTTCAAACGCACAATTACAACACAGCTGCACAACTGAACTCAACTCAACTAACAACTGACTCCACTCTAACACTTTGCGGGGTTTTTATACCTCCAGTCATTGTTCTAGAATACAGTAGAGCTTCCAAGAAAGATCGCGGAACTATCCAGACATCACTCTATTTCTCTCTGTTTCTTTCTCTCTTTTGGCAAGCGTTCAGCGCGCGCGCCGCTATCTGTCTCTTTCTTTCCTGCTCACGCGTGACTGGCACTGGCTTGTCGCAGCTCCAACGAAACAATGCGATCGGTCACAATATTAAATGCTGATATTTTAAAAATTTACTAAAAATTACGGCTTTTTAAATGGAGAAAGGAGGGAAGAATTCTTTTTGTTAATGAGAATAAATCACTAATGCGGATTATCCCTTAATAATTCTCGGTAGTGGAGGGGTTTCAACCCTTTTAGCTGATGTGGTGCTAGCACTCGTGGTACTTCTAACGTTAAAGTCTGTTTAGTTAACATGTGTGCACGTCGGCCTCTGCCTTTGACGAACCCTTATAATCGTTTTACAAGACAGATCCTCCTTCTCGCAGTCATTGCTGCAAGGTTGCCACCTTTCTCGATACGTCATGGGTATCGTATGAGGTTTCGTCTAAATAAATTATCTTATGTCCATTACTACGAAACTTCCTTAATCTTGACAAATATATATAGTTGTGAAGCGCTCATAAGGGAAATCACAAATTTCTTGCAAATGTGCAACCAATTCGTCTATGGTGGGCGCTCTCCCTTTTGCATAGAATCTATAAATTTCTCGACGAATTAAATCGCATGTGAAATTATCTACTTTAAAGAAACGTTTCCTTTTGTTTTCGCACTTGATCGGCGTCTTTGGTATTCCATTCGTCACAATAGTTCTTACTGTATTTCTGTGAATACCCAGCATTTCTCATCAGGTTCATTGCAGCACCCTTTACCAAGATTATTTTATCAGCACCTATTTATGTGTGTTCAAAACAAGCGCTTGAATTTGCTTAGAAACAGTTCCCGCTAAAACTTTTTTTTTTTTTTTTTTTTTTTTGGCTTTTCCAGTAATATAATTCGGCCCAGTTATTCACACTGTCTTCACTTTGATTATTTTCACGTGACTGAAGGTAATCTACTACTTCATTTGCATTTACCACTGCATTTTTCCTCCCGCGGTCTCCACATAGTAACACACAACGAATTCCTGCACGTAATGAAACAGATCAACAGAAAGTTGGAACTTTGGCAACTGAGACTCCACGTGGAGTAGACATGCGACTGTCACTTCGAGAAAATCAGGGTTGCTATTGGTCCTCAACGACAGTGTTCCATTTCTGAAGTGTGGAGATAGATTTATAACGGTCATTAGTGGGTGGTCGGGTCAGGTTCCTTTGACTCCGAAATGCGCACCCGTTAACTAGACAGACTTTAATAGAAGCATGTTAGACCAAACATTCGAGCCCCTCCCGTAGAGAACTTGTTTGGATTGGGTTGGTCTCGACGGGCAGTATTTTCCGATACACATGGGTATTTACTACGTCCGGCTGGTGAGGTTGGGAAGCTTACGATAAAGAATCGTCTGTGCTAGTCTGCACAGCTAGTAGCATGGTGCTTGTTATTCTTACTGTATGATTTGACACGTATTAGTGACATTAGCCCGTAACCGGTATGGTGCAGTGTTTGTAACACAGATGGTATGGTGGGGTCAAGAGGACCTTATTTCATTTTTGACAATTATGGATGCTGAGGGATGATAAATTTTAATAAACTAAACACAAATGTAATATTCATATATATTTAGAGATTAATTAGGCATAAACTACATTGTAAGCCTCTGCAAGCATGTCTACGTTGTCGTTTCTTTTACCATATATGTAATATTCATTAGTCAAATGATGATAGTTTTAAGAATCAGCTATTGTGAATCAAATTACATGCTTTACTCTGGAAAGAAAGTTTGAAGTATAAAATTAAAGATGAATAGTAACTAGTAAAAGTGTTTAAAAATGAAATGGATATAGCAACTGAACAAAACCACAGTAGGTGTTTACAAGCAATCATCGCAAATACTTCTTGCGCATTCGCTAAATATTGGTGTACGACAAGATACACAACATACTTTTGTTTTCCTATCTTTAGTTCTAGGACACCCTGTACATCTAACCGGTTTTGTAATTACTCCTAATTGTTTGGGGAATAGGCCTTTGAGCATCCTGACAATGTTATTTCTTAACCCTCGAGGGAGGTGTGGAATACTCATCCTTCTCTGTAGAAGTGGTTCAACTAGCTGCCATGACAGAGACTTGGTTAACTCGAAGCGTGATTCTTTATGTTTTCCATTAATGATAAATATATAACAAATGCGTTGAGCATGGAAATGTTCAGCATTGTGTAGAAAATCGCAAGAGGCAACCTTCCACAGCGTCTATTGGTCGCATAAACAGTGCATTTTTCATCAATGCAGCTATTCCTTCTTTTAAGGCACTGTAGTATTCAATTATCTCAGGTTTCTTTGTTTCCTGGTTCACTAAAGACTGTAGTTCATCGAAGATACCAAAAGCGCTACTTTTTTTGGTTTTGGTACATAGGAGACCAATGTTAAATTGTCTCCAAATAGAAACAATGAAGATCCAGGTTTCCTGGCTTTGGATGGCAAAAACTCGTTTGGAATTTCTTTCTTGTTTTCCTTTAAGTTTCCCACATATGTAAGACCCCTCTTCCTTAGTTCATTAACAAGTTCGGTGCAACATAATGCATTTTGTTTGCGTAAACTGTTGACATTTCCTCCTGAAACATACCGCAATACGATATGATATACTTACGTTATCAGTATAGTGGGGTAACCCTGACCCCACTAAGGAGAACAACTGCTAACGATGTGTACGCACCCTTTTCACCACAACCTCAACGCTTAACAACTCAAAGTATACTGCCTGAAAGGTACTGAGAGCCGCAGTGCCACACTGCGGAGGAAATTAGTATAATATGGTATAAAGTCTGTCTAGTCAACGGGTGTGCAGTTCGGACTCAAAGGAACCTGACCCTCCCGCCCACTAATGACCGTCATAAATCTATCTCCACACTTCAGAAATGGAATACTGTCGTTGAGGACCAATAGCAACCCTGATTTTCTTGAAATGACTGTCGCATGTTTACTCCACGTGGAGTCTCAGTTGCCAAAGTTCCAACTTCCAGTTGGTCTGTTTCATTACGTGCAGAAATTCGTTGTGTGTCACGATGTGGAGACAGTGGGAGTAAAATGCAGTGATAAATGCAAATGAAGTAGTAGATAACTTTCAGTCAAGTGAAAATAATCAAAGTGATAACGTCCGTTTACTTAACGCATGTGCAGTTCCGAGTCAAAGGAACCTGAGCCGCCCGCCCACTAATGACCGTCATAAATCTATCTCCACACTTCAGAAATGGAACACTGGCGTTGGGGACCAATAGCAACCCCGCTTTTCTGAAAATGACAGTTGCATGTCTACTCCGCGTTGAGTCTCAGTTGCCAAAGTTCCAACTTCCAGTTGTTCTGTTTCATTAGGTGCAAGACGGTGATGTTAAAATATTGCAACCTTGTAGAGAGGACCGTCAGGAGGAGGGTCCATGTTGTAAAACGATTATGAGGGTTCCTCAAAGAAAGCGGCCGCCGTGCACTTGCGTTGAGTAGACAGACTTTAACAGTGTGAATAACTGCGCCGAGTTATGTTACTGGAAAAGCCTCAAAAAAACAAAGTTATAACGGGAACTCTTTCTAAGCAAATTCAAGCGCTTGTTTTGAACACATATAATATGTGCTGAAAAATAATCTTGGTAAGGGGTCGTGCAATGAATCTGATGATAAATTCTGGATATTCACAGAAATACACTAAGACATATTGTGACGAAAGGAATGCCAAAGACACCGATCAGTGTGAAAACAAAAGGAAACGTTTCTCTAAAGCAGATAATTTCACATGCGATTTAATTCGCTGAGAAATTTATAGATTCTATGCAAGAGGAAGAGCGCCCACCTTAGACGAATTGGTTGCATATTTGCGAGAAATTTGTGATTTTCCTTATGGTCACTGCACTTTGCGCGGTCTCCTAAAGGAGCTGGGTTTCAAATACCACACTTTGAATAAGATAAGGGTTATTATGGAATCCAGTAGAATTGTAGCTTGGCGATATATATATTTGTCAAAACTAAGGAAGTTTCGCAGTAATGGACATAGAATAATTTATTTAGACGAAACCTCGTACGATACCCATGACGTATCGAGAAAAATGGCAACCTTGCAGAACGGTCTGGGAGAAGGAGGGCCTGTGTTGTAAAACGATTATAAGGGTTCGTCAAAGGAGTCGGCCGACGGGCACACAAGTTAACTAACAGACTTTACAATTTTAGCCGGGGTCCTCCTGACCCCACCATACCGGTTACGGGTTAACCTATTAAACTCGAAAGAGTTGAGATTTTTAGGAAAACTAGGTATTGCCTTACTGAAAATAGCCACGTAGTTTACTTCGGTACCTCCTACTCAAACGGAGTCCCGATCTCTCTTAAACTTCCTCCTTAAAATTATAATGAAACTTCTAAGATCTTCCATTTCATCAGTTCTGGCCATTCCATGACAAACGAAGACAGACTGGGGTAGAGAGAAATCTATGTCTGTGTATGTGTGTGCGTGCTTGTGTCTCTAAAGCTCAGCTATTGTCTTCAGATCATCAGCATGTTTTTTATTATTATATACCAACTACCAATTTTAGTACCTTTTTCTAACATCGCTGAGGTTATTCTTATGACAATAGACAACAAACAATTCCTTAAGGTGCTCTGGTGGTAAACTTCTGTTCTCTGTGAGAATTAATGTCAAGAACAACCTCTCAACATCTGATGAAAGTAATTTTTGTAGCAATAATTACTCATAATCATAAGTGAGCTTGCTGCACTTGCTATTATTCTTCAAGAGTCACTCCTTTCACTGCCTCGGTGACAATACAGAAGGCTAAGAGGTAGTCAAATGTTTTAAAAGCTGGCGAAATCCCTTAACAAAAACCCTTACCTGCGGTTAAAACCTTAATAGGTGGTCACGCAGCAGAAACCTTCGGGCTGCATAGAGCAAGCCAGCACCATGGACGGATGGATTGGAAATTCCATTCACTTTGCATGACCAAGAGATAAAAAGTGAATAACGTATTCATATTTGTGAAACGTATAAATATAGCAAAATTGAAACAAATAACAAGGATAATATCGAAAATTTTTAGCTCAAAAAAGGAAGAAGAAAGAAGAAACATAAATCGCCTTTAAGAAATCTACATTTCCGGTGTAGAAAAGTCTAATCTCTTACGGTTTACTATTATGCAACAGTGATCTGGAATGAACAGGATTTCAGAAAATTCAAGATACAAATTCAATTTGTCACAAAAAAAATGTTAAACATATAGTATTTTAATCAGACTAGTTATAGTCATTTTGAGAAAACCAAACTATTCGAATTTTTATTTTTATATTTCTAATTTAACGTCCTCCAAAGTTCAGTGACGTCGAACAATGAATGAAATGATGCTCAAATAAGCCCAGGATCCATAGAGCTTAGAGCTACCAGACACAGAAAGAACCTAATTTAGATAACTTATCCTGACCGAAATTCGAACTTGGACCTCTTGAACGTGAGGCAGACACGCTACCACCTACGTTACAGAGATGGAGCTGTCTGTGTGTGTAGAGTGAACAGCTTGGCACACAAAGATTTTCAAGAAAATCCCTTAAATGCAACCTACGCTTTATTTGAAATATTTCTATAAATATATATTTTCTACCTTAAAAATGGCTCTAACGAGCTTTAAAAATATCATACATTAAAGATACTAAGTGTACATCTTTTATTTTCTTGGAATATCCTGTGAAATCCTGTACATTCGTAAGGGAATTTGTATCATCTTAATAACTTAAAGTGAAAAGCGTAACACATATGGATCTCCTTAGAATACAAAATGTATTTCATGTATCTTGTTTGTGTGGCATTTGCCATTTCTAAGATATTCGTCATGGATAGTTTGAATGGCCTCAATACAGCTGTGCATGTCGAATGGACCACGAGTATGCCCGAGGAATATAAATGTAACATGCCATACATTCGATATTACGCCTCCAATAAAGCAAAACTATGGTATACTTCAGTGTATTCCACCATCCGTATTCAAAGATCCATTACATGACATTAAAGTCTGTTCTTTACGTGGTATCTCTTAATTATCACGGGCTCAATAGCTACTGTCGTGACAAAGGTTATTATTGATGAAAAGGGTTCCTTATTTAACTTGATCATTTATGCCTATATATTTAAAGACAATTACCAGGTTTATATTACTTTTTGTGTAATTCATGTCCTCCAACGTAAAGTCATATGGGACGATGAATGAAATGGATGAAATGATGCTCAAATGAGCCCGGAGTCCATAGAGCTTAGAGGTACCTGACATAAGTCTTTCAGGATAAGGGAAAACTCCGGAAAATACCTTATCCAGGTAACTCACCCTGATCTAGGTTCGAACTTGGTACCTCTTGAACGTGAGGTAGACACGCTACCATCTACGCTACCGAGGCGGGCAGGTTTATATTACAATAGCCATATTAAAATAGCACGTAACTTTAAAGGCTGTGTTAATGGAGCAAAGCCACTAATATGAATATTAATGGAGAATATGAAATGAAATGAAAAATGAACTGAAAATATTTTCTCACAGCAGAGAAAATTCACCTTAAAATAGGGTATCTAAATCTTCTTCTTCTTCTTCTTCTTCTTCTTCTTCTTCTTCTTCTTCTTCTTCTTCTTCTTCTTCTTCTTCTTCTTCTTCTTCTTCTTCTTCTTCTTCTTCTTCTTCTTCTTCTTCTTCTTCTTCTTCTTCTTCTTCTTCTTCTTCTTCTTCTTCTTCTTCTTCTTCTTCTTCTTCTTCTTCTTCTTCTTCTTCTTCTTCTTCTTCTTCTTCTTCTTCTTCTTCTTCTTCTTCTTCTTCTTCTTCTTCTTCTTCTTCTTCTTCTTCTTCATCATCTTCATCTTCTTCATCTTCTTCATCTTCATCTTCTTCATCTTCTTCATCTTCATCTTCTTCATCTTCTTCATCTTCTTCTTCTTCTATATCTTCTTCTTCTTCTTCTATATCTTCTTCTTCTTCTTCATCTTCATCTTCATCTTCATCTTCTTCATCTTCTTCATCTTCTTCTTCTTCTTCTTCTTCATCTTCTTCTTCTTCTTCTTCTTCTTCTTCTAAAACCTTGCTCCTTTTTTTGTAATTTACATTCTCCAACGTTAAGTCATATCGGACGATGAATGGAATGGGTGAAATGATGCTCAAATAAGTCCAGGGTCACTAGAGCTTGGAGTTACCCGAAATTCGTCTTTCAGGATAAGGGAAAACCCCGGAAAAACCTTATCCCCGACCGAGATTCGAACTTGGGACCTCTTGAACGTGAGACAGACATGATACCACCTGCGCCACCGAGGCGGGCTCCATCTTGCAAGGATTGGCTCTAGGGAGAGACGAGCTCTTGCCTCATATTAGTAAATAATTTCACACTCTTGATAGTGCCTTCATGAACACTTTTTCACAGAGAAAATTAAGAATTTACATGTGGAAAATTAGCTAGAATTTGCTCTGCCAACTAGTGAAGAACATGTGCTAAACAAGTCATATGAACTGTCTAACAAAATATGAGCAAATCTTTAATAGCCTTAAGCATGAAAGCTGCTGCAGCTGTAATATTTCCAAGAGTTCTTCCTCATTTTCGCTTATATCGTCCATTATTTCTGGTATTACCTGAAGAAAATTATTTTATTAAAAATTAGTATAGATTAGGGGTGTTATTTAGAATTTTCTTAAGGAGAACAAGTATAAAAAAGCGCTTTTGATCATAAGCTAAATAAATCTAACTCCGTAGCGCTACAGGCCATATATAATTTTGCTTCCATTTGAAAATACTTTTATAGAATACATTTAAAACCTTTAAACAATTTATGAGGTTTATAAAGCTCTAAATATCGGGGATGAAATGGGAGTATTGATAAACAAACTAATATAATTAAATTCACGCTTCATAAACTTTGTCAAGGTAGATATACCTTATTGTAGATTCATCAGGAAGTTTTCTCTCGGAATATTTCTCCTCGAAATTTCTAAATTATATGCCATTGCCATCATTTCCACATGTGCTTGCAGTAAATGCTGCTGGTAAGGTTGTTTGGATCTTGGAGACTGGCATTTATATAAGCAAATGTTTGTAGACGTGATGTAATCTATAATTTTTTATTGCATGGCACTTATAACAATGGAATAAAATAATATCGGTTTATTTTAGTTAAATGAAGCTAACAATCGCTAATTCAAAATTCACAGTGATGTTTAAAATATTCTGAAAGTACAAAAATAAAACTTACATGGAAAGATAGAGTCAGACAAAAAATTCAATGCCATAGCCGGGATTTGAACCACGGATCTGCTGGTTGCTGTCCAGCCGCTCTAACCCTTGAGCTACTATGTCCAACTTGCCGACATGACATTAAATTCTCCAACTGACTCGTGTTTTTCCCGGTAAGCCACTTAGGAGTTCTCATAAACACATGAGACAACTACCTTAATGGCGACTTACTACATGTAAGTACTTTAAGGCCCGGGTTTTATAGTTAACCACTATTAGGTCAATTAATGGAAATTAACTGTTCTTTCACACTGGGCGTGTGTAGGCTAAATTGTGGAAAGATAGAGTCAGACTGAAACATTCACTGCCATAGCCGGGATTTGAACCACGGATCTTCTGGTCTCCGTCCAGCCGCTCTAACGCTTGAGCTACTATGGCCAACGTGCCGACATGACATACACGAGTCAGTTGGAGAATTTCATGTCATGTCGGCACGTTGGCCATAGTAGCTCAAGGGTTAGAGCGGCTGTACGGCAACCAGAAGATCCGTGGTTCAAATTCCGCTATGTTAAAATCAAATTAAAACAAATTCTCATTTTAAAATTAACAAGTTTAAAGGGAATCGATGTTATATTAATAATAAATATTCACGACATTGAATTGGCATTGAATTTTTCTGTCTGACTCTATCTTTCCATACTTTATCCTACACACGGTAATTGTGAAAGAATAATTAATCTCCATTAAAACTTAGTGTTTTCCACATAGTAAAATTGGCACATTGCTATACTTCCATTTATTATTAAGAGTAGAATTTCTGTCATTTCGCCATTCAATTTTCATCCATTCAACTAGGCTTTGTTGCTCTTCTTCTTCGGCATTGTAATATCCCTTTTCCTACTGCTCACACTTTAGAAATTACAATTAGCAGCACAATTTTGACAAGTACAAAAGTTAAGTGAAAATGATTCCTTTTAACACTTGGAGATACTTTGTTGCGGCAATATTAATACGACGGTGGGCCAAAAAGTAATGCCTCCTATTTTTTCCCCTTAAATAAGTAAGTTATGTGAAAGCTTTGATTTTGGCGCAATTCCTCAAACCTTCTTCTCCAATCCCCATGCAGTAGTAACTTCCTAAGTCAACAGGTGGCAGCACTGCATTCTCTTGCAAAATGACTGACATCGACATTCGTATTAGACAGCGTTCTGTGATTGAACTTTTGACTGCGGAAGGTGAAACGCCAATTCGCATTCACGAAAGGCTAAACAATGAGTATGGTGATGCAACGGTGGATGTCAGCACTGTTAGACGATGTGTTCGTCGCTGTAACGAAGCTGAAGGGCAAACACCATTGGCAGATGTAAAGTGAAGCGTCATGGCAGTGACTGCAGCGACTCCATGCAACATTCAGCGAGTCGATGGCATCATACGTGGTGATCGCCGGGTAACAACAGGTGAATTGTGTCGCATTACCTCCCTCAGTAAAGGCAGTATGATGACAATTATTCAACAACTGGGTTTTTCAAAAGTTTGTTCACGTTGGGTATCAAGAATGTTAACCGCCCAAAACAAAGAAATAAGGAAAACAATGGTCTCCGCTTCAATTTGGAGGGAGGGGAGTTTCTGGAAAAATAAATTGTTACTGGAGACGAAACGTGGGTTCATTTTTTTGAACCTGAATCAAAGAGGCAGTCAATGGAATAGCATCACACAACGTCACCGAAAAAAAAATTCATAACTCAGCGGTCGGCACGGAAAGTTATGGCGACAGTGTTTTGGGATGCAGAGGGTGTGCTTATGATTGATATTCTGGAGCAGGGATGCACAATAAATTCTGCCCAATCCGTCAGAACTCTCATGAAGCTGAAAGCACGTCTTCGCCGAGTTCGCCCAACAAAAACTATGGCGGATGTTCTTCTTTTGCATGACAATGCAAGACCTCACACCAGCCGTTACACCACTGCAGAAATTGAGAAATTGGGATGGCAAGTCTTATCTCAACTCCCATACAGCCCTGACCTGGCACCATCAGACTTCCATCTGTTCGGGCCACTAAAGGAAGCTCATCGTGGGATTCATTTTGAAGATGAGGAGGCTGTGAAAACGTCCGTGTGTCAATAGCTTAGGAAGCAAGACCGTGTGTTTTGCCACACTGGAATACATGCCCTAGTTAAAAGCTGGACCAAAACTGTGGAAAAGGACAGAGATTATATTGAATAGTGAAAAATTAATCGTCAATGTTGTAGTTTTCAATCTGTGTAAATTGGATTGAATTTTCTTGGCAATTAAAAGAGAAAAAAATAGGAGGCATTACTTTCTGATCCACTCTCGTACAAACCGTATCGAGTTTTATTCTGCAACGCCCACACCGAACTTTAAAGATTTTCCGATTGATTGTTGAACGCTATCTAAACTGTTAAGCGTCATATTTTTGTGTCAGGAAGAGCTCGTTGTTGAAAGTTATGTTCTCATTTTTGGGTGACCTTTTATGGATTTAGAAACACGATACCTAAGTCCTACACAAGCAGAACAATAAGAGAGATTTTCTCGTATTTTTCTCTTCTTAAAATATCGGGGTGTAATAAATGTGAGAATTTTTGCCCATAAAGTAAAATGCATGCATTTATATACACTAAAAAACTTCCTTACAGTGTGGAATAAATGTATTACTTACTTGCATACTTTTAACTATCAAGGAGTAAAACATGCAAATATGCAAAAACCTGAGTTCTAATTATCATTTAGAATTTAGTGTTCATTGCGTATGGACCAGGAAGAATTTCATCATATGTAACATACAGGCAGCAGGCACTACCAGGTCTTCAAGGATGCTTATATAACCGAATTACCATTTGTATTATGTGTAATTGTATGTGCATTTGCTGTAATAAATATACATTTTGAATGTCAAGTAATCGCAAAGTTATTACGTACGTTTGTTGGACCAGGGAAAATTATACGACTTCAACTTTGGGAAGTAGACTAGAATAGCCGTATGTAATAAATCCCAAATTGTAATGCGATTATAAAAGGAAGATAATCAATTTTAATATAAATAAAAGTCAGTGTGTGTATGTTTGTGTGTTCGTTATAGTCGTCCGCACCGTGGAAACGATCTCGACCAAATTTGGCACAGGTAATCTTGGACTAAAGGCGATAAAACTAATTTTTTGCACTCAGATGCCTTTTTCTATTTTATACAAGTTATCCTTTTAAATACTATTCCTATAGCTATGAGGTAAACATTATTTTATGTAAACTTCAGTGATTAGTATTAGAATTAGGACTACTCGGAGGGGATTCAGCACCAAAACCTGTGATTTATTGTACCTAAGCCCCAAGTGGGGCATCCGCAATAGGAAGTATGAGGTGAGAGGAGACAGACGGCTACCGACCCAAGGAGTTAAAACTGTTGTTATGAAATGCCTTTGAAATACCATTCTCTTTATACGACCAGTAATAAAAAATGAATAATGACTTCCTATTTGAGAAAAGAATAACTATTGGAAAATACAGACAGTAAATATATGTGCATAAAACATTATTTTACATAAATTGTGTGCTTTAATAATGCACGAGAGAGATATTTTGTGTAGTAAAAGTTTGTCCTTGTACGGTTTATAAGCTATGTAAAAGTTATCCAGAATATGATGGTGGTGATATAATAATAATAATAATAATAATAATAATAATAATAATAATAATAATAATAATAATAATAATAATAATAATAATAATAATAATAATAATAATAATAATAATAATAATAAT
This sequence comes from Mantis religiosa, assembly GCA_030765055.1. Classification (NCBI taxonomy): domain Eukaryota; kingdom Metazoa; phylum Arthropoda; class Insecta; order Mantodea; family Mantidae; genus Mantis; species Mantis religiosa. Next base: position 89,167,134 of record CM060952.1, read on the forward strand.
AATAATAATAATAATAATAATAATAATAATAATAATAATAATAATAATAATAATAATAATAATAATAATAATAATAATAATAATAATAATAATAATAATAATAATAATAATAATAATAATAATAATAATAATAATAATAATAATAATAATAATAATAATAATAATAATAATAATAATAATAATAATAATAATAATAATAATAATAATAATAATAATAATAATAATAATAATAATAATAATAATAATAATAATAATAATAATAATAATAATAATAATAATAATAATAATAATAATAATAATAATAATAATAATAATAATAATAATAATAATAATAATAATAATAATAATAATAATAATAATAATAATAATAATAATAATAATAATAATAATAATAATAATAATAGTAATAATAGTAATAATAATAGTAGTAATAATAGTAATAATAATAGTAATAATAATAGTAATAATAATAGTAATAATAGTAGTAATAATAATAGTAATAATAGTAGTAATAATAGTAATAATAATAATAGTAATAATAATAGTAATAATAATAGTAATAATAATAGTAATAATAATAATAATAATAGTAATAATAATAATAATAATAATAATAATAATAATAATAATAATAATAATAATAATAATAATAATAATAATAATAATAATAATAATAATAATAATAATAATAATAATAATAATAATAATAATAATAATAATAATAATAATAATAATAATAATAATAATAATAATAATAATAATAATAATAATAATAATAATAATAATAATAATAATAATAATAATAATAATAATAATAATAATAATAATAATAATAATAATAATAATAATAATAATAATAATAATAATAATAATAATAATAATAATAATAATAATAATAATAATAATAATAATAATAATAATATTAATAATATTAATAATAACAATAATAATATTAATAATAATAATAATAGTAATAGTAATAATAGTAATAATAGTAATAGTAATAATAGTAATAATAGTAATAATAGTAATAATAGTAATAATAGTAATAATAGTAATAATAGTAATAATAGTAATAATAGTAATAATAGTAATAATAGTAATAATAGTAATAATAGTAATAGTAATAATAGTAATAGTAATAATAGTAATAGTAATAATAGTAATAATAGTAATAGTAATAATAGTAATAATAGTAATAATAGTAATAGTAGTAATAGTAATAATAGTAATAGTAATAATAGTAATAGCAATAATAGTAATAGTAATAATAGTAATAGTAATAATAGTAATAGTAATAATAGTAATAGTAATAATAGTAATAGTAATAATAGTAATAGTAATAATAGTAATAGTAATAATAGTAATAGTAATAATAGTAATAATAATAATAATAATAATAATAATAATAATAGTAATAATAGTAATAATAATAATAATAATAATAATAATAATAATAATAATAATAATAATAATAATAATAATAATAATAATAATAATAATAATAATAATAATAATAATAATAATAATAATAATAATAATAATAATAATAATAATAATAATAATAATAATAATAATAATAATAATAATAATAATAATAATAATAATAATAATAATAATAATAATAATAATAATAATAATAATAATAATAATAATAATAATAATAATAATAATAATAATAATAATAATAATAATAATAATAATAATAATAATAATAATAATAATAATAATGCTCAATTATATGATGAAATATGTACATCACCGGTAACACCGACCTTTTTTCCACTGCACTCGAATGTCACTAAGCACAACCTACAATGACAGTGCGGAACTAATCACGTGCGTTGGACTCGGAAGTTTAGCCGTTCCTGTTATAGGAATAGTACTCTCAGGCTCCGCTGTGTGGCGCTCATTCAAGAAGGTTTGTGGTTTGTTAAAACGAAGGGCGAAGCAGGTCAGCACAACTTTCAGAGATAGCGCTGTTTGCGTTTGTAATCACTGCAGTGTTAAATTTCTTCATATTTATTGCTTAGTACGCCAAAAAATGCGTACTGTTACATTAATCTATTCCAAAATTATTGTTGGTTTACACATCTAATAAGCACAACCTACAATGACTGTGCGGAACTAATCACGTGCGTTGGACTCGGAAGTTTAGCCGTTCCTGTTCTAGGAATAGTACTTTCGGGCTCCGCTGTGTGGCGCTCATTCAGGAAGGTTTGTGGTTTGTTAAAACGAAGGGCGAAGCAGTTCAGCACAACTTTCAGAGATAGCGCTGCGTGCGTTTGTAATCACTGCAGTGTTAAATTTCTTCGTATTTATTGCTTTGTACGCCAAAAAATGCGTACTGTTACATTAATCTATCCCAAAATTATTGTTGGTTTACACATCTAATAATATCTGGGCAAATAATAACGATATAATAAAATTCGGAGCAATACGCTACTTGGTTTCTAGGAAGAGTTGACTGTTAATACCTAAATAAATATGAAGAAATTCAACTCTTCAGCATCGCTTCTCGGCCTATTAAGGCTAAGATCAAAGTGTAGTATCTGTTCTTATCAGCTTAATATCTGGTAGTCCCCTATAGGGGACTGGATTATTAAACTGATTTTTGGAATAAGACAGAGGTTAGAAGCTTGCTTCGCCTCTGTCGCGGGTTGTCCTGGCATTGCAGTGCCGCCAGGAATAGCCCATCATAATAAATCAAACATAATCCTGTTCCCAATGCATTCGCAGATTGCAGCTGGGCAGCCCAACTACCCCCTGGAAGGAAACCCCATCCGCTTAAGTCACCTTGGCATCACCCAAAGACAGGATGTGATTCTGTTCTCTTTGCAGGAACAAAAAGTACAAAATTAATAACAAGACCCATTAGTTTGCTTCCAACACTGAGCAAACTGATGAAGGAACTTATTCTAAGTCGATTAAGAACTATCCTAAATCGACACAAAATTGTCAGAGCGGAGCAATTCTGCATTCGCCTTCAGCATTCCTCTCAACACCAACTGCTTCGTCTGGTCGATGAAGCTTACACAGGTTTTAACAGGAAACAGTTCGTTTCAGCACTACTCCTAAATATCACCAGAGCATTCGACAGCGTATGGCACGAAGGCTTACTGTCCCGTCTTATCACCTGATTAACCCCTTCCTACTTAATGCATCTCATTCACTCCTACCTCACTGACAGAACCTTTGATGTCTCCCACGACGGAATCCTATTTTCATCTTATCCCATCAGAGCTGGCATTCCGCAAGGTAGTGTCCTGGCACCCACTCTTTTCCTTCTATACACCAACACCCCACCATCCCTGCCACGCTGCTCGCTGTATCTCTTTGTTGACGATACAGCTGTCACCTCCACGTCATCAGAGCTCAACCTCTGCGCTTGCAGGATTTAAAAATATGCCGACCTCCTCCGCACCTGGTTTAAACTTTCGCGCCTATGCGTCCACCCACAGAAGAACCAGGCCATCACCTTCTCTTGAAGACGAATAGTGGACCTTCCACCAATTCGCCTAGTTGGTGAGGACATCCATTGGAAAACCTACGTTAAATATCTTGGTGCTTTACTCGAATTCAAATTGGCGTGGAGAGACCACATTACATATGTGGCTAATAAAGTTTGCAAAAGAATGGACATGCTCTACCCCCTCTATAACCGACGATCGGTGAAATCTCTGCCTAAAAACTACTTCTGTATAAGCAAGTACTCCTACCAGCCATCACATTCGCCAGTTAAATATGGGGAGTAGCAGCCAAATCTCACCTACACCGCCTTGAAATTCTACAATCCTGATTCCTCCGCATTGACACAGATTCCCCTTGGTATAACCCCAATTTATTTATCAGACGAGACCTACTTATCCCCACAATAACAGACTACATCCATACCATTTCACGTTCCTTCTATCAAAACCTCTGCCACAACTTCAACTCCCTCATCCGCGGTCTAGGTGAGTACGACATCGATCCTGGAGAGCGCTACAGACGCCTAGGCACATAAAATAACACATCAAATGGCTTATATATAACTTCAGCTCCATCTTCTGCCGCATATTATCCTTCCTTACAAAACACTTCACTGCCAGTACAGGGCCCAGCCCTGATCTGGCTTGAGTCCGAAGATATGACATCCAGATCTTCAATGTACAGTCACGATGGATGGAAGTTTAGCCGAAGTTTTCCTCGAGCAAATATCGAGTTACCATGAAATTGACAAATGAGTTACCGAAAAACATATCAATTTAAGGTTCTCTCATAGGTAGCTAAATGTTTACACACACGTGTCTAAATCCATACCTTTGTATCTGGCTAGCTGTTCTCGGTAGTAAAAAAACTGCATGGAAAGCAGAATTAATAATTTTGGCTTCATATTCAAAGAAACATTTATTTTTCGTGTAAATATCCATTTAAATTTTATGCACGTCATTTTTCTATATTTATCTGCAGATCAGGAGCAGGTCTTCCGATGTATTTCAGTTCTATGTTGTCTAATAATGATAATGTAGAAAATTGCGACATTAAAGGCAGAAATTATCACATCGCAACACTCACACAGTCAAGAGCTTTTGGTATACCCACCGGAAGCAACTTTTGTTTTAATCGTTCTGCTACACAAACTAGGTAACATTATAAAGCAAGATTAATTTAATTTTAAGTATAAACAATGGAAAATTATGAATTTGATATAAAAAAAAATTTCCACTAACTTTTATACTTGATAAGTGACTTATCAAGTATAGTATAGAAATCTTTGTGTGAGCACCATTGGTACTTCTAGTTAGCATGTGCTGCCAACGGTAGGCGTGCCAGCAACTAACCAACACGGATTTCTCCTATTCGTTCGCCGCTCCAATCCTGTGACTTTGCGGAGAATTGCGTAATTTCGTGCCAGACTCGATATATCACGGGTACATAGCATAGTAATATAAGTATTCTATCTGAGGACTTATAGTGTGAAACTACTTCTATGGTTTTCAGTGTCTTGAACAGTTGTAAGGTTGATCACAAATAATTTAATGTCGTATTTCCGCCCATTTTTAAGTCAGTGCCAAGGAATGGAGGCACTATTCCTCTGTCTTAGTTGTGATTTTAAAGCAACTAAAAAAATATGTGCAATGTTTACACGTAGAAAAACACAGTTATGGTTATGAAAGATGATGATGACATTAAGAAACAGTCTCTCTCACACCTTGAAAAAGAAATCATGTTAACAAGAGGAGAGAAGCTGTGTAGGACCTCCCACTGACTTGTCCACGACCTGCTACAGACCAAATGGGGAAGATCACGTAGCCAAACTGTGTTGTAGACGTGACTGCTGCAAACAACACAATACGTGTCAATAAATTGCTGGTTCACATTCGGACATAGTATACGGTCTGCATGCACAGTCCTCGTAACTAAATGCGAGGTCCATTACTGGAGGCAAATAAACCAGTAGAAAACATTAGGTTTATTACAACTGTGTTAAACTCATTTTGGTATACTACCTTCACATGAGTATCTCTGCTTATTACCCTACAAGTTATTCATATAAAACCTTACTTTCTATTAAAATAGTTATATCTTCATTATATATTGATTACGTATAGCCGAGGTGTGTGTTCTTATAACGCTTCTATTCCCTTGCAACATTTCTATCAAGCTCACCCACCTTTGACACAAAACAAAAATTACTGAATAACTCACAGTTCTACACAGTTTCTCACGGTTAATTATTTGATTTTATATAATGCCTACAAAAGTATATACCATCAAACACTATTAATATAAAAATAACTCTAATGCTTTCAGAGCCTCACAAAAATTAATGAGACAGTTCAAAAGCACACTAGGCCAACTTTAAACATTTTGAAAGAGAAGTGGATTCTTTATCATCAAGTGAAAAATCGTGATTCATGCGTCAAATTTGACAACGTAATATAGTGACTTTAGTGTAGTGGTCACGTAAATGATAAAAGAGCCCTAATTTATATAATGTTTGTCCTTTCCTTAAGTGTTCCAATCTTACAGGAGTATGTTACTGTCAACGTACCGTAGCATCTAACACTTGGTGGACACACATTAGGATCCATTTCAGTGACTCATAGCAACTTAAAGTTTCATCGTAATTACAGAGGCAATTACTTGAACTGTAAAGCTTTTGATATTTCAAACGTTATAAGAATTAATTCTTCTTAGATTCTAGTGCTAAGATCAGGAATATATTTGAACATTTACCAAAATATTTTGTACAACTTTTAACAATTGTTTTATATTGCAAGAAAAACCAGATTCCTTGAATGAGCTTCTTAATGTCATTTGATTTGCAGTACATATAACCGCGGAAACTGGCACAACCTTTATCAAAACTAAACTAACCTTTAATTGCATACATTATTTTGCTACATATGCCGCTGTTGCTGTACTTTCTAAACCGATTTTCATACCGCTATCTGAGATGTTTGATTGGAATAGCCATGGTTGTTAAAGCGATAGACAATGGACTGGCCATTCATTCAAAGTCAAACGTCCTGAGTTCGAATCTCGGCAGCTGCAGTCAAATGTGCCTATGGTAAAGGACGGGAAGAAACCACGTAAAATAATCGGTGTGGTGGCACGCGTCGATGTTGACGGGGTACCATTTGACTGCAGTAGCTATGATTTTGCAAAACGTAATTGAAAACATACAATAATATTTACAACATAAGAGGCTAAAATTATTTTTACAATACTATGATAACAAAAGAACAGACTAAAACATTTTTCAAGCTGAATACAGCCTAATGTACCGTCCTCCACAGGAGAGAAAGTCTCCGGGGCCTGAGACGCAGGGGGATTGCAGAAGGTTCCCACATTCTCCCTGGACAGGTTTATGACACCCCATATCAGTAAAGTTACAGATCATTCAAAAGCTCCTGTGTAAGATAGCACATTCCTTTCAGGGACCTTCTTTGCGTTGCTGCATATCTGCTACAGCATGCATTTAAGGGTCAAATTAGCAGTGTATTTCTGTCTCCTAAACAGTCGGTAACTCCGTTTAAATGATTTATTTATTAGCTTCCATTAATTTATCAGTCATTTAACTGTATTGTATATCCTCACCCCACCCACAGTAACTTGAGACAAACATCATATAGTTCACCATTGTAGCACCCAGGAGTAGATTAATCAAAGACGAAGACAAATAAATGACACAAAAAGTGCCTCAAAAGAAAGTGAGAAAGAGAAAAAGAAAGAATGAAAGAAAAAAGACAACGAAAGAGAGACAGAACAGAAAGAAAAGGGCAGAAAGCAATTAAGAGAGAAAGAAATAAAAAAGGAAAGAAGGAAAGAAAAAGGACAGAATGACAGATAGAAACAAATAAAGAAAAAGGAAAGAAAGAAAGAAAGAAAGAAAGAAAGAAAGAAAGAAACGCAAAACGAGAGAAAGAAAGGCAGAAGGAAAGAAGGAAAGAGCGACAGAATGATAGAAAACAGTAGATAAGCAAGAGAATAAGATAGAAAAGGAGGAGAAAAAGAGAATGAAACTAAGAATGAGAAAAAGAGAGATACTGAGAAAGAGAGAAAGAAAGAGAGGAGAGAGAAATAAAGAGAGAAGGGGAGAATGAAAGGGAGAAAAGGAGAAAGAAAAAGCGAAAAAGAAACAAAGATAAATAGGAGAAGAAACCAAGAAATAAAAGAATTTGAAAAGAAAAAAGGAAGGGAGGAAGGGAGGAAGTGAGGAAGTGAGGAAGGGAGGAAGGGAGGAAGGGAGGAAGGGAGGAAGAGAGGAAGGGAGGAAGGGAGGAAGGGAGGAAGGGTGGAAGGGAGGAAGGAAGGAAGGAAGTAAGGAAGGAAGGAAGTAAGGAAGGAAGGAAGGAAGGAATTGTGATTCCCAGTTGAGAACAGTATATTTATAAAGGGAAATACAGTCCCCTATGGTTTTCCAATACAAGATTGCCTAGGGACAAACCAAAGTTAAGACTCATGTCAAGTGAACTATAAATTACAAACAACATAGTACAAATGAGATTAGAATATTACGCAACAAAATCAGTTAGAACGTACTGTGATAAGAAATAGATGACAGTTAATCTAGTTCTCCTTAGTTTCTCTACTACGTAGGTATAGCAGGTAGAGGAAATACTGTATTACACTCAAAAATTAGATGTCAGTGGTCCCATAAACCCAAAAACAACATTTTTAGAAAAAGGTCTGTGTGTGTGTTGTGTGTGTGTGTGTGTGTGTGTGTGTGTGTGTGTGTGTGTGTGTGTGTGTGTGTGTGTGTGTGTGTGTGTGTGTGTGTGTGTCTTTCCAAAATCGAATAAATACCAAAACTTCAGCTTTGCATCTTTCAAGGATGCGATACGAAGAAAATAATCCAAATTATCCTTTACATTTGTAGGTTTTACGAAAATGTTTGGTTCTCTCAAAATGGCTTTATCGATTTTGATTAAAGTATCATATATTTATGACATATTCATATGAATTTTCTGAAAATGTTCTCCGTTCTTTTCACTCTGGATAGCCTTTGCATTACTGGTGAACTGACAAAATTTTACTACACAAAAGTGTAGTAGATCTTGTTAAACCACACAATTTATATCTGATTCATTTTATTTGTGGCATGAACTATTTCCGAAGTATTTCTTCTTATTTGCTTGAAATTTGCAATACGTTTTTCGAATGCAATGTTGTTAGTGTTCTTTATTATCCTCGCCAGGCAAAGTTGTTGTGTACCTGGATTGATATGAAGTAGATAGAGAAATAGGAATAGCAGAGAAAGTCCTGTGAGGTGCAAGAAGTTGCAAGAAGAATGTGGTAGTAACTATTACTTTGTGACTCGCTTCTTAAGTGTGAAGTGGATGCCACCACACACGCCTGCGCCTGAACTAAACTTCTAATCCCTTTGCTAACGACGGTAAATGGGAAATTAAACTGAGTTAATTAAAGAATGTGAGGGCAGTGAAATTACACGGGAGATGGCCCATTAAAGAAAACTGCACTGTAGATGGAGATTAGATGAGAAAAATAAAGCGTGAAAATCTTAACAGAGCAGGGCAGTAATGAGGGTGCCTGATGACGTAATCGGGCGCGCCCAAGGTGAGGAGGTTCTATATTGTCATCGCAGAGCTTGTGGGACGGACCAGTGGGAGTTTGGGGCACACAGCCTCCAGGGCACGTGATTATATCTACTTGCTACACTCAAGTCTGCTCAGACCTTTTGTTTGTCCTCGGAGGCTGAATCTATGTCCCTAGATTGAACACGTATTTGGACCTCTATGCTACAGTAAAACCTGCTTAAAGCGGACACCTTATATGCCGGAAACCTGGAAAAATGGAAAATAAATTTCGGAGCGAAACTATTTCCGATGTAAAATTATACTCTAATCCGAAAAACTGCCTAACGTGGTAAAGAAAACTTTTGCAAAAATAACCTGATTAAAACGGATTAGTTTATGTGTAATGGGCTAAAACGTACTTATTTTAAAAGGTGCAATAATTTTGAGTGTGACTGTGCTTGCACCGAAATTCCATAAACCATAAAGTCATAAACTGTAATACTTTGAGGAAAAGGGAAAACAAACTATTAGCTTTCTCAACTCTCTTCCAATACACGTGGTAATTTGTAGTGTGTTCATTTTCAGTTTCGTTGTCACAAGTGATCAAGTAAGAGTGGAAGAAAACTGTGAACTTTGGTGATTTTGAAAAACATAGTTTGTATGCACACAAATCCAGTAAAATGAACTCTAAACAAAATAAATTTTTCTCCGTAGGAGGTTATTGAAGAACAAGAAAAGAACAAACGTTCAGCTAAGGAATTAACTGTATTGTTTAAAATGGAGAAAACTCAGATTTATAAGATTTTCAAAAAATTAAATTTAAAGACGAGTGGTTAAAGGGAACAGCAGGGCATGTAATATACATCACAAAAGCTACAGAGTATGTCGAGATAAATCGCGTTGTTCTCGAGTGATTTGTTAATGCGCGCGCTTTAGGAGTTCCCATTTCTGGACCATTGCAAGAAAATTAGGCAAAGACAATTTCAGAACTTGTGATAGATGGCTCGTTGAGTTTCAAACATAACATTGTTTGGAATGCTGTGTGTAGTGAAACAAATGATGTTGATATGCAGACAGTAACAGTTGGAAATAGAAAATTGAAAACAGACAAACTAGGGGATAGATTACAATTATTGTATGCAAGTTGAAAATATAGCCTATTATTATTATGATTATTATGATTATTATGATTATTACGATTATGATTATTATTACTATTACTATTACTATTATTACTATTACTATTATTACTATTATTATTACTATTATTATTACTATTATTATTACTATTATTATTACTATTATTATTACTATTATTATTACTATTATTATTACTATTATTATTACTATTACTATTACTATTACTATTACTATTACTATTACTATTACTATTACTATTACTATTACTATTACTATTACTATTACTATTACTATTATTATTATTATTATTATTATTATTATTATTATTATTATTATTATTATTATTATTATTATTATTATTATTATTATTATTATTATTATTATTATTATTATTATTATTATTATTATTATTATTATTATTATTATTATTATTATTATTATTATTATTATTATTATTATTATTATTATTATTATTATTATTATTATTATTATCATCATCATCATCATTATTATTATTATTATTATCATTATGCCCTATTCAAATGTGTGATCTCTGCAAAGAAAAGTCCTATACATAAACCGCAACCCAGAAATGTATTACATAGGGCATTCCCTTCAAGATTGGTGCAGTTTTTCGTGAGCCCAAACTTGGAATATATAACATTAATCCACCCTTCACTGAACTGTTCACCACAAATGATAAATTTGGTTTTTATTTTCTGTTTCATTGCATTTCTTCCAAACGTGTTCGCTTTCTCATAACTTGGACTTTCTCTTGAGCTGAAGTCCATATTTCACACCATTCTCGACGCCATTTTCGAATGTCGAATTTTACACTGCTATTGTTAGCGAGTGGCCAGATTCTGTGAATAATAATTTGTTTGTTACTTTATCTACAAAGAACACCATTGCGTTTTTTGCAATTTCCTCTCTTTTTATCCATTTCTATATGGAACTAAGGACAGACTCATTACTAGAGAGATAGGCCTAAGACTTCCTCAATAATTCAATAAAAATTGCATACCTTTATATATATATAGTTTAAATTTATTTTTGGTTATGCTTTCATTAAAGAATTTTACACAGATTACGTTTTGGCTGTTCAAAACCAACCGCCAGTTTATTGTCCGAACCCAACCGCAAAGGAAAACAGTGTCCTACATTTTGCGCGTTTGAATTAAAGTTAGTTCAATTCCACAATTTAGACAGTACGAGATAATTTATCTGTCAATGTAAAGCAAACTTACTACATACCCGTCTTCATAACGCTCAAACAACAAAAAGTACGACGAATCTGCCGGCCTGCGTAGCCATGGTCGCTAAAGCGTATGTCTCCAGCGTTCCACCGCGTAGAGGGTCGCGGGTACGAATCCCACCCTGGGCATGGTTGATATGTATAGGGTATATGTGTGAAACTATAGCAAACAGATAGTAAAATAAACCGTAACAATAAATAAACGGTTAAATAAGAAAAGAAATATATATATATATATGTATCCTTAGATATATATTTTTTATAAAACAAAATTACAAACAACGCCCTCTCTCAACTGAATAACACTATCAGTCACTTAAAGGATGCAGAGGGATCTACCTGTCATTTGATAGGTGCTGCCACATATTTGTAGTGGGGAAAAATGAACTGTCCGAAACCAGCATCTGTCCGATATCATACGACCTGCCCCTATGTCGGGACAGCGTTACCCAAACGAAATGTTGAATCTTCTGAGTACGCGATACGAAGATTTTGAAGAAAATAACCACACCCTAAATTACCCTTTATATGGGAACAAAAAGCTCTTTGGATCTTTATTTGTTTAAAAAACTACTCCAAAAATTTAATTAAGAACTCCATATTTAAAATATTTGCATGACAGATGAAGTTATATATCTTGAATTCCCTGAGAATAGTCGCCAAAGTCTTCTATATTCTAAATGACTTTTGTATACCTAGTAAACCATAAGAAATAGAGAAAATCCTACTACATAAAAGATATCAGTGTATCACCAAAATTCATTTTCACATAATTTATGTTACATGTGTATATATCTACTTCACCCCAGTCCACCACTTTTGTTATTTGTCGCCTAGAGAACAAAAACAAAAAAAAGCAGCGGAAGTTCAAGGGCAGCCGCAGATATCATGAGTCGGAAATACGTGCCTCTTTGTTGTGCTCCGCTTATGTTCCAGACCGTTTGACTTCGGGAAGTCTAGCAGAATCGACCTACAGAATTTTCCATCCAGGCAATTCAAGATACTTCGTTTTCCAGATCATTCTCTCCGCGACCCGCTGATACAGAAGGGAGTACTAAAGGCAGCCTAGCAGTTCAGTTCAGTTGTGTAGTTGTTAGTGGGTCGACAAGTCCAGGCAGTGTTAAAGTGAAGAGTTGTCTGAGAATCGGCAAGCAGTGAATGTCAATGTCAGTCTGTAAACAGTGGGTTTAGTGAGCATCGAGAAGCTACAAGCAGCGCGAGTTGGTGTTGCAATAGAGGCATTCTGCGTAAAGAGACGCGTTTTGTTCTTTGTATTTGTAAAAAGTGAAAGTGATTGTAGGTTAGCATTGGGCTAAAGATTCTAGTGACAAATAACCTGAGTTAGTGCAAATTCATGTGTCCTATTGTGTCACGATAGATACAAGAGATATACAATTCGTCTATTTATATACATTACATACGTTTACTTCATCTTTCTTTAAAGTGACTGAACAATATTGATTCAGCTATCGTAAGTTCAAAATATTTTCATGATAAATGAATTTTCAGAGAATAGCCTCTTAAGTTTTGATCATTCTTAATCACTTTTGCATAACTAGTCAGCTGTAATAGAAAAAGTCATGCTACACAGAAAATGATAATTTCTTAAAGACATTGTTTATTTTATATTTATTCATTGATTCATTATTTATTCATTTATTCACTTATTCACATATACACATATTCACATATTCACTTGTTCACTTGTTCATTCACTTATTATTTATTATCTGTTTACTGTTGAGTTGAGCATTTTCAAAATATTAGTTGCTATTGGTTTACATTTTGAAATACACCTTCCTCAAATGGAAGTTTGTTATTCTTTTGTGCTTTCTCTCTGTATCGGCCATGCAAGTAGAACAGAGATTCATAGCCACCTTCAACTATCGCTTAAGCCAACTGTAAGATTACATCTAAACGTATTTTAAGACATTTTTTATAAATATTTATCTTGATTAACATAAGTAGACAGAGGAATCAGCCTTTGTAAAAATAGTCAGTACAAGAACGAGTACAGAAAGTCATGTAAGTGTAATAACTCAAATATTTTAAGTTAACTTCGTGATTAACAGTGGGCGTATTTTTAACATGGGCGTCAGGAAGTTGTCTGTAATTAATTTATTTACCAACAGAGGACAGCAAGGGCACAGTCTAGCTCAAGAACTGCTGCAAATTGTTTCACTGTATTGTTGTTGATGTAATTCTGCATCTCCCGGCTACATTAATTAACATATATCTCTCTCTCTCCCTGCATATGGGTATTTTTCTATGACATTTAAAATAGCTAGGTTTATTCCTCTTTTTAAAGAGGGTGATTTTAATTTGCCTGTTAATTATGGGCAAAAATTCTTTCGCTCCAAATAAAAACCGAAGTAAATCAAAACTGTAATTAAAAATAAACTTTGTTGCAATGCATTTTGAAAATATGCGTCCTTTGTCACCATTTTTCGAGATATGACTGGATATGGGGCAAAAGCCTAAAGCGCTGCACTCTTTTAACGAAACGAAAGGTGTTTGATTGGGTACAGGGGATCCTAGTTCAATCATTTAAGCTAAAGATAAGAATCACAACGATAATAAATACGCTTCACTTGCATGATTTTCTCTACTCACTCTAGTAAAAGCTATTCTTAAAAATAGTTATTGCTCTATTTCGTTTTAATTGAGACAAATATTTGTATAAATAATAGTATTAGAAATTTCCTTACAGTGGGAATAGGTGAATACCGTAGACTTTAAGTGATGCTCAGATATTTTAAGACTAATCGCTATGTGATTGCTCTTACATGGTAGAGAAAGTGAAAAAAAAAAAAAAAAAATAACGACTTCCTATTCGAGAAAATTATAACTATTTGTTAATTCAAACCAATACATAAATTCTGTGCTTTAAATTGATCCGCTTTTTTGTGTACATAGTGACATCATTTTAATGTATTAAGGTTACGAGTTGTACAAGCCATTTGGATTGGATAACGGTATGAAGGAGATTCGGCACCAGTCTTGATCTATTGTACCTATCCCTGAAACGAGGCATCGCCGGGAGGAAGGATGAAGCGAGAGGAGACAGAGCGTGGCCGTCCAGTGCAGAGGACAGGGTCTCTACATTTTACCAGTTGGAAACTCCCCGGCAGCACAGCACAACCGGCAGCTCACGCGACTGCTTCCGGAAACCATCTACCAGAGCGGACTCGGAGACCGGAGACCTTCCTACCGGAGGAGGAAGTTTTTCTCAGAGCATATCATCCTGCCATGCACCGCCGACATTTATACACTGAATGAGAGCCCCAGATGGACCTTCATAATGAAGATGAAATGGAGGGACAGGAAATTCGGAGAATGTACGAGGACTGTTCAATAAAGAACGATCACAATTTTTTGACAACGTGACATCATGATTTTGATGGTCATTCTCAAGATACTCTCCCCTAAATGCGATGCACTTGTCCCAGTGTTTCTGCCAGACTTCAAAGACATGCTGGAAACAGTTTTTTAGAGATCCTTCAAAATCGCTTCCGCAGCCCTCACCACTGCTTCTGATGATGGATAATGCCTCCCACAAAGGCGTTTCTTCAAGTTAGGGAATAGCTAAACGTCACATGGGACTAAATCCGGACTATAGGGAGGGTGAGGGCTGCACTTTACTTTGATTTTTGCAAGATATTCAGAAACAACATTGGCAATATGCGGCCGAGCATTATCGTGGTGCAGCATCCAGGCTGCTTCAAGGAAATGTCTTTTGCTCCTGATATGGACTTGCAATGTTTTCAGGACATCCCTGTAGTATTCTCCAGTTACTGATATGTGTGCAGGCACAACAGTCAGATAAACCATTCCATGAAAATCAAAGAATTATGAAGGAGCACTTCACACTGAGCTTTGCTGTTTGCTCTCAGGATCAAAATGATGTAGCCAAGTTTCATCAGCAGTAATTACGTTAGAAAGAAACTCCGGATCTTCCCCTAACATCAACTTTAACTGTATGTTACTTCCATTGCAGCGGTATGCGATACTGAACACGTCTGAATTTGCCTGGTTCTCACAGGCGGGAACCAGCAGTACCAACAATGACACTACTATGGCGTGTTTGTTTCATATTAAGCTAACAGAATATAATAAGATTGAATTTTATCGCACAAAATTATGTCCGTAAAAAATTATGGTCTCTTTATTGAACAGCCCCCTTAATTAAACTATCCAGCATTCACTTGGCGACCGGGAAAAAGTACCCTATAAAGGCCCATGGGTTAGGTAGATCGGTCACCGGAATCGAACCTGGACTTCTCGAATGCGCCACAGACGAAACCGCCTGAGCAATCCTGCTTGGTTCAAAAGTCATTTAGAATGAACGTAATTCAATCTAGTTTTAATTAGTAAGTGATATCGCAAAATAAATGAAATGATATTTAAATGATCCTAGGGTATACAAAGCTTAGAGTCCTCAAATATCTTTAAGGATGAAAGAACATACCTTGAGCAGATAACTCACCGTGACCAAGATCCGAACTTACGATCTCTTGAACGTGAGGCAGTCACGCTACCACCTACGCCATTGAGGCGAGCTCAGAATCCATTTTAGAAAATTGTAAATACATATTTCACTTATCATTAAAGTATAAATATGTGATACAGTAATTAAAATATGCACTTAAAATCTTTTTTTTGAGAAAATTCACATTTTAGAAAATGTATCCATATAAAGGTTAATTTACAATGGAGGTTTGATTCGCACCCTTGGAGCATTTTTTAATTAGTCGTTCACAGGCGCACGCTCTAATTTTTTTTCTGATTCCAGGAAATTTCAAAACGAGTTTTTGAGGTGCAATATTTAGTGGAATAAAAATTATTCTCTCTTACTGTATGTAGTACAAAAAGTAAAACTAAATGTGTTCCTATTTCAGACTATAAGAGAAGAGTCTTCCTGTAGCATCAGCTCCCATATCTACCGTAGTCAATAGCTTGAATTGACACTTCACTTATAGTTTACCTATAAGTTGCATATAACAAACATATTGACTAAATGTCGAAACAGAATTCATATAAAGATATGGGGTTTTTGAAAAATACGTTCAAACATTAAACCGCTGTTCAACGTAGAGCCATTTCGTATACGACACCATGCACAACATTGTGCAGATAATGTCTTGGAATTTTAGCGGTATCTTGTGAAATTTCATCTTTCAGCTGCAAAAACGTCTTTTGATGTGTAGATAATTCTATCTTTAAGGCAACTTCACAACCGAAAGTTGTTCAAGTGCCTACTAATGCCTAGACTGAGGACTCGTGCTATGGAAAACATAATCTTCATGCAATATGGTGCTCAATCTCATATCTGCACCCCTGCAAAACAATCGAACAGCTGTTTGGCAATCTGTCATTCCTTTTTTCTTTCTCGTTCTGTTTCATACAAAGAAAACTAATTTTAAGGGGAGCCGGAACAGCCAATCTTACCAATGTTAAAATGAAAGCTTTCTGGTGCGCTTAACTCAAGAACCAGTGGACGCATCAATTTGAAACTCTTACTTGTTATTTTACAACACTTTCACAATTATTAAAGATAATAGTATTATTTTGGAGTTTTAATAAAGGATGTGTGATTTTTAAATAAATATCTTGAATTTACTTCTAAAAATATTCAACATTCATTTTTTAAATTAAATTTTCATATAGCTTTCTACAATTACCTTTAGAAACCAGTTTAAGTATTGCTTTAAATTCAGAAAAAATGTACAGTTGTAGCTGCAGTAGTTTTATAGTTGAGTGCACCAACAATTTAAAAAATATAAAACAGAGGAAAACAGCATTAAAGTTTTGCTATATTGGAACTACACCTCGGAATTTCCCCAGATCTATATTCTGCATCGTTTTCATCATCAGCATCCTTTCTCTTTCGTTTTTCATTCTTTCTCTTTTTCCTAGAATCCATGGCCACTTGCTCTATGGTATTATTATCTATTTTGTTAAATTTGGCGGGAAAGAGCTGGTAAATTGAGAACAGCAGCCAATGTCTTACCTGAGACAATGTCTTCCAGAGACTTACACTCTATGCCCTATTTCTTATGTGAGGCAAACATTAAAGGAGATTATCATCAACGACTGGAAAGAATACTGGTTAAAAAGTGATTATGGTACTTTGTCTAAGGATTTATATTTCCCAACAGTTTCTGACAGACATAAATTTAAATTCGTTAATCCTATGTTTTCACCCAATTCTTAACTGAACATAGCAAATTTTCAGCTTACTTGTTTCGATTCAAAATCAAATCCACATCTGATTGTTTTTGTGGAAATCATCTTTAAGATGTCCCTTAGATTTTATTTGATTGCCCGTTTTTCTGTTTTGAACGATACAAACTTGAATTATTGCTTCAATCCTTAGGTTACACTTTCTCAAAACCACTTACACATATTCTGATGAATTACAGAACTTATCAATATTTCATGGCTTTCTTAAACAAAATACTTCTTAAGCTAAATGACTCATCTTGATGTTAACTGTTCGTCAGCTTGATATTGAATTTTGTTATGTTTTTTGTAAATTGTATTATATTCATAAGTTTGTAAACTGTATTACTAGTATACCTTTGGGTAAAATAGGAATAAAAATTGGATACTAAATGTCTTACCTGCCTCAATTCCCTTTGCCAATGCTTCTCAAGCCATAAGCAAACATTGCATTCACTTCTACACCACTTTCAATAGTTCTGGATGTTTCAAATGAATATTCTTTATTACACTTTTGGCAACTGAGTGATAATGTAGCTAATAATACATTTATTTTCTTGGGATCCTCTGATATGACAATTTTTATTTTCACAAAAATTACACTGTACAAACTTCTATATCTACTAACTGAGAACTTGTTGATCTAATATCATTATTTACTTTAGTTAAATTGTCATCACTGCCATTACACAATGAAGAAACCATTTTTTTTTCCTGGAAGAACTAATTTTAACTTCACATTCATCACCAATGTTTGAGGTTGGGTATGACGAAGTCAATATATTGTCATGTGTTACTACACTTTTTCCAATTTAGGGGTTGTAACTCTTTTAGTATGTACCTAATCGGGATTACTTAAACTGTTTATACGGTTCCCATGCCAATTTCTTACACAAAATTATTTCTTCTTCCCATCCTGAGAACAGCACTAGTACTTCAAAACAGACTAAACAAAGCATGGAAGAATTAATATCATATGCACAGATTGATATTAATAGTATAAACAAGGACTTCCCTAGCCCGCCTCGGTAGCGTAGATGGTAGCAAGTCTGCCTCACGTTCAAGAGGTCCCGAGTTCGAATCTCGGTCAGGGTGTTACCTAGATAAGGTTTTTCCGGGGGTTTTCCTTATCCTTCAAGACGAATGTCGGGTAACTCTAAGCTCCATGGATCCTGGACTCATCTGAGCATCACTTCACCCAATTCATTCACCGTCCGATATGACTTAACGTTGGGGCGGACGTAAATTACACAAAAGAAAGGACTTCCTTAATAAGGGTGTGCTCTGGAATCTACCTTCAATAAGGTTACATCCAAGGAGAGAACACAATTAGAAATGTCTAACAGGGGATGTGGTACACTATGCAGCCTTTTCAAAATGGGTCTATTTAGGACTTTTAAAGCGATGAGACAGGAAAATAAATATCGTTATTTGCTTCCACAATCATCAGGGAAGATTATTCTGCAATAACTCATGAAATTTCATGAGAGAATCCCTGGCTCCCCTTAAAGTCATTACATAGCGCTCAGATTTTAACAGATTTTATATAATTTAAATGACTTCCCTATTCCCACTGTCGTACAAGAGGGATTAGAGAAAGTCGTGTGATGTTTTAATTCTTATTTTCTTTTTGTTTTCAACAGTTGTAGCACGCCTGATTGTGGGCTCGTGAACACATCTTCAGCGTATGTTCGACAAAAATATTGAGCATTCTGTAATTGCTACCTGACGTTGAACCCCACGTTTTATGCGTTCTTCCAATACATCTCCTTCCTCCAGGACAACCAACCTCTTATTAAACAACAATTTGCACATTAAAGTATTTGAATCGCTTACATAAAACTTCTAGTTTTATTGCCTCCCGCTCGTTGTTTAGTAATGACTTTCTCTCTTCTTGCAGCGTATGCGCAGTTTGCAAACAGAAACAACGCAACAATTACTTTAAAACACTTAAGAGTTCAATTAAAATTTCTTCGGCTGTAAGAAGATGTAGTTTATTTTATAAAGAAAGCAAGGATGTCCAGAAAGCTCTAAGAGCTCAATAAATTGGATACAAAATTGTATTTAAAAATGCTGTGCTGCATTCGCATGACTTTCTCGACTCATTCTCGTACAAAAATTCTTAAACTGTTCATTCCTCGTTCTACTTCGTGTTAATAGAGATAAATGTTTGTTAGAACTTGTGATTTATCAACATTTTCCTTGCAGGCAGAGCGGGAATATTAGAAAGCAATAGGTTTAAGTGATAGTCATATCATTTAAGAGCTGGTCTATAAGTAATGGCTTTGAAATTTTGTTCTCTTTGTAAGAACAGGATAAAAAAATCAGTAATAACATCTCATTTCAGAAAAAAAAAAACATATTTTGGAAGTTTCAAAACAAAACTAGGAATAACTCGGAAATGGTTAATTCTAAAAATGAATTATTTAACATAAAATGTGTATTTTACCAGGGCTATATATTCTACTTATTAAGATTCTGTCGTCATTTACGCTTACCAGTTATACTAGAACGATTGTGTGTGTGTGTGTGTGTGTGTGTGTGTGTGTGTGTGTGTTTGTGTGTGCGTGTATGTGTGTGTGTGTGTGTGTGTGTGTGTGTGTGTGTGTGTGTGTGTGTGTGTGTGTGTGTGTGTGTGTGTGTTAATTTACGTCCTCCAACGTTGCCGTATCGGACAGTGAATGTAATGATGCTCAAATGAGTCGAGGTCCATAGAGCTTAGAGTTACAAGACATTTGTCTCTCACAGTAACTGAAAATCCGAGAAAGAAAACCTTATCCAGATAACTCATCCTGACCGAGATTCGAACTCGGGACCTCTTGAACGTGAGGTAGACACACTACCATCTACGCTACAGAGGCGGGCTCAGAGATCGTTGCGGAAGTTCTTATATAAATATTCTTTATTCTTTATATAAATATATTTTATTCGTGATATACATATCTTAGATTTATGCCTTTTTGTTAAAAATCTTTATGATCAATTTTAAACTACTTTAGGATAGTGACAGTACCTTCGAGGGATGAGGGAGGGAGAGCTTCTATGGCATCGACACTGCACCACGTAATTTCAGGCGAGCCATTCTTCCTCGTCTAAGTTTTGCCAGAAATATTACTGTGTTGTCACGTTCACGTGTCATGTAAAGCGTAGGTACATATTGTTTGTATTCAAGATATTCTCGGGAAACAAACCAGGTGAAAAGACGATTAGGAATCGACGTTTCGTGAGCGTACATCGCTCTCATCATCAGGATATTTATAACCAATGTTATAAACACTAATGCCGGATTTCACCAACAAATGTTAAGACTTAACACGAGTTTAGCAATAGTTAAAACAAAAATTGCATTTCACCAACAAGTGTTAGCGTAACACATTTGTTAAATCTCATGTTAAACTAACACGCCGAATTTCTAATGTTAAGTCCATAACAATTGTAAATAGTCAAGATGGCGAGACATCAACTCAGCTGTTGATGTCGATTTGCTATATTTAAGACCGTCTAAATGGCATTCATAATAGAGTACGGCCTATGAGGAGAAATGATTTTGGGGAACTATCCGAAGAAAACTGTTTTACGGAGGCATAACTGTCGAAACTTGTTGCTATGAAGGTTACTGCGGAAGTACAAGAGAGTTTGGAACATGCATCGAAAGCAATATGGCGATCTCGCCTTTGCTTCAAGTATTAATAACCTCGCGATTTTATAATTCACTGAATTATGTGGATAATACATTGTCCACCTCCCGTCTTGAAACGTGTAAGGCACTTGTTCTTCGCACCTCGTTTTAAATTTACGTAATAATGAGTTAGAATATACATCGAAAGGAATATGCCGATCTCGCCTTTGCTTCAAGTATTAATAACTTTGCGATTTTATAATTCACTGAATTATGTGTATAATACATTGTTCACCTCCCGTCTTGAAACGTTTAAGGCACTTGTTCTTCGCATCTCGTTTTAAATTTACGTAATACTGACAAGTTGTTTGGTGCTTGTAGTAGTGACACATGCATTTGAATTAAATTCGTTTCCAATATTTTCCCCGCGACATCTTTCTCTTTTACATTCACTGCATCCGTCCTCTTATTTTCCACGATTTCCTTACACTTCGTCACCATTTCAATTAACAATTCTTTCTCCGTCGATGAGAAATTTGTCTCACGGCTTTATTTATGATTTTGTTCATCCGCCATTTGTGCAGACGAAAATGAAAACAAAAATGCATCGGAGTACGTTCAGAAAATCATCCATAGCCTTCTATAGCTGTGATATTCACAAGTTTCTTGGCGTTAACACATGTTTGTTAACATTTTAAGAAAACAGGTGGGTGAAATGCAAGAAATTTAACATTAGTTTTAGCGCTGTGACAATTGTTACGTTACATTTGTTAACGTCGATTTTAACATCTGTTGGTGCAATTGGGAATAAATATATACAACACAAAACTCAACAAAGACAAAACACTACCAAAACTCGCATCACTGAACAAAAGACTGTTTCCAGTAAATTAAATGCCAGGTCAGAATATAACGTGAGTGTAGAAAACTAATTAGGTCAGAAAAACTAGTTACTTAACTTGATGAATAATCTGTATAGATCTGTACTTATTTAGCCATTTTTAAGGTTGGTTTCCAAGAGAAGCTGAACTTAAATCCAACAACACGGTTAATGCAACAATTAGGAGGCTTTGGCCATTTACTTCGAAAGGAGCACGCTTAATTGATGATGACTCAGTTTCATCTATACATTGCCTTAACAGAGTATCCTTCAAAACGATACGTTCTAACCACCGCGCGGGCCAAGGCGTTCATAAACGGCAACGTCGGTTTCTCCGCCACCACTTCAAAACATGCTTCGCGACATCTGTCAGGATCCTGAAGTAATTTTAATTCTACCGTAGAGACATTTTTAAGAGAACAAATAGCAAGCACTATTCATACAAAGGGTAGTAGGAGAGGATAGATATAATTTTATCCTATATACCTCACATGCTATAGTCTTAACTGAAGTTGCGAGTTAATAAGCTTCAGGCAAATGTAGACGAAAACTATACCCTATCATGATGTCTTTGGAAATATCTGCTTGTACTCGTATTTCTGAGTGCATAACATACCTGAGCTCTGCATTCCTTAAGAATACCAGGTAAATTCCACCACCTCAGACAACCTTAAACATTAGCGAAGTTTCCTCGAACAAGCTGTCAAAACTTATTGCCTCTTAATGAACTTGGTGTAAATGCAAACCAGAGAACAAAACTCAATATAGAAAGGACCTCCGACGCCTTATATTTTTCAAATAAAATTTTTCATAGCTCTATCATTTCTGAAATATTCGTTGCTATACATTCATAGTTTTAAAAGCAATTACAAGATTGAAATGTAATACGTTTAATTCAGTTTCGTTGCCTCAGCGGTAGGTATATATAATAGAAGTATATTAGTATATAAAGAATTAAAGATATAAATGGTTTTTTTTTTTAGTGTAGAATAAGAGATTTTTAAGAAAGGAAAAAGTAATCTGAACTGCTGATTTACATGATTTTCTCTAACGAGTGTCGTTTATTTTTATATAGCGTTAAAATACTATTCTTGCAAAAGCGCTTTCTTCTATCCACTTTACGTTAACTCAAATTATAAACTGGTGGTTACGTGTTGGTCTTCCAAGACTTCGCAAGAAATAAATAGCGACATTACTTTTAAAGGCTTGAAATCTTCAAGTCAATAACGAGGATGTCGTGAAAATAAATGCTGCAGAACATAATGTGACTTTGTGGGTTCGTGAAATGAAAAAGTCCAGTTACACCACTCAAAAATGTTCTTTATTTCCACCGACTTACAGTTAAACTCTTGCCAATTACACAGTATTACGTGCTGCACA
This sequence comes from Mantis religiosa, assembly GCA_030765055.1. Classification (NCBI taxonomy): domain Eukaryota; kingdom Metazoa; phylum Arthropoda; class Insecta; order Mantodea; family Mantidae; genus Mantis; species Mantis religiosa. The sequence goes on from CM060952.1 coordinate 89,190,656, forward strand.
CAATTACAATTCAACCAGTTCGTCCGTTACAATTTCACTTGGCCTCGCGGTTACGTAAGCTCCGGTACACATTCACAGTTACGTACAGTCTTCCGTTGCACAATCTTCTCGTACATTAACACGTCACTGACTAACTCTTACACCAAGAACTGCGACTGTCTCCTCACTCACTAACTGACCAACTCTACTCTACTCTGTCTGTCTGTAACCCCCTTTATATAGGAATATCGCCGACTTCTGGTGTTTACAGGATTGTTCCAGTAACAGAAAGATCGAGAACCAGGTGTAAGGAAACAGACGGCACGAGCATGTTTTTTCTCCCGACCGCCGCCTTGTCACCACAGACGAGGGGGAGGTGTGGCTCACACGGACCTCCCCCAACTCCCGCTCCCAGCTGCTTCACAGGGTGTTCCAGCGCACGCGTTACAATAATTATTTTAAGTAAATTTTAGAAAGAAAAATGTGTTTTGTACACTGTGTTTTTCTTTTTCCGTCTATGCTTTACACCGTATAAAAATTATTCAACATTCTTTTGTAATTAAAAAGAACTCACAGCCTACTTACAGAAAATTCTAAACATAAATCATTAGAACCATTTACAAAGAAAAATTAAATATAAGAAATGTTTACATGTGCAGTTTATTTCGGTAAGTTCTTTTCTTTCTCGTATTGCATCATCACAAGATATCGTCCCAACTTTTATGTTTATCTTATTATTTGATATTACTTGTCGCATTCTATAGGTAAATAATAATTTTGTGCTGCAGCTGCCCCATTACCGACCTCACGTATGTGTCAGAGATGGACTATCATCTAATTTTTAAGGGAGATGATGGGTACAGCATAATGCATACCCATTCGGAATGTTGAGTTTCTTTGCCAGATCGCTGCCTATCGCAACTCCTCACTTTCTTCACGATGCTGAGTGGGCACCAGTCCTATATCAAAGAGTTAATGTCCACACCTGGACCAATTGCTTGGTCAAGTTCACGATCCAGTCCACTGCGCCATGACGCAGTTAATTCTTTAACTGAATGCGAGGATGCAATTGATTTTTGAAAGTTAAGAGTAGTTTGAAATTTGTACTAGCAGCTTAGACTGAATGTTCAAAGTTTTGTCCAAATTGTACATAAGGGTTTAAAAGATATAATTATGCAATATTTTGAACATGCATTTCAAACAGATAAGTTCTACATAAGGGACTGAAAACATGGTAGCTGTTGCTTTTTGGAGTTATCGAGTAACAATTATTGTTTGGTCCTATAGTAGACATAAACGTATTAAGTTTCATCTAGATGGGGGGAAAATTATTATTTAGACGTTTGCTGTTGAAAATAGTAATTGAATACAAGGGTAGATTATCATTTTTGTCACCTTCTAGAATCCAAAAGTAGCGGTTTTATCAAAATCATACCCAAAATATTACGTAATAGAAACTTCAGTTAAACATGAATGAATACCATATGAACATGTAACATGTGTCAAAATTTTGAAATTATAAAATATTTTAAATAATACTTTGATAAAAATATTTTAGCTCTGGAATTACTCCTTTGAACTAAAATTCATTAAAACGTTATAATTGCAACAAAAATAGGCACCTGCCTTTGTAGTGTGGTGCTAGCATATGTGCCTCATATTCAGAAAGTCCCGAGTTCAAATCTCGGTCATGGTGAATTATCTGCATAAGTTTTTTACGGCTTTTTCCCTTATCTTAAGAACTGAATGTCTGGTAACTCTAAGTTCTAATGGATTCTGGACTAATATGATAATTTCATTCATCGTTCGATATGACTAAACGTGGGAGGACGTAAATTTTAGAGAGAGAGAGAGATAGAGAGAGAGAGAGAGAGAGAGAGAGAGAGAGAGAGAGAGAGAGAGAGAGAGAGAGGAGCAGGCTTGTCCTTTCGTAACTTGAATACGAAAAAAAAAGTCTTAAACATTGCCCGAGTTTTCAAAACTTTAGAATGGAATTAAAATTAAAATTATTGACATGAACATTAAAAAAACATTTACCATCCTACAATATTCAAAATGTTGGAAACATAATATGGCCTTTGACCTTTCAAAACATAGGGATTTTAAAGGTTGAGGTATTTATAGACTGTTGCATGGTTTTTTAAAATTAAACTCTCCCCATTCACACATAGATCTGACTTCATAAAATAATTTTTATTAGGGTCTTTAAAAAATGTACTGTCAAATCTCGAAATTGAATTTTGAGCAGAATGCAATTGAATTGACAGACAAAACAGTTTTAATAGTATAAGATTTGAAAATTTCTTGGGGCTATATATGGAAATAAAAAGTGTAGGGAAGGGAAGAATACGTAGACATATGTATTAAACTAGGGTAAAAAGGATTGACATGAGCGAGAATATGAGCTTAGAAAAGCTCTAGTTATAACATGGATATAGGAAAATGTCCAATTTGTTTTGAAGTGAATGTAAACTTTCACTGTCTATTCTTACTGTAGTCAAAAAAAAAAAAAAAAAAAAAAAAAAAAAAAACACTCAAGAACAAAATGGCAATAAAATGGAAAAATTTGGATGGAGAAATACTAACGAGAAAGATTCTTACAGAAAAAGGGGGAAGAAAGAAATAGAAAGATAATAGTGTAATAAACTGTACATTAGATCGTCAATAGGTACACAAAAAAAACTTGAGTGCATTGGGCTCTAAATTAATAAGGCAAGCACCAAGAAAGAATAAAACTGTGTTATAAATCAAATTAGTTTTATGTTTACGTTATTTTAGATTAAACTGTATGAACTATAACTATATAATTAATGTGAGAGATGAGAAATAAATATTTATTGAAACTGATTGTTAAGTCGCGTTTAAAAACGGAGCCCAGACCGATGCTTTCTATGTTTATTAGCGACTCCTGCATGTCAGTACATTTACTGGCATGTAAAACAACTCATCACTAAGTACGTAGTAACATAAAGAAGGGAGAATTTCGCATTATAAAACATTTCTCCTATTTCCAAGTTAGATTTGGGAGGCGGATACGTCGCAGCAGAGCAGCAGTGCTGCCACACGCAAATTGATCTCCTCAAGAGATACGTGAATAATTGAAGCACCTTCTTTCCGACTGCGAGGTATCGATTCTTGACTCGCTGTTGCATGGCCTGCTAAATTGCCCCTTCGGGGTCCTAGCTGCCCTGAGTAGGTATTAATTGAGAAGGCCTTGATTATTCTGTAGCCTAGTTTCCTTAGCTAACACATCAATCTTCTTTAAAAGAAACAATACGACCCTAACCTGACATAATGACAAGGCTAATGTGTTTCTGTTGACACCTCTAATTACTGGACTATTAAGTTAACCACTCAAGCATGTTAAATGTCGCAAAATACTATTGAAAATAGAAATCAACCATTTAAAAAGACTATCACGATAATGAGGTCACTTATAAGTGAACAGACTTTTATCCCAGAGAGTTTTTAACAATCCGTTACTTTGCGTTTAGACAGTTCATTCTCCTGACTCTTCTACAGATACTATTTTCAGAGCTTATTCTTCTTTCTGATTCATCATAATCGAAATAATACTTTCTTAACATATTTCTTTTTAGGTATAAAGCGCTATTCAGATTTTAGAAATCAGATTTGCTATATTGTGATAACATCTAGGCGCGAAAAAAATTAATAGCGACTTACAACTTCAGAAAGGTACTTGAGAATTAAAAAGTAATATAAAAATACTGCACAACAATACATTCCTTACTCATTCAGAGAGAACACGACTTCATAGGTTATCCACGGAAGATTTAAGGCAAGACTACACTCAAAATCCCAACTTCTATAATAATAAACCTATCATGATGAAAATCCAGCCACATAATTGGAGTATCATTTTAAACTTTCATGCAAATTTTCATGTTGCTACACCACATAGTTCATTAATTATTAATTATTTTTGTGAAAATATTGTAAAAATTAAAATTGTTCTACGCGTCAAAAAATTTGAGCTTTTAAATTGAATTTTTTGTTTTTGGCTAGTACAGAGCAATTTTAAAATACCCACATTCTTATTTTTTGGTATCTTCTTGTAGCATTTGTTCCAAAATATTTTCTGTGTCAGATCTAAAAATTTTGAAAATATTAACTTATCAAAACATAAGCACTAACAAAAACAGGAGGGAATGGGAAGTTTCTTGTTTACATATTATGGATCTATCCTGTAAGTTTCACCAATTTAAATGAAAAACTTTGACGCGTGGGGCATTTTGTATACTGAAAAGTGATAGAGAAAAAGTTTCTCAGAAAATTAACTTTAAAGTAATGATTGTTACTTCTAACGATTGTTAAAAGTCTCTTTTAAACTGTCACGTGATGGCCTACAATAGTGCAAGTGATAAAATTAGCATGCTATCTATTAATACAAAACCTAAGCTACCAAAAATGCCAAAAAAAAAGGAAATTCCATGATTTTCAACATTTTCGGCGAATGTTCAGTGTAGCCTTGCCTTAAGACTTACATTATATCATGAAGACATCTTAATCATTAGAGCCATTTTTGAGAAAACAAAAAACTAGCAACAAAATTCAATGTAAAGGTAAATTTGGTGTCCACGGATTTTCGTTTTTGAGATGTACTGTTTTTATACAGACAGACACAAACGTTTTTTTAAATATACTTTCAAATAATTGATAAAAATTCCCTTGGTATTCACTAAAAAGATGCGAGACGTTAGTAAAACGTCTGAGTTCCTTAACCTCTTTCCTCTATCATCCAAGTTTGCAAATTCTGCCAATCTATAAAGATCCTTTGCTTTGATACCATCATCATTTTAAATGGTGGATTAATTTGTCAGATTATTACATTAAATTATTTTTTTACATAAAGCGTAACTGGTTTACACTGAGCGCGCGGCTTATCTGTTTACAGTTTCAACTATCCACGCCAACCTTCCAATAACCTTGGACTGTAACTGAATTCTAGGCTGTGTTAAACCTCCGACTTATTTCTATCGAAACTTGCATTATTTTCGTGCATATTGGCTATTACGTCATTAGCATCATAGCTGTCCTTGACGGAACTATGTTTCTTTGAGTAAAAACTGTTTCATAAGATAAAATATCATTTTGTGAATATGATTAGGTAATTTATATGTTAATACGATGACTAAGGTCACATATCCACACATTAAACTTATTTACGATCCAAACAACCAAATGATTTAACATATTTACCGTCACTAAACAAATTTGATTGTTAATAATATGTGCAGAAGAACATTAATCAGAAATAACTGAGGGCTTTTTGTAGTAAATTAATGATTTACTTGAAAGGTCTCGCGTGTATCGAAAATATATAGAAAAGTTGTCCCAACTTACATCGTGTTTGTAGAAAGTTAAAACCTTAATATCGATCGATAATGGCTACACATTATTTAAAGCATTGGTTATTGAATTTATGATGCAATTCTGTTTCCTAAGGGAACCATGTTGAATTGGACTTTCATAATACAATCTCACCGACTCCGAATAAATAGCTTTTATTCAACACTGACTTGTGAAGGTGACTTTAATATCAGAAATTAAGCTACTAAAGTAACACTTCAATGTTCAGGATACATAAAATTTTACTTAAACCATTGTAGGAACAAAATACAATCACTAGGGTCATAGGCCAACATATTCTTATGTAGATTCAGATTTCCTTGATAACAAATCTGATAAAACCCTTGGTGTCCCCCAAATCTTTGTCTTGCCTTCTTTCAATAGTTATATTAAACATCATTTTTCTTAATTAGTATGAATCAATCAGTGAATCAAATGCCATAAATTGTTATACTTACCAATAATTTAAAAAATTCCCTAGAAACAGCTAGCCAACCTCGACTTCCTCATATTAGATATCAGCCAACGATGTTTGTGATGCACATCCAGCCGACCTTGGTCTATATTAGCCTATGTTCCATAAAATAAAATTGCAATTAGTTTTCCTATTTTATTATAGTTTAATTAAAAAGTAGTATTTTAATTATTAGTTTGTGTTGGATAAAACATTATATGGTACAAGGCTTATTTATACTTTCGTGGACATGAATACACTATCTGACTGTCAATCCTTCTACTCATGGATGAAATACATTTTGATTTACTAGCGTCATAAGTCACTACTCTTAAACGATGAACTTAGTGAAATTATGTCGTGATCGTGTTTTGGAAACTCTATTCAGGATGTGCTAGTTTCGGTTTCGGGCTGGCCATTCTGACTTGTAGTTTTTTGTAGTTTTTTGCAGTTATCTCTGGCTGGTAGGTGAATATTCGGATTAATTGTAGCTATAGAGAGCCCCAAATGTACATTGGCGTACAATACAATTAAATGTACTTTTTCACGTATTTCAGTGTGGAATCTACCTTCCCTCATACTATAATTATTAAGAAACATAACAAAGTATAGTTTCATCGAATTGATATTGGTCTTAGAAGTATATGAGTAATTTATTTTAGAATACATTATATGAACGTTCGTTTGGGAAGAACAACTTAAGTATACAATAGAACCACGGCACCGGTCTTTCGACTATAAACCTTTTTGTAAGTTTGGCAGACGTGTTTACTACAATAGACGCCTGGATTATAGGCGAAAACTAAGGTTCTGGTGAGACGTGCCTTATCTTGGTGTCGCATCAGTTCTCATGGGAACGTTTCCTGTTTAAAACTTGTGGAGAAAGCCATATACAGGTAATAAAATTGTATTTATGTTGAGAAATTTCTGTCCATGAATACTCCTAAGAGTAAAGTTGGGGTTTTGTTGGAGAAGAAAGGCAAACGTTACCAACATGTTAATTTTAAATGGATGCTGGTGTGCAGCGTAGAAAATATAACTCTTGCGAAATCGGTGCATTTATTCACACAGTCTGAATGTATGATACTAATATAAAATACCTAAGAGCACGAGCAACTCGCAAAGTGCAGAACGTGATACCCCGATACGTTGGTGTGCGGCAGTTGGGCTATCTGGAGTAATACAAAGTGCGTGTATTTAAAGAACAATAAATGCTTACTTACTATGTGTTTCAAATGGGAGGGGTCCTGGAGTCCAGCTAATCAGATGCCGTATCACACTCAGCGTTGCCAGCTTGTTACCCCACTCCTTTTATATTTCCCTTTCTCTCGCACACTCACACAACATGCAGGTCTGCTTGGCGCAGACGTAAGGGTAAGCAAATTATATTTTACAAACTTTTACAATGATGCAGTTGCCAAAATCATAATTGGAAAAAGCATTTTCGCAAATTGTGTATATTTTAAAATACTATAACTATAACTATAGCTTATGAATTACCTGTTTTTCTATTCCAATGAAACTGCCAGAGCCTCATCCATATCGCTGTCAATGTCACTTCCGTTAAGAGACAATTCGTCATTCTCACTGTCTTCATCGTTTGAGTCTTGCAAATTTATGATTACAGGTTCCAAGATCTCGTCACGTGCTATTTGTTTCTTAAAATCGTCTTTTTGAAGGTTTTCTGCAGCCTCACGCAGTTTTCCCAGCCATGTTGTGTTGCCTTGTCAATTTCTTCGTGAACAAGTCGTTTAACGTCCATCAGTGTAAAAGTATTATTTGTTTTTGCAATCCCCCTTTTTATTTGAGCCCACACCAACTCAATTGGATTATATTGGCAGTGGTAAGATGGGAGCCGTATTACCTCGTGTCCCGTTTCAATTGCAAGTTGATCCAGCTGATACACTTTTTCCGTGTTTTTAAACGGAAGTACTCTTTGCAATAACTCATTTTTAGTTTCTGTTTCCAAATTTTTTTTAAGAACGTGTACACCTTAAAAATAGTACTTCGAGCCTGACTTCGCAATATCAAACTTTTTGACTCGCCACTAAATTTACTTCAAGAAGCCATTGCACTATTTATCTCTTACTCTACTGTTGCGTAAAGAACAACTGAATGATACTGATCTGAACTCTCCAGAGTAAATAAACACTTCTTATCCAGCATTCATTCATAAACATAAGTATACAGCATTCCACAGGCTAACAGGAAATGAAGTGTTCGCTCTTTCTCAAATTTAACACCTTTACTTATTCACAGTAATTCTTTTATCCGTCATGTCAGTAGTTTAAATTTCAGTTCAGAGTAATTAAAAGTATATGTACATACATAAACAACCAAATACTTTGAACTCTTATAGAGAGAAATAGAGATTACGGACCATTCATAAACAAAAATATGTGACCAGACACGTTCTACCAGGGCAGCCGGAAATTTAGTGTTTCCTCTCGCTCGAATTGGCTTATTCAAAGTAATTCTTTTGTTACGTCATTTCAAACATTTACGTTTCAATTTTGAGTAATTACAAATATACGTACACGCATACATGCCAACCAATAATGATATTCATACAGTGCTTAAGTCGCGATTTATTGTTATAATACAGGTAATAGTTGTTTATTTATTTGTATTAGAAAAACTATTTGAGCTAAAAATATGGGGCTTTTGTGGTTATGTTAGATATACTACTCTTTACCCTCCAAATGGATCAGTTTTGGCAAAATCTGAATTTTTGTCGTAGCGCAAATAGTATTTCATACAGATTGATTAGGTTGGCGCTCCTCACACACCACTTAGCGGGAATGCAATACGACAACACCGCAGGACTCCCATTGGTTGCTCTCCTATTAGCGCTCAAGGACAAACACCTTCCCATTTGAAATACATAACAATTCCCCTGAGAAAGAGACACATCACAGCCATGTTCTTGCTCGTAGTAGAGTATCCTGTCACATGCGTTAAGGTTCACTTCCATGCACGATGTATTTCGACAGAGCGTTCACAAAAGCCTTAATGCCTGATACTGCTGGGTTTATGAAGTTTGTTATTGATGTAGCGATTACTATGAAAACTAAAATAACTGTGAATTTTATCTGAGTAAATAGTCTATATAAAATAAAAGAAAAGGTAGAAAACTCATTTCAGAGAAAATGTGTATGTGCTTTAACGATATCTACATTAGTTGAGTAGTAAGATTTTGTCGTATATCTTACAGTTTACGAGTAATGCATAAGTTACTCAGAATGAAAAATTCTTTAGCGGCTATAGTTAGAAAAACGTATATATGAGGGGCACTATTTATATTTTGAACCTTGGCAATCCTGAATGTTATAGGTGCCATCTGACGTTTGACATTGTTGAACCTAATCTTCAGACATTTTGTCAATAGAGAACCATCTGTTGTGTTTAAATTCATTTGAAAATTGTGTCTCAACAAAAACATACTGCACGGATTTACTACGACTTTCGACGTGAATTATGAAGACAAGAGTGCATCGATCAACTAACTTCCACTTTTGGCGACGAAGCTCCATCCTTTGGCACTATGAAACGCTGGTAGAATGAATTTAATTGTGGCCACCGTTCGCTCAATGATGAAGTTCGTGAATGTCGTCCAAAATCAGTTGTTGTGCCAGAAAACATCGATGCTGTGAAAAAACTAATAATGCAATATCGTTATGCGACATATTGTGAGAATAAGGCAGCACATATAAAATATTGTACGATTATTTATCCGTAAGAAAGGTTTGCTCTGGTTGGATCCCACATAATTTGACGCAATCTCAAAAAGATGCTCGTGTAAATTTGGTGTACAAAAATGCCTAAGAAATACAATGGCGGTGCCTCAAAAGACATATATAAGATTATAACAAGTGAAGAATCATGGATCTATGTGTATTAGCCGGAACGTAAACAGCAGTCGGCTGTATGGGTGTTTCAAGATGAAGCAAATCCAACAAAAGTTGTTCGCACTCGAAGCACTTCTAAGCAAATGGTCGCCTAATTTTTTTTAGCAAAATTGGCCTTGTGGATTCAGTGCGTTTAGAGGAACATAAACGATCAATGCCGAATGGTACACAACCATTTGTTTGCCGGAAGTCTTCTGTGAAGTAAGGAAAACCAACAAGAACCTTAGGATCGTTCTTCAACAAAACAATGCGATCGCGCGCGCGCACACACACACACACACACACACACACACACACACACACACACACACACACACACACATCTCTCTAACAACAGAGTACTTAAAGGCTCAAAAAATCGAATTATTGAGTCAGTGCTGATTTATCGCCCAATGACTATATTTTCCGGAAATCAAGAATAAATTGTGTGGATAATGATTTTCGTCGACAGAAGGAGCCATTGATGCCTTCAGAAACCATGTTTTGGAGATGCCTCAAGAAGACTGGAATAAATGCTTTGATAAATGGTTCAAACGGGTGCAAAAGTTTATTGATTATAAGGGAGAATATTTTGAAAAGCAATAAGACTGTTTGAAAGGATAGAGCCAGAGTGAAGAATTCAATGCCTAGCCGGGATTTGAACCACCGATCTTCTGGTTTCCGTCCAGCCACTCTAAACCATTGAGCTACTATGGCCAACGTGCCAACATGACATTAAATTCTCCAGCTACCTCGTGCTTTTTCCAGTAAACCACTAGGAGTTCTCATAAACACATGAGACAACTACCTTAATAACGACTTACTATGCTTAAAGTACTTACATTTTTAAATTTTAACAAAAGAGATTTTGAAATTTCGCGTTACTGCCTCATGCTGTCCCCAGAGAGTTGCTGGATACGCTATCCCCACTACCCACTCTACAGAGGCGGGCTCAAGATGTAATGCCACATAATCTGAAAATGAGATAAAAAAATTGTTATTTACTGTCACGTTATCACAATTGTCTGCTGTGGAAGAGTCTACTGTGGGTGGGACAATCTGTCAGTCCCCATTGTCTATTGGCTAGAAGAGTGGGCTGTAACTGATGTCAGGAGGCCGAAGCGGAAATGTGTTATTACTACGCAAAAGACCGTTCGAGACCTTAATTCGAGAGGTTTCCATTGCTAGAAGTTTCTTGTCAATCGGCAAGGTATATAAGAGAGATATGAGGCCTGGCAGTAGCGTAATGTTTATCCTTAAAGTTAGGGCAGGCCATTCCCGTCTTCCCGCGCAAAACACTGTCACTGCTGACTGAGGGGCGTGACGTCACTGAGAATACAACGCAAGAGCGCTTACACGTGAATGTGCGTAATGCAATATTATGATTGCACATTATTAGATAAGATAAGGCACTGATGCATGCAAATTCCACAATCCTTCTAATGAAATAAACGAGATGCAGTTGCTTATGAGCTATTGTAGTTATTGGCTGTGTGTTTTGTCGTAACAATATGAGTAAAAGTAGAAACCATTGCGCTGTTGCTGAATGCAAACATGCTTCGTATAAAACTACGAATGTGATTTTTCATTGTTTGCCTAAAGATCGAGAACTACAGCGCAAGTGGGTTTTACGCTGTAAAAGGGCTGATCCGGTTAATGTGAATAATGCAAGGATTTGTCCCGATCACTTCCTGTCCGAAAACTATGAACGGGATTTAAAAAACGAGCTGTTAGGTTTGCCGCTGAAAAGAAAATTAAAGGGCGACGCTGTACCGTCATAGAAAATTACTAATTGGCATGGGGATGTATTTGAGGCGGAAGTAGCAAGTACCAGCAAAACCAATTTGCAGGTAATTATCAGATACACATTCCATTTATGTATTTGTTTCTATGTGTACACTGAGTTTATTCGCTCCTTTTTTATAAGAAAAGTTTGATGCGTGGAATAATAATAATAATAATAATAATAATAATAATAATAATAATAATAATAATAATAATAATAATAATAATAATAATAATAATAATAATAATAATAATAATAATAATAATAATAATAATAATAATAATAATAATAATAATAATAATAATAATAATAATAATAATAATAATAATAATAATAATAATAATAATAATAATAATAATAATAATAATAATAATAATAATAATAATAATAATAATAATAATAATAATAATAATAATAATAATAATAATAATAATAATAATAATAATAATAATAATAATAATAATAATAATAATAATAATAATAATAATAATAATAATAATAATAATAATAATAATAATAATAATAATAATAATAATAATAATAATAATAATAATAATAATAATAATAATAATAATAATAATAATAATAATAATAATAATAATAATAATAATAATAATAATAATAATAATAATAATAATAATAATAATAATAATAATAATAATAATAATAATAATAATAATAATAATAATAATAATAATAATAATAATAATAATAATAATAATAATAATAATAATAATAAAAAAAACTTTTTATTAATAGGCAATATCAGAAAGAGATCGCCGGTGCGAAGTTAGGACCGTGCGAAAGAGGGCGCTGTCTGCTGTAGTATCTTTATCTCCCAAAAATAAAACAAATTTGACCAGACGACCAGCACGGAGGTAGCTCCTGACCACTTTGTTGTTGCTGAAGAGGAAATAATTAGACTAAAGACTCAGATGCAAGCCCTGAAGAAAGAAAAAAGTGTTTTGAAACGGCAGAACAAGGTACAGAAGTAATATTTTGTAGATTCCAAGGACAAAGTGCTGCGAAGTGTAATGGAGTGATGCAAAACTTAATTTCTATAATAAGTTCCAAGTTTCCCAAAATTCATCACAAAGTGATCTCTCTTAATGTGAGGACAAGAACCTTCATTAGAATTAGGCACTTAAACAAAAGAGCGAAGGCAGAAATGATCAGGAAACTTGCAGCAAAGAAAAAAGAAAAGTCTTCAATGGATTGCTTCGTCATTTTCTTGAGCTACTCTGATTAAGTACATATGAATAGTAACATGTTTTAAACTCTTAATACAACTGCTAGAAATAACCTTCATTATAATACACAAGTGGATGTTTATTCCTTCCGATTTTACACGTAGCAGAGCTTAAATAACACATACTGAGGGGCTAGTGATTAACTCTCGCGGTTGAACTGTATTCTCAGTGACGTCATGCGCGTTAGCCAATGGCACCGCGACTCTCCGGAATGGCCTACCTGAGTACTCTAGTTGCCTTGCCTTAAAGTGGCTTTTCTATGTCTCAAGCTTCAAGTGTCAGTCGACGAGTACAGTTCCGTGATGAGGATTCAGCGTAATGGAATAGTTCACGAATCAGTTGAGCTGTATGGGTCGACAAAACTGTACTGAGAAGTGCAGTGCGCTCAAGCTCCGCGGTAAGGAGTAGGCGGGCAGTGGAATTAGGTAGTGAATGAGCGAATAACGCAGCTCCATGTAAGAGATGAACCGGTGTATATGTCAGACAGATTACTAGCAGCACACGTCAGTACGTGCTAAACTAAAGAAACATAGTCATTTAGAAGCTGTGATGTGTGTAACAGAGAAGATGACGTAACATAGCATCAAGCTACGATTTAGTGACATACAAAAAGTTTGAAACGAACTTCCGTCATTTACTGTCACAAAGCGTTCATATACAGAAAGTATTAAGTACATAATTGAGTGAACCAGCTATAGTCTTTATCTGTAAAGTGAGTATCGTATATCAGTACTCAAAGATCAATATCGATGCTGAATATCGAGAAATGCTCATATCGATCCATCACTCTATACATATTAAAAGGATTATTAGATCATAAAATTGCTATCCCTAAATACGAGCGAAACAGAAACATTCCGATTAGAGTTAAGAAAATTCATCTATTTTGGGCAAGTGAAGTGAGTTCCAAGAAATCTTGCAGTGTCCTCCTGTCCATCGTCTGAACGTACTCGGTATCTCGGGGCTATCTCTGCCATAACAATCCTGGTGCCCCAGGGGCGTTTCCAACCCTCATTGGTCCCTCCAAATATGGCCTCTGCCCTCTCTTAAGAAGAACGCTGCGAAATGAATCTGTCATGTGTAGTGCTTGGGAACTCAATCCTGACGTATTAACGTCATAAATTGAGAACTGATTTTGTAAATTTGATAGCACAAACTATTGTAGGCCATGTTTACCTACAGGGTGAACAAAAAGTATGGAGTATTGGCCTTCAGTTTTAAACGGATCAAAAGTTAAGTGCCGATGTTTCTTGATTCTATGGGAAGTAGTAGCACCTCAGACAGCTTAGAGCAGTAAACCAATCGTTCCCAAACGCGATAAAGAGGGGATCTTCCATTTTTTTTAATTTACGTCCTCCAACGTTAAATCATATCAAACTATTATTTGAAATGATGCTCAAATAAATCCAGGGTTCTTAGAGCTTAGAGTTAATCCACATTCATATTTCAGAATAAGGGAAACCCCAAAAAAGCCTTATCCAGATAACTCACCTTGACCTAGATTCGAACTCGTGACGTCTTGAACATGAGGCAGACACGCTACCGCTTACGTCACAGAGACGGGCGCAAATTTTGATTGGAACTATGGTGTACATTACAGACATTCCGATAACCCTTAGAAAATTATGGTTCAAAACAATGTACTTTTCTAAAATGAGAATTTCAGAGTTTATAAGGCTTTGGAATTTTAACTTACGAGGGCTGATTCAATCATAATTTTTACTGATCATAATTTTTTACGGTCATAATTTTTCGCATTAAAATTCAATCTTATTATATTTTCTTAGCTTAATGTGAAACAAACACACTGTAGTAGTTTCATTGTTGGTACTCCTGGTTTCTGCCTGTGAGAAACAGGCAAGTTCAGACATGTTCAGTATCACCTACCGCTGCAATGTAGGTAACACGCGAGGAACATATGCGGCTTTGAAATTCTGCTTTCGTCTCAACAAATTTACAGTTCAGGCCAATATAATGTTACAGGAGGCCTATGGACGATCTGTTCTTCCCTACAGCACAGCTCGAAGGTGGTTTAAAATGTTTAAAGAGGGGAGACAATCAATGTCAAAGAAGGTGGACCCGGTGCTCCAGTTACTGCTCTTACGGAAGAAAACATCAACAATGTTTTTGCCATTGTGAGAGAGGATCGACGAATTACCTTAAGATCACTTTCTGAAATACTGAAAATTTCATTGGGTGCCACCCACACGTTGGTGACAGAAACACTACACATGAGACGTGTTTGTGCGCGATGGGTTCCAAGACTGTTGATTCCCGAACAAAAGGACATTCGCAGGCAGGTTCTGCATGCAGTTCAAGTTGATGTTAGAGGAAGATCCGTAGCTTCTTTCAAACGTAATCACTGCTGATGAAACTTGGCTACATCATGTTGATCCTGAGAGCAAGCAGCAAAGCTCAGTGTGGAAATCTCCTTCATCACCAACCCCCAAAAAAGCAAAAGTGGTTGCTTCTGCTGGGAAAATTATGGTGTCTCATTCATTGATATTCATGGAATGGTTCATCAGCATGTTGTACCTGCATACACATCAGTAACTGGGCAATACTATAAGGATGTCCTGAAAACATTGCAAGTCCATATCAGGCGCAAAAGACCACATTTCCATGAAGCAGGCTGCATGCTGCACCACGACAATGCGCGGCCGTATTTTGCCAATGTTGCTGAAAATCTTGCAAAAATCAACGTGAAGTGCATCCCTCACCCTCCCTATAGTCCGAATTTAGTCCCATGTGACTTTTTTCTGTTCCCTAACTTCAAGATGCGCTTTCGTGGGAGGCATTATCCATCATCCGAAACAGTGGTGAAGGCAGCATATCTTTGAAGACTGGCAGAAACGCTGGGACAAGTGCATCTGATTCAGGGGAGACTATTGTGAGAAGGAGCATCAAAATTATGAGGATAAGTAAAGATACGTTGTCAAAAATAGAATTGTGACCATTCTTTATTGAACAGCCGTCGTATTAAATGAACCATAGAATGAAATACTGGATTAACATTGCCACAATCTTATCTTTCTGTAATGTTATACCAAGAAGGAAGCGTAAAATATTAATAATATTAGTTGTTAACAGAATACGGAGAACATGAAAACTGCTGTCAAACATGTAGTCTTTATTATCTTTATAATTCTTTTAATTAACGTCATTCAACTTTAAGCCATACCGGACGATGAATAAAATGATGTTCAAATGAATCCAGTGTTCATAAGCTTAAGGTTACCAGACATTTATCTTACCAACCATGGAAAATTTTGGTGAAGAGGAAAACATACAGTACAAATTTTAATTGTGTTTGGATACGGTAATAGAACGAGAACTCAATAAGGGTTAAGTAATGTACTAAATCGAGTGTATCCAGATAGAAACATAACACGTTCACACATACACACACAAGGCATTAGAAAAGTTAGTTACATGTTTGGCAATACATACTGTTCACTTCAAGCAATTGTGATTCTGAGAGTTGATACATGTACATTTTAAAAATTCTTATGTATTATACTCACATGAGTTTCTCTACTCCTGTACAAACATATGTTTTCAACGTTTATTCCTCTATGTGCTTCATCAAGCTATTCCGGAGCAGCGTGGCTAATTTAGCTTACGCGCTGTCAGTGGATTAAATTAGTGAAATTGCAGCATCTATCCATAAGGTTAACTGAATGGCACTGGATTTATTTTATTACCTTCAACAACTTTCTTGTGAGATACTATTATAGCTGAATTGGTATATATACGAGGGTCGCTTGATAAGTCTGGTAAATTTCCAAGAAGGAATGGAAATCCTTTGTTGCAACTTCGTGGGCGCTAAGCTTGGTTATTCAAAAGACTGTACAGAAAAGTTGAATGTGCTACAATATACAGATCACTGTTGACAGGCATCTGAACTGGTCACTGTGATAGCTACAATTGAAAATGGAAAAAGCAGTTTCGTGCTGTTATTAAACACATTAATTTGAAGGGCTGAACTGCCGCACAAGTCAAAACTGAATTGGATGAAGTTCACAAAGACTCTGCACCAACATTGAAGACCATTTACTTTTGGATCGAAGAATTTAAACGAGGTCATAGAAGCACTGAATATGAATCACAATATGGTCGCCCAATTGAGGTCACCACACAAGACACAGATGAAAAAATTCACGATCTAATTATCCAAGACCACCGAATAAAAGTTTGTGAGATTGCTGAGGCTAAGGGCACTCAAATGAGCAAGTGCACAATATACTGAATATACTGCATGGAAAATTGGCCATGAAAAAGTTGTGTGCAATATGGGTGCCGCGATTTCTTCCAGTCGACCAAAAGTGCATCCGGAAGAACACTTCTATCGAGTGTCTGGCTATGTGTAATTGCAATGCACAAGACATTTTGCGTGTATTTGTGACCGTGGCTGAAACTTGGATCCATCATTATACACCAAAGTCAAAACAGCTTTCAAAATAATGGACAAAGCCTGGTGAAAGTGCACCAAAAGTAGGCAAGGACCATTTTGTTAGCTGATAGGCTGATGGCCACTATTTTTTTGGGGGGTGGGGGGGGGGAATTCTCAAAGAATAATCCTCATAGACTACTTGGAAAAAGGTAGAACCATAACTGGAGCCTATTATGCTCCATTGTTCGATCGTTTGCAACAGGAGTAGATTGAAAAGAGACCGAGATTGAAACTCAAAAAAGTGCTTTATCACCAGGACAATGAAACATCACAAACATCAGCAATCGCAATGGCGAAAGTGTATACGTTGGACTTTGAATATTTCCCTCATCCAACTTATTTGCCAGACTTAGTCCCAAGTGACTTCTTCCTGTTCCCAAACTTGAAAATCTGGCTTGCTGGTAAGAAATTTTCATCAATTGAAGTAGTGACTGTCATCGACAACGAGTATTTTACAAACCTTGACGAAACCTATTTTTTTCGACGGGATGGAAAAGCTTGTATATTTTTGGACTAAGTGTATAGGCAGCAATGGAGACTATGTCGATAAATAAGGTGATATGTTCACCAAACAAAAATTATTCTTGGCTTTTTTACCAGACTTATCAAACGACCTATGTACATATCTCTAACAATAACGGAATAATCACATTAGATCCTTTAAGTGCATTCTCAATATCTGTCATTTCTTCTTCACTGACACCAGTTTTCTGTACAGTATTGTCAATTATAGACGCATTGGCAATGAGAGGAAAAAATCTTAAAAGTTTTACTCAACAAGTTCCTGCGCTCACTCGTAGGGGAGATGCGCCCAGTCCGCACACCAAAATCCAAAGAAAATGCAATGGAGAACAAGTAGCGTTTTACTAATATCATGAAGCTAATGAAATACAGAAACAGCATTAGTAATGAACATTCATGAACGCGAGTCATGTTGACTGTTAAAAACTAAAGTAAATATTAGTGATAACTGCGCATCTCAAAAAGTGTTTCCCAGTAACGGACAGACGTAAATAAATACATATTTATAAATAAATGAAGAGAAACTGCATAATAAATCACAAAATAATCATTCTTATCATAGTTATTGTATTTTTTAGTAAAAAGCAGAACACGGTAACACGATAATATATTTTTCAAAAGGTTCTCTAGAGATTATCATAACAAAATAAAAATGTCTTAGAACTAATGAAACATTTTTTACCACAATGCTCACATATATAAAAATCAATGTTCTCTTGCCCTTTACATTCAATATATGGCCAACCCTTGCACGATACACTAATTACACTGAACCCAAGCCTCGTCTGTGATTTCTAAGCAAATGATATACTCTATTAGAGCACTTCAATCGACACTGGTTTTGGTTCCAAAAATTATTTTTTTTAATCTAAGGCTCTTCACTATTTCCAGTTTCTGTTGGCACAGAGCTAGAGCTAGGTTCTCTATTTATAGTTTTATTTATGTTAGTGTTGCCTCCCTTTGCTATTAGTTTTTTCTTCTGTTTTTGTACCTTTTCCTGCAACATCAACTTATACAGAGTCGATGTTAATGTTTCAGCAATATATACTGCTACTCCCAGGCTCATTGATCTTTCTATCACATATATTTTCTTCTATTTTCCTTTCATTATGGTCTCCATGTTGACAGGATTGCCTATAAACCGTACCTTCGCGTACGGTACTGAGCAACTCACACGTATGTATATATAACGTCATAGCACGGCCCGATTCTTTTTAAAACCGACACTGTATTTTGTGTTTGTATAGTCTACTTAATGCCAAATAATATAAATACAAACACTTACTTAATTCTTCACCGGACAGGGCAGTAGCAATGTCAGCAAGTTATTAACAGCACAGCTCCAGTTCACTATACGACTTCTCTGTACAATAACTTCTCATTCAATTGTCAAAGAGGAGGGAAAACTTTCCATTGGTAACAAAGATAGTTGTCTGTCTAAATACACACCATGAGTTTCTATTATCTATCGGCAACTACGAGATACTGACACCGTACGGTACTGGGCGCATCTACCCTATAGAAAATATTTCTTTACAAATGTTCTTGTATATACTATAGGAATAGCGGAATACGGTATACTTCAGCTATAGGCAAATAATTTAAGAAATGGTCGCTAGGTGATGGCTTTGAAATGACATTCTCATTGTGCGGCGGTGAAAACTTAAAAAATAAATAATTTTGAGAAAAGCGTAAGTACTGGAAAATTCAAATGAATAACAAGAAATATCTTGAAAAGGTTAACCCAACAAGAAAATAAAGAAAATGTATTTGGTATATATTGTGCATTTTGAGAAAGTATGAAAGAATGCTTGTAACTTATTGGTATAGTTTTGTGGAGTGATATATTTTAGAAAAACTGTAAGATGTTGACATGTTTTCATACCACTATGATTATGAATAGGGCGTGACTTTTTTAATAGCCTGTTTTTAACTCTTTGGTCCTCAAATCTCGGAACATGTAAGTGGATGCTTTTTTGAACTTTAAATTTATTAGGACGGATTACTGCACATGGAATTTGAACCAAGAAAGCATATCCATAACAAAATTAATGATGCTGTATGGTAACACTTGATGAATTCACTTCAGAAAGGTGCTCAAAATGGGCTCCATTTCTGCCAAATAATTCCAAAGTTTTTCTTTGAAATTAGTGCTTCTAGCAACAGTGTTCGCCTGATCAGCTACATTCCTTGCCCAATTTTTCCCTTTAACTCTTCAAGATTTCTTGGTTGGTCCTTGTTAACCCTTCACTTCAAACATCTCCACAAGAAAAAGTCTAAGGGGTTCAGGTCAGGAGATCTTAGCGGCCATTCAATACTTGCTCTTCTGCCAATCCATCTTCCTGGAAAGTCATGATTTAAGTCATTCACCACCTGCCTTCCATAATGTATTGTCGAGTAGATAAATATGGATTAACTTCCACTGATAATAAGGAGCTTTATCACCATCTGAAGCTCGTTTTGGCCTTCCATATTTTGCCTTATTTGTAACACTTCCAGTTCCACTGATTTTTTTTCCCTTCAGAACTTTGCTTACCGTAGAATGGATGATTCTTCGTTCTGGACGCATTTCATTAAACAAGACACAAACTTCTTAAGTCGTCCTCCTACCGCTATATCCGAACATCATTTGTGCTTCAGTTCGTTGTCTTTCTGTAAGTTGTGCCATGTTAATTTGAGGAAGATATTGCAATGGAGTAAGCATTTTTGTCATTATTAGCTTAGCTTTTGTCTGTATTTGTTCAATCCAAAGTCACACATTGAAGTAGCCTGCTGTATTGTTTAGTTCAAACAAACTCAATTTGAAGTAATGCTGCCGTTTCCTTTGCTCAGTCAAATGCAGTAAGGTCCAAATAAATTTAAATGCTCTTTCAAAGGGTATTTGTTTGCACCTTCTGAGACTTGAGGACTGGAGGAGTACAGAAAAAAAAGTTGCCGTTTAAACAAAAGCACTTCACATCCTTTATGGCTTTGGTCCATACTTTTACTCACCATTATATCTATTTTGTATGTAGTAAGACTTTGTCTATTTCTAGGATATCCAGCATAAGTAGGACTTCAGAATTTAACCCCAGAATATAATTTCTATCAACTTACCTAATAGTGGTAAATATGAAGCCTGGACTTAAGTACTTACAGCATAGTAAGTCACTACAAAAGGTGCGTATCTCATTGTATATGAGAACTCCTGGTGGTTTACCGAGAAAATAAAGTAAATTGGAAGTTTAGCGTCGCGCTGGAATATTTCCATGGTAGCTCAATGGTTAAGAGACCGGAACATCCGTAGTTCAAATCCCGGCTAGCAAATTTTACTCTCTCTGTCCAAACCTTGTCCTACGCACAGCTAGTGTGAAAGAACAGTTAATTTTCAAAAACAAAGATCTTTCTTAAATGGCATAGTGGCGGAAGGTGTGAAGCGTATTTAAAAACTAACGCTGTGCTTAGACAAGTGTTTGAGAAACATTACTAATATTCATACCTCATTGCAAAACAGATCTTATTTTAAAAATACTTCTCTTATTCTTATTCATCTGCACTCCCAGGATTAGGCCTGTTCCGGCTTCAAAATGTATCTGATCATCGTTTTCTTGGTCTTCCCGGATGTCATCCTGCTTTTGGCTTGTAAAATCTTTCTCAGGTCCTCTTTGGTAAATTCATTCAACGTGTTGTTTCCATTCATTTCTCTAATGTATAGTTTTTCCTCCAGAGAAACTATTTCTAAGTCTTCACGTATACATGTTATCGTTGGAGATTTTATCTAAAAGGGTGCATTAGGAATCTCATTTCAATAGTCTGTATCTTCCGTTTATCAGCTTGCGTTAGCGACATTGCTTCAAATCCATTAAGGTAAGCAGGCACGGTCCTTACTTTGTAAAACTTCACTCGAGGTTGCTTTCTGGTTGTAGTTTTCAGACTCCTCCGTATATCTGTTGAAATATAGGTAGTTTATTATTTTTTTTAATAATCTTCGTACATATAACTGATGTGCGTTATTCGTGACATTTACTAATACAACACCATTAGCTTTTCGTTTTACTTGCTGATATTCTAAAATTATAATCCTCACATGGTTTTGTAACGTACACACTGATGTTCGCAGTTCCTTTTCAGTTTTACTTATAATTATTTCATCATCCGCAAAATAACATCATCTTAGGCATAAAATTTGGTGTCAATGTCTCCATTAATTTTCAGCATCCATTGCCTAATCAAATTATACATAAATTGAAAACAATGTAGGAGATAAACTACATCCCTGCCTTACAC
Organism: Mantis religiosa; assembly: GCA_030765055.1. Classification (NCBI taxonomy): domain Eukaryota; kingdom Metazoa; phylum Arthropoda; class Insecta; order Mantodea; family Mantidae; genus Mantis; species Mantis religiosa. The sequence goes on from CM060952.1 coordinate 89,212,623, forward strand.
CTCGATTTATATGTTTTTGTTTAGTATATTTTCAATTTTCAGATATATGGATTGTTGTGACCTTATACATATACATTAGTACTTCAATTAAGTGATTCGGAGTACTTCTTAGAGCAATAATCTCCTAAAGTGTTCCCCCTGTTTTCTCGATCAAATGCTTTTTCGTGAACAATGTAGGTTCTACGAGTTTCAAGGTTAAGTTCCCTTCTTTTTTTCCACTCTAGAAGTTCAAATCCTGTATTACTACCATCACTTCTACTACTATATACTGCTACAGTAAAACTTCTCTAGAAAGGAACGTGATCGTTCCGGCATTTATTTTCAGTTTACTTCCCCCTTACGGAGGGTTGTGTTTTAATACGAGGCGTGTCCGTAAAATAAGATCTCTGATTTTATTTTATATAGAAAACATGTTTATTGTCAGTGAATGTTACAGTGAATGTTACAGCTATTTTTCAACGTAATCGCCACTGTGATCGTTGCACTTTTGTTTGCGCTATGGCAGTCATAGCACACTCCCGCCAAGTTGCGCAGGTAGCGCTCAACCTCGTTTGTCAAATCATCGTCGGTCTGGAAATGTGTTTGAACTTTCGGCGAATTCTAATGACGCCACTGACGAGAACGTTCTTTAGTTTCTGGTGTTGTGTAGTGCACCAAGGTTTCATCGCCAGTGATAATTGAATCCAACAATTCCTCGCCCTGTTCTGAATAGCGCTCCAGGAATTGGTGGGCCGCTTCAACATGTTGACGTTTATGATCTTCGGTGAGCATTTTGGGGACCCACCTCGCACACACCTTGCGATAATGCAAATGTTCGGTAAAAATCTTGTCAATCGTAGTCTTACTGGCTTCAGGGATAAGTTCGCACAGCTCGCGAACTGTCACACGCCGATCTTTAAGCATTTCTTGCTACACTTTTGCAACTGTTTCGGCTGAAACCGCACGCTGTTCGTCATGGACCTCTGTACGTCCGTCTTTGAACTCACTGACCCACTTTCGCACGTTTTTGACGTCCATACACTGTGGCCCATAGACTTCGCATAACTGACGATGAATTTTAGTAGGGGTAGTGCCCTTGGCACAAAAAAAAAAACGGATCTCTGCACGCAACTTGCACTTGGCGGCGGAAGTGATAGGAAGCTCAATCGCAAACCGCTGTCCAGTCTAGGGGCTTTGAAGGGGTGAAACTAAGCTACACGCCAAAGTTGCCGTATCTCTCGTAATAGCGTTCCTCACGGCTCCAGCGCCTTGGATACCTTATTTTACGCACACGCCTCATACAACGAAATTACGAAGCAGTCACACAGGCTTACAGTGAAGGAATATTACAGGATGAAGTGTAAATAATAGGCTGATATGTATTATGTACTATATTTCCTAATTACGTACAATAATTATTGTAATTTATCGCCTAGTTTCTCTGTCTATTTTCAACTTTTCCTTTCCACAACTGTCTGCATATCAACTTCATTTGCTTCACCACATACACTATGCAAAACAATGTTACGGCGATGTTAGAAACTCTCGAACCGTTAAAATTATCGTTGTATAATTTTCTTGCTGTCTCTAAAGCTTGAGTCTGAAGCAATGGTCTAGAAATGGTAACTTTTTTAGCGTACATACTAACAAACCACTCGAACACAGAACGATTAACTCGTCTTACTCTGTAGACTTTGCTCTGCTGTTCGGTTTAGGCACTTGTATTTAATTTTTATTTTGTTTTTCAATCTCCCAGAAATCTCTGTTTTCCCCACTTAAACAACACAGTTAACTCTTTAGCTGGACGTTTGTTCTTGTCATGTTCTTCAATATCTTCAACTGTTTCCTCTAGGTATAATGTCTTATGTTTAGAACTAATTTTACCGAATTTCTGTATACACAAACTATGTTTTTAAAAATCACCAAAGTTCACAGTTTTCTTTCACTCGTACTTGATCACTTGTAACAACGAAACTGAGAATGAACACAATGTGAGACAGCTGATCTCTCACCATGTGTGTTGCAAGAGAGCTGAAAGAGCTAATGGTTTGTTTTCCATTTTCCTCGAAGAATTACAATTTATGACTTATGATTCATGGAACTTCGGTGCAAGTAGCTGTCAAAATTATTGCAATTTTCAAAACAGATACCTTGTAACCTACTACACATAACGTAATCCGTTTTAATTAGGTTATTAAAACAAAATGCTCCCGAAATATATTTCCATTTCCGCGTTCTTCAGTTTTCCGTCTTAGAGTACAATTTAACATGTGGAACTGGATTTTGGTCGAATCGTATAGAAGGATGGTGAATTATGCCCCTCGTTGAGGTGATCATTTGGAACAGGGTTGGAATTGATGATTCTTGAAGTCCCAGCTTACCTCTGCGTGGCTTCAGTCGGTTGAGCTAGATATCTTCTTTTACAGGGGTGGTACGGCGGAAGGAAATTTTACGTAAAATGAGTAATCATTTTCCTCTGTATTAAATAATGTAGAAACTTTTATTTCCTTACTTCAATTAACACCAGTTCGAACAAGATGTATGATACAACATTTATAACACTATTCTTACACAAGATTCAATTGATGTGACGCGTTTATCTGGATGCGTGCAAGAATCAAAAGTTTTATACGTTTTTTTTCACTACCGTGTATAATAATTAAATTGTGTGTCTTCTAGCGATGAAATTTAATGCAAAGATTATCTAATTATACTCGATGATTGTTACGAGAATAAACTTATACTCTTCCGCACACAACGGCATTTAAGAAGAGAACCTTACATCCGTTCACGGCGACTGTTAGGAGAAGAATCCCCAGTTCCTCTTCTTCTACACATTAGCATTTCGCTAATAGTTCGGCCCCCCTAGAGGAATATTGAATATCCTCCATGGCAACGTAAAATCTTCTATATTTGATTGGTCCACGTTTTACGATATACGCGTCACACCAATCACAAATAAGTTTGTTATTCCACACTTTTGTGACGTCATTTCCACTTACATAGCTTCTCTGTGCGTGACTCACTCTACATAACCTCACATAATACAATATTTGAAACTCTTTGGGGACAACATAAAATAACTGTTTCAGATGCCCCTCTTCAGAATATATGGAAAATTAACTTAAATCTCCCAATAATATTGTTCCATATATTCTGAAGAATGCCCCAATAATTAAACATTATTACAACAATGAACAATCAATACAATTTAAAATAACAATATAAAATCAGAAATTATTCGAACACAATAATAATAAACAAAACATTTTTCAGTAATTCATAAACATATATTTTTTTTTTTAAATCATTTATTCTTGTGAGTGTCAAGGCTTTTGAATGGTTTTAAAAGTGTTTTGTGATATTTTCCTATCATTTTATTATCATCGTCTCTTAATTCGTACGTATGATCCCCAAATTTTCTTACTATTTTATATGGACCTTTATATAACAAATTCATTCTCCAATAGGATTTGATTTTAGAACTGGAGATATTAAATGTCTTTACGAGAACTTTATCATTTATTTCAGGATTCCATTTCGCTCCTTTTCTTTGTATCTTTGATAATCTTTTCTCTGCTTTTTCTTTTATTCTTCGAAATGCTTCAGCACACTTTTCTTCTTCATTCAATTCCATTTCATCTACTTTTAAGGTTGTTGGTGCTTTTATTACTAGAGGTTCAGGTTGTAGTCCAGTCATTAATTCGATTGGTGAAAATTTGGTAGTAGAGTTTGGGGTATTGTTAATGATTTTCTCAATAATATGGCAGTATTTGTACCAGCCTCGGTGGTTAGAATGACACAGAATTCTGAAATACAAGCCTAAATCACGCATCACTCTCTCGCAAGGATTTCCTTGGGGAAAATATGCTGAAGAGTAATACATCTTAATATTATTGTTCTTCATCTCTGAAGTAAACAATTTACTCCGGTGAACCGTTGCGTTGTCTGATAATATTGCCTTTATTGGCCCATACTTTGGTACCCAATCTTTTAAAATTTTATTTCCATTTTCTAGCATATCGTTTATTACTTCAGATGCTTGTTGTCTAATAGTGATAGGCACAGATCTACTTTTATGAGTATAAGGAGCAATGTCGTTCACCTTAAATGTATGTATGTACTTATTACACAATCCAGGTTTCGTACTAAAAACGTTCCTGTTCTTTAGTATACATAACCTCAACTGTTCTCTTTGCGCGTGATTTAAATTGTATGGTTTCCCTAACTTTTCTTTCAAAGTTCTTTGGAATATCATTTCTTCCTCTTCTTGTTTTCGCTCGGTGTCGGTATTTAATGTGTTTATTTGGCAACAATGATCTCCAAGGACAAACGTCTCGTTTTCTTTATTATTTAAAAGTAAATTCTCTTTACCACTATCATCTTCTTCATTATTAATTATATCTTCTTCGTATAATATTATATTTTCTACAAAAAAAACCTATCATTATTTATACTATCCTTCCCATCCTCTTTTAATATAATTTCTTCTAACAAATTTATTTTTATTACTTCATTATCTCCTTTGACCTTCATTTTATGTTTTTAGAAATCTATCACACTTTGCCAACCATACAATACATCATTGCCAATAATAATATCACGAGCTAAGTTTGGTATTACCAATACGATAAAATTGAAATTCCAATCATCTATTCGCGCAGGAATTAACGCTTGATATTTAACTTTATCTTTCTTTTTCCCAATAGCTGTGCTACAGTATACATTACACACGTTTAAATATTCAATCCTAAACTTGGATAGTAATTCCTTGAATAAGTTCTCACTTATTACTGATGAACTAGCTCCTGTGTCTATCAATACTTTATATTCGCTATCGCCTATACGAAGGTTAATCTGAGGTGGATTTACTAATTCCCGATCTTTACTTCTGGAGAGAGTGAGCTTATCTTCTGGTAAATTTTGAATTTTGATTTTGCCCTGTGTCATTTCTACCGAACCACTTTCCAAGGCACAAAATGATTTGGTACTCAGTTTTCCGCATTAGTGCGGTCGGTAGTTACACTAGCAGTTGGGTTGGTACTACCGTTATTTATTTCTCCTTCTATTCCCTGAGTCGGTGTCCTTTCTAGGTTATTGTCTGCCCTTTCAAACCTAGGACCCCTAAAATCTCTTAATGAAGAGTCTTCGATGCTAGTTCCTCTTCCTCTACTTTGATAACCTGTTCTTAGGTTATTTCCCCTGTAAAACCTCAGTTGATTCACCTGATTACTCCTCACATTTCCCACAGGTTGGTCATTATTATAATTCCTCCTAGGAGTATTTGGTATTCTCCTTCCTATACCTGGTACTACCGATTCATATGTCTTTCTGGGGTTGTACTCTCTTCGTTCATAGTTGTCTCTTGAACGTGCCCCGCCCCAATTTTGGTTAAAACTATTTTGGTTTTGGTTAGTATGGTTGTGATTTTCCCTGAATGTTGGTCTTACTTCCTGTCTATTTACTTGCTTTTGTTCTATATGAGTCTTGTCAGGATCAACTTGACTATGAGTAGAATCAGAATTAAGGTTATGAGCCTCAAATTCTGATAACAACTCAATCATATCAGTAAAGTCGACGGGCTTAGCCACAATTAGGTGGTTTCTAATGTGTGGTGGATAATGTCGTATTAGCATATTCACGATCTCGGTTTCTGACATATCTGGATTCACAAGTTTACTTTTGTTAGCAAGTTTTAGGAAATATTCAGTCATGGACACACCCTTCTTGAACTCGAATTTACCAGTGGCCAGTTCGACTTTAATTCTTCTCTGTCTTTCTGGACCCCAGAACCTATTTATAAACACATTCCTAAACATACTATACGTTTCATGTGATGCTAGTGTTAACCTCAGCCATTCTAAAGCATTTTTCTTCAAACACCTTTTAACAATCATCATCCTAAATTCATTTGGAATCTTTTTAATTTTAAAATATTCTTCTAATTCCTTTAGAAATATTTTGGGATTGTCTCCCGATTCTTCTTCGAAAGTAGGTGGACTTATGTCATGCAACAAATAATTTGTACAATTTGTGTTACCTTGACTGTGTAACTGTGTATGTGTGTGCATGTTTTGTATTTGTCCATTACCATTTACTTCACAATCAGGTGACAAAGATTCTGTATCGTCACTCTCCAAATAATTCTCTAAGTTTTGTACAATATTACCTGAATTACCAGGTGAGTCAATACATGTAATATTCTTAGATTTTATTACCCTCTGGTTCTCAGAAATTTTGCTTGCCTGTAATGCAATCACAACTTGATTCAGCTTGCTAATGTTTTCTTTCTCTCTCTCAAAACTTTCCTGTGCCAAATCTATTCTTGTAATCATTTCACTATTCAACTTACTGACTTCATCATATTTAACTTTTAGTTCATCTTGTTGTGTTTGCACCTCAGTAGCCATTAGTTTAACATCATTTCTGATACTATTTACCTCTCTTACAAAATTATTCTGTATTTCAATATTTTCCTCATGGTATTTCCGTGAATTATCTAATAAGACTACATCTATTTCTTGTCTTATTCTATTCTCTAATTCCCCTACTTCTACTTTTTGTTTTTCTACAAATTCTATTTGTTGTTGCTTAAGGATTTCTGACTCCTTAGCCAATTCACTTCTTATATCTTTTACTACATTTTCCTGACTTATTTTCATTTCCTGAAACATCTCTTTTAACTTAGACATTTCTCCATCATGAGATTCTATTTTCTGTTTTAAAGATTTTATGCCTTCTCTACACTCTTCTCTTCCTTTCTCAATTTCATTTCTTAGGTTACCTAAACCTTGATCTATCCTAGCTTCTAATTTCTCTGAACTTTGATCTACTTTAGCATTTAAATTACTCATTTCCTGCCTTAAATTTTGATCTGCCTTTTCTGAATTCTGTTTTATTTCCTGTCTTATTTCCTGTCTAAAACTATCCATTTTAGCATCAAAATTACTCATCATTTTCTCTAACCTGTCTATTATCATTTCATTACCTTTACTCTGCATAATTTCTGTTCTACTTTTCCTGCATCATCACTACTCATTCCTTCCACTACTTCCCTGACTTCTTGTATTTCTGCTCTCTTATCACTAACTAGTCTTTCCACTCCTTCCCCAACATTTTTATTCTTATTGTCTGTTAATTTTTTACCTTCCATTTTAGGTAATATTTTTCCCTTTCTTAATAACATAAAAAAATGAAAATTATAATTTTGTCACTTTTTCTATTAATTATCTATTAAGATTTTCCGTACTCACTTTTCTTCTTTCTTCTTTCTTGATTCGAAGTTACCTGTCCATTACACTATTTATTCTCCTGTGGTGTAATCCTCCTTCTGCCTATTCGAGCCATACAGTTGGGCGCCATTTTGGAACTGGATTTTGGTCGAATCGTATAGAAGGATGGTGAATTATGCCCCTCGTTGAGGTGATCATTTGGAACAGGGTTGGAATTGATGATTCTTGAAGTCCCAGCTTACCTCTGCGTGGCTTCAGTCGGTTGAGCTAGATATCTTCTTTTACAGGGGTGGTACGGCGGAAGGAAATTTTACGTAAAATGAGTAATCATTTTCCTCTGTATTAAATAATGTAGAAACTTTTATTTCCTTACTTCAATTAACACCAGTTCGAACAAGATGTATGATACAACATTTATAACACTATTCTTACACAAGATTCAATTGATGTGACGCGTTTATCTGGATGCGTGCAAGAATCAAAAGTTTTATACGTTTTTTTCACTACCGTGTATAATAATTAAATTGTGTGTCTTCTAGCGATGAAATTTAATGCAAAGATTATCTAATTATACTCGATGATTGTTACGAGAATAAACTTATACTCTTCCGCACACAACGGCATTTAAGAAGAGAACCTTACATCCGTTCACGGCGACTGTTAGGAGAAGAATCCCCAGTTCCTCTTCTTCTACACATTAGCATTTCGCTAATAGTTCGACCCCCCTAGAGGAATATTGAATATCCTCCATGGCAACGTAAAATCTTCTATATTTGATTGGTCCACGTTTTACGATATACGCGTCACACCAATCACAAATAAGTTTGTTATTCCACACTTTTGTGACGTCATTTCCACTTACATAGCTTCTCTGTGCGTGACTCACTCTACATAACCTCACATAATACAATATTTGAAACTCTTTGGGGACAACATAAAATAACTGTTTCACATGGAAAATAACTCCGTTCCGAAATTTATTTTCTGTTTCCGGCATATAAGAGGTACGTTTTAGGCAGCTTTTACTGTACTACTACATACTACTACTTTTTCGCTTGACGAATGCTGGAGACTCAGCGTTCCCTGTAAGGAACCGACGGCTCATCCCCTCAGGGCTAAGGGCAGGCTTTGCTCCTCCCTCTTTATTTTTTTTTCTGAGCCGGACGGTGACGAATTCCTCTCCCACGGGACGGAGACACACACACACTGGAATTCCTCCAGGCAGCTCTTCGCCCCACCCCTCTCCTCGCTACTGCCCCCGGGGACTTGACAATCCTCTTCTTGAACTCAGATGTAGGTCCGTAGGCTCCAAGTGAGAAAGTCGAAAACCAAGGATTGCATAATCCTCGAATGTTTGCAATCTCCCGATGTGAAGGAACATCCACAAATAGTCCTTAGGAAACATTTCTAATGTTTTTTTTTTTTTTTTATAATTTTTTTATTGATCGATCAGCAGTACAATGCTTTACAGATCAGAGTAAAAGGAAGGTAACAGTACAATAAAAACAATACTCAGGGGTAGGTCAACCAGTCGTTCATCCAGTAACAGGAGTGATAAGACATAGGCTCATCTATGATAGCTAATAATTGGAGTAGAATATTGCGCGTTTAATCCGATGAGCCGGATCGCGCTTTAAAAATTAAACCAAGTTCCTTCCAATCCTAACCCGATGACCTTCATCTTGTACTTCAACGAGGTTCACCTCACTCTATTTATATTAGACGCAAGAGTATTTAAGTTTACATCACGCTATTGCTATTGCGTATCATGTTCAACATTTTAGGGTTTTCAGTTATTAAAGTTAACTTCAAGCTTTTTTAACATTAATTTTTCAATAAAGTAAGCTAATTGATATATAACTTTCCTTAATCGCACTATTTTATTGATTTTCTAAATTAAAGATAAATAATGCTTAGTGCTGCCATCTGTTGGTTATATAGGTTAAAGGATTTACGACACTCTTGCTCTTGTAAGGTTGGAGTTGCCGTCAGAGGGCAGACCACGCTTAGTGTGTCTCACGCTTAGAAGAATGATACAACACCAACTCCAATAGAATTGTAGTTGGGGTAAATCCGCACAGCGGATAGGTACCGTGGCGATCTACCCACCGTCCGGGAGCACCCGGACGACTTGTTCTCGCTCTTGGCTCTCTCTTGGATGATATCAACTGACCGTTATACGCAAAGCCAATACTGCCTGTGTAGTTTACATAGCTTTAAGGTATATTAGCTTAAGCGTGCAAGTAATACTTGTAGTGACAAATAAAAACATATAATCTTAAGACACAGCGCTACTGCGTGATCAATTACCCTAAATCTACCTAACAAATGACACCTGGAATCCTACCTAAAACAACACAAAATAGGCAGTGGATTAGGCTGGGCTCCATGTCAAGCCTGTATCCCTGCACCAACAACCCATTTCTAATGTGTAACACAGCTTTCAGTCTTCCACAAAGCGTATTCTTTTTTCAAGAGAAACGTATATAAAAGTGGTTTCTTTAAATATTTCATTCTGAGCAGAAGGTAATGAAGCAATCATCAAAACTTCATAAACGGAATCACCATTTTGTGTTTTTTTAAATACCATTCTTTTCGCATGGCTAAAAAGAAAGAGAAAAGGAAACATGGAACGCACTAGTTATTTGAAAATTAAAACCAATAATAATAAAAAATACCTTGGAAACAGTTAACTCTACACATATGTGTATTGCGTACTTCAACCAGATCTACAATTTTGTGGAATAAGTTTCTGTTTCTTTGGGTAACCAATATTACAAATTTCACTCAAAATAAAGTCCTCACAGGCTAATTACAAAAAATTCAAAGTACACGTCTTATTTTTCCATGTAAATATCTTAAACGTATATCATATTAATCAAAATTACTAGAGCAGTTTAGAGAAAACCATGTTTTGAGGTGAAGGAAGTTCACTGAATCAGATCTTTTTAATTATTTATTTATTTACGTCTTCCACCGTTGTCGTGCTGGATTCCGAAAGAAATGATTGAAATAATGCTCAAATGAGTCCGGGGTCCATAGTGCTTAGAGTTACCAGAGTTTCAGATAAGGGGAAACTTTGGAAAAAACCTTATCCAGATAATACCCTGACTGAGATTTAAGGCCACCACATACGCTATTTTAGCTGGAACCCAGTTAATAGTATATGTAGTCCTGGTCACTCCGAATGAAATAGCATCGTAGTAACATATACTGTCCAACAACGCTAAGAACCTCCCTGAAAGGTATGTGCTGCCTTACACAGTGGGACACAGATAGCGAATGTGTGTGTGGCAGAGAACGCCTACTACACAAGGAGCAGACCGTTAAAAAACCATGCGGCCTATTTACTCTGTACACTAAAATCCAGAAGATTCATTCACTAAAGTAGAAACCGTCAGAATGTTTTTGAATGGTCTGTAACTGTACTGACATGGGGTGTCATAAATCTGTCCAGGGAGGGTGTGGGAACATTCGCCAACCCCCCTGCGTCTCAGGCCTCGGAGACTATATCTCCTCCTTTTTGTAATTTAGGTCCTCCAACGTTAAGTCATATCGGACGATGAGTGGAATGGGTGAGATGATGTTCATATGAATCCAGGGTCCATAGAGCTTAGAGTTACCAAACATTTGTCTTTCAGGATAAGGGAAATCCCCGGACAACCCCTTATCCAGGTAACTCGCCCTAACCGAGATTCGAACTCGGGACCTCTTGGTCGTGAGGCAGACACGCTACCATCTACGCTACCGAGGCGGGCATCGGAGGACAGTACTACTTGTATTTGGAAGATCGCCTGTTTCATCCCCGTCGACCGTTCTCTCTTAATTTGGGTGCTGCGTGGTCTGAGGGTAGCATGTTAGCTTCTGGTCAACGAGGTCACGGGTTCAAACCGTCTTCTCTTAACTTGGGTGCTGCGTTGTCTAAGGGTAGCATGTTAGCTTCTGGTCAACGAGGTCATGGGTTCAAACCGTTCACTCTTAACTTGGGTGCTGCGTGGTCTGAGGGTAGCATGTTAGCTTCTGGTCAACGAGGTCACGGGTTCAAACCGTCTTCTCTTAACTTGGGTGCTGCGTTGTCTAAGGGTAGTATGTTAGCTTCTGGTCAACGAGGTCATGAGTTCAAACCGTTCTATCTTAACTTGGGTGCTGCGTGGTCTGAGGGTAGCATGTTAGCTTCTGGTCAACGAGGTCACGGGTTCAAACCCGGCGGCTGTAAAACTATTCTACTCTATTATACATGAGGCATATGTATTCTCCAGTGTTCCAACAGAGGAACAAATTGCCTAGCCAAATATTTTGGTCAAGTAAGTTTCTCCATGCCTGTTGTATAATGCTAAGTTATTGTTAGACCATTCAAAGATTTTACAGTTATTTTCCAGAAGGTTATCCCTGCCGCCAGCCCCAACTCTTATCGAAAACATCTTAACCGGAAACACCCTAAAATCAAACAAAGTACACAGTGCTTTGTTCTGGTTGTCCGGTCACCGGACGTGAGCCTGACAACAGCTCCGATTTCACAAAGAACCCTGTTTTATGACCGTGGAAAAGAATGGATATGTCAGCGAGAAAGGTTTCTGACCTGTTCTGTGTTCGTCACGATCGTAAAACTGAACCCAGAGACCATAATGCGCTCTGCGATTCATTGTGGTTAACACTTTACAGCATGGTTGCCAACTTTTCAGATAATCCTTCTAGAGTTCTTCTCAATGCTTCGACATTTTTACCATATACTGTCAGATGTACTGCATACAAAATGTCAATCCGGCATTAAGATTAAATCTCTTTACGCTTAGTTAATTACATCTTACTTTTATACTAAGTAGAGAAGATATGCCAGAGACTTCACTGGAAATACAACTTTTGAGAAGCCGAATACGTAAATTCCTATTTACTTTTTCTGTAGCGGTTCTCACGTCATGAAGAAACAAAGGGTTCTTATGGACCATGCTTTTCTTATGGAAGAAATGTCAAATGTATGTGATTTCAAAGACGACTAAGATAAAATAGGAACGTGCATTTCGGGTACAAAATATGTCGAGGAAAACGTTGGTGTCCACGTAACATGTTTTATATTGTATACAATATTAAAAATAAAATTCGAAATGTTGGAAATTAATTGTTCTTTCACACTGGCCGTGTGTAGGCTAAAGTATGGAAAGATAGTCGGACTGAAAAATTCAATGCCATAGCCGGGATTTGAACCACGGATCTTCTGGTTGCCGTTCAGCCACTCTAAGCATTGAGCTACTATAGCCAACGTGCTGACATGCCATTAAATTCTCCAACTGACTCGTGTTTTTTCCCGGTAAACCACTTAGGAGTTCTCATAAACACATGAGACAACTATCTTAATAACGACTTACAACGTGTAAGTACTTTAAGGCCCGGGCTTCATAGTTAACCACTATTAGGTCAATTAATTTCCATTAATTTACACTAATAGTGGTGAACTATAAAGCCCGGGCCTTAAAGTATTTACAGTACTTACTTAATTTCCATTAATTGACACTAACAGTGGTGAACTATAAAGCTCGGGCCTTAAACTACTTACAGCATAGTAAGTCGCCATTAAGATAGTTGTCTCATGTGTTTATGAGAACTCCTAAGTGGTTTACCGGCGGGAAAATACGAGTCAGTTGGAGAATTTAATGTCATATCGGCACGTTGGCCATAATACCTCAAGGGTTAGAGCGGCTGGACGGCAACCAGAAGATCCGTGGTTCAAATCCCATCTATGGCATTGAATTTTTCAGTCTGACTCTATCTTTCCATTCAAAATGTTGTTGAAATCAGATTATTAACGTCTTTCTTTCTCCGTGCGCTAGAACATGCTTTTAAATCGAAAATATCGCAATGAAAAGTCTGGATTATTCGCTTGCTTTCATAGGCTGCATTGGTATTTAGAGTATATCAAATTGTCTGAACATATTTCTTAAATAATTAATAATAATAATAATAATAATAATAATAATAATAATAATAATAATAATAATAATAATAATAATAATAATAATAATAATAATAATAATAATAATAATAATAATAATAATAATAATAATAATAATAATAATAATAATAATAATAATAATAATAATAATAATAATAATAATAATAATAATAATAATAATAATAATAATAATAATAATAATAATAATAATAATAATAATAATAATAATAATAATAATAATAATAATAATAATAATAATAATAATAATAATAATAATAATAATAATAATAATAATAATAATAATAATAATAATAATAATAATAATAATAATAATAATAATAATAATAATAATAATAATAATAATAATAATAATAATAATAATAATAATAATAATAATAATAATAATAATAATAATAATAATAATAATAATAATAATAATAATAATAATAATAATAATAATAATAATAATAATAATAATAATAATAATAAAACAAAGTGCTTGGATTGTTCGTTTATTCAATGGAAAATGTCACTAATTCTCGTTCTGCAAGTCCACGTAAAGTGTCCTAGAGACAAAGTTGTCAAGGAAATAATGAAATTATTTGTTATCTACACATAGAACATCTCCATAATCAAGGCATCCATGAATAAACAGTTTAAGGCAAATGTTTGCAACGCGCAAGGCATAAACTCGGTCCTCGCGCCTTGGAGATGTGGTGTTATCAAGCTGCTCGAACGGTTACCACGGCTTTATCTTTGTTAATAGAAACCTCTCAGATAACGCACTGATTGCTCCTCGTGGACATAAGAGCTATCTGTCATTTGTGATTCCTGCGCCTTTTATTGGCTAAAGTGATGCGTTCATTGTTGCTTAGCAGACGTCCAAGAAGTGCGCCACTACCTTTCTCTCTCTATTCCGAGAATAATCAGTGCGTTATCTGAGATGTTTGGTTTGTATTAACAAAGATAAAGCCAGGGTAACCTTTTGAGCAGCAAAATAATAAGACAGTTCGAGATTCGATAAGAGTTTATAATTCAATGGATAAACTACTGCAAACACGATGAAGGGATAGAAAGTAGATCAGCTGCAGGATGAGTATTAGGTTAACACGCAGTGACTGCAGTTTCTGTCAGGCATTGAAGAGTAACATTAAGAGTAACTGATTAAGGTAACATTAATTGTACTGTATACCAACGACAAGAAGGCGAGGGGCTTGAACTGTTTATCTGATTTATTAGCGTATCTGTTTACTAGAAAAGGAGTGTATGAGAGTACATATGAGTCACCCATGCTGCCAAATCTACTATTTGCTGCAGTAACTGTAGTGGTAGGATATTGTGCAGGGTGAGTTACGTGACAGCATTTGCGTTTTTTAAGCGAATCTGGGAATGGAAGCATAAACACCGTTGGGCCAGCAAAAGTGATAACGTTACACATTCCTCTAGGTTGCCTTCTTGTTGTGGGTCTAAAGTGATGACAGTTGGATTGGATTGGATTGTTCATAGGGTTCCCGTAGCGGAAGGGATCCGTCCCCTTCAGCTGCCGTGGTGCGGGCGCTGCGGACCCCCCAGCACTCGTGGTACCTCTGACGTTACTAGAGGAACCTCGGGCCGAGCATTCGAGCCCCTCCCTGATAGGAAGTTGTTCGGATTGGGTTGAACTCGAGGGGGCAGGTGTTTCCGTTACCCACTATTTTTTAATATTTTTTAACTGTTAACTGCATCCTTTTAGAGTTAACTTATTCCAGAAAAAACAAACACAATTTCTACAACATTTAAAATAACAACAGCACAAACAAATGCAAATAATTACTATTTCTAAACTTGAAGTTATTGCTGTTGCGTAAAAATGATTAAAACCTTCTTTTTCTTGATGGTCAATTAATTTCTTTATCTCATCTACCTTAACGCTTGCTAGTCTTAACTCGTCAGCTGATGATAGTATGTTTAACATTGATGTGTTGATAGACAAATTATAGTGCTTCTGTTTTAGTTCTTCAAAACAACAATCAAATTCTATATCAGCTTGGGGTATGAAATCATTACTTACATTAGAGGTTTTACTTGACATTGCAGTAATGTCACATAGGCTGAGTAATATTTACAGCCTGATTCTAAGAATAGAATACCTGTGTTTGATAACTTAAAACTGCTAGATTTACTTGGACATAATACAGTAAATGTTTCCTTGCCAACTGTTTCATATAACTATGAATTATTTAAATGCAATGGTACCCAAAAAGTATGACTTAACTTAACAATTCTGATGTCACATGTATTTGGCACTTTTTGTGTTTATGGGTGAAGCAAAGTAGCTTTCTAGTCCTCGTCTGGAATATACGTATACACTGGAATGTCTTCCTTACAGATGAATTGCAGTTCATTAGGCTGAAAACATGCTTGAAGTTCACTTGAAGTTGTTTTACCATAGTGATGCCTTAATGCATCACTGAAAATATATTCTATCCTGAAGTTAATGTAGTGGTATACATTGTCGAATTGTAATACTGGAAGGGGTTAAAGTTTATATAGTTTATAGTGAGTAGGAGATAATAATGGAATATTCAACACATACACTAAATAGTTTTGATAGGAATATGTAGTAGGAACGATGATTTTTAGAATGTCGGAAAAAGGAAGATTCGGGTACTCCATTCCACTTGGCAGTGCCCCAGAGCTTAGCAATATCCTTATCTTCATAAAAGTAATTAGTTGTGGTTGCATAATCCCCATTTTGCATGAATAAATGCATCTACTAAAATTTCAAATGAATGTTGACTCTCCTCAATACCCCTTTGAATGACGTTCATTCACTGTTCATTAACTAAGCTAATACTACTTATTTCTTCCTGT
The DNA here is from genome assembly GCA_030765055.1 of Mantis religiosa. Lineage (NCBI taxonomy): Eukaryota > Metazoa > Arthropoda > Insecta > Mantodea > Mantidae > Mantis > Mantis religiosa. The sequence continues at coordinate 89,228,634 of CM060952.1, forward strand.
TGCTCTTCAAAATTCTTATCTGATAATTCTATCAATATATCAAGTCCCTCTTTAGTTTATTCTCATTCTGAATAGTATCATTGAATGCTAAAATTGTAGATTTAATAACCGTCATTTGCTCCTTAGATAAGTGCAAGTATTCTGTTTCTACTCTTTCTAATTCACTTATGTGCTTGTTATACATAGATGCGTCTGAATTTGTTAATACACCGAACAAAATCTTTTCAATTTCCCCAACAAAATTTAGAATTTCCCTTTTACTTCTGGGAAGGGTTCTAAGTACTGCGATATAATATCCTTTAACCTATCAATTTGCTTTATTTTTGAATTCATGTAATACTTAAAAATTTTGAACTATGTGCATTGACTTTTCCTAATGATTTTTTGTCTGCTTCCATAGACCTTCACTCTGCTTCCATAGATCTCTAGCCGGACTTAAATCAATATATGGTAGCATGTCTGCCTCACGTTCAAGACGTCCCGAGTTCGAATCTTAGTCAGGGTGAGTTACCTGGATAAGGTTTTTTTCCGGGGTTTTGCCTTATCCTGCAAGACGAATGTCAGGTAACTCTAAGCTACATGGACCCTGGACTCATTTGAGCATCATTTCACCAATTTCATTCACCGTCCGATATGACTTAACGTTGGAGGACGTAAATTGCAAACTCTCTCTCTCTCTCTCTCTCTCTCTCTCTCTCTCTCTCTCTCTCTCTCTCTCTCTCTCTCTCTCTCTCTCTCTCTCTCTCTCTCTTCCTGAAGAGCTGTCGCCACTAACCAAGCCATTGAAACATCTTCCCCTTTTGTTTTGACTATATACTTAATTGTTTCATGTCTTAATCCAGCGGTAAAAGTTCCCTTCAAAAATTATCCCACCAGAGCACTTGCACCATCATGTAAGTTAGTACCTTCCCCCAAACGTTGTTCTAAGAGTGTCATACGGCTGCCAACCTCCCTGTACAAGTCAACTCCTAATGCATCTAACCTTGACCCCCACTCTGCTAATGTTTCTGTCTGACCGTGCCTAGCTACGAAGAGATTCCCTCTATAAAATTCTAGAGTCCTTCGGACAGCATAATTTTCCTCCTAAATCTGCTTTATATCTGCCCATATCTTCCTCCAAAGTCTTGCTAACAATTTTCCCTTGGCATCAGCTAATAGTTTAGAATCTACAAACTTGACAAATTTAGAATGCTTGTCTGGATGTATTAATTCAAATGCTGACTCGACCACATCACAAAGGCTCTTAATTCCCTAACTTTCCCATCAAATGTATGGGGTATTAATTTTACAGATTGGGCCACGGAAATAAATTCATCTACTGCTTGCTCTGCCATAATGGAAATGGACTTACTACGAATGAAGAAGGCAAAGGTAACTGAAGCTGCGCAGTTCTGTCCGCAGTGATGGGCTTACGCCTCCCCAGAGGGTACGGGATCCTCTTGCGGCGGATGCTGCTGCCGGCTGTCACAACCAAGGTCCCTCGGGCTCCAATGGCTACCGCTGATGGTAGCCTATAGCAACGAGATGGGTTGATCGCCTCCAGTCGAATAACCTGCGCAGGGTGTCCTCCGGAATTCCTCAGGGTGGTCCTAGGCCTCTTCGTTCATCCTGTTCGACTTGAAAACGTCAGCTAACGACACACTTTAGTCACTTCAATTACTTCAGCATAAATAATCCCACCGTCGCTGCCACCATGTAATGAAGTTGTTCTGGGATGTCCAGGATAGGTTCGTAGGAGCTCTTTGTCTACCTAATAAAAGCTGTTAGTAATAACTGATGCAGAGTGTCTATTAATGCAGAATATGAAATTGTGAGGGTGTCATTAAAACAATATCCAAATCAAAGTACAGATTTATATAAAGATGAAGTGCAAGGCAGAGTCACATCCTCCCTCTGATGAGACCTTACAACTTAGCTTCTGTCCAGTAAATTACATATATATCATGTTATCTGTTCATAGGTCAAGTAATGTCACTTTGGACAGATTAGCATGGTCATACAGTGGCATACTGAATGGAGTTCATTCAGTGTACCCATGTTTACATTATGATAGCGTGACAATTCTAAGGTGTGAGTATACATTTCGCAATGAATAACAGATCTAAAGTTTTCAAACATTAGCTACCCTTTCAAAACATGAGTACATATTTCTTAAAATAATTGTAAAAGGAATTACCTTATTACATTTCTCAGCGTCCCACTTGATGTGAAATACCGTTTGATTTTGCTCAGAGGGCTTTTTATCTGGTTTAAAATTCTGTTCTGTGATATAAATCTACGAAGCAGCACCACAGAGTTTACTTCTCTCCGGAAGGGAGATATTCTAAATATTTTTACGCAACCGGAGGCTAGCATGTTACCCATAAACTACGGAGGACGACATCACTGAAGCTTACCCCGAAACAGATGATGGGATGTATGCTACAGGATTGCAGTTCTGAAGTAAAAATCTGATGTACTGCAATCCCATCTGCAGGATTAGGGTAAGGAGGGGATGCCCGCTTGTTAGCGTAGGTCTAGAGTTTGAATCTCGGTCAGGGCGAGATACCTAGAAAAGGTTTATTCCGGGGGTTTCCCTTATCCTGAAAGATGAAGGTCGGGTACTCTAAGCTCCATGGACCCCGGACTCATTTGAGCATCTTTCTACCAATTTCATTTATCGTCCCATAAGACAACCTTTGAGGACGTAAGTAAAATAAGTAAATAAAATACGGAGTGGATTCGGCACTCCAACTTGATCTTTGTACCTATGTCCCAATTGGGGCATCCCAAGGCACATTCAGGAGGAAGGGTAAGGCAAGAGGAGACAGAGGAGGCCGACAGAGCAGAGGGCAGGGTCCATAATATTTACCAGTTACAATCCCCCGCCCCGTCAGGCCAGCACAGCCGCTGAGATTAGGAAACAATCCACCAGGTCGGTCCGGAGACCGGAAACCGCCCTATCGGAGAAAGAAGTGTTTACCAGGAGCATATAATCCTGCCATGCATCCTGCCATGCAGCGCCGAGACGCCCACCGACACTTCTACTAGATGAGAAATGATATGAAATTACAATGTAGGTCGGCCATAGGAATCCAACCCCGGCCTCTAGAATGCAGGCGGGAAAACACCTGAGCCATCCCGCTCGCTTGCGGGAATAGTGACTCTCCTACATTCAAGGGTCTCGAGTTCGAATCTGGGTCAGGGGAGTTACCTAGATACGGTTTTGTCCGGGTTTTCCCTTATCCTAAACGATGAATATCTGTTAAGTTTAAGCTCTATGGACCCTGGGCTAATTTGAGCATCGTTTCATTCATCCTCCGATATGACTTAACGTAAGAGTAGGTAAATAAAAACAATCATGGTAAACATATGGAAATATAGTAGCCCTTATAAAGTCTTTGACAAGTCTTTTAACTGGTGGTTGCTATGTGAAGGCCCGCTTTGCATGCTTAGAGATATAAAACAGAAATAACGACTCCTATTTAACAAAAGTGTAGCCATTACAAATTCAAATAAAGGAATAACTTCGATATAGTGCATGCTACTAAAAAGCATGCAGTGTATTAAAAGTGTACTAAAATACTAAAGTGTACTAAAAGGCATAACAGTGTATATTAAATAGATGTGCGTTATTTTCTGTATTAAGATTCGGGCTAGTGGCCGAATTGTTAGACCGATTGACTCTCACCATGGACCTCTGGGTTCGATACAAGGCAATGACCGCATGTGAGATTTGTGGTAGACTACGCGGGACAGGGGCGAGTTTTCACCGGGATCACCGGTTTTTCTCGCCACCATTCCAGCAATTGCTCCATTATCATCTTTCCTTTCATTCATTTCGCCCTCATTCCGCCATCTACTTCTCTCACTCTCTTACCGGACATCTCATCCATCATGGATTCTCTCTTTGATTCAGAAGTTTGTTTCCCTCAGTCCAACGCCTTAAAGCATAAAGGAACAATAATCCCCTAACACCATAATAGTGGTAAAATTAAGGACGTTGAGGAAAACTTTGATTATCTCTTACGGTTTCCGAGTTATGGAACAGCCATCCAGAAGTCATACTTCTGAAGAGATACCCACAAAATCCAAGATATGCGTTTCATTTGTCATGAAAATATCTTAAATGGGTATATAATTAATCAAAATGGTTAAGAACTATTTTTAAAAAATTAAAATGTTAGAAATGTCCGATGAAAAAGTAAAAAATGAATCTATTCTTTTATTCTCAAAATTGTCTTAAAATATCCTGACCATCAAGAATTAGTAATGTTTGGATGCGGTCCGCGGTATTCTCATCAGGGAATTCTGCGGTTAGAAATTTAGCACAGTAATTGGCCACACCGTTCCAAGAAAACATTTTGGCCTTCCGCAAGGAAGTCGGTATTATATAATTGCAGGCATCCTCTGCCGTGATAAGATTATGAATGAAGCAACTCTGCTGCGCTAGTGCGCCGAACAAGCAGTGTTCATTAATCAAAACCTGGTCGAGCCGCCTCCTGGTGTTCGACTCCCTAAATGTCGCTATTTCTCTCATTCTTCTGCAGTGTGTGCGGTCGGTCTGAGGTCGACAGCTTTCGCCAAGCTGTTTACACCGACCAACAGAACACGACGCTACGATTCATTCAACTATATTTTCCCTCCACCCGTGTTACAAATTATTATTATTATTATTATTATTATTATTATTATTATTATTATTATTATTATTATTATTATTATTATTATTATTATTATTATTATTATTATTATTATTATTATTATTATTATTATTATTATTATTATTATTATTATTATTATTATTATTATTATTATTATTATTATTATTATTATTATTATTATTATTATTATTATTATTATTATTACGCATTCCATCATAAACCTTGATACTGGGATTTCTCTGTAAGTAGTAGAGGCTGTCAGGCATGTATTTCTTTACGTCACGAAGAAGGTGAAGATGAGGACAGCATGACTTTTTTTTTTTTTTTTTTTTTTTTTTTGAATTTTATATCCTCCAACGTTAAGTCATATCGGACGGTGAATGAAATGGGTGAAATGATGTTGAAATGTGTCCAGAGTCCATGGAGCTTAGAGTTACCTGACATTCGTCTATAAGGATAAGGGAAACCCCCGTAAAAACCTTATCCAGATAACTGGATTCGAACAGATTCGAACTCGGGACCTCTTGAACGTGAGGCAGACATGCTACCATCTACGCTACCAAGGCGGGCAGCATGAACTAGTTCACATTAGTGAAGTGATAATCTGAACCAATGGCCGAATACAAAGGACCTCACAAGAAGAATCATAAAACAGTTCAGCAGATTTGTAAATGCAATAAAGTTAAAAATATAATAATAATAATAATAATAATAATAATAATAATAATAATAATAATAATAATAATAATAATAATAATAATAATAATAATAATAATAATAATAATAATAATAATAATAATAATAATAATAATAATAATAATAATAATAATAATAATAATAATAATAATAATAATAATAATAATAATAATAATAATAATAATAATAATAATAATAATAATAATAATAATAATAATAATAATAATAATAATAATAATAATAATAATAATAATAATAATAATAATAATAATAATAATAATAATAATAATAATAATAATAATAATAATAATAATAATAATAATAATAATAATAATAATAATAATAATAATAATAATAATAATAATAATAATAATAATAATAATAATAATAATAATAATAATAATAATAATAATAATAATAATAATAATAATAATAATAATAATAATAATAATAATAATAATAATAATAATAATAATAATAATAATAATAATAATAATAATAATAATAATAATAATAATAATAATAATAATAATAATAATAATAATAATAATAATAATAATAATAATAATAATAATAATAATAATAATAATAATAATAATAATAATAATAATAATAATAATAATAATAATAATAAATAGATACGGACATTGTGTTAATTCTGTGATTGCAAAATATCAATATAAATGAAGTCATCTTGTAAAGACATTATTAACAAAATGTTATGTTCAAATAAATGAGTCATTGTAAACGACACATCAGTTCAGAAGCGAAGTGCTGAGAAATTATTATACTTAACATCTAAAATAAGTGGTTCAATAGTATTATAAAAGTTGCAGGCTTAACAATAGAACAATGTACTCTGGCTAATGCACCGCAACTCTTTCTGAACTGCTGTCTCGGAAGATAAAGCGTGTAGTATTACATTGTAATGGGGCATGCTGCTCAGTTTTTTCTCAATAAAAAAGAAACGTGAACTAAGTGAAGTCTCAGTGGAAACTGAAATAGGTTATTAAGTCACAGTGTCTCGCCTCGATAGCGTGGATACTAGGGTGTCTGCCTCACGTTTAAGAAGTCCAGAATTCGAATCCCAGTTAGGATGAGTCATCTGAGTAAGGTTTTTTCGGGGTTTTCCCTTATCCTGAAAGATGAATGTCTGGTAGCTCTAAGATCTACGGATCCTGGACTTATTTGAGTAACATTTCATTCATCGTCTAATATGAATTAAGTTAGAAGATATAATAAATAAATAAGTAAATGAATGAATGGATGAATAAACTAAAAGTCAAACTGAAAACTGACTGAAGTAACAATTTAAAAACTGTAGAAAGTCTCAGTACGTATTCTCAAGAGCTTTTCATGCCAATTGAATGTTGTGAGAGTAGCGTGTCTTTCTGTTTAATGACTTTTATGTAACAGTAAATCGAAAGAGATAGACAACATTTTGTTGCACAATAAAATGTAAATCTCGTTGAAGTACGCAATTTATATTAAGTCACTTTTTGTACAACTAAGCATTTCCCTGATATGCCTTGTTTTTGCTGTGAACTATAGGTACATTGTCAAGTCAGCATTACAAAAGTTATGTATGTAAGGAAAGTTCAGTCCAAGAGGACTTTCTTTTTTTTTTGGGGGGGGGGGGAGGTCATTTTCCATATTGTATCCACAGAAAAAGCTAAACATTAATACCAAATTTTCTATAACCTAATTTTTTTGGGTAATGATTTTCATAGGACACAGACTTTTTATAAAAAAAAGTGTCATATTTTTATTTTTGATCATGAAAGTTTCAAAAGTATATTTCCAATAAACTCTCAGTATCATAATTTGAGATGGAATAGAATGCGCCTAGAAATGATATAAAATTATACCAATTAAAAACTGCCAGGTTGTCATAATTTCAGAGCTGGTACCAGATTAATGCCGTAGCCCAGATTTGAGCCAAGGGTCCTTCGCCTTTCATTCGTTTGCTTTAACCAATTAATCAACCATGGCAAGCTGCCATTTGATTACCTTTCAGCTCTTGTGCTACTAACTACTGTTTGAAAAAATAATTAATTATTATCTATTAGCATAATATAACTTACCTTTAAAACCCGGTACTTAAAGGCATATGGCAGCGTAATTCCCATTAGGGCAGGTGACTTCATTAATGATTTGAGATCTCTTCTTGTAGTTACTGGGAAAATGTTACTCAGTTGGGAAATTTAATGTCATATCGGCTCAAACTATTCATAAAAAACACACTTTATTTGTGTATTTACCTCGTGTTAATCGAAATAAACTTTGTTAAAAAGTTTTTATTACATGTTTTATTTTAGGTAAATAAAAATGGATGAGTGTCAAATCACAATAGTCAAATCTTTTAAAACGTCATGTCCCCTTCTTAAGGCCATTGGAAAAATGGAATAATGACTTCCAATTTGAGAATAGTAAAATTATTTTAAAGTGTAAATCAATAACAAGTAATATTACACTTCCCTAGTTGACTAATAGGAGAATATCCTTTCCAGTTTGGGTATCTTGCGGTAACGTACAGGGAGGCCAAAGGAAACTCCAACAGAGAACCTTAAGCATGTCATTTGTCTAAAAGCGGTAACCCAGTCAAACGACTTACTCTGTGGCGTACTAGTAATCTGTTCAAGAGACATTCTGAATACTAATCTCAATTAAGTAAATGGCCGAAAAACCACATCGTCGCAAAAGTAGCATTTAACGTCATAGAAGGAGATGAAAGGATCACTTGTGAATAGCTGAGCTGATGAACAAGGAATATATTGCAAACGGTTAACTTCACAAAAATAAAGAAGAAATAACTCTTTTATGTGAAGCAAGTACTTTAACGAGATTTACATTTTTTGGTAGTAAGTCTTCATTCAGATTGGAAAGGACTACGGAGGCTATTCCAAGGAAAGTACAATGCAGTTCAATGAAAGAGTTATGTAAAAAACTGAAGCTGCTGACAGTGAAGTAAACTAGGTTATTAATAATAACTAAACACTAGTAACCCAACTTCACTTATCTTATTTAAATCCTGGGACCGGTTTCAAAGCAAACATCTGCTTTATCCTCAGCCACTCAGCTTGACACTCACCCACTAGTGTTTAGTTATTATTAATAATCAATGAAAGAGTCTTAATCATGAAACCATATTTCATTTAGGAAATAATTTTGTGAGGTATATTTAACTACAGGGATCATATTCATGCATAATTATGTCAAATTGGAGTACTGCGAATTTTATATATGAAGACATTCCTGGTTTCGTGGTTTCAGATCCCTTGAAAACTGTCTTTGGAAGCTACAAGGCGAGATGCTCACAGCTTATGGCCAGAAACTTCTTTGTATTTCAGTGAGGAATAAAAATATATTATTATTCAGATGGTGAGAGCGTGATCCGGAACAGTAGTAGTAGAAGTCTCGCATAGTGAAAGATCTCGTGTCATGTGATAAAGGGAATCATGTGATATAGCAGTAAAACTAATAAGAATTGATTAAAATGACATCAAATGACATCATGGCAGGCCAATGTTTTGAACCTCGAGAAAATATAGCCAATCGGGAAGAGCATTGTACGTAGATTTGGAGGATATATACTGTATTAGTAAGCTTTGAAAAATTTTCAAAGCTCAGTTTCACATCTAAAAATTCAGTCAGTAAAACTCACGTCATTCAGAAAGCATCAGGCGAATTAATTATAGGTGACTCGGAAAATTGGCAAACATAAATTCGCAAAATCAGCACCGAAAAAACAGACTTTACACTGGAATAGTGGTTTTGAATTTCGATGGGGATTCCCTCTGTATATGAATCCAAAAACTCCTTAAGATTACCTTTATTTAAAGTCCTCGCTTTCATTATGTCCACGAAATGTCATTTCTTGTCACTTCCTTAGTGGGATATTGCATGAAAAGCACGTAAGCTTTCACGAAGAGCGTCTGCAATTTTGTTAGTGCTTACCCAACTCCTTTAATCCGACACAATTATGTTCCTCATACCAACGAGTCTTAAATGTCCTGGTGTATATTGAAGATGATCTGCCGCAAAGTTTTTCTAAACATAGCACTGGTGTTGGCCAACCGACGTTTACCACGTCGCGTTTGTAATCATTCTTCCGTAAAGAAAAGGGTGTTTGGAGAATGGAACACACCTAGTCATGTGTTGGATTCATTGTAAATACCTTAAATATGAAAAAATTAAAACTTCACCTATTAGACAATAATCACTTATCAGTAGGGCCCGGGTTCTAACGAAAAGTCATCTTTTTCCTGAGTAGTCACAGACGATGCTTATTGGAAATTAAGTGTATTCTGGAACAAATACGTTAGATATATATGGTTTTTATAGGTCATTAAAATGCATTTTTTCCATATTTTTATAATAAAGTCATTTTTAACATTTAGATGCTTTTTCCGGCCATTTTCTTCTTTTTCACGAATCTATTGGGCATTTTCATCTGTAGCCCACTTTCGGGAGTCCCGGATTCGATTCCCGTGGCAGACCTGACCCTGACCCTTGACCCTGGGCTTTTCGGTTTTTTTAAATAATCTGTGTATTTTTTTTTTAAATATGCACCTATAACATCTGTGGAAGTGGAGAGAAGTTTCTCCAAGTATAAAACAGTTTTAGCTGACAACTGCCGTTCCTTTACTTTTGATAACATGAAGATGACCATGGTGGTGTACTGCAGCGCTAAGTAAGGTATGTTTTGGCTAATGGGTACAGTAACTTATTTTTTCTTGTTTTACAAAATTGAAAATAACCAGATGAATTTTGAATTTATTATTTAGTAGCAATAACAGCATTATTTACTAAGAAAGTTAATTTTAATATGTGGTTATTCAAACTATATATTCATTATTTGTCTGCGACAGCTATTAGTTTATTATTATGAAAGAAATTGTTAATTTTTGTTAGGATATTCTTTTTGCATTTTATGTGCATTTTTTATGTTTTGAAGTCATTATATAGCTCATATTTAGAGAATTTTTAGGTCAACAACTTTCGAGCCCTACTTATCACATAACAAATTACGTTTTTACACAGGATGCAAACTGATAATAAACAGTAGCAGATGACACGCGGGGCTTGCTTCAAGCGGGTTACCACTCCTACCATCAAATTTCTTTTCAAATAAATGAAAAAGTAGGAAGAAGGTCCTGTATTGTGTTGGCAACGTGAGTTGGTGCGGAATATACGGCTTCTATGAATCAAAACTGTAGCCATGGTAATCAGCAATGCATTCTGCCGCTCCAGCCTCTCTTCACCCACTGCAAGTGTTACGGTCACCTTGGCCTTTTAATAATGAATCACTAGTCGGGAAGTAAGCTAGCTGCATTATCGACGCGCGGGTGCCAAGAGAGCGGCTCCATTCAAAATATAATTTGTAGAAATTTTATAAATGAAAATTAAATTCTATAACATAAAATATAACCAAGTAATTTATTCAAAAACAAATAGGGACCCGGCGATACAAACGCATCAAGGAAGAGCCGTCCCTGGAAAGCAAATTCGTGCAAAAGTAATAATTGTGTCTCAGTTAAATGACATCACGATGAAATAGAAAAGTATTGTGTTTAACAGGTCCCGACGTACCATTTTTAAATTCCGCGAATATTTCGGTAAACATTAGACCGACTTACCAGGAACATTTTCAGCATGTGTGTGATGTGTGTGTGATGATTGAAAGTGAATAAGATGTGAATAAGGAATAAAAATGTGAATAAAATAAGAAAGTGAATAAGACCCGATAGCGAGATCAGCGTCATCATGCCCGCCTCGGTAGCGTGGTGGTAGCGTGTCTGCCTCACGTTCAAGAGGTCCCGAGTTCGAATCTCGGTCAGGGTGAGTTACCTGGATAAGGTTTTTTCCTGGGTTTTCGCTTATCCTTCAAGATGAATGTCGGGTAACTAAGCTCCATGGACCCTGGACTCATTTGATCACCATTTCACCCAATTCATTCACCGTCCGATATGGCTTAACGTTGGAGGACGTAAATTACAGAAAAAAAGCGTCATCATTGTTATCAGTTCCTACGTCCTCGATATGAGATCTACGCTACCGCTTACTACGTTAAGCAAAGATTCTTTATCTCTCTACTGAGATAATCTAGCCAGGGCAAAAGCAACACACAAGACCTCAATCTACCGAGATACTCATCCGTATGAGAAAATACGCCGTGAACAGGCTTGGAACCTAAGATACCAACGCCGAACCAGCCAGCAGGTACTATCACTGCAATCATAGGTAAAGACCGAGGCGCACGAACCACCCACACCGTCTCAACCATATAGTATTTTTAGAAAGCTAAGTTTAAAAAATATTCTGTGTAAAAAGTAGCTTTGGATGGAAAGATTTTCTTGAAAACGGAGTCACATGCTTAGAGGATACTCAACATACAACAATTTCAATAGATGCTTTTTAATCATTCCCAAACGTACGAGAGCTGTTCAATAAAGAATGATCACATTTTTTTTTAGAACGTACCTTTACTGATATCCATAATTTTGATGGTGCTTCTCAAAATAGTCTCCCCTGAATGCGATGTACTTGTCCCAGCGTTTCTGCCAGTCTTCAAAGACATGCTGGAAACCATATTTTGAGAGATCCTACAAAATCGCCTCCGCAGCCTTCACCACTGTTTCAGATGATGGATAATGCCTCCCATGAAGACGTTTCTTCAAGTTAGGGAATAGAAAAAAGTCACATGGGGCTAAATCCGGACTATAGGGAGGGTGAGGAATGCACTTCACGTTGCTTTTTTCAAGATATTCAGCAACAACATTGGCAATATGCGGCCGCGTATTATCGTGGTGTAGTATCCAGCCTGCTTCAGGGAAATGTGGTCTTTTGCTCCTGATATGAACTTGCAATGTTTTCAGGACATCCCTGTAGTATTGTTCAGTTACTGATGTGTGTGCAGGTACTACTTGCTGATGAACCAGTCCATGAATATCAAAGAATGAGATGACCATAGCATTCCCAGCAGAAGCAACCACTTTTGCATTTTTGGGGGTTGGTGATGAAGGAGAGTTCCACACTGAGCGTTGCTGTTTGCTCTCAGGATCAAAATGATGTAGCCAAGTTTTATCAGCAGTGATTACGTTTGAAAGAAGCTCCGGATCTTCCTCTAACATCAACTTTAACTGCATGTTACCTCCATTGTAGCGGTAGGCGATACTGAACATGTCTGAACTTACCTGGTTCTCACAGACGGGAACCAGCAGTACCAACAATGAAACTACTACGGCGTGTTTGTTTCACATATAATAAGACAGAATTTTAGTGCGAAAAATTATGACCGTAAAAAAATTATGGTCATTCTTTATTGAACAGCCCTCGCATATTCAAATGTTTTACTCTACTTGCTGTATACAGAAAAGGAAGTAGAAATAGGAATAGAAGCCATTAAACTCTTGCAGTTTCGAATCCATGATGCAGCATGAGGATTTGAATCTCCAGAAGATTTCTAAATATGGCAAAACCCAATATGTGCAAGTCTATGTGGGAGGCAGGCTCTTGCTGCTTGTAGTTCAGGTTTTACTTCCTCTAGAAGGAGGTAGAGGACTTCGATACCAAGTAAATACACATTTGTAGATGCCATGTACAAAAGGAGGAGCTTTGGAACACTTTATTTGTTATAAAAATGTCTTAAATCCATGGTATTTTAGTTAAAATTGTTACGAGAGTTTTTTTGAAAAAAAAAATGAATATTTTTTCCTGTAATTGGGAATGTGTTTATAATAATCGTGCAGCAACCTTGCATTATACGAACTGAAATAGCAAGGTTTTTTTTTATTTATTTTTTTTTTTTTTAAATCGGCGTTTTACTTTGAGGTAGATGCACATGCAGAGCTTTTTCTAAAAAGAATTCAGTTTCTGATTTAGAGTGTTTCAGAACATGTATTTATGGCAAAATCCTGTCAACATTTTTAGGTGCAGTACAGTTCTTGCTCTAATTACTGTGACAGATAGTGATAAATGATAATGCCAGGAGGAAGTCATGTGAATAAAACACATAGGACATTTTTTTCAAACCCAGGTAGCAGTAGTACGAGATCTGTGGCAATAGTCAGTCCAGAGTTATCACATTTTGTGAAAACTAACAAGTGTTTTGACAAGATGAAATAGGCAGGCGCCGCGCGGTGACGTAGAGCAAGGCGTGGTGAAGAACTGCCATCTGGCAGCTAAAACTATGAAGAACGGGTCGTTCTGTTGGGGTCAGACCCTCGCGACCTAGGTTCGTACCTTGGTGAGTGTGAAACTCGTGTCCTGTGTACGTCGCCAGGAACTTAGGGTTCCCGCGGGTCACGCAGGGCCCCGGTTTATAGCGTTCGACAAGGTCAAGCGCGTGTCGCTGTCCCCAGGGCTACCAACCCTGCTGGGCAAGCAGGTGGTGCGAGTACAAGTCTCTCCTCGCACAGCCAAGAAAAAGTGTTGGAAGTTGTTACGTTCGCGAAAAATAAACCTTATGTGTAAGTCGCACGTGTTTCTACATAGCAACTGGTTTTACTTCCTCCACTAACTTCTTATAGCAGGTAGAGGAAGCACTGTATTACACTCAATTCATCGAAAAGACTCACAGAAAAAGATTCTAATGTTTTGCACCTATGTCTTTGCCTACCCACTCTTCTTCTTTTATCTACTTCCTCTTAACCGAGTTAAAACATTGTAGAAGTTGTCTTATTACATACATTCATGGACATAAGTATTCGTACAGCTGCCAATAACAGTTGTACTTTTGAAAACGCAAACATGTCATACATATGAACTTCAACCATCTGTTCTACAAAATATAAAAATATGGCTGTTTTCAAGGGTGGCATTCTGCCCGGGCCATAAGTATTCCTTCAGCGATGGTAAACAGAAAAAATGATGACCCACAAAATACCTTCATTTATAGCAGCAGTGCTGCATGCTAGTCGTCTTGTATGGAAAAACAGTTGAACCACAAATGGTTAAAATGGGTCGCAAAGGAAAGAAAAATTTTTTAGAATTAAGAAAGGTGATTGCTTCATTACATAAACAGAGAAATATCATATTTTGAAATAGCTCAAACCGTAATTAGAAGTCGTTCGACAGTGCAGAGTGTCATTAAACATTTTACAGAAACCAATAAGTTAATAAACGAAGAATGGGTCGCCCAGGGACACTAAATTCTAGGAAACAAAGTTGGGTGATCAAAATGGTGAAAAAGAAAAATCCTGCAAATTGCCTCTTGTGATAGTTACTGCCTATGCAGAAGAACAGCATGGGAAACACCTAACATCGTAGACCGCAAGACGACTGAATCCCATTCCTGGGTACCTAGAAGGAAACCGTATATCAGCAGACAAAACAAATATAGGTTAGTGTTTGCAAAGGAATATGTAGGAAAGTACAGTGCATTCTGAGAAAAACATATCAACGGACGAAAGTAAATGTAATATATTTCCTAATGATGGCCAAATTCTAGTGTAGAGAAGGCAGAAAACTGCACTATTGTAGATCAGTATTTGCAAGCTGCAGTTAAACATGGTTTGGGGATGCATGACTGCTTCTGGTGTAGGAGATCTAGTATTCATTGAGAAAAATGTGAACAAATATGGCTACCTGGACATACTTAAAACCAATTTGAAGTGGACTACATAGGAAGCACAATATAGGGGACAATTACTGCTTCCAAGAGGACAATGATCCTAAACATACTGCAAAGATGGTCCATTTATGGTTGCTATATAGTACTCCACACACTAAAACCCCGCCTCGGTAGCGTGGTGGTAGTGTGTCTGCCTCACGTTCAAGAGGTCCCGAGTTCTAATCTCGGCCAGGGTGAGTTACCTGCATAAGGTTTTTTCTGGGGTTTCCCTCATCCTAAAAGACGAATGTTGGGTAACTCTAAGCTCTATGGACCCTGGGATTATTTAAGCATAATTGCACACATTTCATTCACCGTCCGATATGACTTAATGTTGGAGGACGTAAATTACAGAAGAAAAAAACCCACTAAAATCACCTTGAGGCGGCACTTGCCCGTTAAGTACCTCTTTGAGCACTCCCGGCACTAAACAGCTCATATGATAGGATATGTGACGGGTGAGGGCTACGGATGGCAGGTTTACAGCAGGTCGGGGGTTTTCTCAGGGTAGGTCTGCATGGATTCTCTCTTTTGAGTTTCAGGGAGTGGGTGCGTCCTGACAGTGTATGGGTATTATCACATAGAAGACACCACGACCGTTGAATGTCAAGTTTATTTATACAAGTCGTCCTCTCCACTCGTCACTGTTGTGTTGATGTTATCCGCACATTAGGCGCGATATTTAGGATTTGCCCGTTGCTGTGCGCGTGACATGACTGCTAGTTTGAATCACAGTCGCGAGTGAACTTGTAAACTACAAGGACGCGCCAGGTGGTGTATGTAGCTGTGTATGCGTTGTCGTTCCTGGACGTCGAGAGCATTACTTCACGCAATACAGTATATCCGGAGGATTATTAAACAACAGAATTTGCTAAAATCTTAATGATGTAATGTATGCAGTTTCTTTCACTCGCTAACACAGAGTGTTCGATAACCACCTAACGTGTGTTGCTCCGTCCATTCGCGAACACGGACTTTGATGAACTTTCCGTACTTGTTGCCCCCTTCACTCGCCACTACAGTGTGTTTTTCCTAGCAAACGTCAAACGTCGCCATTGCACAAATTTCCCCTTCCTTTCGCCAAATTTTGAACACTTTAGAGGTCATGTGACCTGTTACTCGTTCCTTATAGGTTGTGTTTCATCCCTACTCTTAAATTTCATCGGAATTTCTAGTTTCTGAGGCATGTATTCCACGCAACTTTCACTTCCCCACGGTCTAGGTAATTAATGCAGAAGCACGTTTGAAAATGTGTATCTATAATCCGCGGTGTCTATTCTTTCATCACGTATCATGTGCAGACCAATGCTTCGGCTGGCGACTAGGGTCTAGCCTTGAGCGATTCTCTAACAATGCCACCTTTGTCGGCGCAACACAAGGAAAATCCCTGTGAGGGTAAGTGTTTATGGTCCCGGATCTCTTTACACGTTGGGTTCACGTGTTTGCAATAAAATATATGTATTGGGATTGCCTGTTTAGTTTCTGCAGCTGTATATTAAATCATTATCCTCTATATTTGTTATGACTTAGCTTAATTCATATTGTGGTATCTACCCACCCTTAATTATGCATTTAATATTACTTTCGCAGTCATTAAGCCAGTGTTTTGCCTAACAGGGACGGCATCAAGCTGCACAATCATCGTATCTCAACCACACGAGCATCTTTAGAGAGAGCAGGAAGGCAGAATAAGAAGATACTGTATATCCAGTAAACCTGAACTAAAATAACTACTTGTGACAGAATGGCATAATATTGGCGCAGAAACGGCCAAAAAGCTAGTTCACTGAATGTACCAACGGTGAGGGAAGTCATTTATAGAAAAGATTGGCACACAAAATACTGGAAGAAATATCTTTTGTTCGAAATTTTCTCGGGAAACAAGCCAGGTGAAAAGACGATTAGAAATCGACGTTTCGGGAGCATACATCTCTCTCATCATCAGGATATTTTAAGAAATGTTATAACAACAAATGAACTGGATATAACGCAAATATAAACAAAGACAAAACACTACCAATATTCGCATAACTGAACAAAAGACTGTTTTCAGTAAATTTAATGCCAGGTCAGGAGATGGCGTGAGTTTAGAAAATTAATTAGATAGATAGAATTTTATTTGCCATTGAACAAATACAATTTGTAATAGGCTTTGTCATACAGTATATACATGCATCATTGTAGTAACTAACCAAAATATTCATTTAAGTCACAAAAACAGTTGTCAACTAAGAATTTCTTAAAACTACTTTTAAAATTAAGACAGTTTTTCACAGAAATGGAAGTTTATTGTAAAGTTTTAAACTAATATAGGGAAGATTATTCAATGATTTACTTAGTCTACATGATGGTATTAATAAGTTACTGCATGCTCTTGTATTGTGGCTATGAACATCATTATGTGAAGCGAATTCATTAAAATGTTCATGGACATACAAAATACAACGAAAAATATACTTTGATGGAAGGGTCGTTATGAAAAGTTATTTAAAACAATTTCTACGTGTATCTCTTGAAGATATGTTAGCTATAATACTGTCACCCAATTATCGGAAGGCATGACCAACTGGCAGCTGAGTAGGGGACAGGAACCGTTTAGTCCACGCCTACCCATTTATCTCTGTGGCACTGACTGAGGGGATGGTTAGAAAGCCACCGTACCGTCTCGTTATCCTGCCCCTGACGTCTGGAAATATCGGGATAATTGTCCGAGCCGCGAAGTTTCCAGATACAGTGATCTGCCTTTATAAGGGCTACCGTGGACGAGTCAAATAAAAATACACCCTTGGCTCCATTACTGTTGCCCCATAAAATTACACCATAACTAAGCAAACTGTGAAAAGAGTCCATAATATTCATTCATTAAAACTGATTTGGATACATTCTGGATCAACAAAAACTAAACTGAACATCATTCCCTGACCTGACATTTAATTTACTGAAAACAGTCTTTTGTTCAGCAATGCGAATTTTGATAGTGTTTTGTCTTTGTTTATATTTGTGTTATATCCAGTGTTTCATTTGTGGTTATAACATTTAATAAATATCCTGATGATGGGAGAGATCCACACTCCCGAAACGTCGATTTCTAATCGTCTTTTCACCTGGCTTGTTTCCCGAGAATATCTCCAACATATTCGTCACCAGGAAAGCTTCAGGTCTTAAGTTTTGTTAATGCGTTTATGCTACACACGCCAGTATTATGTTCCTCTACGAATATTTATCTCTTTAAACTGCAACTTATGATAATAAGCTATTTACTAACGTAGAGCAACGTAAATATTAATACCGTTATGTCTATGTATTAGTAGGATGTGTGAATGGAAATTAATTGTTCTTTCACACTGGCCATGTGTAGGGTAAACTATTGCGATTTTGAGGGTTCGTGAAATTAGAAGTCCAATTGTACAACTCAACAATGTTCTTTATTTCCTTCGAATTACAGTCGGAACACTTGCCGATTACACAGAATTACGTAATGCACACAATTACAATTCACCAGTTCGTCTGTCACAGGTCCACTGCACAAGCAGTTACGTACACTCCTCCGATGCAGGTTCACAGTCCGTTCCCTCACTGGGCGCTCCTCACAGCTGCTCGCCAAGAACTGAACTCACTCGCCACTGCAGCCCCCTTTATAGGAATATCGCTGTTTTCTGGAAACCTCGCGGTTCAGTGAATCATCACGAAGGTTCGAGATGGCAGGGGGAGGGGGTAGAGACGGCACAGTGACGTTTTTCCAGCCACCCCTCGTTACTGCTACAAGATAAATGGGTAGGCGTGGCGGAATACTTCCCTTCTGGCTCTACTGCTGGCCGGTTCTATCGGGAGTCCCGACGTTCGGGTGACAGTATGGAAAGATAGCCAGACTGAAAAATTCAATGCCATAGCCCGGATTTGCACCACGGATCTTCTGGTTTCCGTCCAGCCGCTCTAACCATTGAGCTACTGTGGTCAAAGTGCCGATATGACATTAAATTCTCCAACTGACTGGCCATTAAGGTAGTTGTTTCATGTGTTTATGAGAACTCCTAAGTGGTTTACCGGAAAACACGAGTCAGTTGGAGAATTCAATGTCATGTTGACACATTGGCCATAGCAGTTCAATGGTTAGAGCGGCTGGACGGAAACCAGAAGATCGGTGGTTCAAATCCGGGCTATGGCATTGAGTTTCTCAGTCTGACTCTATCTTTCCAGGATGTGTGAACTTCATATTGTGGTCTTCGTTCTAAGTTTCCAATAGACAAGTATTCAAAGTAAGATATTTTAATGTGTATTTGCAGCTGTGCATATACTTATACCCTTTGACATAAAAACGGCAGCCTTTGGAGGAGTATATTTTTCTAAGTCCACAACGTTTCCACGGTCGGTTTACAATGGTGTCATGGAACGCGTCTCTTTAGCTTCGTCCAACTGAATCGTCTCATAATTGAGTCTCAGTTACTTACTATATGTGCACTGATATCTTAGCGCTTATAGACAATTAAAGAGCTAAATCTACAAAGGTTCGAATTCAGACATCAATTTAATGAATATTCTTTTCTATTGTAGAAACATGAAATGTGTATTACGCACATTGTAATATAACTTCCAATTGCTAGGTTAACTTGATTTTATGGCATTTATGCTCACAAATAAAAACTGAAACACTCTACTCTTTTTTAAACTAACTGAAATAAATGTTTTATTCCTATATGTATAATCAAATAAAAATGTAAATTAACTTAATATTGAATGTGTAAACCTCCTGTTTCTATTACTGACCTCATTCTACGGGGCATGGATGAGATCAAATGCCTACTGAAATTTTACGAAGCATACTTCGCATTATATGCCAGCAACATTTATTCGGTCTAATACTTTGGATCAATTGTCTAAATGGTTTGGGGCAAATGGTCTGCATATTAACAAAGAAAAACGCAAACTATTTTATTTAGTTTAAAAGATAAACAGTCATGAGCAGAGGGTTAAACCACTTGGAATATGGCTGGACAACAAGCTTTGTTGGAAATTCCACATAACAAAAATATCCAAGAAGGTGTCAAAAGTTTTATTTCTCTTAAGAAGGCTTAAAATGTGTGTTTACACTAATATTTTACTAAGTGTTTATTACAGTTTATTTCACTGTCAGTTGAATTATGACATTTTGCTATGGGGTAGCAGTGGAGAATCCAACCAGGCACTTTTACTCCAGAAGAAGGCTCTTAGAATAATAAAAAATTGTAATTCTCGCCAACACTGTGGATCTATCTTTAAAGAATTTGGTATTTTAATTGTAGCATTACTGTATGTATGTGCATGTTTGAACTTCATTCATCTTCAAAACACAGATGAGGCACTTTTCTCTGATATACATGATTATGATACTAGGAGTAGAAATAATATGTTACTTCTTAAATTTCGCTTACAGAAATCTCTGGATTCTCATCTGTACCTTGGAGTGAAATTATACAATAAATTACCTTTAAATCTAAGAAAAATTGTAAATGCAAATTCTTTTAAAACTAGAGCTAAAAGTAGCATTAAGTTACCTAACTTTTATACACTACAAGAGTACGTACTTAAATGTAGATTCATTTTAATGACGTGAACGTGAACTTGAACGTGAAGTTAGTTCAATATTGTGACTTAGTGGGTTCGTAGTATTAAAAGTCCAACTTTCCGAAATTCTAAATGTTCTTTATTCGCGTAGAAATACGCTCTCCGTAGCAGCGGAATTTCATCACATATCACAATCTACAGCACCAAGGTCGATGAGAGTAACAAGCAGCTCTCCTTACAACACCAACACAGCTGACTCTCGTTTTACAACACTTGATACATGTCCTTACAACAATTCTTGTTTCATAACTCTACTACTCAGTTTACAACTGTCTGGCTGTTTGCAACTGTCACAATCGCATAAGCGAAAAAAGAATGTGTAGGGCGTTAAACACTACACATTCTTTTTTCGCTTATATATCTCCTCATAATTTCTAGATCATTCTAAAATAAACCAGAAACGGAATTATCTCTATCAATCTAGAAGTAACTAAAAATTTCCACTCATCTCAGTTTGTTTCGGCAGACCTTTATGTGCATGTTATCTTTGTGTACACTAGCCGCGTTATCCTACGCGCGAACCTTTTATGTGCATTGCCACGACACTGCTCCCTCCTCAATTCTGGTCGTCCCGAACAGCACCATCGTAGCAGGCCAGACGGGCCAGGTGTACCACCAACATCTTCCCTCGAGGCACCTTCCGGATGCGGTAGACCACGTTGTTAGTCCTCTTCACCACTCGGTACGGTCCTTGTCACGGCTGTTGAAGTTTATCGATTGTTCGGTTTGCTCCCAGGTTTCTCCTGAAGTACCGCCGTGCACTTCCCCCAAGACCTCCGGGACCATACTTCGGGGAAGTACCAACTGTTGTCTCTGCGTCTTCTCATCGGGCGATTCCCATACCCAGAACAGCACGCCCTCTCTGATCTTCAGCGAGTCACATTGGGCCCAGTACGACTTATAGGTGGCGCTCCTCGGTGCGATGTCCTCCCAGGTTGGTCTTGTCCCTGCCTCCACTTCTCTCAAGAGTGGCCCCAAGTCTGCTTCCACCAGCTGCTCCCTCCTCAGGCCTGCGCTATCCCAGCCATCCGCAGGCACTTCCGTGACTATTCGGACTGCTGCGGCACGCTCCTTCTCTTCCACTCTTGTGCACTGGCCGCACTCCTCTGGGCAGGGTCTTCAAGACATGGCGTCTGCGTTACCGTGGCTCTTTCCTCTGATGTTCAGAGGTGAAGTCTTACTCCTGCAGCCTCTGAACTCAACGTGCTCTCTGGCCTTCCAGGTTTCTAAAGCTCAGTATCCAAGTTAGGGCGGAGTGGTCAGTCCTCAGGTGGAATGGCTGACCGTACAGATACTTGTGGATGTACTCCAAGGCCTTTACTACCACCAGTAACTGTCGCCAGGTGACGCAGTAGTTCTTCTCTTCCTCGGCTGAAGACGCGCTGGTATCGTCTCAGCAGTTGTCGAACCTTCTCGAGGTGTTCTGCGATCAGGTGATCGGCCGCCCTCTCCAGTAAGCCTTCCAGTCGGGGTCCAAGGTGTTGCGTTGGCACTGGCTCCTGTATCTTGTCGATTGCTGTCACGCTGATCACGGTCTCACACATCCCCATCTCCGTTCCGGCCTGGACGTCGTGATCGATGTCCGCTAGGTTAACCAGTCTCACTGGCACCTCTCGGCACGGCAACAATGCTCTTCATTCGCTGTCCTTTCAGTCGTGCCGTCACCACCACCTCCTTTCTCGCGGGGATCCGCGTCTTCCTTCAAGATGACCCTCGGGTTGCCGGAGTATGACCTCTTCTCCATTGAGCCGCAGGACCTTCCTGCCGTCGTTGGCGTCGCCTCGTGGCTCCTGAGAGCATTCAGTCCAAGTATCACCTCCTCAGCCACCTCCAGGCTCTCACCAAGGCGGCCCAAGTTCGATCCCAGGCGACCGCAAAGTGAGATTTGTGGTAGATAACACGGCGCTGGGGCGGGTTTTCTCCGGGACCTCCGGTTTTCCCCCGCCATCTCATTCCACCGGTGCTCCACCTTCATCTCGTGTATCATCAGTGTCACTGCCTGCGGTGCCATATGTAGTAAAAGTGGGCGTTAAACACTACACATTTCAGCCACCTCCACGACGAACACCCACTGACGCATGGCACTCCGCCCCAAGGTCAGCTGCAGCAGAGCCTCCCTCTCCACGGGCAAGGTGTCACCCGATGCCGTCACTAGCTGGTATGATCGGCTTGGTTTCCTCGACAGCAAACCCTTGGCCAAGTCAGGTCTGATGATGGTCACGGCTGCCCCGGTATGTATGAGTACGCGGCACGGCTTCTCTCTGACCCAACCGTCCGCGATGAGGCTGTCATCCATACGTCGGCTGACGGCGCGCAGTGTCACTCGAGGGGATGGTGGTGATGGCGCCGACGTGCTCCTCGCCACGCCGGTCCTTACTCGTTCCTCCGGCTGCTCTTCCAATTGTGAGTTCGTATGTTCGTAGAATTAAAAGTCCAATCTGCCGAAATTCTAAATGTTCTTTATTCGCGTAGAAATACACTCTGCGTAGCAGCGGAATTACATCACATATCACAATCTACAGCACCAAGGTCGATGAAAATAACAAAAAGCTCTCCTTACAACACCAACACGGTTGACTCACGTTTTACAACATTCTTGTTACATGTATTTACAACAATTCTTGTTTCACAACTCTACTACTCACTCTGTTTACAACTGTCCGGCTGGCGTGTCACAATCGCTTATATATCTCCTGATAATTTCTAGATCATTCTAAAATAAACCAGAAACCGAATTAGCTCTATAAGTCCATAAGTAACTAGAAATTTTTATTTATCTCAGTTTGTTTGTTTCAGCAGACCTTTATCTGCATGTTATCTTTGTGTACACTAGCCGCGTTATCCTACGCGCGAACCTTTTATGTGCATTGCCGCGACAATATTTTTCCATGTAAAATGTATTTTGGAGTGGACAGGGATTTTTGTTAATATGCTTCCTCCAAAGTTAAGTCATCTCCGGCGTGAATGAAATGGGTGATATAATGTTCAAATGAGCCTAAAACTCGTAGAATTTAAGAGTTAACCAGGGACCTGGGAAACCTGGGAAACCCCGGAAAAACCTTATGCAGATAATTCACCCTAACCGAGATTTGAACTCGGGACCTCTTGAACGTGAGACGGACACACCACCTGCGCTACAGAGTTTGGCAGGGATTTCCTTGAAAGCGAATTAATATTGCATCATCTTCCATTTTTGAGCTATTATTAAAATTTGAAGTCTCTGCTCATCGTGAAGTTAGTATAAAATTGCCCATAGGTTATTTTGGAATGGAGGGATTTTCTTAAAAGGCAGTTAACTTTGCGCTGTCATCCAGTGCTGAGCTGTGTTTAAAACTTTAAGTCTCTAGCTCATGGTAAAGTTAATTCAAACATTTTTCCATGTAAAGGGTACTTTAGAGTGAGAATTTTCTTGCATTGTCATCCAGTTCTGAGTTGCGTTTAAGGTTTTAAGTCTCCAGCTCAACATGAAGTTTAAAGTTGACTGCAATATTTGTACTCAACAAAGACTAGAAAGCAACTTAATAAGTACTTTGATGAAGTGATAACATCAAGTTGTTCTAAACTCACTTTATCTGTTACTAAAACTCTTAGCATAGACTAATTTACACCTAATTCTACTTTTGTTCATGTTCAGAGCAAACATGATTCATTCTTAGAGATTATCTACCGTAGCGCTAATGTGTACTCAAGACTTGCATGCACCAACTGCTTCATAATTTCTGATTGTCACAAAACGGCTGGCTCGTCAGTCTGACTTGAGTGCTCCTATATATATCTTCAGATCGAGGCAAAATAGTTCTAGAAGCATCTGGAACTGATTGTCCCAATACTAAATTGAAAGATCTCGGAGCTTGACTGACATTAGAATAGAAGGCTACATATTTCCCCGGTTTTGACGTCAGGCAGCAGCGACCATGCTGACACTCATCACCACCAGCCTGGCCTTGTGCGTGATATTTTGTATATGCGCGCGCGCGCCTGGCAGATCTCACATCAAATATGATGACGCCAGGGAAGACATTTAACGTCCGTCCTCGATTCCACAGATCTAAGCAGCACCTAACCAACCTGAAGAAGAAATCGTTACAAT
This sequence comes from Mantis religiosa, assembly GCA_030765055.1. NCBI lineage: Eukaryota > Metazoa > Arthropoda > Insecta > Mantodea > Mantidae > Mantis > Mantis religiosa. The sequence goes on from CM060952.1 coordinate 89,253,277, forward strand.
GAGCAAGCCAAACTCCGCGGTCTCGACCTACAAGTGGGGTAGGTGTGGTTCGAACGCACTACCCTCCGAATGGGAGCTGTACACGCTACAGACTTGTTCGGTCGATAGGGTAGTAATAATGGGAAGACTAAAGTATAAGTTCAATATGCCTTGCTTCATAGGAAAGTGACACCAAAGTTTCTGTTGTTCGCTAAAAGCTTCCCTGTCAAAAGTAAACATTTTTAATGTCACACCAAGATGTTGACAAACATACCTGAACTTGGCTCGGAAATGCTGGAAGGCACGTTTGGGGCAGGAATTGTATTGTATTCTTCGGGACGTGACTTCGACATCAGGCAAGCGAATTAAAGAGTTTGTTTGTTCCTTATTGTGGTTCCAGAGTTGCAGTCCTAGGAACCACGAGCCGCAGGGCTAGGGACTAACAAAGGTATTTCGGCAGAACACCAAAACATCAAAAAGAATCTTAACTGTTGCTTCACATCCCTTCATGTGTTATAGTTTATGTTTATAAATAAATTGTTCTTTCCGGAGTTTAATTTTATATTTATTTCGTGTTAAACAAGATAAAACTTCACAGAAAGAGTTCCATTGAACTTTCATTGTCAGTGACGTAAAAACCGAATTAATAATCCCAAGTTTTAAAACCGAGTGGCTAAGCTATAGAAATTAATACCATTTTCATGACATAGCTGAAAATACTGAAATTCGATTCTGAGATTTCGTTGGAAGTGTACGTTTAGAGAAGCCCTGAAACTGAAGAAGTTAATTAGATCAGCACGAGTGTGTACACGTGTGTGTGTGAAGAAGAAGAAGAAGAAGAAGAAGAAGAAGAAGAAGAAGAAGAAGAAGAAGAAGAAGAAGAAGAAGAAGAAGAAGAAGAAGAAGAAGAAGAAGAAGAAGAAGAAGAAGAAGAAGAAGAAGAAGAAGAAGAGAAGAAGAAGAAGAAGAAGAAGAAGAAGAAGAAGAAGAAGAAGAAGAAGAAGAAGAAGAAGAATGAAGAAGAAGAAGAAGAAGAAGAAGAAGAAGAAGAAGAAGAAGAAGAAGAAGAAGAAGAAGAAGAAGAAGAAGAAGAAGAGAAGAAGAAGAAGAAGAAGAAGAAGAAGAAGAAGAAGAAGAAGAAGAAGAAGAAGAAGAAGAAGAAGAAGAAGAAGAAGAAGAAGAAGAAGAAGAAGAAGAAGAAGAAGAAGAAGAAGAAGAAGAAGAAGAAGAAGAAGAAGAAGAAGAAGAAGAAGAAGTAGAAGAAGAAGAAGAAGAAGAAGAAGAAGAAGAAGAAGAAGAAGAAGAAGAAGAAGAAGAAGAAGAAGAAGAAGAAGAAGAAGAAGAAGAAGAAGAAGAAGAAGAAGAAGAAGAAGAAGAAGAAGAAGAAGAAGAAGAAGAAGAAGAAGAAGAAGAAGAAGAAGAAGAAGAAGAAGAAGAAGAAGAAGAAGAAGAAGAAGAAGAAGAAGAAGAAGAAGAAGAAGAAGAAGAAGAAGAAGAAGAAGAGAAGAAGAAGAAGAAGAAGAAGAAGAAGAAGAAGAAGAAGAAGAAGAAGAAGAAGAAGAAGAAGAAGAAGAAGAAGAAAACTAAAAATGGTTAAATATCAAACTTGATATTTAAGTGCAGTATCTTTCAAGGGTGAGACAAGTTTTTCAAAAAACTTCCTGCATCACAAACTATCCTCAAGTGGAATGTTTTTCACAGCTTCTATCTTCTTAATAATGACTTTAACGATTTTAATTGCATTATCATGTGTTTAAAGTGTTTTCATGAGAAATGAAACGTATATCATAAATTTTCTGAGAACGTCCTCAGAAGTACTGTCCTTTCTGGATGATTTTGGAGTTACTCATTTCTGAGATGTTTGCTATAATTAGTTAGGATTTTCCAATACTGATTTTTCTTAAATTACTTATATAATAATAATTTATTAGAAATATTTCTGCTTTGATTCCGACACATTAGTATGTAGACATTGTCAATACGATGAATTGTTGTTTATCATTTCGATAAATGTAAAAAGAATCGCGTTACTGAAAGCGACCTAGATTAAGCTTTGATCAGGAAATATCTACAAATGAAGAGCAAACAAATGAAGATCAAATGAAGATCTCGAAAATACAAGGTATTATTTGACAAATGATAGTATTACGAAGTGGCTCAAGGATTAGACCTGAACTTTCGTACTTCATCTTGTAGCATAAAAAATTCATTTACGGGATCAAAAGACCAAAGTCTTAATGTAAAGACAGAAATCCAACTGTTGAGTTATTCATACCCAGAAATGCTATACAAATTCTCACTATGTACATATTAACAGAAGTAATTTTGATTTGTGAGAACACATATTTCTAGAAGCACCAGAGGTTGGACTAATGTTGTTGCCAAATTTAGTTCATTGTAAATTTGCAAAGAAAATAGAGAAGTATGAAGGGCTCTCGCAGATCTCCTTTAACATTTCCTAGGAACAAAATATGAACGCAGGTCTAAAGGTTTACAAACTCCTGCAACGATTAGAACGCTTGCCCAAGAACTGCTTCATGTTCTAAAACCAGGTATGTAAGCGAAGAGAAGCATCCTTGGCCGTTGTTATGACTGTGTAAGATCAAGAGATAAACCAACCAGGAAATGGTGTACACAATGCTCTAAATGGACATGCTCCAGCTAAATAGAGACGTCTACGCAAATTTCTTATATATGACTTTAACGAATAACAGGCAGGGAAAAGGTTTTTGAGCTATATTTCTAAAAATAAATCAATGCTAATGTAAACATAATCTAAGTTCAAACAGAAAATGTTGAATATATTTAATTTTATAAAGAAATATCTATGCACGTTTCGACTATATGTTTAGTTAATCAAGGCCTCGCTGGTGACTAACCATGTCAAATTAAGAAACACCGAGCTTTCGGCCATTGTAAACTCTATGGCCTTCTTCAGGATCCTGAAGATCCTGTGATGCGTCAAAACAGTGGTGCGTCAGAAGCAAATTAAAATTAGCCCCACATAAATCGGTATATGTGATGTTTAAGGGAGAAGTCAAAAGAGAACCTACCATTAAAATCTATAATGTAAATATAAAAAGACACAAAACATTTACGTATTTAGGCATAGAATTATATAGAAAATTACTTTTTAAACAGCCATATGAAATACGTAAGAGAAAAGGCAGTAAATGTCATTATGAAATTAGCGTCAATTGTACAAAAGAGCTGTAGAATGCCTTTTACAGCAACAAGGATATATCATATGAGTTTTGTAAGAGGTATAATGGGATATGGCGAAAGTACATGGGCACATAGGTTAAGGGTCAATCCTGTGAAAATTCAATCCGAGAAACTCGAAGACAAATATTACTTCGCAGCAGCGGAGCTACAAAAACAACATCTACTTTGGCCCTACTAATAGTAGCGGAATTTGGCCTATTGACAATATCATTAGATTAAGGGTGCAACTTATTGGCTAAGAAGGAAGAATATGGGAATGTTTTAAAATTATGGGAAAAAGATGCAATACTAAGAAAGAAGTGAAAAATTATTTATTACAAGAATGGCAAGAAGAGTGGGATAATGCACACGTAGGAAGAAGAGTACATGATTTATTTCCGGATATTTAAGAGTGGCTAAAATTGGAACATATAAAACCAAGAAAAGGATTTTTTCATTTTGTTACATGACATGACCCATACAAGTATATTAAAAAGAATAGGGAAGAAGAACTCAGATTTATGTAAGCAATGTAACTGTTAGATTCGCCTGAACATGTTATTTTTGAGTGCAATAAATATAGTGAACTAGTAGAAGAGGGTCGAAGGAAACTTCAAGGACAATGCTTATGGAACATCTTAAGAGATGCAGATGATTATGTATATTTAGAAAATATGTCTCAAATAGTATCCGTTAAGGCGTTGGAGGAATATATGACCCGCGACAAAATATTTCAAAAAGAAATGTATGAACAATTCAATATATGAGAAAAGAATATAATTTAAGAGATCGTCGGAGGGAAATAGGGCCGAGAGAAACTGAAGATACAGATTATCAGACTTGAAGACCTGATTTAAGACGCCAATTATGGACATCAGAAAGAAGACAGAAAGAGAATTCCAGGAGAGAGAAGATATATATGTAGAGTATCAAAGCGGACAGATACAACTGATTATGCAGAAGCGGAGAGATGACTACCCGGATGTCTGGAACTGACGAACCAGCTCCATCTACTGATGCCAGCTCCTTTAGGAGATGGATACAGTAGGAGGAAGCTTTAGATACCAGTTGCAGAAGAGGACATTTTTAAAACTGCAGGAAACAGTCTTTCGTAACCTGTTATAAGAATTAAAGCTGTAGTTGAAATGTAGATTTGATTTATATTGTTGGTGTAGAAGTAAAGTAGGAAAAGACTGTTTTAGATAGATTATATTTGTAAGGTTACTGGAATCCAGTAATCTTTAGGTTTAGTTAGTTCGTTTAGGTAGAAAGTAGATTATATCTGCAAAATTTGTAAATTGTTTTGCGTAATCTGATTTAGAAGTTAATAAAGTTAAAAATGAAGTTTGCATAATAAGGCCTGGTATAGATTCCAGAAACCGGGCTATTAGATATGCAGATTTGATTTGATTTGATTTTATTTGTTTTATGTAGTTTAAAATGGCCGAAAGCTCGACGTTTATTAATTTGACACGGCTGATCACCCGCGAAGCCTTGATTAGTAATGCTCGCCGTGAAAGCTTCAAGTCTTACATATATATTTAATTGTTCATTTATTTTCTTTACACATATGCATATCTAAAATAAGTTTCAATAGTCACAGAATTACCTTTATTAATAAAATATCGAAAAAGGATCTTTAAAGCAAGAATGTAAAATGGATGATATCTGCTCCGGCGAGAGTAAACACGTCACGTGAGTACTGTAGGATTAAACGATTTGACTATTCTAAATCTGGTTTTTAGATTAACATAAAGGATGAAGAAGAATACGAATCATTTGGTAAAGAATGCAGAGAGAAAGCAATGTAAATATGAGACGGTGGTTTGGTTGGTGCTCCTTGATGATTACCTGTGGATTGGATTCGTCACTGTGACCAGTCCTGATCCATCGTACCTATGATAAAAGTGGGGCATCCCGGGAGGAAGGATAAGGCGAGAGGAGACAAAGGGTAGCCGTCTCAAGGAGCGACCACAGTGCAGAGGACAGGTTCCCTACAGTTTATCAGTTGTAAAGTCCCCGGCAGGACAGCACAACAGGAAAACTCACTTGACTGCGGTCCGAAAAGGCTCACCAGACCGGGCTCGGAGACCGGGGACCGTGCACGAGATTTAACTTGGCACTTTTTGCACTAACCTTGTCTAGCACAGGCGCTGGGGTTCTATCATTGAAATGGTAAGTCCCTTTAAAACACTATTGTAATTGCTAATTACCTACTGTGGTAAGCACACACAGGCATTAGTGGTGTTGCAAGTGAAGTATCGGTTGTTAACGTGTTGGAAACGTAAAAATGCTTATACAAGTTGAAAATATTGTAATTATTTTAAACATACTGATGGGAATAGTGCTAGTGTCTGCATTAGTTGTAGGAGGCGTGGAAAAGGGTAAAATATATAAGATCAGATGGTAGGGAAATTGTGATTAAGGTTCATACATTGTTTACAGACGAATGCGAGGAAAGCCAACGATATCTGTGTCGAGCATATTCAAAGAACTGCTACAGCTACAGGCGTTTCTTCTCGTACTGTGAAAAGAATACTTAAAGAACAAAATGCACTGCAAGTAAGTGGCACTCCTGGCAAAAAACGAACGAATGCAAATCCCACAAAAACAGCAATAGACTCTTTCTGTGCCGTGCAATAGGACAATCTATTTACTGTATCTGTCTGATTTTCTGCCTAGCTTGGAAAACACAAATAAAGTTCTAAAATAAAAATTTAAAAAAAAAGTTCAACGGAGTTTATGGAATTTGCAAAATGTACTGCATCAATGAAATTTAGATTTGTAAATAACTCATGCGGAGGAAAGTTTCTGATGGAATGGCCAGACCTCGTTGCAAAAAGATTCGCGTTTCTAAGAAAAATGAAGGAGGTAACGACTTCCGGTGCTCCTATTATTTACTTAGATGAAACCTGGATCAATATAAATCATACGAAAAACAAAGTATGGAGAAGTGAAGAGGACGATTCCAACAGGCAAAAGACACCGTTTCCTTACACGCGGAGAGTTCGACAAGTTTCATTCCCAACGCTCTTCTGAGTTTTAAATCAAAATCAAGCAAAGACTACCATGAAGAAATGGATAGTGAAACATTTAAAAATTGCTTTATTAATCACTTGTTACCCAACATTCCCCCAAATAGTGCTATAGTAATAGAAAACACATCTTATCATTCTACTCAAATTAACAAGGCTCCGATATCATCACTTAAATCAGTAATGCAATCATGGCTCCGTGACAATAATATTGAGTTTGACCCGCATTGCACCGAAGCTGCACTTTACGAATTAATAAAGCTGAAAAATACGGTGTCAAAATTTATGAAATAGTTCGCATAGCGCAAATGCACGGCCAGACTGTAATACGACTACCTCCGTATCCTTGTGATTTAAATGCTACAAAACTTATATGGGCACAGATAAAATATGTCGCGAAACAAAACATATCAGTTAAGCATAGTGAGGTAAAAGTGTTGTTTGATAGTAAAGATTGGCGGGGAGCTTGTGTACACGTAGAACACTTCTATTGGGAGAAGATGGATTAAAATAGATGAAATTCGTGATAGGTTCATAATTAATTTGGAAGATCTAAAAGATTTAATTAGATTAATTTAGAAGATTCATATAGTGAACATGAGGAAATTTTGAAATTTCTGACAGGAACGAAACTTGGAGGACAAAGAACAAACAGACGAATAAGTATCATCCGCCACTGATGTGTCTGCCCTGCCTGGCTGGCCATAGCAGACAGGAGGGTTAGAAAGAGATGGTGAGTACGTATTTCTTTCTCTTTCTACAAACCAGGGGCC
>CM060952.1:89261267-89421267 GCA_030765055.1 Mantis religiosa
CAGGGGATGTTTTGCGAAATCCAGGTGAAAATATTTCTTACTATATTAAATTTGGCATTTTATCGAATATTTCTTTTTAAACTATGTTGTTCACCCATAGTCATTTTGCTTAATATGTTGTTTTTTCCCTTAGTTTCTTTTTTATCTAGGGAGTCTCAAATAATACATTTCCGGTGAAATCTTGGTACCAGAGCTTTGTGTCCTCTCTGCCTCCGTTGATTTCCTCACGTCACCCCTTTCTCCTGGAGATGTTAGTCATCTTAAACTGTAGTTTTTAGTGCGGAAGTGTCCCATTCCGTTTTTCCGTTTGCTTTACCGTAAGTGGCCTGTGACTCGGGCGCTAAACTCTGGTATGGTTTGTGAGATATAGTGAGCAGAGAAATGTATCACATCGAGTGTTCATACTTTGCTGACTAAAGCCGCCTTTTACTATGAAAAGATTTCACCAGCAAGCGGATATTCTTACTAGATAATAATACACTTCTTAAAAATGTTTGGAACATTGTATACTACAGTTTCCTGGCATATGGGAAATTAAACAGTCTCAATCTATTGATCAAATACTTGTTCATTGTCTTCATTGATTTTTCTTTCTTTTTTTTTAAAAAAAAAGAGAGAGAAAGTGACAGTATATCATTATGAAGCTTTTATCTTGGGATACGATATTTTGCCGAAAGGCATATGAGGTTCAGTTATGACTAAAAACATCAACTGGGAATCGAACTGGTGTGCCATTCTTTATGCAAGCAAACTGCTAACGTTTACTGCATAAACAAGAGTGTTGGCCGTGGGACATATAGAGCGCGACCGCTTGTTGCGTGCCATTTCTCTATTAAGCGGTTCTCACGGCCGAAACTCATAATATAAACCCAGTGAACTTGAGCTGTAAATGGCCGGCCGACACACCTTTTTACCCAAATCACACAAAACGAAAAAGGAAAATCTTTGACATACAACATCTGTTTGAGATATGACAGGCCACATCCTTTTTCGTGTCGTAATTGACTTTGATATGCAAAGTACGTTCCAATGAGCAGCTTTCCTCAATTTTGTTTACTATGTCTTGTTAAGTTGGTGACATTGTAAATGTTTTCCAGTATACAATGTTTCTAAAAACAAACGAAACTTGTTTATTTTTGACAGCTGTTTTACAACTCACAAGACGAATGAAGTGGACACAAATAGATCACGGGTTTGTATCACTCCGCGGCCACGGGGTGGTTATCACTACTTTTAATAAGTGCATTTCACCATTAAACGGACATATTCGGAATAAATATAAATAAAATGCAGCACACTAGTCACGGAAATTAATTGCTACGTATGACATCTGTAGTATGTCATCTTGGCGAGAAACTGGTCTCTCCTTCCCGGAGTTCTAACCTCACGTTCTTTGGGTCCGCTGAAACTGACACACCAGTAAACTTTGGATATAATTCATCGATAGCAAGTTCTGGATATTTCTTGCAGAACTTGTTCAACACGTTCAATATTATTGTATGTTCATAACTTTGTAACGCTTTTTCGTGCTTATGTTTAATAATAATAACACACGCTGATGCACACTTTTTGTTTTTCCCTTGTAGTCCCCTCTCCCAGTTGCTTCGTATAAGTTACGCGGTTACAAATTAACTCAGTGTACAGTTTTATAATTGAACTATGTTTAGTACCCAATAGTTGTGCTTTAGAACAAATGAAGTGAGATTTCAAACCTTAGTACTACTACTTTCTCGGGGGATTACGAGGGGAAACCCAAAAGAAACCGGACTCCGAGGGCGCTGCCACTCGTAGACGTAGTGCAGGATTCTCACGCTAGTTGGTGTGAAACAGCTGTGCAGACGGCGTCAGTGTAGAGCTGAACGTGCAAGTGTGGTATTGTGTTTCTCTGACTGTTGGTGGGTTACCTCTGTGAAGTCGTTATGGCAACTTTAAAAGAACAAAGAGTGTGCGTGAAATTTTGTTTCCTGCTTAAAAAACCTGCAACGGAGACACACCAAATGCTTCAGGAAGCTTTCCAGGTGGACGCTATGAGCCGCAAACAGGTTTTCGAGTGGTTTGGGCGCTTTAAACGTGGTGAGATGTGTGTTGAAGACCACGCTCGTTCTGGACGCCCTTCGACATCGCGAAATGAGGAAAACATTGAAAAGGTCCGCCAAAAGATCATCGAGGATAGTCGCCAAACGATCGACCAAATTTCAGCAGCGACAGAAATCATTTGGAGCTCGTGACAGTGGATTTTGAGGGAGGATTTGCACATGAGAAGTGTTGCTGCTAAATTTGTTCCGCGCCTTCTCACACAGGAGCACAAAACCATCCGCATGAATGTTTGTCAGGACTTGAAAACAGAGATTGCACGTGATCCAAACTTCTTGAACAAACTCATTACAGGGGATGAGAGTTGGTGTTACGGGTATGACCCAGAAACCAAGCAAGCTTCAAGCCAGTGGAGGACTCCCAACTCTCCCAGACAAAAAAAAAAAAAAAAAAAAAAAAAAAAAAAAAAAAAAGCAAGGCAAGTGAGGTCAAATGTGAAGACGATGACCATTGTCTTTTATTATGTTCGTGGAATTGTGCATCGGGAATTCGTACCCCCTGGCCAGACTGTTAACCAGCACTTTAAGGAGTCTGCGAGAGGATGTGAGGAGGAAACGCCCGGAACTTTGGCGATCAGGTGACTGGTTTCTGCATCACGACAACGCTCCAGCACACACGGCCTTACGAGTGACCCACTATTTGGCACCTCAGAGGTGGTCTGTCGTTCCCCTACGCTCCGTATTCGGCGGACCTAGCCCCGTGCGACTTTTTCCTATTTCCAGGAATGAAAAAAAGAACGCTAAAAGGGGAGTGTTGTGACGATATGGAGGCGGTATAAACAGCTTCGCAAAGGGCACTGGACAATATCAAACTTAAAGAGTTCCAAACATGCTTCCAACAGTGGGAAATGAGACTTCAGAAGTGCATCGCATGTAATGGAAAGTATTTTGAAGGTGACTGAAGTAATTTTGTAAAAAAGGTTCATCAATAAAGTTTTTATGACAACAATCCGGTTTCTTTTGGGTATCCCCCCCGTATTTAGAAGGCGAAAGGGTTATGGAAACCGTGAAGGAGCAACATTGCAGTTAAAAAGCACTTGTTTTGTTTATATTTACTTTGACCTCCTGACGTACACAGTATAGGGTCTTTCAACATGAGTGACCTATATTTAGCATGTGATAGCTGCAGTTGTTATTGAGTTACGGCAGTCATTTTATTCATGTGGTTACAGTTGTTATTGAAAAATAGCCATGGAACTCTACAGCATTCAGAAACGTGCAGAAATTGTGGAAATGCATTGGCAAAATGGATTATCTACACCACACCTTCCGTGTTGTCCTGATACCGGGCTCTTATATGGGACTATTTTTGGCCTCATTTGGATGGCATGGATCTCAGAAACATCTGGTTTCAGCAAGATGTGCCACATGTCATGCAGCTTTCGAAACAATCGATCTTTTGAAGGAGAAGTTCAGAGGTTTCATCATTTCTCGTTGTGGTGACGTTAACTGGTCCCCGAGATCATGTGATTTAACGACGTTGGATTACTTCTTGTAGGTTATGTTAAATCTCGAGTTCGTGCCAACAAGCCAGAAACAGTAAATGATCTTATGAATAACATCACACGTGTTATTCGTGAAGCTGGACCTAATTTATGTTCTTCTGTCATTGAAGATTAGGTCAACCGTACAAGCGCAACCTACGAAGTCGCGGCGGTCACTTAACTAATGTTCTCTTCCACACATAATGACATAATTATGTTCCAAAATAAAAATGAAATAAACATCTATCATTTATAGAACATGTTTAATACACGTTCAAAGACAGGACACTCATGTTGGCAGACATATATGTTTTTCGAGTTGATTGCCGTGTCGTTTGTTTGATTTACTCTAGTGATTTGTCAATTATAATAGTTTTAAAGACACTGTGTTCACACAAAAATGAATTTCACTACATACTAGATTGTTTTAATGATTTTAGATAGTCATTAACGCCCAAACAATATTAATTTCCGAAAAAGCTCCACGTAAGAAAACAATTTATACAGCGAATTTAGAGGAGATCAGTTTATTTCCTTACTAATAATTTCGTGAAGGACGCCCAGAAAATGCTATTACTGAGGAGAATATTACCGCTGTTGAGCAATACTTGAGGGAAATCGACGAACACCTTATGAATTTGTTGGAGCGACACTGGGTATTGCTACGCCCAAAACACTCCACAACAACGTATGACATGAGAAAAATATTATAAATGAGTTGCACATAAGCAGACTCCCGAGTTAAAAACAATGCATCGCTTGGTGCAGAAAAACTGAACAACTTGTAAAGCGCATGAAAAAATCAATGCCACGGCCTGGATTTGAACCACGAATCTCCTGGTTTCCATACAGTCGCTCAAACCCATTGAGCTACCATGGCCAACGTGCCGTCCTGACATTAAATTCTCCATTTCACTCGTATATTTCCCCAGTAGACCGCTAGAGATTCTCGCATTCAAGTTTGTGGCGAGAGCCCCTAGTAGTCTACCGGGGAAATATACGAGTCAAATGGAGAATTTAATGTCATGACGGCAACTTAGCCATGGTAGCTCAATGGGTTTGAGCGACTGGACGAAAACCAGAAGATTCGTGGTTCAAATCCCAGCCGTGGCATTGAGTTTTTCTTTTTGACAATCCATAAAAAATCTTAGCCTATATACGGCTAGTGTGAAGAAATGATTAATTTCCATCAATTGACTAGAATTTCAAAGCGTAACTTAAAGTTTGGTTTAGAATAGTTATAAATCTCTTTTCATTCATTCATTCATTCATTCATTCATTCATTCATTCATTCATTAACTGCCTTTAACTCCAATGGTCATATCTGCGGCCGTTCTCCTTTGGAACATATCGAAGATGTTAACTCATATTCATTGGGTTTTAATCATTACATCACGCACACACTCACAATCTCATTCATACTGTGACTTTGTGGGTTCGTGAAATGAAAAGTCCAGTTTCACCACTCAAAAATGTTCTTTATTTCCACCGACTTACAGTTAAATACTTGCCAATTACACAGAATTACGTGCTGCACACAATTACAATTCACCAGTTCGTCCGTTACAATTTCACTTGTACTCGCGATTACATCAACTCCGATACTCATACACAGTTACGTACAGTCTTCCGTTGCACAATCTTTTCGTTCATTAACACGTCACTGACTAACACTGCCTTCTTACACCAAGAACTGACTAACTCACACTCACTAACCAACTGACTGACTAACTTCGCTCCGGCAGCCCCTTTTTATAGGAATATCGCCGCCTTCTGGCTTGCACAGGAAGGTTCCAGTAATGAAAGATCCCGTAATTTCTGGAACACAGGTGGAAGAGAAACAGACGGCACACTGATGTTTTTCCTCCCAGCCATTGCCTGTCACCACTATAAGACAAACGAGGGGAGGGCGTGGCTAACACGGACCTCCCTTGTCTCCCGCTCTCAGCTGCTTTCATAGGGTGTTCCAACGCTCGCGTGACAATACTTCCAGACTCTGGTTAAGATGGGAAATCACCTTGATTGGAGTAAAATCCCCACGCCCACCGAACCCGGGACACCTAGCACTGCAGGCAGATGCTCTACCGACTGAGCTACGGAGCCAGCCTTAGATTTATTGTTAGATATATTTCTGAAAAGTCAATTAGTTCATTGAGTATTCGAACAGAACCTGTGTTACAAAGTGTGTTAAAAGCATGGTTATTGTTTTGTTTCTCCTAAAATGGATCATATTGTTGCTATAGCATTAGGAGACAGACGTAGCTTTACTGCTGGTTGCTATACAAATGCCCTGTGCTGGAAACTTTTATAGGAAAGGAAGAGCATCGTCGCATATAACAAAACTAAACTGTGTTTGTGGATACCCAAAGCTCAGCACCATCGATCCTCCACCAAGCATCTCCACCCTAGCACCTTGTTATTATTTCCAAAATTAAAAAACATAAAATGCTGGGAATCACTCTTGAACATTTCGAAAACCTGGTTTCAGCAGTTTCTCAATAGGAGTGGCATCATTGCTTTAAGGGCGAAAAAACTGTTGATACTAAAAGTGAATATTTTGAAACAACAGAATCATATTAAAATTTTAAAAGTACTCCTTGTTTAATTTTCCAGAAATATTCACTGTCGCCCCTTTATTGCTTCGCTGGTTGATGGAGTCATTCTTTCATCGTGCACTTAAGATAAAAGTGTTGTATTTATCGAGTATTCTGTTTAGACAAGCATTACATTCATGTGAGTTAACGGAACGGAGAGGTTCTGCATAGGCCAGTCCAGTGGTCGTACCGATAACTGCTTTAAAAATAGTTTCGCATGTTTTATTACATTGCATCCTATGCCATTTCACATAATTATCGCTGTTATTCAGGCATTTGTCGTAATGGGAAACCATTTTTTTCTATGCCTTCTTCAAAGAATGATGCCGCCATGATGAATGTCAATTCTCTACCTCTTCTTTCTCATCGTTATCGTTTTCTATCAGGGTATTAATTCCTTTAGAAGAAGAAGCAAATGAAAATTACTTGGTGCCAAATCTGGTGGTAGCGAAGATGATCAGCTGTTCCCAAACAAATGAGGGATTATTTTTCTAATTTACGTCCTCCGACGCTGTCAATTCCGACGATGTATGAAATAATGCTCAAATGAGCGCAAAGTCCTAAGAGCTTAGAGTTGCATTTGGACTACGGTGAGGGGATTCGGCATTACGACCAGTCTTGATCAATTGTACCTATGCCACAAATGGGGCACCTCGGGAGGAAAGATGAAGCGAAAGAACACAAAGGATGGGCGTCCAAGGAGCCACGACAGAGCAGAGGACAGGGTCCCTTCATTTTACAAGTTGTAAACGCACTGGCAAGCCAGCACAAGCGGCAGCTCACTGGCCCCACTAGACTGGGTTCGGAGACCGGAGATCATAATGCCTGAATAGGAAGTTTTACTCAGAGCATATCATCCTACCAAGCACCGCCGAGACACCCGCCGACACTCTTACCCTGTAAGAAACCACCAGACGAGAGATATGTGAAATGATAATGGAGATGGAATGGAGGAACAGGAACTTAAAGTTACCCGTCATTCATCTTTCAGGAAAAGGGAAAACTCAACTTTCCACATAACTCACTGTGGTGGAGATTCGAACTGGGGCCCTCTTGAACATGCTACCTCTCACAATTGCCGATGAATGTTTGCAGATATAACGTTTTTCTAATTCAAAAAATGGATTACTGGAATAAGTTCACAATCGATGGGTCATTCGATTGTTTTGAACATTTGGAAAGGTTATAACAATAGGAAAATACAAAATGTGGGTGACCCTCAGATGCCTCTAGTTTCCCAATGAATGCAGGAAGTGATCGCACATGCCCAACGTTACGAAAGACCGCCTCTGTACTGTGCCGGTAGCGTGTCTGCCTCACGTTCGAGAAGTCACGAACGAGAATCTCGGTCAAGGTGAGCTATTTACATAACGTTTTTTTTTTTTCGAGGTTTTCCCTTATCCTGAAAGATGAATAACTGGTAACTCTAATCTCTATGGACCGTGGACTCATTTGAACATCATTGCGCTCATTTCATTTCATTGTCCGATACGACTTAACGTTGGAGATGTTATAAATTATTAAAAATCGCGACTTTAATTCTCCTGTGGAAAAATATTTAAACGATAATGACTTTAAAAAACGCTTCGTATATACTGAGCGTGAAAGATCGCTAATTTTTTCTCAGAAATCTTTTAATTAGGCTTGAAGTTTTTACATGCCGTAAATCTACGACACGGGACCATCCCCTTACTTTCCTTCCGACGATAAAATCCATTGCCTCCGCGAACTCGCAACCTCATGAACCAGAGATCACGTCTGGACCACGGATGATGATAACTTTTATTTTTAATTAATCACATCACTAATGTGAATTAGCTCCAACTGTTACTTTCCTAATCGTGTGCGGAAATACCAGCCGTCGTAGCCTCTTCGGCTGAACGGTTCACTCGCTGAAAACTCAAGCACGAAGTACTCTAACCCCTTGCAGTAACAATACGATACCACGATCGTCCCAAATTCGCTTTTAGAATTGATACAAAATATTGAAGTTTATTTATCTCTATATCCTTTCCTGTTTAATCTACAGCTTTTCCCATTTTACATCTCTGGCGGATTTTCGCTTTTCGTTAAAATCTGCGTTTAATACTCATTTGGATAAACTTGAACTAATTTTCTTATCATGTACAAAGCATCTTTTTATCTTGGGTTATTAAATCTGCTAAAAGTAAGTGGCATTATATTTTATAGACATACATTAGTTTAAGCATACCTTGTAACAAACATTTTGTTCTACAATTTTTTTTGTGATAAGCAATTTCTTATACTCATTTAACATCTATTATTTGAATAAGGATCGATGTATTATATCTTCACTAATTATTGATGTTTTCCTTAGGCTTGCCATAATAATTTCCAGGGAATACTATCGTGTGCTTTTCCCAAGTCAATGAAATTTAGTCTTGTTTGTTTTTATTTGCAAGAGAAGTCGTACTGTAAAACTCAAATACACAAGATTTTCCAGCAGTAAAATCCACTTTTTCTTCTGAATTGTTTTGTTTCTCTGAAATAGCTTTATTATTATAGTGAACTTCTTATTACGCAAATTCCTCTCCCCTTCTGTGCACTAGATTGACGTATCCTAATCCCCTCTTTCACTGTTTATTCTGGTGGAATCTTCTTGCACCATTTTTATAGAATGATATTAAATTAGTCCTACTGAACTTTAACATTTCTTAGTGAATACTTCTTGAGTCCGTTGTTTTACTATCTTTCTTATGGCTAGAAATATTTCAGCCTGAGAGTTCGCAATTTATCTTTCAGTGTATGAAGTTATCGTTTACTCTAATACTCTGGCCTTTCTTCGTACAATAAGTTCTTGTAATTTTCACCCTTTAATTGGTGGTTATCAAGCAAATATTAATTTCATTCTTTAAATTTTTCGTCTTATCTTGAGAATCCTCTCAAACCAATCTACAATTTACCTCATCAGATTTGCTTATCTTTTATTTCTCAGAAGTCGCTCTAAAGGTTTTAATTAAAGCACTACCACTGTATATCGAAATTCTTGGAAATAGCCTCCAAAATCCTCTTCAATGTAAATGAATAGTTTAAAATTTCAAGCCCTAAGAAATAGGAAAGCCTTTACTACACAAAATATGTACGTCTCGTTAAACCACAGCATTTATTTCACATAAAAGTGTTTTAGCATTAACTATTTTAGATAATATTATGTACCATTGATTTTAATTGTCAAATACTTCGTTAGTTCTGTTGTTCTTCTCATCCAAGGGAAGGGAATCACATAGCAACCCCTACTACTGTTCGCTAATGCAAAGAAAGTCCCTGAGAGGGACTTACACAGTGGGGCAAGGACTCCAATGTGTGTGACAGAGAACGCATGCTACATGAGAAGTATAACCGTTAAAAACATGTGCCCTATTCACTCAGTACACTAAAATCGAGAAGATTTACTCACAAATGTACAAGGCGTTAGAATGTTTTGGAATAGGCTGTAACTAAACTGAACCAAGTGTTATAAAACTACCATGCAGGGTTTCGGAACCGTGACTAAACCTCCTTGCACCTCATTCCCTTGAGACTTTCTTTGCTGTGGCGATCTGTGGTCTGGGGTAACCTGCCAGTCTCTGTTTCCCGAGGTCCTGGCGGATGGTGATTAATTTTTTCATGATTAAAAATTCTTACCAGGGCTTCCTTTAGCGGGGAAGTAAAGCCGGTAGTCCTGTGTTGTAGATTAATGGCAAATAAGGTAAGATCTCTAAGAAAATTTAGGAGCCCTTTCATTCCTAATATAGAATGGAGCTCTGAAAACTACATAAAGAGCGTCCATAACTACAAACTTAATTTTCAAAACTCGTTCCTGAAATATTTAACTATCGCTTAAGCCTACTGTATTATTTACTTCTCCATTTATCCACCAGAAAATACACAATAAAATAATTTATGCAACTGTTTATCATGGTGAATATTAGGTACATCAAAGAATACGATTTGCTATCTTTTAATTTCTATGCCTTTTCGAAGAGAAAGAGAGTCTCAAATAATCCAAAATTTGGCGATCTTGGGGTACACTAGTCACTTTTATCTTTCCACAGAAACGTTAACAAATTACAAATTTGTGAATGACACATCAGTGTAGTACACGAGGAAAGGTAGACTATAACATGTAACAAAGTATAATTGATAAAAGAACGTATATTTCGTGACGTTTTGTATCTAACTTCAACAAGTCATGAACAGTGGTGTAAGAGAAGTGAGGTTAAGTCAAAACAAACCGATATGGATGTGACACAACTCTGGATGCACTGTCCCGCTGTTCGGGCTGGGAGATGTTTAAAAAATATAGTAGCTAATTTTAATTGCACACTTACCTCGGTAGCATCTTTCCTTCTTTTAGAGACAGTTTATATTTATGTATATATTATGTATATATTTTTAAATTAAAATAATTCTATTCTATGTGTTAGATTTACAACTCATTTTATATACTTAACAGAAATACACATCTTCCTTATCAAATAGTGTTCATTGACTGAAGTAAATCTGTAGTTTTACTTAAACGCTCTCTGCATTGGAAGGCGCACTTTAGGTCGCATGATGTGATCGAGACAAAGTTTGTGTACTTGTACAATTTATGCACTTTGTTATTCTCCCTTCAAAACATTCTTAATTACACATCTTTAAGCATATCCAACTGTTACATGACACTCGTGTCAACACTATGGAACTCTACCATCAGTGTCGAGTTTTTGCTCCTGGTTATTGCAGAAAAAGTTCGTAAAGTTATCGATAAATCAGAAATTAGCACACTTCAGATTAGTGTGGTTGGATGAAGCCCACATTGTGGCACATTCTTGTCAATTAGCACAAGTTCGCTACTGAAACATCCGACTGTAGATTCTTCAAAGACGGAGAATGGCCGTGAAGGTGTCACACATAGGAAGAGATTGGTTTGGATTGGATTGTTCGGAGTACCAATCTGATGGGCATCTCGATCAGACTGCTCTTTTGTACCTATGTCCGAGGTGCGGCACCCTCGGGAGGGAGGATGAGGCGAGAGGAGACAGAGGGCGGCTGACCCAAGGAGTCACTACTGTACAGAGTGCGGGGTCCCTACACTTTACTAGATAGAAACTCCCCGGCGGTGGGTTTGGGACAATTGCCATCCACCTACCGTGGCCCCCGAAACAATCATGAAGCCGGTTCAGAGACCGGAGGCACCCCCCCCCCCCAGAGCAACAAGACTCCAGGCAGGCTTGCAGAACCGGCATGCCGCAGGTGCGTTCCTGAATTGGCCCACTAGGCTGGCTTGGAGACCGGAGTCCATCCCACCGGAGGAGAAAGTGTTCACTCAAAGAATCTCTTCCTGCCATGCACCATAGAGACTCCCGCCGACATTTCTACCCTAAAAGAGACCATCAGATGAGCGGTGATATGAAATGATATTGGAGGTAAAATGGAGGTACAGAAAAATCGGGGGAAGTAATTAACCTACCCAACATGCTACTGGAACCCGGAAAAGCCACCGAAAAATCCCATGGGTCAGGTAGGTCGGCCACGTTAATCGAACCCGTGCCTCCCGAATGGGGGCCACAGACGAAACCACCTGGCCGTCCCGCTCAGTTTATGATATGCAGCATAATCATATTAATTTTAAGCTGATAATTTCCGAGTGGATATATACTTACGGCAAGAGAGAGCCTCTCCAATTTAATGATTTTCCGCACTGTCAGTGCCTTCTATCTTAAATGAAAGACAATGTTCATGCTGAACTGTAAATAAATAAAATATAACATATATTAGATAATATTTTATAGCTCTGGTGCATAGTATTCAATTAACTTTGCTTATTCAAACTACTCTAACAGAAATCTTACTCTTCGGTTTGGACTTATTCACTACAGTCTGATTTTTAAAAGAAGATACATGAAGGTCATCTGTTTCTCCACGTGAGGCAATGTAATGTTGTTATGTTGCCGAGAAGCAGCTCATATCCCCTTCTTTACCATCTCAATACTGGAAACATATAATCAAGCGTTCGAGTTTATCTCACCTCAACGAAAACATGCACATTTCATCTGTATCAAAGCCTAATTTAAGAATAAAAATAAGTTGCTCTCAATACACTTCATTGCATTGTAGCGTCTTCACAGTTTTGAATTTGTTTTCATTTAAATAATTTATTAACGACTATCAATTGCCATGATCACATCCTTAAACCATCTAAGGAGTGGTCATACTGGTAGACCATGTCTTCGTAATTGTGCCCAGCTTTTTTCTATCTGAATAGCAGGCGGACACTTCAACAAAACCATGTGATCCTTTCCCATTGGAATAAAGGTCCTTTTATGGAACTTTGAAGTATGCCGTCAGGCTAGTCCTTTGACATAGTATGGCTGGCGTTTACCCAGGCTTCATCCAACCACACTATTTCATTATAGTTCTTAATCAGATTCCTCTTTAAAACAAAACCCTTAGCGCTACAATATCTGATCTTTCGAGTGTTTTTTTTTTTTCACTCAAATTCCAGATCACGAAGGACTTTGTTTAAAGAGTTGAAATACTTCCTACTAATATCTCTGCTTCTTTAAAAGAAGAAAGAAGTTTACCTACGTGTAGTACGATGCTCCTTTCAGGTGTAAATCGTCATAGATGTACCTTCTTATCACATATAATTGAAAACTAACCAATTGTGTGACTGGAGATGTTTTTGGTCTTCTATTCCTAGAGTTACAATTCGTGATGGGTCTGGATGTAACTGCTTCTCTTTTGAGGTTCTAGAAACAGTCACCTTACTTATTTTAAGGACACAAGCAGGCCTCTTTCTTTTTTGGTTGAAATAAATAAAAGTGGTTCATTGTGAAGTAGCAAATTCTCCTGTTCCTGCTCAGAGAATTCCCTAAGAGACCAGACAAATTATCTAGCTTGGCTGACCAATGTAAGACCCCGACCTAAGCAGATCTTCCTCTTGAGCCATGAATCCTCGGTCTACCTCTAATGCTACTGCCACTAAGACTTACTTATATAAGATGCAATTTAATAGTGTTTTAACAGCGTAGGCTAACAACACAAATCACACAACACACTGAACGCTCAAGTAAACTCACACACAGCTAGCAATAACTGACCTGAGTAATAGGTGATTAACCAGTGTAAAGTCTGTTTTTTTAACGTGTGTGCACTTCCCACTCAAAGGGACCTCAAAGGACCTGACCTTTCCGCCCACTAATGACCGTCAAAAATCTATCTCCACACTTCAGAAATGAAATACTGACGTTGGGGACCAATAGCAACCCCGATTTTCTGAAAATGACAGTTGCATGTCTACTCCGCGTGGAGTCTCAGTTGCCAAAGCTCCAACTTCCAGTTGCTCTGTTTCATTAGGTGCAAGACGGTGATGTTAAAATGTTGCAACCTTGTAGAGAGGACCGTCAGGAGGAGGGTCCATGTTGTAAAACGATTATGAGAGTTCCTCAAAGAAAGCGGCCGCCGTTAACTTGCGTTGAGTAGACAGACTTTAACTAATGTGGCAACCTTTGTTTACGTTTCCTTGGCAACGACTTTCCCTACTTACCTTCCATGTCATTTGAGAGCTCTCATGTATATTCTTTTAAAAATTAGATGTACTTCCTCTAGTTATTGTAACTAGTAAAAGGAGGGTAAAAATAATGTTCAAATTGCGTTCATAAAACAAGGTGTCATATTTTAGCACAAACTGTTTAAATATTTGCCTAACTTTAAGCAAACAAAACTTATGTATAATTTAATAAATATACATGTGTTTTAAGCATTTTAACTAGTCCTGTTTATCTCTGAAAAATATTTTCAAATTTACATGTTGGCACCCTGCATTATTATTGTGGGCTATATTATCAGCCTCCTTTGTGTTCGCCTCTTTTGCCTAGATAGTAGCGTATATAACTGACGTTCAACAATTCCAGAATTTGAATTTCGGTCAGGGCGATTTATATGGATAAGACTTTCTCGGAGTTTTCCCTTTATCCTGAAAGAAGAATGTCGGGTAACTCTAAGCTCTATGGACCCTGGGCTCATTTGAGTATCATTTCATTCACTGAAATGATTTAACATTGGAGGACGTAAATTTATTTAATTAAAAACAACCTGCTTTTGAGACTACTTCTCTCTCTCTCTCTCTCTCTCTCTCTCTCTCTCTCTCTCTCTCTCTCTCTCTCTCTCTCTCTCTCTCTCTCTCTCTCTCTCTCGATACCTTTTGATACTTTCTAAATATATCAAAAAGAATGTGTGTGTATCTATGTGTATGGCTGTCTATGATAAAGCATAACTCAGAAGACGAAAAGTAGGTGAACATAGTTATTAGTTCAGCATCTTACATGAATGCACCTCAAAGGATTAAAAAAATTACAACTCAAAGTACCCTTTATGTTAAAAATGTTTTGAAAATGTTGATATCATCTAAAAATTTTTATATTTAACATATTTTCATGTCAGATGAAAGGTGATTACATCTTGAAATGGTAAGGAAACATCTCCTGAAGTCTTCTTTATTCTGAATAACTTTTACATAACTGTTAAACAAATACGAAATTTTACTGCAAAGAAAATGTATCTAGATCTTACATATGGAATTTGCACCTCTCTTCCTAATATATAAAGAACGAAGTTTCAGAGTCATCACATAGTGATCAGTTCTTAATTTAAAAACATTTCTGTATATGCTTATCTCGATCAAAATATTGTACATAGAAGAATATGATTTATGGAAGATTTGATAGATAAAGTCGTCAGATATTATTGTTATATTCTGGTAGTTATCAGTTATTCGAGATAAGCCTTTGCAGAAATGTGTTAGTACACATTTCTCTGCTTATGCTGTGACATCAGGACCTGTCTCGGACCTTACGCTTCTGTCTACTCACGTGCAAATATTGTCACATTCTGCTGTATCTACATGATGCAAGGACTAGGTACAATGTGCGAGCAACCGCCCTTACCGCGGTAACTTGTTTGACTCACCTTCGGGAGGTCGTGGCCAACGTTACTGACTTATGTTTTATTCGAAGGTTTCCCTGTTCATTT
This sequence comes from Mantis religiosa, assembly GCA_030765055.1. Classification (NCBI taxonomy): domain Eukaryota; kingdom Metazoa; phylum Arthropoda; class Insecta; order Mantodea; family Mantidae; genus Mantis; species Mantis religiosa. Next base: position 89,276,457 of record CM060952.1, read on the forward strand.
GGTGACTACTATTACATCCTTACGGAACTACAATTTTCAGATCACTCTGTTAGAAGCTGTGGACTTGTAGAACCTTGTAGAAGACTACTGGACTTGTACTTGTATGGTGGTGATAAAAGTCAAAATTTATGTTTTATTCGTCATATCGTATAGATTGTTTGGTCGTAAATCCACGCATGTCTAGTAATTTTTTGGTTAAAGGCCTCCTTAGTATAGTGGGTAGAAAAAGCCATGTGAATGTGCAGACGATTGCAAGTAGTGGAATACCAAGTTCCGCGAGTGTACACTAGAGTTTTGTGCTGGCCGTGTTTACGTATGCAAGCCAGCACGAAGAGCCGCCGGTAAAATCCGGAATTATGTTGGAGGGAAAGAGACGGAGCTAGAGGGAACTGCTGCGAGGGAAAGAGATGGAAGAGGCTGCCCAACCCATTAACCCTGTGGCCATAGGGGACACTCCCTTGGCTTGCCAGCGTATTAACAACTGGTATTTCAAGCCCTCCCTCCCGCCCTCTCTCCACTTATCCGACAAGTCACCTAACTCCATTCCACTGACGAGTGAGGGGAGAAAAAAAATCGCTCTGGGACAAGTTGTATGTGTCCGAGCTGGATCCCTCGGGGATTCTGCTTTCCCACAACAACCAAGTAAATCTCATCCTTGCTGGTCCTGGAGAGAAAACTTGGAGAGGCACAATTTGCCAAAATCCATCGTCTCGTATATGGGCCAATGCCACAAGTCTGAGCACCACTTTGTTCACTAGGGGGGCGATGAAGCATTGCTGCCCCGAAATTCCCTCTTTCTCAATAAAACAGCTCCAGTGAAATGGAATCGCAAGAATTTTATCAGAAAGCTGTCCCAAAGAAAAGGATTTCTTCGGAAACAAATCTTTGCTTTTCAAAGAAAAATTTCCATAAGCCTCTCCAACAGTAAATAACTTCCTTAGAAACAAATTATATTTCTTAAAGAGAGAATTTTTCGTAAGACAGTTTGACAATCTGGAAATCTTCAAAGGTACATATGACTTCTTTGACTGTTTACATTTTTTAACATTTTACAAAATACATATCATTTATTTGGTGCTATTCAAATTTCTTATAATATTATAGAAGTCGTTATAAAATTGGATGATAATAACATTTTCAGATAGGATATATAGTCAGTCACTATTAATGTTCAACATGTCTCAAAGTATACAAGAATGGAGGTAAGTAAACAAACCAGAAATAATAATATCTAGATATGTCCTACTATATGCTAATAAGTCATTTCTTACTTAAATAAAACCGACAGAGATGTCTCAGAAGTAGCTCTGAATTTCAAAATGCTGCTCATCATGTCTTCTAAATATGACAATATCAAAAATAATAGTTGAAAAATTACATACTATTATTGCACATTAAATATTACATTCAGTGTCTGTAATTGTTTAACAGTCTTGGCATTCAATGTTTCAGAAAGTGGACAAATTAATTAAAATTTCAGGTTAGTTACTTATAAAATAGCTATAAATGCAATATTGCAAATATTTATGTGCAATATAATATTTTGGGAATATTTTGTTCAATATTCTTTTGAGTTGACGCCTCGACTCTTCGTGGCGTTTAGTCCACAAACGTTGGAGATCTGGTGATGACCCCTTATTACTGAGATTCCGGTGTGACACAGAAATCTTGAACTTTGACCACAATTTGGTTGAAATTAGAACTGTTCCCCGGTTAAGAAAGGACATTAACACGATGATCTCTGAAGCATGTTTGATTGATTCGGGACCATCCTGTTGTAAGATGCACGTAACCTCCAAATAGTCATGAATAGTGGACAGTATTTTTAACTCTAAGTTCTCTTCATGGTATTTATTGGCATTAATATTGCTGTCTTATATTGCATTATTCTCCATATCCTGATATTGACAGAATGTTTCATGGTGATGGTGTTTCACTTAAGATAACATATCGTCACCTATTCGGCAACGCATGAATCTGACGTCATCACTTCCAAAGGTTAATATTGGTTTCTTCGCCCCAGATGTATCATAGTGGTAGCATGTCTGCCTCAGGTTCAAGAGGTTCTAACTTCGAACCTCACTCAGGGTAAGTTATCTAGATACGGTTTTTCTGTGGTTCTTCCTTATTCAGCAAGACGACTGTGTGGTTACTAAGCTCTATGTATTCTCGGCTCATTTGAGCGTCATTTCATTCATCGTCCGATGTGTCTTTGCGTTGGAGGACGTAAATTAAAGTAAAAATCACATCAGATCACTTTCCTCAGACTTCTACCTTCACTTTTGTTGCTAACCCCCAGTTTATATACTTTTGCCTCTGCTTTTGATTGAAATAGGCTTCTTTCATTTTGACAAAGATCTTGTTTGAATCTTTGGTGTGATACTCATAGTCCAGAAGTTCTCAAGATGGCATTTATATCTTTTACTGAATGTTGGCGATCTTGTAGAGAAAGGTTGAAGATTCTTCGACAGTTTTGGCTTTCCGCCAGATGTTCTTGTGCTCCCATTTACTTCATCTCGCTTACAAACCTTCCTAACGGCTGATTTATTAATGCCACTATTCAACTTTTTCGCTATTTCTTCATATAGTAGCTCTCTCTTTACAAAGTATTACTCCCTTATTTCTTTGGTGACAGGCCCGCTCGTTTTGTCTTAGAATCTGCTATTTGAAATTACAGTATCCCTTTTAAATCCACCCTTAATTATGTTTGAATTCGTGCAGCTGGAATTACACAAAATAACCTTAAAACCTAAGTTTATTATTTAGCACTGAAACCTGGACACAAAGCAAGTTGCTGTGTTTCTGGATATTGCATGTTGTAGAAGGAACAACATTAGGAATGCAATTAGAAATACGTTTCCTGAGATAATATACTTGAAAATGGAGAGAAAATGTTCAATTATGGAGTAATAAAAAACAAAGTTTGCCTGAAGTATAAGTCAAAAGGGAAGCAGGAAAGAAGTATCTACTAGGAAGACAACCAGAACAACACTGAATCTTGGAACAGATCCTGGAAGTGGAATCCTTGTATGTGGTATTCATGATGTTCATATCAAGGTGTTAATATTTTGTCAGTTTCCACTGTTTCTGGTAAGAACACTTCAGATAACTGTAATTAGATAAACTGAATATTGAACCATTTGAATATATTACTATATTATGCAAATTAAGAATGTTATACTCAATAAATACTGGGAAAGCTGCTAAATCCTTTCCAAGTGTAAATAAAATTTAAATTTGAGGGTATGCTAAAACTTGTTGAAAATCCTATAAAAACACGCTCTACAGAAGGTTGAGATTTCTACTTTAGTATCTAAACAGTGTACTTTAAAATTGTGTCCCTCTGTATATTGTGACGCAGAGCTAAGGCACAAGATAACAAAATATATCTGTTCAACAAACAATAATGTTTAGAATTTTACTCTGCCATTTTATGCATATGTACATCTTTCAGTATGCAATAGCATGAGCCTGGTTCTCCCAAGCCACCAATGAGCATTTTTCGAAATTAAGTTTTTACTTACGGACTTTGGTTTTCAGCGTTCCATTCTATATATCGGGCGTGAAAGACTGCATCATTTTGTTCAGAGGCCTCTATATGAAGCTTCAGGTTCTTTTACGTGCCGAATGGACCACCGGTATTAGCTCCTTTACGAAGGAAACCATGCTAAGAATTTGTACACCATCAAAAAGCCATCTCTCTACTTGAGTTTGAACTCGTGACCTCTCTAACCATAAGTTATGCATGTTGCTGGACCACAGAGGACGATAGCAATAAGCGTGTCACATGACAGGAATATCACGAGTAAATGTTGGAGCACGGGAGAAGCGTGAAAGTAGCTTGGTGTTCGATCATAAACCTTCCAAATGAAACAAATACAAGAGATGCATTCACAAACATAGGAAGTCTTTTATTATTTAATATTATCCGTCCTAATTGTTCCCAAGAATATGAGTGGCAATATAAATCTAAAAGCAAACGAGACCGTTTGTCGCATTGGAAAACACGCCAGAGCTCGAGCTAATCGAAGAAACAAGTAGCAGGCCACGCTGTTTTGTGAGTGGAGAACGCTTTTCTTTCTGTTTTTTTCTCCATATGCTGAATTTACACCCCTCCCCCCAGGACTTATAAGTGGCTCTCTGAGGTTCAGATGCCCACCTCTGTAACGTCTGTCGTAGTGTCTGTGCCTCATGTTTGAGAGGTTCCGAGTTTAAATCTCGGTCAGAGTGAGTTATCTGGAAAAGGTCTTTTTCCAAAGTTTTCCCCTATCCTGAAAGATGAATGTCGGAGAGTTCTAAGCCCTATGAAACAAGAGGTCAGGTGCCTGTCGACTTACAAGGCATTATTTGTATCCAGAATGGGTAAGAAACCCAAAGTAAGGCAGAAGGTTATATGAAATGATTGAAATGTATGAAAATAAAGGTGAACAAAGAGCAATTTGTAGAATGAATGGCGGGAGAAACCGGACTCTGCTTTGTTCATCACAAATACCACATCGGTCCACTGATCGTGTTGGTGAGAGACGAATAGTACTATAACCGCTCAAGTGAAGAGATTCATGAGTTCAATCCCGGCGTGTCCTTTTTTTTTTTTTTTTTTTTGTGATTTAGGTCCTCCAATGTTAATTCATATCGGATAGTGAATGAAATGGGTGAGATGATGCTCAAATGTGTCCAGGGTCCATGGAGCTTTGAGCTACCTGAAATTCGTCTGTAAGGATAAGGGAAAACCCCGGAAAAAACCTTATCTAGGTAACTCACCCTGACCGAGATTCGAACTCGGAACATCTTGAACGTGAGGCAGACATGCTACCAACTACGCTACGAGGCCGGCTGCGGCGTGTCTATGTGGTGTCTATGACCGACCGCGCTTCTTTCGTTGAATAGTGAACTACAGGTTCGACTCCTGCCTAGCTTAAATGAAAATTATAGGGATAACTTTATTATTATTATTATTATTATTATTATTATTATTATTATTATTATTATTATTATTATTATTATTATTATTATTATTATTATTATTATTATTATTATTATTATTATTATTATTATTATTATTATTATTATTATTATTATTATTATTATTATTATTATTATTATTATTATTATTATTATTATTATTATTATTATTATTATTATTATTATTATTATTATTATTATTATTATTATTATTATTATTATTATTATTATTATTATTATTATTATTATTATTATTATTATTATTATTATTATTATTATTATTATTATTATTATTATTATTATTATTATTATTATTATTATTATTATTATTATTATTATTATTATTATTATTATTATTATTATTATTATTATTATTATTATTATTATTATTATTATTATTATTATTATTATTATTATTATTATTATTATTATTATTATTATTATTATTATTATTATTATTATTATTATTATTATTATTATTATTATTATTATTATTATTATTATTATTATTATTATTATTATTATTATTATTATTATTATTATTATTATTATTATTATTATTATTATTATTATTATTATCATCATCATCATCATCATCTTTTTTTAAGTTTACGTTCTCCAATGTGCCATATGAATGAATCGTGTGAAATGATGCTCAAATTAGCCCAGAAACCTTAGAGATTAGAGTTACCCAACATACATTTTCCAGATAAGGGAAAAGCCCGGAAAAATATAATCCAGATAAGTCATCCTGACCGAAATTCATACTCGGGATCTCTTGTACGTGAAGCACACACGCTACCACCTACGCCACAGAGGCGGGCATTTATCATCTTCGTCGTAGTTGATAAAGTCCTGGGTGCTCTCAAGAGTTAAGTGATTTAGTTACTGATATGACAATCCTAGGTTCGGTGTCCAGGGGTTCTCCCCCCGAGTTCACGCTCGATCATACCTCGGTGGAAGACCTGCACATACACAAGCAAATCGTTCGTCACGCTACCCCTAACCATTGCCTGAAGGTTCACATATCGAACCACCCTAAGTACATCTTCAAATCAGCAGAGGCTGCATCTAAAAGACCTTAATTTTATTTTCAAGTGGCAATTATGTAGCCATTTAGCTTCTGTGAGAGGCGGGAACGTGTGAGTCATGATCCTAATTCCGCCCCCTCGTTTAACAAGGGAATGACCGCGAGAAAGCTTGTCCAGTTTCCCGAAAATGGACGTGGAACCTGAAAGCGTGCAGATATTCTTTTGTTTTCGTTTTTGATACATAGATTTCGCCCTGTTCGGGTATGTCGAGTATGTTACGTGACTTCATGTTCAATTATAGTGGTAACATAGTTGCTGAAAAATGTAGAAAATGCCGTAAACGATTTGCCGCTTGAAAGAAGTGATAAAAATGTTGCCATTCTGTTTTGATCACACAGATTAATGAGTTGCTTTTACCATAGGTTCTATTCCCATCAACAAGGACTCGTCCACTCTTATAGTCTTACATTCAATATCAAGGGACAAAAATTATACAGAAAAACTACCCCTAGAACCTGCTGCATTTGCATATATGTAGTACACTCCAATGACGGCATACATCGTTAAAACAACTTATTCTTTGGAAATTACTTGTTCCTTCACACTAGCCGTGTGTAGGCTAAAGTACGGAAAGAAAGAGTCAGACTGAAAAATTCAATGCCATAGCCGGGATTTGGGGTTAGAGCGGCTGGACGGCAACCAGAAGATCCGTGGTTCAAATCCCGGCTATGGCATTGAATTTTTCAGTCTGACTCTATCTTTCCAAACTTTTTTTTCGTACAAGAGTGTTTTCACGATAATAGCAAATCATTTATTCCAGAAAATTTCGTTGCGTATATACTGCATTACCAAAGTAAAAGTAATCCACACCGTAACAGCCTGAGTTGCATCTGGGCCTGCAAACCCGACTGCCGGCCTCACGCCTACATACGCAAGATAGAGATGGGTGATCATCCGACCAATACAGGGAGGAGATATGGTCAGCCCGCTTGTTTGCCTCTAAGTCAAGGTAAGTTATCTGAATAAGATTCCTCATTTTCGGGTTTTCCCTTATTCTGAAAGATGAATGTAGAGAAACTCTAAGCTCTATGGATCCTGGGCTCACATACGCATCATTTCATTCACTGTCCGATATGAGTTAAAACTGGAGGATGTTAAAAATGTCTCGGCACTACTAGCTGTAAAGTTGGTATTTTTAAGCGGGATTCGCTACCTTTTGCAGCTCCTCAAATTATTCACGATGCTTAGCGGACACCGGTACTATACCTGGGATTTAAAATCCGGACCCCCCCCCCGCGTGTAGGATTGAATCTGGGCGCGTTCCGTTGCAGGGAACCAGAGTACAACGCTCCAACCCATTAAGCCACGGCGCAGGATACAACGCCAGTAAATAAGCTATAAAGAAAGTTTATTATAGTGATCTACGAAGCGAAACCAAAACAGTCCATTTTAAGCATACAAGAAACCTAAAATATATATATTTATTCCGTCTAAAAAAACGCACCCTACCTGTAAGGAAGAAGCAACATGACATGTGGCCTCATACAAAGAAGGGAGAGGTCGTTTGTACTTTTTCTGAATCTTGACATTATTAATACAGCGAGTGTGGCAAGCGATTCACTTTTTATCGAGATTTTAGTTGTAAGTTATACAACTCTTCGTGCACTGCGACCTACATGTATTCTATTCTGTCCACGCCCCTCAAGGAGGAAGTAATGAAGTAAAGGAGCTATAGCAGGTTACAAGCTACAGAGACACGCTAGGGCTCCAAACAGCAGTAAGACAACATCTTGGACCTCATTCGAGTGGAATAAGCTGTATACCTTCCTGGAACCTCGTGGTACTTCCCAAAAGTAAATATAGCCAGCGTAAATTGAACATACACACTGCTATGTACATCAGTCTTATGCAATAAAAGTTTGGACTATTCTGTCCTGCGGTTTCCATGACAACCGGATCCTGTGCGATTCCATATTGCTTCTTTGTCCTGGTGTTTGTTTTACGGTTACACAAAGTTGGCGTGATAAATCAGGCAAATATTTGTCTTCGCCGGTCCAAGTGGTAGAAAAGAAAACAAACTCGCTGTGTAACACGACCCGACCGGGATTTCATGCCCTGTCCGCCAGGTTTGTGGTCACTGCTCTGGAAACACGATACCATGCATAGTAACAGGGTGCAAATATTGTTTCTCACCTTCACGTAACCTTGAAATGGTACCAAGCCATTTCGGAAATATGTTTTGTTTTTTTAATAAAATAAATTTAAGTTATCTCTAAGCCTTTGATGTTGATCAAGATATTGGTTATTTATGTTACGAGTGTTAAAATTCAGGTTGCCCAGTGGAACAGTGGTTAGACCATTTGCCTCTCATCGAGGTAACCCGACTTCATCCCAGGGCATGTACTGGTATTTGTGATGGACAAACCTGCGTTTAGGCGGGTTTTCTCCAGTTTACCATCCCATCAATTGTTCCGTCCTTTCCTTTCATTCGTTTTATATGATCTTCCTCACACCGGGTTGATCATCCAGCATGACCACTCTTTCTCATACAATTTCTCTGATCTCTGGTCTCTATGAGACCGAACGGAATGGCTCAGCCGGTTTCGTCTGTGGCCCGCATTCGGAATGTCAGCTTCCATTCTCATAACCGACCTACCTGACCCATGGGTTTTTCGGGGTTTTCCTGGATCGCCAGGCGAATGCTGCTTAGGTTAATTACATCCCCTGAATTTCCTGTCCCCTCCATTGCACATTATCTTTCATCTGGTGGTCTCTTTCAGGGCAGAAGTGTCGGCAGGGGTCTCGACGCTGCATGGCAAGATGATATGCTTCTGGTAAACACTTCCTCCTCCGGTAGGACGGGTCTGGGTTCTCCTGACCGACCTAGTGGACCTTTTCAGGGCCACAGCGTGTGGGATACTAGTTGTACTGACCTGCTGGAGAGTTTCCAACTAGTAAAATGTATGGAACCTGCTCTCTGCACTGTGTGACTCCTTAGGATGGCAACCCTCTGTCTCCTCTCACCTCATCCTTCCTCCCGGTAGTGTCCCACTTGGGATATAGGTACAATAGGTACAATAATTTTATTCCTGGAATAAAATTACTTTTGATATTTGCATAATCTGACTGCGCCATGGCTGAGTGGTTAGACCATTTCACAAAGGCGGCCCGGGTTCGATATTTTTCCACCGCAAAGTGAGATTTGTGGTGGACAACATGGCGCTGGGCGGGTTTACTCCGGGTCCTCCAGTTTCTCCCGCCAGCATTCCACCGATTGCTCCCTCATCATCTTTCCTCATCTCTCGTACTTTCACTTCCAGCGTTGGGCTGATCACTCATCCCGGAATCTCTATGATCAAGAAACCTCCGATCCTCAACCCATTGCCTACGGAACTCGAGGTTGCGTGGTTCAGAATGCCCTATGTTTCACTTAAGGAAATACAGGAATTCATTCATTCATTTGCATAACCGAATTTTAAGACGTCTGCGAAACAACAGTAATACACTGATTATAGATCTACATGCAGCTAAGGGGAATACCATCTAGAGGGACAGTAGATATATTCACCTCACATCATACTCTCTGCTCGATCTTCTTTTTAACAGCAATTGCAATGTCCCCTTTTAGTAACTTCCAGAAATTCGTCCGACTTTTGGAATTCTATTGATTCATATTTATATTGCCAGTATTTTCTGGATTATACAGGTCATACATTAAAGAATAACGATTCAGAGTAAAGAAAGTGCAAGGCTGCTAACAAGTATCTGGTCAACGCATTGCGAAAAATTGAAACATGCCGTCACAATTCAAACTAATAAAACTCAAAATCTCAGAAATGGTTAACAACACAAAAGGTTAAAATAATTTAATATACTTCTATTGTACAATTTGCGCCACGTTGGGACCCAATTTTTCATAATCTAACTTTCATAATACTTTTATATCAAATGAAGCTCGTATCTAGAATTTTATAAAAATAGCTTCTAAAGTTCCTTTTATTCTCAATGACTTTTGTTTACCTTATTAAACTTAAGAGATAGGCAAAACCTCACTACACACAAAAATTATGTCGAAATAGTTTTTTATGGAGCTAAGCCAATCCGGCATGTTCTTTGTTATCAACTTAAATCTTCAGATTATCAAATAGAATGATTCTCTTTTATATCTTGGCTATATCAAACGTGTCACATAGCAAGCAGTTCTTAAAAGTGCAAAGAGTTCCACTTGGCGACAGTTTGATACAATAATGTTTATCTCAGGGTAAAGCAATGAGGTTTCTTTCAGGGTATGCGTGGATATGTATGAGAAGGATGGTTTTAATGACACTGGAATGCCCGTCTCAAACTGGTTTAATGACTGCTTCTTTAATTATTACATTATACTCAAAGTTGCCGACCAAGGGTTACCAATATCACGGTTTAGAGTTACTGTTTATGAAATGTCTATTACTCGATAAAACTTAATTCGTTCTTCACGTATATATGAACAGACAAATATGTTCTCTCATCGCTTCTGGCCTGCCCTCGACCAAGACAGAAGAAGAGGACTGCCCTAATCGGCTCCAATCCACGAACTGTCCTCCACAGATGCGCGTGGGTGTATAGCTTTTACTTTCTGGAAGCCCCTTATTCAACCAAAGATTCCCTTTGTGACTATTTTGTCATGTCATTATGAACGCTCCGAAGAATACCTTTACAAACAAAGTCAAGTGCTATCCATTCAGGATTCTTACTAAGAAAACCATTTTTCTCCCGTGTATTTGTTAAATAACTCAACCAACTGCACCTGTTCGTGTCGTAACAAACATACAAGACTCCTTTGAAATCCATCGTGATTCTTTACTTATTGCAATCCTTTAATTTCGGTATCACTGTTTAAAGTCTACTGTATTCTAATTCCATTCTACCTATAAATAAATATATACTAACATTACTCAAATATTTGATATTTGGCATTTATTTATTTATTTGTACAGTTTCCATTACAATTTCAATACAATAAATTTAACATTGAACATGCTGTATTACGCCTCCTGTACAAATACATGAAATTGTTGACCTTAAGATTTACTTGGTGACTCAGGTCCCCTGGCCATAAGCCTTTGGTTTTCCTCAGCAGCTTTATGCCATTTCTTCTTCAGCTGCGCTTCCTTTATCCTAATCCGCTTTTCTCCCATCCCCGTTAGCATGCGTACCATCAATATCTCTTTACTTACAATGTCCCATTTCTTATCCCATATTTATCTCCTGTAAGTATGAAACTCCTTACATTCTATCAGGTAATGAACAGTGCTCTCTTCGTCTCCACAAAATTCACATATCCCTGCCTCATTACTTCTCAACCCTTTTAAGTATAACTATTCCTCAAATAAGTAAAGTCCTTTTTTTTCGTGTTTTGGGACATCCATTGATTTTCTTTGGTTTGGCAATGCTATTTATAGGATACCATGTGTTTGCGCCATTATCGTCATTTGTTCTGGCGGGCGCATGAATATTTCGCTTGGCGCCGGTTATGCGGCCAGCTGGTCATGTGACTCGCCAGCGCGCAAGAAAATAGTCTTCTTCCGTTTTTAGTTGCAGACATGTTGGAGACATGTAGAGACATGTGATGTGCTTGGTTGTGTGGCGGCGTGCAGCGTTTGTTCCAATGAAAAAACGATTTTAGTTTATTTAAAATATTAAATGTATTGTTGTCTTCTTCATGATTATTCATATAAGAAATGTAGCGTGTGCAAAAAATTTCTCTAGTGATATGAATACAGCTCTATCGAGTACAGTCCACAAAATCAGTTTCCTTGATTTCTGCTAAAATCAAGGTGGTCCTCCGAATTAAATTAAGCACGACACGAACACCATGGCTAATGATGCGTATATTGCGTGCATATATCAGTCTTCAATTGTTAATAAACAATCACAAAATGGCGATAGCAAAGTTTGAGCTTGGAGTCTTTCTAAAACACTACCGGGAATAAGATTATAAAGCCGCAGCTCGAAGAATATGTGAAGTGGAAGGAGAAGGTATCCTAAGTAAACGTATGGCACGATGGTTCCAACGTTTTAACAATGGAGACGAAAACAGTAAAGATTTACCACGTTCTGGAAGACCTAAAAAATTGAATAGTGAGGATATACACCAAGTTTTATGAGAAAATCCGCAAAAGGGTGCCCATAGGCTTCTTAAAAGAACTTGGTGCATCAAAATATACCATACATCGCAACATTAAGACACTTGGAAAATCAGAGCAGCTGTAGATCTGTAGCTCATGAACTGACACCTCAGCAGGCTGAAGGTTGAGTGGATATCTGTCGTCAGCTTATTCGTAATCCCATGGATGATACATTTGTCACCAGAATTGTCACCCGATGGCTCGAAACAGTGGCTTGATCCCCGCCAACCTACTAAAGTCATAGTTAAAAAAAAATCAGTTCGGTCCCAAAGTATTGTTGTGTGTTTGGTGTTATTTTGAAGTGTGATTCACTGCAGGTTTGTTACAAACTGGCGGGCAATTGATGTGAATATTTATTCTCAACAACTGGAACGAGTTCATGAAGTTTTGAGACAGATAATCAGCATTAGTTAACAGAAATAGAGTCCTATTGCAGCAGGACACCCATACTTCATGAGCAACCATGAAACAATTCAGGAATTGGGAGGAATCGTACTGCTACCACACCCAGGACACAGCCCTCATCTCGCACCATCAGATTATCATCTTCTTCGATCCATGGTCGATTTTCTACTTGGAAGAAATTTTGACATTATTGAAGCAGTGCAAGTGGGTATCACCGAATTGTTCGCATCAAAATCCAGAGACTGGTACCATCGTGGGATAATATATCTCGCTGAACGATGGCTCAAAGACCGTAGAATCTAATAGTCTGTACTTTGAAAATTAGTTAATTGCTTGTCAGAACACATTAAAAATAATTGTTTTTCTTTAAAAACATTACTTATGAGACAGTATCTATACCATTTCTTTAAATATTTATATCGATTAGCTTAAAGTAGAAAGAGAAATAAACATCTTTAAGTGGAGATTGTACAGGAATAAGTAAGTATACAAATTCATGTGAGTGCAGTATATTAGTTTTCCTTTTCTAATTCACAATTTCAAAACAATGACATATGAGGTGTGATAAGAAATAATGGTAATTCTTAAATTTTGCGATCTATATACATTGAAATTTCAAAACATTTCTTTTCATTTTGTTGGTACACATGTTCCAAATGCAGTTGATTTGTCAGCTGTTTTAGATATTTAATTTATTTTTGTCAGTCGAAAGCTCTGTTCGAGTGTTCGGAAGATTTTTATTTAATTTGCAATAAATTATTATAAAACGGGATAAAGTAGACTGAACTGGACTACACTACGGAGGGGATTCGGCATGGAGATTCAAACTTGGTCTATTTTACCTATGCCCCCAATTGGGGCAACCGTGGAAGTAAGGATTGGGCGAGAGGAGGAGGGCGGTGGTACCAAGAAGTCACGACAGTACAGAGGGCAGGTTCCCTATACTTTATCAACTGGAAATTCCCCGGCAAGCCAACACAACCGACATCCACCCTACTGTAATTTGGAAACGGCCCTACCAGACCTGAGACTGTCCTGCCGAAGGAGGCAGTTTTACTACGAACATACTGTCCTGCCATGCAGCGCCGAGACATCCGCCAATACTTCTATACTGAAAGAGATGGCCATTAAAGAGGTGATATGAGATGATAATAGTGATGAAATGGATAGACAGGAAATTGTGGGAATTTTATTAACCTACTCAGCAGACCCGGGAACACCCCTTAAAACCCCATACGTCAGGTAGGTCGGTCAGGGGAATCGAACCCGGACCTCCTGAATGCGGGCCATAGACGAAACCGCCTGAGCCATCCCGCACTGTTTCGGATAAAGTGCAGCGCTGCAATCGCAATGTTAACTGTAGCTTTTGGCGAATCTACCATAAGGAAGACAAGAGTTTGCGAGTGATAGAAACATTTCAAAGAGGGTCCAGAAGAGTGGAAGGCGACGACCGCTTCGGACGCCCTCGAACATCAATTACTGGCGACAATGTGAAAAAAGTAAAGAAAATAGTTCAGAAAAATGTTCGTATCACTATCACAGAGGTTGGTCAGATATGGCAAAAACCACTTTAGGAAATTGTATCAAGATAATGCTTTCGCTCGTGCCTCAATGCTTGTTTGTGATTCGTTGGCCAAAAATAAACCTATTATGTTGTCTCATCCAAAGTATACGCCGGACATGAAGACATGTTTCCGGGGCTCAAGATAACCATGAAACGATGTCGTTTTGTCAATGAGATGAAAACAGTATCGCTGAACACATAACGAAAAATAAGTTCCAAAAATGCTTCCAAGATTTGAAAAAATGTATCATATCTCATGGGGATTTGTTTGAAGGAAACAAAGTTGATGTTGATGAATAAATACAGATTCTTTAAGAAAAAATATAATTCCCATTATTGTTTGCTCATACCTCCTATTTCCTGTGAAATGTCATCATGGATATATTGTTGGATGCTATGGTAATATATTTGCTACTTGCTAGATTCCTGCAGAGAGGATACTAGAAGTGGAAACAAAGACAATACGGATGTTCTAAACATATTAAACTATCGTCTTATTGCAGAATTAAGATCAGAATGTTTATTCTCTATCATCGAACAGTCTAACAATCAGTAGAAGAATTAGAATGAGCTGGTTAATGCTAGGATAATTTGGCATTCATTACAATGCATATCCTTGTAACTTGTAACAAAACAAGCCTCTGACAGTGTCTTTTTTAAAAGCCATAAATGAGTTTCATGCTGGGAGGCTGTCAGCCCATTCGTTCCACTGTGAGAGAGAGAATATTGAATGAAGTTGTTATGTAAACTACAAAAAGGTTTTATGTGTTGTATCGCATTGCTTTCTCTACTCATGTTTGTACACATTATTCTTAGAAACGCTAATTTTTCTATTTAACATTTATTAATCGAGATAAACATACAGGGAACCTATTGAAATGTATGTTTTATTGTAGATAGCAATGGGCACATGGAGCTGATTTAGGCGACAGTCAAATATTTTAATAAGTCTGCTTTGCGATGAAGGGCTAGGAAGTTGAGGAAAAATCTTTTTTCCTCTACTGTCTGAAGATAAGACCTAACATATATTTTAATTATGGGTCACTATAGGACAGCAACTGAAGGATTTTATCTGTTCCTTTTACCTTTTTAGCTACTTTTTTTATTTAAATGTCCTGTTTAGCTTTTTTTTCGTGTTGTACTCAAGTCATTGGCACTAGTAGAGAACCTAGTAAATCCCCTCTAAACATCACGTTATTTTTTACTAGTATCCTGTCAATGACCTCGAACACGGGGTAGGAGTGGGAGGTTGGTTTCATTGCAGTTTCGCAGTTTGTCAAAGAAATCCTGGCCTTACACATACCAATATCTAAGCCTGATAAACGTCTTTTAGCGACAACTTATATCTAAACTTGCAGCACAGGAATTTTCTACTGATGGAAGGAATTGAGGTAACCTTTCCGAAATTGAATTTTTGTAACCCGAGGGTACTTAAGCTAAGTATGATTTATTTATATCTATTTTTATTTCACTCCCCAGTATGTGCATCGTTGGTTGCTCAGTCAGAAGAAGCATTTCTTTCATGTAGCTTTTCTCACTCTATGTGTTGCATATCACTTGAATGTTATACTTTAATTTTTTTTTTTTTTTTGTTAAATATCTAATTGAAAATTAATGGATTAATTTGTAGGTATCACAGAAATGTCCTTTTTGCCAATTTTCATGTCCTTTTTGGGATGTTTTAAGCCTTCTTAAAGGTCCATTTGATACTTCATAGCCCTCAACTTCCTAATTCTATTGATAACTGAGATATTCCGCTCTGTTTTCATGGTAAAAAAACAGAGAGAGAGGAGGGAGGCAGAGAGAGTGGGAGGGAGGAGAAAGAATAAGAACTTGCCATTTGAGAAAGGTATAAGTATTTTAAACTTAAAAAAATAACAATAAATACTTTGGCTATCGATGACTCATAAATAAACAAATGACATCTACATTTTTTGTAGTATGATTTTGATTCTCTCTTACAGTTTACGAGTTATACAGAGATGAAAACAACTAGGAAATCCCCAGATATTTTCAGATATACATCTAATATGTCAAGAAAATGTCTTAAATATACGGTATATTAATTGAAATCGTTAGAGACACGCTTGAGAAAATAAAATTGTCAAAACATTTCCATGAGAAGGTAATTTAGGATAGGGTAAGTTTTGAAAATATTCGTTTAACATTCATGGATACTGGATCTAAGAAAGTCAATCGACTTAAATACTAAGTTTGGTGCTTAATCGAATTTTTGTGTTAGTTATGTTGTTCACATATTAGGAAAGGAGGCCTTTTTGTTTCCGCGATATGCAACTGTTTGAATGCAAGTTGATGACTGCACCTTTTGCCAGTCGATCTCTTGTCAGATATGTTTTAATTGCTCCCAACTTCAATAACAAATTTTTGTGACGTAACCGATATCCGGCCTTGCTTTTGTTTCCAAAACAAAAATTGCATCACAGGAGGCCACTGGTTCCGATTTTGCATTGCCACAAAGTGGAAAAACTGTACTGGTGCTAGCCGCCGACAGGAGCAGTAGACCCCTGAGGGATTCAATGGGCTGGGGGCGGCAAACAAGGGGGTGGAAGCCGATTTTAACTTTTCAGTAAAAATCACCCTGCATGCTCGATTTCTAGCAACCAAATGGCGTAAATAACAAGTGATTGCAGTTATTTCCTGCAAGTTCCTGCAGAGTAACGAACCCG
Source organism: Mantis religiosa (assembly GCA_030765055.1). NCBI lineage: Eukaryota > Metazoa > Arthropoda > Insecta > Mantodea > Mantidae > Mantis > Mantis religiosa. The sequence continues at coordinate 89,293,273 of CM060952.1, forward strand.
CTATACTATTTCTGTCTGGGATTGCTTTTACTCTTCTACCATAATGGGTAGTGAAGGTATCTATTGCATCCTAAAATTCTATATCTAGACTTCACTGGAGGTATATGCTTTGAGGATTCATAAATAAAAATGAAACATTTTTAGAAAAAAAAGGTAAACTGTGTGTGAATGTGTGATAAAAATATCAGAAAAACACCAGACTTGCTAGTGTGGTTCAATATTTTTAACAAATGCGACTAGAATTTCGAAGTAGTCCTTCCAACTAAAACCGCACTTTATTTCTCAAAATGTATCTTTTTAAAAGTGGATCATAAGGATTTTGATTAAAACAACATTTTCTTTTTAGATATTTGCATTAGAAATGATTAGATATATGTATATCTTGAATTTTCTAAGAACAGTCTGAGAATTCGAAAGGATTTTTGTATAATTTTGGGTCTGTACTATATTAAGAAATGGACCAAGCTTACAACTCCAAAATATATATCTTTTTAAAACGCAATTTATTTCAATAAAGTTTGTTTATAGCATCAGTAATTTGTGGGATGTCAGTTGTTTGAATTTTCAATACATTACCTTAACTGATATCGCTAGTCAGTTCTTTTATATTATGCCATGAAAAGTATGGAATTTGAACTCCAGCTTTTGAACCAGTTTTAAAAGATCTGAATATCGTTTCTTCAAATTGTTTTATCTCGGTTAACATGAAGTATATACAGAAATAACGTTACACAGTTCTATAGAGTAATTTTGGAGGTTGATTTTCGTTCATATAACTTCAAAATGTGGCCAGAGGAGGTCAAGCAACATATAACCCACTATGTAACACAAGAGACGCTTCTCTTGTCTGCAGAGAGGAAGACTTCTGTACGACTTTATCCATACATCACCAGATTCTATCATCACACGATCCCAGTGTCAAACGACACGTCATTTAGTGTACAGAGTAGCTCGTATAGATACTGTACAGTAGGTTATGTGGCCTATATGTGAAGGGAGAGGGTATGTGATGTGATATGAAGGTAAAGAAGGCGAAGAAATATTAAATATACAAAAAATCTGAAGTACTACCCCGGTACCTAATTTCCTATATTGGGGTGTACATTCCTACTTTTCAACACTTGATTCAACTTAATCTAACACATATTTCACTTTAGATGTGTAATAAAAGTAAAAATAAAATAATAATGAAATCAGTGAACAAATGAAACACGGCTATTTCTTCTATTAGCAGATTAAAAAAGAAACCTTTAGTTGATATCCAAACTACAGTTCTATTTAACTAAATATAAGAAATAAAATACAATTTAAAACTAAATATTAAACAGTTCCAAAATCTTGAACATCTATGTGCATTTAGTAAAGTAATTATTGGTATCCTCTAATAAGCTTGTTATGTTATTCAGTTAAACTTCTATATATATACGAGGTATGTCCAGAAAGTAAGTTCTGTTTGGTAATAAAATTAAATGTGTAGAGATACAAAGAAATTATTTATTGCACAAAATTCTACAACTCTTAAACTACTTTTCCACATAACTGCCGACATTTTGCAGGCATTTGTCATAGCGAGGCACAAGTTTTTGTATACTTCTTCATAGAAGTCTGCCGCCTGTGTCTTCAACCAGTTGCAAACATTTTCTTTCAGCTCTTCGTCATTGTTGAAGTGTTGACCGCCAATGAAAGATTTGAGATGCAAAAACAGATGAAAGTCGCTAGGAGCGAGGTCAGGGTTCTACAGAGGATGGTCAAACACGTCCCAGCCAAATCCCTGTAGGATGTTTTTCGTCGCATTTGTAGTGTGTGATCGTGCGTTGTCGTGAATAAATACAACACCTTTTGACATCGCAAATTTGCCTACATTGTAAACAAGCATAACAAAGTGTACGTGGCTGACAGCGATCTCACAATGGCGAACGTTTCTTCTCCTTGATACAGAGCGTCTACCGCGCATGTACGGAACTGCGATCGCAGCGCTGCAGCGGAGATAAATTGAAACAGAACTTACTTTCTGGACGCCCCTTGAATTATTTATCAATTTATCATTTCTTATTATATGTAGTACATCTTTTTATATTTAACTAGTTTAACTTTTTTTTTTTTTTTAATTTACGTCCTCCAACCTTAAGTCATATCTGATAATGAATGGAATGGGTGAAATGATTTTCAAATGAACCTGGTGTTGCCTGAGATTCGCCTTTCAGGATAAGGGAAAACCCCAGAAAACCCTTATGCAGGTAACTCATCCTGACCAAGATTTGAACTCGGTACCTCTTGAACGTGAGGCAGACACGCTACCATCTATGCTACCGAGACGGGTAATTTAATTTTTGTGTAAACTCTTTGCTTACTTTCATTATTTACTTTATTTTAATTTAAATTAATTCAATGTTTTTTAATTTAATGTGCGCTTTAACTAACCGTGAGATACAACAGACCTGTTACGAGCAAAGTTCAGCCGTCCAGCCGCTACGTCCTCCACCTCTGTCAACTAGAGAAGGGTGGAAGTTCGTCAGAGTCTCTGTCCATCCCGGTTGGTTTATGCGGTCTTCAGAACCAGGTCAAACAGCTCCCCATTTGTTCCTCAGGGTACTCAGATTCCGCACCAGGTCTCCCAGTTGGAGAAAATCCAACACCGTTTCCGGGATCGAATCCGGATATCCAGCTCGGCAAAGAGCAGCGCTGCACCGCTCTAAAGAGACGATCAATTTACATAATCTTTTGATTTAATACCATTTAACTTTATATATATATAAACATTAAGCTATGCTGGTGTCATCTATGATGACGTCTTTACACATTGCTCGAGCAAATTTTTAATACCAGCATTAGTTTGTATGGAAAGAAATTATTAAATTATAAACGTTATTTTTCGGAAAAATTACAAAGGAATAATTATTATCATATTTTTCTCGCCTCTGTAGGTAAATGATAGCACGCCTGCCTCACGTTCAAGAACTCCCAAGTTCGAATCTCGGTCAGGGTGACTTATTTGTATAAGGTTTCTTTCCGAGTTTTTCTGTAACCCTGAAAGATTACTATCTGATAACAATAAGCTCTGTAGACGCTAGGCTCGTTTGAGTATCATTTTTGAATCGTCCGATGTGACTTTATGATTGAGGACTTAAATTTAAAAGAAAAATAATGTTACTTGTTCTTAAAGTTCAATTGCTAGCGAATTTTCACTACAACTTTTTATTGCTTTTAACATGTTTGAAAATTTGCATAGAGTTATTTCAAAACTGCATATGAAAACAATTTTTAGACCTGCTGAAAATTACAAACCTGAGAATTTAGCGATTTAAATGGACAGACCCACCTGAATCTGGCATTTAAAAGGTCACTGGTCTGTTTTAAGGCTACATGGTTATAAAAGCTAAATAGAATATATGTACAAGCTTCATATTATATGACTAAGCAGAAAATGAGATTTGCGATTTTTTGACAATTGTGTTGTAGGTGCGTATAAATAAACAAAAAAATCTGTGCGACGCGAGCGTGGTTGTGAAGGAAGGCTTTAAGTGAGATCCAGAGCTTTTTGTTGGTATTCCAAATTGAGGAGGGGGTCTGTACACAATGGAACACAAAGTGGAGTGGGAAATCGATCGGAATGCAAAACGTTTATCGTGTCAGGAATGGATATTGAATGCTGTGTTTACTCAGTGCGCGCGGACCGTAGAGGCTTGTGAAATAATAATCCAGGGCGATGGCTAATCCCGGTAAATACAAAACAGTTTTCAGTGCGGGCCGATGGACCGGAAGATGCTGTGTCCAGGAAGTCCAGCACGCGCGCCTTGCACCATCCCTTTGTATCTATGAAACATTGATATTCCGGTTCCCAGAATACCACTACCTATATAATGTTTCCAGGCGACTGCTTCTGCAAGGATATCATCATCATCATCCACTGGCCCGGATAATAGCAATACCAATAACGGCCTTACACATATAAGGCGGTGCACTCACATCCCTTTCTCTACTCAATCTTGAACAAACGCTAATTTATGCTAATCGACGTAAACATTTGTATAAATTGTGTTAGTACTTATTTCATTGAAAGTAAATGGGAGTACAAGCGGTAGTCAATATTTTAAGAAGTGATCACAAAATGTATGATCTGTAAATGACCACTAGAATAACATTCTTTTGTACCTAAATCGAATTATTTTAATAAAACCGCCCACTCAGACCCATGAGTTATTCCTGGTTTCCCCGATCGGTAGGTGAATGCTGGCTAGTTCCTCTTCTATAGTGCGATCCATATGAACCTGAACCACTTCAATAGGCCATAATTTACCTTTGAAAGCTCGTAGAATGTAGAAATTTGTTTTAATGATCTCAGTGGCTCTGGGAGAATTGACAATACTGACCATTGTTTATTTCTTTCTTTCTTTTTTTTTTTTTTTTTGATACGACTGTAGACACTGAAGTTTATATGGGTACCTTCAATACATTTGTGGAGCAGCTAGATGATATCGAATTGAGAGAAGGTTATTTACAGCAAGATGGAGCAACGTGCCATATACCTAATGACATTATGGAACTTGTAACCAGTTTCTTTTATTATCGAATAATCTCAAAAGGTCTGTAGCCCCCCAGATCCTATGACCTAACCTCAACGGATTTTTTTCTTGTGGGAGTATCTAAAAATAGAGTGTACAAGAATAGGCCACGGACAATTTATGTTCTCAAAGAAGCCATTTGAAGCGAAATAAGTAACATTGGTGAGGATACTCTCCGTAAAACTTCAGAGAATATGGTGAGACGAGTGCAAACATGTATAGATGCTGGTGGAGGGCACTTCCAACATTTTCTATGCGTTGTAAATAGTGTAATGTAATCTGCCAATTGTGTACTATATTCTCCCAAAGTTGCACGTGTGTCCTATCATTGGTTCAAAGGTTATGGCCTATTGAAGTGGTTCAGATTTATATGGATCGCACTCTACTATAACCTTCATAACACTCATTTCTTGTACCTATAATTTCCTGCAATGTCATCTGTTTCAAGGTTGAAGGACCAGGTGACGGTTTCAAAAAAACGTTAGGGACTCCATCTACTATTCGACATGTGATGATTCAAATTCGGTTGACCTTCCGATCCGTTACAGGGTACTTTTTCTATATGTTTACCTTTTATTAAGGGTAAATGCTTCGCAGTAAAATGGATACACGTGTATTTCTAGTAATATATCGATAAGAAAGTCTAGTTCATATACAATGCTTAACTATTTTCATTCATCTAAAGGTAGAGGAAAGCAGGTTTGTAAACTTCTGCAACACGGACCGAAGTACTTTAGTTGTGTTGCAATTTCACTAGGTAGCACATACGTTTCCAAGCCGTTTGGCACCGATTGTTGCCTTTGTGACGTAAGTTTTAGTCGCCCACCCATTCAACTGCCTTTCTATATACGAACAGTATTTTGAGATAAGGCGAAGGTTAGCCACTTTGGGTGTGTTAGCCAGGGAAAAATGATTTTGTTAAATACAGTACTTAAAATCACACGATAAGAGTAAACACACTGTTATTTAAACATATTTATAGATAAATGTCACAAATAGCCTGGAGAACTTTCATAAATACATACAATTCTACTTTCTCTGTCGCTTATATAGATATTTTCACGGAAATAATCACTTTCTGATTCATTAAAGTATTTTATGTATGTATATTTTAGTATTTTTAAAACATTTTTATTAATTCACTTTCTTCTTTTTCTGTTTGGTAAAAAGTTTGTAATCAGTTGTAAGCTGCCCTGATGAAAATTTAAAACTAGCTCAGAACTGCTTGACAAACCCCTAAACATATTTTATATGGAAAGAATTTCAATGAATTTCACAATATAGAGATTCTAAGTTCTAAACATGTCTCACAACTGGATGATAATAAAATATCAACTCGTTTTCAAGAAAATCCCTTAACCCCAAGCTATCTATATATGTAAACAATTTAAGCCAATTTCACGTTGAGCTATAGACTTGAAAATTGAAACATAAATCTGAGCAGGACACCAATGGAATATTAATGCGTTCAAGAAAGTCCCTCCACTTCAAATTACCCTTTACATAAAAAAAAAATCTTTGAAAATTCGGTTTCCTTGGAAAGGATCCAACTATTTTGATTTAATGCCATATGTTTAAGATAGTTTTATGACAAATGAAATATGTATCTTGAATTTTCTGTAAATAGCCTCTAAAGTCTTTGAAACTTTAAACACACCTCAAAATTGGATTAAAGTTATAGATGAGGTTCTTTAGTGTTAAGTATTAAAAAATGTTATTTTATAATTTACGTTTATTTGTTGCAGTTTACGTCCTCCAACGTTAGGTCATATCGGACGATGAATGAAATGGGTGCAATGATGCTCAAATGAGTCCAGGGTCCATGGAGCTTAGAGTTACCCAACAGTCGTCTATCAGAATAAGGGAAAACCCTGGAAAAAACTTCTCCGGGTAACATCCTCCAACGTTGTCATATCGAACGAAGAATGAAATGATGTTCAAATGAGCACAGGGCGCCTAGAGCTTAGAGTTACCAGAGTCTCATCATTCAGGATGAGGGAAAACCCCGAAAAAAACTTATCCAAATAACTCAACCTGACCGAGTTTCAAATTTGGGACCTCTTGAACATGAGGCAGGCACTACGCTGAAGAGACGAGTGAAAAAATTTTTGTTTTCAATATTAAAATCATTATTTCAAACCGGGCTTAAAGGTCAGTTTGTCTTAGTCACAAACAGATTTATAACCCTATACAAGAGCCTTGCTTTTCTTTGGACGCATTTAAAAAGATTACAAAAGATACTTAGAGAGTTAATTAAAACTCTAAGGACACTATAAGAAGAAAAAAAAATCTGTAAAATAAAAATAGTAAGAAAATATTATGAAACCACAAATATCAAATTTGTAATAATGACTGCTCGTTAATGCAGCTGGAGACTTCCGAGTACTTCCTCATTATTTATAGAACGAGTATTGTTGCAAAGAGTAATATAGAGCAAGTAATGTCAATATAAGCTTGTTTATTATAACACCAAAGTCATAAAACAAGAAAGGAAATTTCACTGTGTTAAAATTCCATAATTGATTAAAAGAGGAGACATGTTATATGAACTTCCTGTTCTTTTTCAATTTTGTGAAGATGTGAAAAAATAAGTAGTTATTCTTATGTTGGCAGTGTTCGAGCTACTACAATTATTTATTGTATTTCTTGTTTTTCTTGTTAACAAAGATATACATAGTTTTGAGAGATTTTATAGGCATCATGTAAAATTGAATAATTAATTGTCTGAAATGAAAAGGAATTTCCAATTGTAAGCTAGACAGTAGGTTTTGCCTTGTATCATCTTTAGTCGAAAACTGCGAACATATATAGAAGCCTTTAAGGAACACACATAGATTTATATTTAACATCACATCGACGTTCGCGTGGCCTGTCGAGAGGTTACTGACTGTTTTGGAGGAAGAGAGTCTAGTAGGGCAACTTAGCCGCCATCGCACAGAAGCGGGAACAGGGTTGTCACGCTTTCAAAGCCAGTCACGAGCTGACGTCATGAGACCGGGGCGAAACTGCGTTGCTACTACAATAAAGTCCTTTCTAGATCGTTTATCAAGAAGAATTAATTTCCAGAAAGATCTATCACGCCCGGCAAATTTAGGAGGCGTGTCCGTAAAATAAGGTCTCGGATTTTATTTAATATAGAAAACATGTTTATTTTCAATGAATGTTCCATTGATGGAAAGGCGGAACTTACAGTTATTTTTCAACGTAATCACCATTGCGATCGATGCACTTTTGCATGCGCTGTGGCAGTTTTTGTATACCCTTGTCATATCACTCTCCTACCAAGTTGCGCAGGTAGCGCTCAACCTCGTTTTTCAAATCATCGTGGGTCTGCAAATGTGTTCCACCCAATTGTGACTTCAACTTAGGAAACAAATGATAATCACTAGGTGCTAAGTCTGGACTGCAGGGGGGATGGTTGAGGATGTCCCATCCGAACTGGGCCAGGAGATCAACACTTCAACACGTTGCCATTTATGGTCTTCGGTGAGCATTTTGGGAACCCACCTCGCACACACCTTGCGATAATGCAAGGTCAAAATCTTGTCAATCGTAGTCTTATTGACTTCAGGGATAAGTTCGCACAGCTAGCGAACTGTCACACGCCGATCTTTAAGCATTTCTTGCTCCACTTTTGCAATTGTTTCGGCTGAAACCGAAGGCCGACTAGAACGCTGTTCATCATGGACGTCTGTACATCCGTCTTTGAATTCTGACACACTTTCGCACGTTTTTGACGTCCATACACTGTAGCACATAGACTTCGCATAACTGACGATGAATTTCAGTGCGAGTAGTAATCCTTGGCACTCAAAAAATGGATCACTGCACGCAACCCGCACTTGACGGCGGAAGCGATAGGAAGCTCCATCGCAAATGGCTGCCCAGCCAAGACTAATGGTCAAAGGGTTTGTTGTGGTGGGGATTTGAAGGGGTGAAACCAAGCTACACGCCAGTGTTGCCGGATCTCGCGTAATAGTGTTCCTCAAGGCTCCAGTGCCTTGGAGACGTTAGTTTACGGACACGCCTCGTATAAAAGCCTATGCGAGGTCAACAGAAATCAGTCAGTATAGTGAATTGGCCAGAGTCAAAGTCAGTGAGTTGTACGGTGCTTCGAGCAGAGTAGTACGTTTAAAGCTCCGTGATAAGGAGTAGGCAGGCCGTGGAACAGGCAGGAAGTCAGCAAGTGCTGCTGCGGGTGAGGTATCGTTGAGTTGTGGAAGCAGTTTACATGTGAACATCAGTGTTGTGTTTTGTAACTACGTGTTCGAGGTAGATATGGTGTAGGTCAGCAGCACAAAGGATGTGTGCCATAGAAACTTGTAGAGACGTTTTGAAGTATTGTATAAAAAAAAAAAAGGCTGATTGTACGCTAGCAGTAAGCTAAGGATTTAGAGTCAAATAAAGCAGTGATGAATATTTTTCAAACCCTTGTCACACTATTGAGGTATATGAGTAACCACCCATGGTTGTTACATTTAACTCACACTCTTGTTCATATGTCCAGACTCTAGTGTGGGTGAAGAGTACAAAAAATGACTACCTTTACTTTAGTCGAGAATTGAAACAGCTTTGGATCCACTAGGCCGACTCAGAGACCGGAGAGTGTCTTAACGGAGGATGAAGACGTGTACCAGGAGCGTATCATCCTGCCATACATCGCCGAGACACCCGCTGACACTTCTGTCCTGAAAGAGACCACCAGATGATGTGAAATGATAATGAAGATGAAATGGAGAGACAAGTAATTCGATATATACGAAGGCTGTTCAATAAAGAATGATGATAATTTTTTTACGGTCATAATTTTTCGCGTTAAAATTCAAACTTATTATATTCTGTTAGCTTAATGTGAAACAAACACGCCGTAGAAGTTTCATTGTTGGTACTCCTGGTTCCCGCCTGTGAGAACCAGACAAGTTCAGACATGTTCAGTATCGCCTACCGCTGCAATGGAGGTAACATGCAGTTAAAGTTGATGTTAGAGGAAGATCCGGAGTTTCTTTCAAACGTAATCACTGCTGATGAAACTTGGCTACATCATTTTCATCCTGAGAGCAAACACCAAAGCTCAGTGTGGAAATCTCGTTCATCACCAACCCCCAAAAAAAGCAAAAGTGGTTGCTTCTGCTGGGACAGTTATGGTCATCTCATTCTTTGATATTCATGGAATGGTGTATCAGCATGTTGTACCTGCACACACATCAGTAACTGGACAATACTACAGGGATGTCCTGAAAACATTGCAAGTCCATATCAGGCGCAAAAGATGACATTTCCGTGAAGCAGGCTAGATGCTGCACCACGATAATATGCGGCCGCATATTGCCAATGTTGTTGCTGAATATCTTGCAAAAATCAACGTGAAGTGCATCCCTCGCCCTCCCTATAGTCTGGATTTAGATGGTGAGGGCTGCGGAGGCAATTTTGAAGGATCTCTCAAAAATGGTTTCCAGCATGTCTTTGAAGACTGGCAGAAACGCTGGGACAAGTGCATCGCATTCAGGGGAGACTACTTTGAGAAGGATCGTCAAAATTAAGAGGATGAGTAAAGGTACGTTGTCAAAAAGAAATGTGATCATTCTTTATTAAACAGCCCTCGTATAATGAACCTACCGAGCATTTTCCTGGCGACACGGGGAGGCCCGAGAAAACCCATCGGTCAGGTAGGTAGGGACTCAAACCCGGGCCTACCGAATGTGGGTCACAACTACACCATCTGAGCCATTTCGCTCGGTTGTATCATAGAAGTAATCAGCTTAATTTAAATTGAAATAATAATAATAAATACATACATATAATGAAGATGAATAAGAATAGAATATGGTTAATAAGAGAAAATAAAGATGCATCTAATTAATAGAGACATAAATAAATGGCGTTTAAATAAGCTACGTTAAAATTGTAAATAGGGGTCGTAAATAAAATTAAAATTTATGAATTATAAAAATATAAATCAATAATGGAAATATTACCTAATTGAATGTTTAATTATTTAAATAATGAATACTTAAGGGAACAAGAGATAATTAGATTATATTTTTAGTGTTATATTTGAATATTCTGGTTACCAGTTGCTTTGGTTGCTGCTTTCAGCAATAGTAGCTCCTGTAGAAATTGTAATGTTTATCCTTCTGTTAGACATCTACTCTAAAATTTCTGACTTTACTGAATATCTATATTTTCCTTTACATATTTTACTTTTTTAGTTATTGTAGTAGTAGGTGACTCTTACCAAGTGAGATTTGTGGTAGACAACACGGCGCTCGGGCGGGTTTTCTCCGGCATGTCCGGTTTACCCCGGCATCATTCCACGAGTTGCTTCATTATCACCTTTCCTTTCATCCACTTCGCCCGCATTACGTTCATCTATTCTCTCACTCTCATTTCAGGTACTGGGCTGATCACCCATCCTGGATTTCTCTCTCTGATCCAGAGTTGCGGTTCCTCAAATCGACGCCTAATGGCATAAGGAGTAGAGAACAATGAACTCCTTATACCACGATAGAAGTGTAACTAGGGAAGTTAAAGAACAAGAAGTTTTATAATGTGTAATTATTATTATTATTATTATTATTATTATTATTATTATTATTATTATTATTATTATTATTATTATTATTATTATTATTATTATTATTATTATTATTATTATTATTATTATTATTATTATTATTATTATTATTATTATTATTATTATTATTATTATTATTATTATTATTATTATTATTATTATTATTATTATTATTATTATTATTATTATTATTATTATTATTATTATTATTATTATTATTATTATTATTATTATTATTATTATTATTATTATTATTATTATTATTATTATTATTATTATTATTATTATTATTATTATTATTATTATTATTATTATTATTATTATTATTATTATTATTATTATTATTATTATTATTATTATTATTATTATTATTATTATTATTATTATTATTATTATTATTATTATTATTATTATTATTATTATTATTATTATTATTATTATTATTATTATTATTATTATTATTATTATTATTATTATTATTATTATTATTATTATTATTATTATTATTATTATTATTATTATTATTATTATTATTATTATTATTATTATTATTATTATTATTATTATCATTATTATTATTATTATCATTATTATCATCATCATCATCATCATTATTGTTATTATTATTATTATAATTATTATTATAATTATTATTATTATAATTATTATTATTATAATTATTATTATAATTATTATTATAATTATTATAATTATTATAATTATTATAATTATTATAATTATAATTATTATAATTATTATAATTATTATAATTATTATAATTATTATAATTATTATAATTATTATAATTATTATTATTATTATTATTATTATTATTATTATTATTATTATTATTATTATTATTATTATTATTATTATTATTATTATTATTATTATTATTATTATTATTATTATTATTATTATTATTATTATTATTATTATTATTATTATTATTATTATTATTATTATTATTATTATTATTATTATTATTATTATTATTATTATTATTATTATTATTATTATTATTATTATTATTATTATTATTATTATTATTATTATTATTATTATTATTATTATTATTATTATTATTATTATTATTATTATTATTATTATTATTATTATTATTATTATTATTATTATTATAAAATAAATGTTAATATGTAAATATATGTTCCGGTGTTGTGACTAGGTACCTTGATACGATATTCAGAGTTTAATTATTTGTTTATCTCTTGATTATTTAAAGTTGCGGAATCCTTAATAAGGTTTGTGACATCTTACATGTGCTGAGGATGTTGTAATGCCCCAACTGCTAATAGTTATTCGTTTGTCTTTCCAGGAATACCCTTGAAAAACCATTCATCCATCTCGAAGGCGGAAGCTTGAGAATTCTGTATCAAGATATCGTGATAAAGACACCGTTTCTTCACTACTGGCCCATAGTTACCGAAAGCGTCCTCGCATTCCAGGGGTCCCGAGTCCTCTCAGTCCATGGAGTTTTCCGTGGTTCTCCGTGTTCAGTAAGGCGAACGCTGGTGTGATATATCTTCTACCAAACCTATCCATCCTGAGGTTACTCCGGAGCAATAGCGGTGACGGCAGGCACACGTTGCAGATGCTTGCGATTTGGTTCTTCTCAGCTTCTATACAGCGAAGCTTTCAGCATCCACGGTTCCCGCTGAAGGCGGACCTATGAGCCACCGCCCAGTGCCGCCGTGTGTCTCTAGTCGGGTGATTAAGATTTTCAACAGTTAAGGAGTCCGCATGTTTCTGCCACTTACGAGTCCGTCTATGTTTTCTTCAGCTCATCCGTTCCTCCCGGTGATGTATACACAAAAGACTCCTTGTGGGTAGAGATGCCAGATTTCCCTCCGTTATCTCTACCTATAAAGGAGGTAATCCACTACCCAAAAATTCGATACCAAGACTTTATTAGGAATAGACGTTTTGAGGTATCCTGAATCCCTTTCAAAATCTTTAGGTTAAATGCCCGTGTGTTTTATGTCTACGAACAGGTTAAACCAAAAACGAAAGACGGTTACATTACAAACTTGTCATTTATGTTCAAAACTGCTCAAGCACAAGAACATTTTCAGAAGATTCCCGCATCTCAAACTACGATTTATTGCAATTTGTTTTCTAGAGAATGCATCTTAATGATCTGGATTAAGACCATATGTTAGAGATACTTAAATGAGATATAAAATGTACGTAACCTAGTCTTTGAATTGCATTCGAAAGGAATTTTATGTCATTTTGTATACAGGTGAACCATAAGAAAGAGAGAAATATATACGAGGGCTGTTCAATAACTAATTATCACATTTACTTTTTTTTTGTCAACGTACATAGTCTCCCCTGAATGCGATGCACTTATCCCAGCGTTTCTGCCATTCTTCAAAGACATGCCGGAAACCATTTTTGAGAGATCCTTCAAAATCGCCTGCGCAGCCTTCACCACTGCTTCTGATGAAGGATAATGCCTCCCACGAAGTTGTTTCTTCAAGTTAGGGAATAGAGGAAAGTCACCTGGGGCTAAATCCGGATTATAGGGAGGGTGAGGGATGCACTTCACGTTGATTTTTGCAAGATATTCAGCAACAACATTGGCAATATGCGACCGCGCATTATCGTGGTGCAGCATCCAGCCTGCTTCACGGAAATGTGGTCTCTTGCGCCTTATATGGACTTGCAATGTTTTCAGGGCATTCCTGTAGTATTGTCCAGTTACTGATGTGTCTGCAGGTACAACATGCTGATAAACCATTCCATGAATATCAAAGAATTAGATGACCATAACTTTCCCAGCAGAAACAACCACTTTTGCTGTTTTGGGGGTTGATGATGAAGGAGATTTCCACACTGAGCTTTGCTGTTTGCTCTCAGGATCAAAATGATGTAGCGAAGTTTTATCAGCAGTGATTACGTTTGAAAGAAACTCCGGATCTTCCTCTAACATCAGCTTTAACTGCATGTTACTTCCGTTGCAGCGGTAGGCGATCCTGAACATGTGTGAACTTGCCTGGTTCTCACAGACGGGAACCAGGAGTACCAACAATGGAACTACTACGGCATGTTTGTTTCACATTAAGCTAACAGAATATAATATGATTGAATTTTAGTGCGAAAAATTATGACCGTAAAAAGATTATGATCATTCTTTATTGAACAGCCCTCGTATAATCCAAAAATTGTGATTCTTTTAAGGGACACAGTTTACTTTAAACTTATTTTTTGTCATTAGCTATTTCTGAGAAAGGCATTGTTATTGGTTTGAATTTTCCAATAATGTTATTTGTTGATGTTTCAGTTGCCTCTAGCAATGTGATTAAAATGTTGTGTAATTTTAAGATGAGTATTTGAAACCCTGTTTAAAACGTTTGACATTCGCTTTGGTTTATATAACACTCTTGTATAGATTACCAAATGGGTAAGGAAACCAAGTGTACACGATTAAGATGAATTAGGTAGAAAAACAACTATTTCTAAAATATCTAATTGGTAGAAGCTAATATAAAAGTTAAAGGTTGTGGGGAGAGAAACGCATGTAAAAGTTATACAACATAATACTTTTCACGATGTCTTAAATGTTATACAGGTTGTAGTAGTGTAATTTTAACAGCTTTCTTCCTTTTCTTTTTTCGTTTTTGATTATACGTTCTCCAACGTCAATTCATAACGGACCATACTGAGCGGGATGACTCAGGCGGTTTTTTCTGTGTCCCGCATTTGGGAGACTCGAGTTCGATTCGCGTGGCCGATCCCCCTTCCATAGTTTTCTTTTTTTGGCGGGGGGGGGGGGTTCCCGGATCACCAGGCGAATGATGGGTAAGTTAATTGCATCCTCCGAATTTCCTGCCACATAATTCCATCTCCATTATCACTTGATATCATCTCTCATCTGGTGGTCTCTTACAGGGTAAAAGTGTCGGCGGGTGTCTCGGCGGTGCAAGGCAGTATGATATGCTCTGGTAGGAAGGACTGTCTGCGGTCTCCGAAACCGGTCGCGAACTGTTTGCGAACCATAGTAGGTTGTCGTTTGGACTGGCCTGTCAGGGAGTTTCCAACTGTAAAATGTAGGGACCCTACCCTCTGCAATGTAGTGGCTCCTTGGGACGGACACTCTCCCTCTCCTCTCGCCTCATCGTTCTTCCCAGTTGGTGCATAGGTACAATAGACCAAGTTTGAATCTCGGTGTCGAATTCTCTCCGTAGCGCAGTACAGTACCATATTGGGCCATGAATGAAATGGGTGAAACGATGTTGAAATGAGCCCAGGGTCCATAGAGCTGAGAGTTACCAGATATTCATCTTTCAGGATAAGGCACAACCTCGGAAAAACTTATCCAGATAACTCTCCCTGACCGAGATTCGAACTCGAGACCTCTTGAACGTGAGGTAGACACGCTACTACAGTTTAGGCCACTGAATTACAAAGAAAACACAAACGTGTAATAGGATTTTAAACGGAAATGATTGTTTCTTTACTCGTTTTGATATAAAAGGTGTGCATGTTTGTAACAAAGCTTAAACACAAATAAACTGACATCAACTTTCGTATTTAACTCGTAACTTACGAGCGGATAAGTTCAACACTTATCAAGGAACTTCGCTGTGTTTACTGATTTCATGTGCAAAACAAAACAACTACTCACAAGAACTTCTCTGTCCATTATTCTACTATTCTTTAAAAATCTTATGAGCTGTACCCATACCACTTTCTCTACTCTTCTACAAAATAATCATGCAGACTCAGAAATTGTTTCTTTACCTATTTTCTTGTAGGTGCAATAGAAATAATACGTTTTAAGCGATAGTTAAATCTGTTACGAGGCGGTTGCTAATTTCTTTCTCTTGGCATAGCCACTGATAAAAAGGCTTTTATATCAGAAAAGTATGTATGTAAATACTCGTAAACTGAAACCAATAACACGGTATATCTCGGAAATCATTAATGGCACAACAAATTTTACTTGAAATAAATTGTTTACTTTAACGAGATCTATATTTTATTATAAGGGCGCTGGGGTAGCGTAGTGGTTTCATTCGCGGTTCCCGTGCTAAGGGTTCCGAGTTCGATCCCCGGCTCTAGGGTTGGCGATTTTAAGTCGAACTTATCCAGTCGACATGTGAAGTGTCCCCTATGCCCAACGTGGTTCGGAGTCCACGGTATAAGCTATAGGTCCTCCTGTCTCACCGTCATCTTCACTGTCAGCCTACCATTGGAGGTCATGCACAAAGCCCTCTGGGTGTCTCCACCTGAGAAATGGGTCCGTTCATCACTTGGTGGGGCGAGGCTACCCCAAAGGCCAAGGTTGCCATTTGGGGAGAAGCTGTTATTGAGATAATTTTATCTTTGAATATATTTATAAAAATTAAAAAATTAAAAACAATACATTTTGAATTAATCATCGTCTATTATTTAAAAAACATATTTTTTAGGTTCTGATTTAAATTCATGTACTTTTTATTTAAAATTAAGTTTTAATGCTGTTGGTAACAACCATATTTTATTACAATGCGACAGTGTTTCGTCTACTTTTTATGGTCCACTAATTCAGAATAAACAGACTTCAAAGACCATTCCCAAAGAATTCAGGATATACTGCTATTTGTCGTACAAATGCAAAGTCATTTCCCTTGAATTTTCTGGGATTAGCCTCTGAAGTCCTCTTCATTTTGAACGAGGTTTGTGTGAGCGTAAGACACACACAAAAACTATATACGGGAAGTTCCACTTAAAACAGCAATAAAACAAATGGCTATAACTCCGTATAGTTAAAACTGTCAAGATTTTCTGTTTTCTAAAGAGCAGAAATTTCAATTGATTTCAACGTGACAATCATGTGTAGCACGACAGGTGTCGTCGAGCCTGTTATCCACTGCTCTCTATCTATTCCTCTCCCTGATATGTCGAAAGTTAACTCGTCAGATACGCAGATATGATCTAAGCACGAGTTTTCATTAATTTTGTCCAACACACTCAACAAAATTTGGCCTTTTGTTTACCATAGTGCTTGATTTTCTGTGTGATTTGAATTTTGTGTGCTCGAAGAGCATTAGGAACACTACTGCGAGGAATCTGGTGCTGTAAACTTGCTTTTTGATTTGATATAGTTGGGCTTATATCAAAGCAGGTTCATATGAGTGCAATGTTCGCTTCAGAAACTTTCTTAGCGTGCTAATACTGCTTGAGAACTGTTTACTTCAACTTCGCGTCCCTGGCTTTTATTCTCTTATAGTCAGGAACGTGATCATGCCGTTGGCGGTTTCTATTGGCATTGAACATGCTTCACAGACTTTGAGCTAACTATAATGCACAAGCTTTAACTTGGCACTTTTTGCACTATCCTTGTCTAGCAGGGGCGCTGGGTTTCTTTCCTTGAAATGGCCAGTCCCTTTTAAAGCGTTGTTGTATTCCCTAATTACCTACTGTGGTATGAGCGTAAGTACAAGTGAAGTATCGGTAGTTAACGTGTTGAAATCGTGAAAAATGTTTTCAGAAGTTGAACATTTTGTGATTATTTTAAACATACTGCTGGGAATAGTGCTAGTTTATGTTAGTTCTAAGAGGCGTAGGAAGAAAGGTAAACGCTATAAGATCAGATGGCAGGGAAATTGTGATCAATGTCCATAATATTTTTATAGACGTATGTGAGGTCCTAAAATGCAGAAAGCTAACTTTATATGTGTCGAGCATAATGAAATTTATATTTGTAAAGAACTCACGAGGAGAAAAATTACTGACAGAATAGCCACGCTGTAATACGATTATCTCCGTATCATTATTCCTTAATGCTAAAGAACTCATATGGGCACAGATAAAAAATGTTGTCCTAAACCATAAAAAACTTATCATTTAAGTTTAGTGACGTAGAAATATTGTCCGAACAAATCCGGAGGGGAGTTTATGAACATGTTGAAAAAATAGAACAGTTTTATTGGGAGAAAGATGGTTTAATAGGTGAAATCAGTGATAGCTTCATAATTAATTTAATTGTGAATGTGACAAACATTTTGAAATTTCTGACAAAGGAGAACAGGTACAAAAATAGGAGGACGAGAAAGGATCACCCGCCACTGATGTGTCTGCCCTGCCTGGCTGGACATAAAAGAGGGGCGGGTTAGAAAGAGATCGTCAGGTCTATCTATTCTGTGGGTCTAAAAATTAAACTAAAATAAAAATTGGGTGCAAAGTACTGCATCCCCCCCTTCAACCCGAAGGTACATTCTGTAACCTCAAAATTTAATCCCAACCTCAAAATCTACACCACCTTCATCCTACAAATTCCAAATTCTAACCTTACCTGCGGTAAAAGCCCTTAACGGGTGGACACGCAGCAAAAACCTTCTGGCTTTATACAGCCAGCCAGCACCTAGTGGAGGGGAGAGATCGTGAGTACGTATTTCTTTCTCTTTCTACAAACCAGGAGCCAAGTTAAATCTCGTGCACTATAAAAAACAGACAGGACATTCTGCCGAATAGTTCACATGGCTAGTTCTACAGAATTAGCAGTTTGCCATTGTTTATTTCTCAATGTCACAACTCCATGGCAAGCACTGTTACATTGTAACACAAATTATAAGGCCTTCACTACCGAATCTGACTAGGTTTATTTCTCTTTGGCTTATACATTCCGAGTTATAGATATCTTTTATTTATGTTGTAAGTGGATCATCCTGTATTGTTGATATTCAGCGTTCATAGGAGGGAATTTTCCATGCAGTAAATCCTTATGATAGAGTTACAGATTCAGTAACAGAATTTATATCAAATAAAGTATTTTGTGCACCTAACCATTTTAGAGTTGTTCCTTGCTTTGATTTAAAAACTTATATTTTTCTCAAATGGGAAGTCATTCGTTTTTTTAATTTTTTTTTTATTTCTGGACATGCAAAAGGAATGGAATTTCACAGAGCGAGCAGACCTTATATTGTCATTAAAACCTAATTTATTCCTATTATATCTACATGGACTTGTATAATATAATAATTGCTACAAATATATATCTGGATTAACGTAGAAACAGACAGAAGAATAAGCGTTTGTAAGAATGATTTGCACATCAGTGAGTAGGAAAAGTCATATGAGTGCTACACAAAATCTTTTTCCCCTTTGCATTAATGACACGTCCTATTTGTGCAGTAATCCGATCTAATGTTATTCCACACTTTTGCCGAGTCTGGTCACCATGGAAACAGTTAATACAGTGTCAGGACATAGCCGGGGGCATTTCGGTAACCACGGGTCCACGTCTAGGGTTTCCAGAGACGACAAAACAAACGAAGCGACCCAATCGATGAGTTGATGGATGTCGCCGAGGTCCAGTTCACCTTGAGCTGAATCAAATCGGCGCCGGTTTGCCTCTGGCCACTCCTCCAGTCTTTAGCAACGAGGACGTTTGGACCGACCCCTTCCTTTCCCTTCCTCGCCTTGACCCCTCCTGTCTCAGTTTTTACTATTGTCACCAATGCCTAATCTGATCTGTTAAGTCTACAGATACTCAGGAGTTTCAAACTCCATATGTTTAATGGGTACTTGTTCTTTCTCAAAAGCCTTTGTTAGTAAAGTTGATTATTTAAATCATAAAGGATTATTTAAACATATGATAACCCCTTCTTGATCTATTTTCGTGGCTCGAGGGAACCAAGTACCATGAAGAAATAGTACTGCAGAGGCAAGCATTAAACAAAATGGGCTCTATTATTTATCTAGCACTTATCTCACACTATATTCCAATTTCCAGGTCCCAGTGAGGCAATAACGCAGGATTTCCTGTATACGTCTTAATTTTTTGAGTTATTTATTTAGTGATTTTAGATGATCTTGTACTAGTTTATTTTCTAGAACGTTTGTTATCCAACTATGAACCTAAAGTTTAAAATTTATTACAATAAAGAGATCTTAAACATATATTTATACATTAGTAACGTTAATACAGTAAACTTACCGTGAATTCTGCTTCTTTTGAATGAATTTGTGTAATTTTGTATAAATATTAAACCATAATACGTACCTGCTACACAAGAGGCGTAGATATCTGGATTAAGAAGGAATAGCTAAAATATTAAGCTTTTGTAGGAATAGTTTGTGGAAGAGTGAGTAGAGACTTCCACTTGAAAGCTATGCATCATATTTTAAAACTGTGGGATCGTTTTGCAAGTATCTAGGCGTTAATGTGGTGTGCAGTATAGGCACTCTAGAATTTTGTCGTATACATCTGACGTGGTTTCAGTCACGACTGAGGTGGCATTCCGAAGGTTCGCATTTTAGCTCTCGTCAGGATCATTTTCTCTGACTGGGTTACCTGCTGTCCTCAAATTCCTTTCTCAATAATCATTTCATCTCATTTGTTATTAGAGTCCATCGCTTGTGGTAAAGTGTGTAGTAAGAACGTGCGTTGAATACCGCATACTAGCGCTGCATTTTAAGTAGAAAGGGCAGTAAATTAGCTGTGGTTACACCATAATATGTAAGAATGTGACAGATGTGTTGCCGTGGTGTCCTGAAGAAAGCAGACGCAAGTGATATCCGAAACCTAGCAATGACGTATGTCGCTAGGGGCGCATGGCCCGGGCAACACAACAGTCGCAACCCCCAGACCTCATTATGCAAATCGAGTTACCCATCACCAGAGTAGTACGCCCTCCTTCTCCTCGGAATTAACGTCAAAAGCTTAATATCACCCTCCGCTGCCGGAGGGCTTACTTTTTATGCACGTTCCTCGCTCACTCGTCCGCTCAGTTTGTTTACATCAGGTGCCTTTGTGTGCCCTCTCAAGGAACGTTCCCAAGTCTTTCGGACTCATCGCCACCAATTATCTCTTGTCATCATGTCGAATATCTTCGCTTCATGAGAACTGTGTACTAGCAACTCGTTCCAATTGTTTAATATTTACAAACCTGCAACTCAAATCCAAAGTATTCCAATGGTATTTGGAAAGACTGAAATGACAATATATGCACTTTTATTCTTCGTGTTATGTATACAGAAGATATTGCATTCGACCCAAGAATTTATTATCGAGGTTTCACTGAATCCAAATGAGGAACCTTTAATCAGAGTGAACAGCAAAACTCCAAAACAAACAGTCGAATAAGCAGTGTGTTCAAGGATGCGACATCAAGATTTTCAAGAAAATCCTTCATCTCAAGCTCCACTTTTCATAGAATATTTTTCGAAAATATATATTTTAGGAAAATACCGCCAACTTATTTTGAATAAAATACCACATGTTAAAGATATTTTCATGATAAAACTAAATTATTTCTTACATTTTCTAGGAGTGTTCTCTTAGCTCCCTTTAATTCTAAATGACATTTACGTAACTCGCAAATCGGGTTGCTATGCCATGACTTTCAAATACTCTTTGCATGTCCGCGAGAGAAAAATGTAACAGATATCCATGTGCATATGTGCGTGTGTGCGTCTGTGGTCTGTGAATGACATAAAAAGAAAACATACCAGTATTATAAGCTAACTAGGAAAAAAGAAGATTATGTGCCGGGTGATAGGATATTCTGAAGGATGGATAGTTCAGGATAGAATTGTACGGATGGGTTTCGGTACCAGACTGATGTTTTGTACCTATGCCACAAGTGGAGCATTCCCGGGAAGGATGAGGCGAGAGGAGATAGAGCGCGGCCACGTAGTCACGACTGTTCAGAGGGCAGGGTTCCTACCATTTACCAGCTTTAAACTCCACGGCAGTCCAGTACTCTGTGAACCTGAAACTATCCAAAGCCCGGCTCATAGTTCGGAGGCCGCCGCCAGAGCTGGGAATAGCCCCGGGAGGCCAGTACAACCGGCATCCTCCCGACCGTGTTCCCGAAACGGCCCACTCGGCCGGGTTCAGAGACCAGAGACTGTACCTTCGGAGGAAAAAGGTGTTTACCAGGAGCATATCATCCTGCCATGCACCGCCGAGACACCCGCCAACACCTCTAACCTGAAAGAGACCACCAGATGACATGAAATGATAATGGAGAAGAAATTCGGGAGATGTAATTAACCTGCCCAGCATTCGCCAGGTGATCCGGGGTGACTACCGAAAATAATCCTTGGACTAGCTAGGTCTGCTACGGGAATCGAACTTGGGCTCCCGAATGAGGGCCACATACGAAACCGCTAGAGCCATCCCGCAGAATCACTCAATTAACAATTCTTTCAGCTCTTGGAAATCACTCCAATTTCTTACAGATATGGATAAGTTTCCAAAACCTTAGGGGAATTTTTATATTGATTTTAAGTTCAATGTCCTGCGCCGTGGCGTAGCGGGCTAAGGCAGCATGCCTTGGTCCCTGGCCACGGAAAGCGGCCCGGGTTCGATCCCACCAATGTGGTGGGGATTTTCGATCCCGGGTATAGGACCGGTGCCCACTTAGCATCGTGAGGAAAGTGAGGAGCTTACGCTAGGTAAGCGGCCCTGGTCACGAAAACCAACATTCCGGCTGGGGGATGTCAAGATGCTGCCCACATCTGCTCCCCGTATCGGTTGGATGATCGTCCACCTCTGCCGTGCGTAAGTGGGCGAAAGGCCGGCAGTCGGGTTGGTAGGCCTTGGCCCTCTAAGGGCTGTCGCACCATGGGTTTTAAGTTCAACACCTTCCCAATGCGACAGGAGAATCCCTTCATCCAAAACTGCCCTTTACATGGGAGATTTTTCGAAATTTTAGGATGCTGCTTTATTATGGATATCGGTATATTGGGTTGACAGGAGAACAGGGTGAGAAATAAACCTTAAAAAGCCGCAGTCAGGGCAGTTTGCACGCAATTTAAATGAAGCACTCAACAGGCATAGGCCCTACTGCTGAGCACTGGTTTTGTTTAATCGGTGCTGTTGAGTTGTTCCAGATTCTTGAGATTTCACTTCAGCCGACTGATTCCTCCGGGGTTTTTAAGAAGCATGTGCTGCATCCAGTGATCCGTGGACACTCGTGAAGTCAGAGAAAAGTTGTTATAAAAGTTGCCCTTATTTTGTAGCTATATCGCATTAGCTTTGGATTTATAAATAACACATGCACTCATTCCGGAAATAAACCAACTAAAATGTTACCGTATCCCTGGGTAGTGGAAACTGTTCTTATTCTAATGCTGGTTTAAGGTTCATCCACGTGTGTGTATTAAATGTCCATGTGTGTGTGTTTTTTTAATTTACATCCTCCAATATTTATTTGGTCATGTCGGACCTTGAATAAAATGATGCTCAAATGAGTCTACGTCCATAGAGCTTAGAGTTACCTGACATTCATCTTTCAGGATAAGGGAAAGGCCAAGGAAAAGAAACATCCAAATAACTTACCCTGGCAGTGTTTCGCAATCGAAACACTGGTGGGACACCATATATATGACTACCACCAAAGCTACTGAGGCGGGCTTGTGTGTGTGTGTGTGTATGTGTGTGTATGTGTGTGTGTGTGTGTGTGTGTGTGTGTGTGTGTGTGTGTGTGTGTGTGTGTGAACAGCTAACTAAAAAGGAAACATTTCTTAAGTACTAAACCTTACAGCATTTCTATTATCATTCAGGTATACGACACAAAGAGTTCAAGAAAATTCTCCATCTAAAAAGAATGTCTTATCTTTATATCTTGAAAAAAGGCTCTAAAAGGTGAAGGGCAGATTTTGACCTTCGTGCACTGCAACCTACACACACGGATCTATTATAGCTAACACCTCCTGGAGGGGGGGATGAAATGAAATTACCGCAAGAGGGCACAGAACCTCTGACAGACAAAATCCCCAAGTCAGAGTACACAGTCATGGAACCCGACACCTTCTGAATGGGAATAGGTCCTCGGTGCAGAATGACTCTCACATTTGTTATTAAATATCATACCTATGACACCACTGAATGACAAAACATGTCTTACTAGTACGACCAGAATTATTCATGTACCATATTATTCATTAATCTGGACCAATAATCAGATTTCAACAGTCTTCATGACTTACGGTGTAGCAGTTGCAGTAAACGGGGAGCGTTACAGAACTCCGTAAAAGACTGAAGAATCAAAATATGAAAAACATAACCTTAATACAAGAAGACACTTCATCCCACACTGGCTCTCCTACAAAACTATTACACATATGTTTGGCGATTACATAGGAATTTCCCAGCTACTCCAGATCTCATTCCGGCCGACTTTTGATTGTGGGATTACCTTAAACATCGAGTTTTCTTAACACATCAGTAACTTTACTACAACTCCAAAGTTATCCCTCAAGAAATTGCCAATATTTCGGTATATTAGTTACAAAATGTCTTTATTGTCACAGAGAAAATATCAAGTTGTACTTGGAAAATCTATATCACTCACGTTGGAAATTCGTCTACGAGTAAACATCTGCCATTTAAATATGTGTATGGGTTGTTAGAATAAATCATCTTTTATATGTTTAAAAGTAATTACCACCTCAAAAACCAATAATTAATCCCAGCCGAGGACCGCATGTTCAAACCCTTCGTACTTCAAGCAGTATCTGATTTTTCTTTAGTCCAAACTCAATTTTATATGTAGTATTGAATATGACAGTAATCATACGAGATCTTGGTGGGCTTGGTAAAAACAAAACATGAAGAAAGTAGGTTATGGGTTCCCTATTTCGGATCGTGACGAAGCCGCTAGCAAAGCAACAAGATGATGATGATGACGAAAACAAAGAAGTCTAAGTTGGTAATCCTGTCTTTGAAAGGCAGCAGAAGAGCCCGCGGGGGGAAGGAATTTACCTCCAGGAGACGTTCAGGCGTGCCTTACCGGTGTAGGATAATTGGAGATAGTGGTCCAGGGATGCTGGATGAGGAGATGAGAGGGGAGGCTCAATGTTTGTGGCCCTCGGGCTGTAACTCGGTTCTGGTCGGATCCGTTCAGCTCGAGCTGGGTTGGGCTACACACACAGCCCTAACAAAGAAAGGTCGCCACGACAATCCACAAGAACTCTAGCATCGAACTCGCGGCCTTCAGTAACTCACGATGAACATGGACGTGAGTATCTATGCTTCCGGGGCTCGCTGAAAGACAATCCTTTTTTAATTTTAAGTAAAACGCAGCACCGATAAGCTTTCAATGACCATATGTACTTTATTTACGGGTTATTTTAACCTAACCGTCCCACAAGTTTCATCACTAATCAGTCATTATCTGCCTCTATTTTTATTCGTTAAGAGAAAGTAAACAAAAAAATGAATGCTGAGATTTCATTGCAAATAGTTTTTAGGCCAACTAAATCAAACAAGAGGGGAAATAATTGTTAGACTCAATGATCTAAAAGTAGAATTTTTAACACGTGCATACAATCCAAAAGCTTTAGATTATTACAATAGGTCTATTACCACACCATTGTGACCAACTTTTGTTTCAATTCTAATCACTTTAATTTCTACATATGTTTGATAGTTCTACTTGGTTTGATTAAATTTACCTTCCATTACGTTCTTTTAGAGTTCTATTTTCTCATGGCGGTTGCCCTACCTGTCCGCAGTACAAATCATCATAGTTCAGTTTATAGCAATTCGTTGTAGAATTAAGTTATATTGGAAGTTATACTAGAAGCTCTGTTCTCTTTTTATCTAATTATTTATAATACAAGGGTTTAAAGGAAGATTTTATTTTGTGAGTAGGTGTGATTCCGAGTTTAATTGTACTGAAATCTGTGCCGAAATCTGCTAAAAGGAAGGTAGATGTTTTTCGGTAGCAATGTTCACTAAAAAGAGTATGATTCTAGAAATTCCTATAATTTGGCAAGCACAGTAGGTATTGTTTCAAATGTATTTATTCCAACTGGTTGAGCGAAGCATTTGTGATAATTATAGATATTTAATGAATAAATCTTGGTGTTTGATTTTTTCTGTTCACAGAGCTAGATATTTGTGGTAAAACTCCATCTGTTTACTGTTCATTAACGCAAAGAAAGTCCCTAATAGGAATGTGCCACCCTTACACAGTGGGATAAGGACAGTGAATGTGTGTGACAGAGAACGTATGCTACTCAAGGAGTATAACGGTCCAAAAAACATGTGCCCTATTCGCTCATTACAAGAAAATCGAGAAGATCTATACACCAAAGTAGAAAACGCCAGAATGTTTTTTAATAGGCTGTAACTGAACTGATCTGAGTGTCATAAACACTAAGATAAAGCGTGTCGGAACAGTGTCTAACCCCGCTTTCGCCTCATTGTCCCAGGACTTTCTTTGTTGTGGTAAACTGTACAAATAACAGTGAATGTACATGGTCTTTGTGTTTGGTATAGTTACTATTAATCAAGTTTCCGAGTCTTGAATATTGTCCAGCATCATCTGGAAGAGTTCCCAAAAGACCTATAACTAAAAAAAACTTTATCAGTGAAACGAAAATGTTTCATTTGTAGTGTTGGGATGATGCTGGTGTGATGCAATGATGCGCCACGTTATCTTGAAGCTGAATTCTGTAACTTACCACAGTTGCTTTCGTTTTTGTATGAACATGTATTTTTAAGGGTGTGGTCGTGGATGAGAAGCGTTGATGTATTTGCAGGAAGATTAACAATGTCTATAACTTTCTTTGCCAAAATTATATTTTAATTAGAACATTTAGAACAACTCTTTGAAACACTGAACAAATAATCAGTTTTGCGAACGTCGATATCACGTAATTTTAAAGCAATTGTTTTACTTTTACAGGCGCGTCTTTTCTGCCGACTTAAGGACTAACACACAAGTCCATGTGTGTGGTTTTTTGTTGTTGTTGTAATTTGCGTCCTTTAATCTTTTATGCCATATCGGACGATGAATGGAATGGGTGCTCAAATGGGCCCAGGGTCCATGGAGTTTAGAGTTACCCGACAGTCGTCTTTTAGGATAAGGACAAACCCCGTAAAAACCTTATCTAGGTAACTCACCCTGACCGAGATTCGAACTCGGGATCTTTTGAACGTGAGGCAGACATGTTACCATCTACGCTACCTAGGCTGGCACGTTCGATCTTTACGGCGGCTAAATGCAGAAGACCGCTAGCTCCAGCCAATTTCAAGTTATTGGTCCTGTCGTTGCTATGGCTATTCAGTATCTTTCTGTTGGTCCACGTCACATCCAATTATAGCTATGTTCGTTGTAATATTTAATAATATTTTTTATAATTTTTCTTTTTAATTCAATTTTTCACACTATTTAACACTAAAATAATATTTCTTTAAAATTTGCAATAATATTGTAGTTATTAAAATCATGATTAATATTTTCTGTGTGTATCTATTCACTTTCACACTTTCAGTTGTTATCTTTAGCCTCGTTCCCTATCTGCTACAATCACAAATAATTTTCAATAACATTAAATATAAAATAACGGTTTCATCATTATTTTCGTCTGCTGCTGTATAAATGGTGTCGATTTATTATTTGGTTAGAATTGTGAATTACATGTCTGGTGTCCCTGAGGCATATGTTTAGAAGTTACAGCTTTCTGCTATTTACTAATGTCATGGTTTGTGTTTACATTGAGACACAGCTTTATCATTGAGTAATTTGCACACAATACTGTTAATGCCCGCGCTATAGTTGTTTCTTCAGAGAACTAACAACACGTTTTCAATATAATTATTGTCGCGAGCATTGTTGCGGCCGGTCCTTACAAAGGGACAGAAAGTGCAACGCGAAGATGAAAGCTTGCAGAAACAGAGAGAGATAGAGACCGAAAGCTGACTGGAAAGTTCGCCGTCTTGACTGAGAACGTTCCGGTGGTTTCTAGAAACTATGAGGAGCTATAAAAGGAAGCCGCAGCTCGTTTGGCGAATGGAGCGCAAAATGGCGAATGGCAATTAACCCGGAGAAGAGCTCTGCAATTCTCCTGGCGAAAACCAGGCCAACCGGTTACAGCAGAACTTCGTTTTACGGCGCCGTAAAATCCCATGGGTGTAAATGGCGAAGTATCTCGGAGTGACGCTGGACCGTAAATTAATTACGTTCCGCACGTCAAGGGCAAGGTCCAGCTGGGGCACATCGTACTCCGGAACCTATACCCCATATTCCGTTCAACCATGCCCCTCCGTCTCAAACTCCAGCTGTATCGGGCGATCATTCCGCCTATGATTCTGTATGGCTGTGAGATCTGGGGAACAGTGGCTAATTACACTTTCGTCAGGCTCCAGACGCAGCAGAAAAAGGCACTCCGAATCATATACGATACAGACTGGAGATTTCCTGCCCATATCCTTCAAGAACATTCTAAGATCCCGTACATTGTCGATGTCATCCGCGAGAGAGCACGATCAATGTACGACAAAATTCAAACCCACAGCAACCCTTTGGTGAACACCCTGGGCAGATATGACCAGAGGGAACAAAGGCGCTTGCCATCTTACAAACTCCCAAGAGACGTCATGGGGCCCCTTGGTTAACCCAAGAAACATTCCTCATATATCTCTATGTCCCATATTACGCCTGATGGTTCAAGTGATATGCAACCCGTAATCAAAACGGAGTAAAAACTTCAAATCGTTTCTCCCAAAACGGGGGAACGCTATAAAGCAGCTGCCTTCTGAGATTATTCAAGGGCATCCCAACCCAAACTCCCTAAAACTCACAACCTACCCTAGCAGAGCAAAACAAATCCCACTAGACTCATTTCGTAGGTTAAGCCGCAAAGCGGCTAGGTACTGCAGCACAACACACCCGGACGGGGAAAAGCGCCGCCCGACTATGACTACCTCTGAACCTCTAGTGTGGAACAGTCGTAAATTGGATTCGTGTGCATGCAGCTGTGTTTTGAAAGTGAACTCTTTTGTGGTCAACGAGCTTGATGGTTGTATTGGTGTAAGTTACGTAATACTGCTACTGTAAGGGTTGACCAAAGTGTGTTTCTACGGAAATAAAGAGCAATTTTTAATTTCTAGAACCTGGACTTTTAATTCTACGAACCCACAAAGTCACATTATATTGTATGTTCTTTACCTTGCACCAGTCCAGGAACTAGTATGCTATGTTGTATTGGTTTCTTGATATTATTATTTCACTCTCTCTGTTGCCTGTAAAATTTCAAAATGTTCAGTATAGTCCATATTGTCATTCAAATGACCAGCCGTTTTATACAAGTATTACTGAACACGGCCGTCTTGAATGAGGCGATTGTTACATTCCGCAAAAGAAAAGGTTGACATTACCGGCGTATTAAAACTTTTGAGCGAAAGTATATTCTACTTCTAACAAAATCGTGAGCTAATAAAAGGCCCAGTTTATTATCAGCTGTCTAAGAACGTTGTTATTTTTTCTAAGATAGCCTACACAATGATTAAATGACAGCAAATACGAATTTATCGGGAAATGAAATGGAAAAACCAGTAAAATAACACAAGCAAAAGATAAGGCGGGATACCTCTCTGAGAGTAGACAGTCGTACCTGCAAGCTTACTCGGCCCACTGGGATCTCTGTTTCGGAGACCGTTTTTGGCGTCTCTTCTGGTCCGGATGGCTGTCTCAGTAAATTCTCGTTCTGTAATAGGCTAGGATTATCTCAGTAGAGAGAGGAAGATCGGTGCTTATGGTAGGTAATCGACAAAGGAGATCTCAAGTCAATGAGGTACGAACTGGTGACAAAGACTCAAATCTTGTCAATGTACAGTATTCCACAGCAAAGAAAGACTCCGAGGCCTTAGACACAGGAGGGTTGGAGAAGTTTCCCACCCCCTCCCTGGATAGGTTTATGACACCCCATGTCACTTCAGCTACAGACCATTCAAAAACATTCTGACGACTTCTACATTTGTGAATAAATCTTCTCGGTTTTAATGTACAGAGTGAATAGGGCGCATGTTATTTTAACTGTTCTACTCCTTGTGTAGCATACATTCTCTGTCACACACACATCCGCTGTCCTTATCCCAATGCGTAAGGGTGGTACATTCCTGCCAGAGACTTACTTTGCGTTGGTGGATAGTACTTACATTGTATTTCCTTCTTTCATTTTCAACACAGATGTTTCTGGTGAATCAGTGTAATATTCACACTTGTGCTCCGATTTCGGAATTAACACATGCTGGTTAAAACTTTGGATATGCTGCACGTATGAACTTATTAAACGCAATAAATATTTTTCTGCATTTTCGCGATTTTTACTAACTGTAGCCGTAATTAAACTTAGGTACGTGGAAGTTTTGTGGAACAAGTTTATTACCTTTATTAATTTTTTAATTAGCATCCTCCAACCTTTAATCGTATCGGACGATGAATGAAATGATATTCAAATGAGCCCAGGGTCCATAGAGTAACCTGACATTCACCTTTTAGAATTAGAGAAAACTAGAAAAATTCCTATTCGGATATCTCACCCTGACAGAGACTCGAACTCACTAGCTCTTGAACATGAGGCAGACACGCTATGACCTATGCACAGAGACAGACATTTCTTCACTTCTTGATGTCATTTAGTATCTCATTGTTATTTATAGTTTTTTTTTTCTTTCGTTTCTTTTATTTCTCTTTCAGTAGCATCTAGCAGAAGTGCTCTCTCAATTGTCCCAACTAACTGAATGTTCTCTTCTGTATGTCGTTAAAAATAAGGTTATCTCTCTCTTTGTCCAGTACTCCTCTTAGAACTTCTGCCCAGCAAATCTCCATCTTCCTTCAGCATTACATCTTAAAACACGAAATAGTTTCTTTCCATTTGTCTCAGTGTCCGCGGTTCAGCTCCATTTAAATTTACATTCCAGAAGCTTTAAATGCTTCTTCCGTAGCTGCAAATCGACATTTTTGACAGTAGAGTCCTCTTTACGTTGAAAGCACTTTCAACCGTCGCAATCATTTCTCTGATTGCTTTGGTGCAGTGGGTATTCTCACGCTCTCATTGTGAGAGTTAAGAAATAAGTAAAATGTTGCACAAAAATGTACTACTGCACACACCTTATGTCAAATTCTTTATTACTATTACTGTTACTATTGTTATTATTATTGTTATTGTTATTATTATCATCACCCCCCCTTGGTAGCGTGGTGTTAGCATGTCTGCCTCACGTTCAAGAGGTCCCGAGTTCGAATCTCGGTTAGGGTGAGTTACCTGGATAAGGTTTTTTCCGGGGTTTTCCCTTATCCTGAAAGACGAATGTCAGGTAACTCTAAGCTCTATGGACCCCGGGCTCATTTGAGCACCATTTCACCCATTTCATTCATCGTCCGGCATGACAACGTTGGAGGATGTAAATTACAACAAAAAAGATCACCATCATCATTATTTTCATTATTATTATTCGCTAGGTGTTACAAAATTGAAATGAATGTTCATTATTACAAACATTATGATTTGCTGGAAATGAATCATTCTTCTAAACTACCCGTATGTAGGCTAAAATTTGGAAAGGTTAAGTCAAACTGAAATGCCATAGCCGGGATTTGAACAACGGATCTCCCGGACTCCGTCCGGTTGCTCTTAATCAGAGTAGCAATCGAAGATGGGCTATGTAGAGTAGGTGGTAGCGTGTCTGCCTCACGTTTGAAAGGTCTCGAGTAGGAATGTCGGTCGGGGTTTTCCTTTATCCAGAAAGATAAATGTAAGGTAACTCTAAGCTCTATGGACCCTGGTCTAAGACAGATACATTTTCGCATAACAGTGTTAGAAATATGGGAGACTGAACTGTAGTCCTAATGTAATATTACTACAGTAGCGGTGTTTTATCAACCCTCAGACTGTCAAGTGGTTTGCCTATGTGAACAAACTGGGCGAAGCTATGGGAACACTTTACATAACAGTTTGTAGGAATGGTTCTATAAGAGAGGGTAGAGAAAGTCATCTCATCAGAACATTTTTCAAGTATTCGCCACGCATAAAACCCGTTACATACTGTGGGTTCCAAAATCCATAAGGGCTGTAACCCGCCACTAATTATATAGCGTGCGTCATATGGTTACCTCGCACTGCAATTAACTGGAGATTCGTGTGCTCCTGTGCGCACGAAACCATCTTGTTATTCATTATAGAATCTTCTGATGAAGTTATTTCCCATTCTGCAAACTTATAAGCGTTAGCTTTGTGCCACACTCGTTACAACACCTGCGTATAACTCAATTTTGAAGTTATACCGACATCCACCGACCTGTTAAAACAATGAAGGGGGCGGGGTAAAATTCCCTTGTACTGCTTAGTGTATAAGACCAACAGAAAGTCTTATTTTAAAAACTTCTTCTATTTCAGTTAATACGAGGGCTGTTCAATAAAGAATGATCATAATTTTTACGGTCTTAATTTTTCGCTCTAAATTTCAATCTTATTATATTATGTTAGATTAATGTGAAACAAACACGTGGTAGCAGTTTAATTGTTGGTACTCATGGTTCCCGCCTGTGAGAACCAGGCAAGTTCAGATATGTTCAGTATCGCCTACCGCTGCAATGGAGGTAACACGCGAGGAACAATATGCGGCCTATACAATGTTACAGGAGGCCTATGGAGAGTCTGTTCTTCCCGACAGCACAGCTCGGAGGTGGCTTAAAATGTTTAAAGAGGGGAGACAATCAATTTCAAAGGAAGGTGGACCCGGTACTCCAGTTACTGCTCTTACAGAAGAAAACATCAACACTGCTGCTGCCATTGTGGGAGAGGATCGACGAATTACCTTAAGATCACCTTCTGAAATGCTGAACATTTCATTGGTTGCCACCCACCCGTTGGTGACAGAAACATTACATATGAGACGTGTTTGTGCACGATGGGTTCCAAGACTGTTGATTCCCAAAACAAAAGGACATTCGCATACAGGTCTGCACGCAGTTAAAATTGATGTTAGAGGAAGATCCGGAGTTTCTTCCAAACGTAATCACTGCTGATGAAACTTGGCTACATCATTTTGATCCTGAGAGCAAACAGCAAAGCTCAGTGTGGAAATCTCCTTCATCACCAACCCCCCTAAAAGCAAAATGGTTGCTTCTGTTGGGAAAGTTATGGCCATCTCATTCTTTGATATTCATGGAATGGTTTATCAGCATGTTGTACCTTCACACACATCAGTAACTGGACAATACTACAGGGAGGTGTTGAAAACATTGCAAGTCCATATCAGGCGCAAAAGACCACATTTCCGTGAAGCAGACTGGGTTCTGCACCACGATAATGCGCGGCCGCATATTGCCAATGTTGTTGCCGAACATCTTGCAAAAATCAACGTGAAATGTATCCCTCACCCTCCCTGTAGTCGGGATTTAGCCCCCTGTGACCTTTTTCTATTCCCTAACTTAAAGAAACGCCTTCGTAAGTGGCATTATCCATCATCAGAAGCAGTGGTGAAGGCTGCGGAGTCCATTTTTAAGGATCTTTCAAAAATGTTTTCCAGCATGTCTTTGAAGACTGGCAGAAACCCTGGGACAAGTGTATCGCATTCAGGGGAGACTATTTGAGAATGATCTTCAAAATTATGAGGATGAGTAAAGATACGTCGTCAAAAAAAAAAAAAAAAATTGTGATCATTCTTTATGGAACAGCCCTCGTATATTGTCATAGGGCAGTGAATGCCTACCATAAAGGAATTAAGGGTTAATAAGCCCATTCTATCACTTTTGCTGTTTTCCCGAGAGGAGCTAAAAACGGAACATTATAGGAATGCTGACATCACGGAGTAGGAACTGCAAGCTCTTTGCACCGCGCTGGTGCTCCAGAATCTTCTAGTTCGGCAGATTTGAAACTTTTGACTCGACAATGTTCCAATTCCTTCGATTCGAGAGATTTCAATATCCGGAATCATCTCTTCCTTGGCCCGCTGACTATATAAAAGGTTGTTCTAAAGCCAGCGTCAAGCCGTTGGTAGTTATGAGTTGACCAGTGAGTATCGGAGTTTTTTAACGGCAAAGTTTTTGAAAGTTTTTAGAGTCGGCAAGAAGAGCAGTGTAAAAGGTATTGGCGAACTTTCTGTATGCGTCGAAAAATCACGAGAAGCCAGAGTTGGTGTTGCAGTAGAGGTATAAGAAGGACAATGCTACAGAAAGGAACGTGTTTTCTGTGTATATTTGTACAAAACAAAGTAAACGTCATATTAGGTTAGCATTGAGCTAACAATTCCTGTGACAAATGAGTTTAGTAACACTTGAGTTGTCACATAGAATAATAAGCAAGTATCTTTACTATACATGTTCTTGCAGGTGTAAGGGGAACGTGAGCATACGGTCGGCTCAAGCAATAGTCAAATATTTTAAAACCCAGTAACATATAATGTGTGAAGAACGTATAACTTCTCTTTGTAAAACCGTGGAAAAAAAGAAGAAAAATATTATAACTTCTTTCCTTTGAGAAAAGCTTAAGCACTGGAACGTTCAAACATATAACAACGGATATCTCCGAAATGGTTAATACAGAAATAAATTCATTGTACTACGTTATACAAATTATTCGCACAAACGACATTCTTCTATTACCTTAATGTTTATAGAGATTAACTTTTGCATAAATTACTTTATTGCGTATTTCTTTAGGTACGAGGGAAATAAGGCTTAAGTAATGGTAAACGATTTTAAGAGTTGGTTGCTATATGAGGACTTTAAAATTCCAAGAAATACAAAATATATAAATAAATTAATTAATCAATAAACATGAAAGAATAATAATCAAGTAATCAAATAATTACATATGAGCTTTAAAGCGAA
Source organism: Mantis religiosa (assembly GCA_030765055.1). NCBI lineage: Eukaryota > Metazoa > Arthropoda > Insecta > Mantodea > Mantidae > Mantis > Mantis religiosa. The sequence goes on from CM060952.1 coordinate 89,327,994, forward strand.
TCACATTTGTTAGGAATGAAGACGCCAGTTTTTTCAAACACAAATTACTTATTTCTCAACATAGTCCCCATTAATGATATACACTTCTTCCAACGCCCCTGCCAACATTTTAACCGCTCTAAAATAATAACTGTGAAGCTCTGCAAAATACTTCTCTGTCTCCGTGATGACATCATTTGATCTTAATTTTGTTCCTGCGAGCCATTTCTTGGTTGGGAACAGGAAGAAATCGCAGGGAGCCAGGTCAGGAGAATATGGGATGTGTGGCAGCAACTCATAACGCAATTAATTAATTTAGGTGACGGCAACTCTGGATGAATGTGCTGGGGCATTATTGTGGTAAAATAGAACTTTCTTCTTCGCCAAATGGGACCGTGTCTCGCTTCAACTTCTTGTCGAATTGTGCTCCAGTAATTGCTTTCCTTTTTCCAAGAAGTCAATGAGTATGGCACCCTTCGCATCCCAAAAAATCGTCTCCATCACTTTTCAGTTTGATGGGACCACCTTTGCCCTCTTTGGAGCAGATCCTCCGGAAGCGACCCATTTTTTGATAGTTGCTTGGTTTCTGGAGTATAATGATGAATCCAGGTCTCATCGCCAGTGACAACTCGATGCAAAAGGTCCTTCAGATTTTGCTTAAACAGTTTACCCACACCCGCTTGTTCACTGTGATCAAACGCGGCACCCATCCGGCCGACAGCTTTCTCATCTCCAACTTATCGTGCAAAATATGAACTGATTCCCGTTGATATGCCTATGGCCTCTACCACTTCGCGAACTTTCGTTCGATAGCGAAGAGAGAATCAGAGCCGTGACTAACATAAACCCTTTCAACTCATTTGTCATTATCTATTATTTGGAATGGATGAAATTGTCAACAAAATCCTCCAAAATAAACAGTGTTACTTTTAATTTCTCAAAAATGTTTCCGAATGTCTTTTTTTATTAAAATACGTTTTTAAGGAATTTAAATATCATTAAATGAATAATATATAAGTTTTAATGTCATTTACCTTGAACGCAGAGTGAATGAAAGGAGTTGCTCAAATGAACCCGGGACGTAAATCTTAAACTTAGCTGACAATCCCTCATTCAGGATTTCGATTCCTGTGGTCGACCTACCTGACTCATGGTGCTTTTCGGGATTTTTTCCGGGTCGCAAGACAAATGCTATTCCTCCACTTCATCTTCATTATCATTTCGCATTATCTCTCATTTGGTGGTCTTTTTCAGGATAGAAATGTCGGTGGGTGTCTCGGCGCTGCATAGCAGGATGTTATGCTCCTGGTAAACACTTCCTATTTCGGTAGGGTGGCTTCTGGGCCGGTGCCTAGTGGGCAGTTTCTTGACCACTGCGGGTGGGATGCCACTTGCACTGGTCTACCAGGGGAGTTTCCAATTAATAAATAGTAGGGGTCCTACTCTCTGCGCTGTCGTGACTCTTTTGGTTACCCACCCTCGGTCTTCTCTCGCCTCATCCTTCCTCCCGGGGATGTCCCATTTGGGGCTCAAGTACAATAAACCCGTAGTAATCCTAATCCTAGCCGATATTCGTCGATATGGGAAAAGCCTGGAAAAAATTCAACCCTAACTCACCCTAACCGTCATTCAAACTCCGAACCCCTTAATATGAGGCACTACCCCTGCAGCATAGAGGTGGGCAGCATAAGGAGTTCTGAAATACAGTACACAGGAAATTCAGATATACCATATTTAGTCGAAAATAAGAGTCCCCCCCCCCACTGGCTAGCCCCTTAGCTTTGTTGGTAGGGCACCTGCCTGCCGTGCGAGGAGTTCTGGGTTCTATTCCCGGCTGAGGGTGAGGATTTTTCTCCAACGAAGATGACACATAATTTTCCCCAGAGTCTGGAAGTATGAACGACAGTACGAATGTGATCTAATGATTAAAAAAAGCAAAGAAAAATCCAAAGTACCAGCAGCCCAACGTCTAGGAGATAACACATATCGCGATATGTTCCCAAGGAGAAAGGCCGCCGATATGACCGTTGTAGTCAAAGGCGCGGTATAAATGCAACAAATAAACATACTTATCCCCTTTTTAGGGAAATTATAGCCGAAAAATGAGGGTTCTTACAATCGCGTACTTCGGAAAATAAAAGTAAAATTTGTATTATAAAGTATAATTTACTTCATATTGGATATTGACTATTCCAAGTTATACAGGCAAAACGATCTTATTTCTTAAGGATGCGTGGTATTTGATATCAGCTGCGTGGTTGTTGTTCAGATGTATCGGTATAACTGAAAACAGATATGAATGAGCCCGCCTCGGCAGCGCAGATGGTAGCATGTCTGCTTCACGTTCAAGAGGTCCCGAGTTCGAATCTCGGTCAGGGTGAGTTACCTGGATAAGATTTTTCCGGGGGTTTCCTTTATCCTGAAAGACGAATGTCGGGTAACTCTAAGCTCCATGGACCCTGGACTCATTTGAGCATTATTTCACCCAATTCATTCACCGTCTGATATGACTTAACGTTGGAGGACGTAAATTACAAAATAAAAAAATGTTTACGAATTAATAGTTGGAAACAATTTCCGTTTAACAATTAAAAAATCATTTTGTTGGTTTTTGCATACCTGGAACGCAGTTGTTTACTGGAAGTCATTCCCACATTTATCATCATCCTCATCTTCATCGTTATTAATGTCAGTCTTACCCTCAGTTGCCTAGTCAGAATCATCGTATATGAGATTATCTGCCCGCCTCGGTAGAGTAGATGGTAGCGTGTATGCCTCACGTTCAAGAGGTCCCGAGATCGAATCTTGGCCACGGTGAGTTACCTGGATAAGGTTTTTTCTGGGGGGTTTCCCTTATCCTGATAGATGAATGTCGGGTAACCCTAAGCTCCATGGACTCCGGACTCATTTGAGCATCACTTCACCTATTTCATTCGTCGTCCGATATGACTGGTGTAAAACTTCTTCAGATAGTCAGTCCTTGAATTGTTTGTTTATGCTTACATCCAAGGGCTGCAGTATAGAAGTGAGGCCTCCCGGAATTACTGCAACCTCTGTGTGTATTTCATTGAATCGATCTTTCAAAGAATAGTCAATGTGGTCACGCAAGCTACCTATATAAAACGAGAAATCCTCGTTTCTTTAACCGACTGGGTCTTACATTCGCATAATCATTTTTTTTCTATAATTTGCTCTCAAAGCTTGCCGGATCTTGTTTTATTTTCGAGTAAATACAATATTTGCGGAACACAGTTTATTGTAAATAGCTTGTTTTGTAGCATCAGATATTTCCGAGATATTCATCGTTTTCAACTAGAAGTTTTCAATACGTTTGGTATTTTTTAAATGCTGTGAACATTCAGTTGTTTCTGGCAATGTGATATAAAGAGTAGCGACTATACGGTGACCCATTTTTAAAACATTTGACTGTTACAACACAGATGTTTATTTAAACTGATCTTCCAAACGTTCATCACGATTAACTTGAAGTATACAGTAGGATAAGCTTTTGCAAAATTAGTTTGTAGAAGAAGGGGTAGAAAAATGGTGTGAATATAAGGTATAAAGTACTTTTAACGTCAGAGAACATAAATGAAATGTTTACAGTACTCCGCGTGGTTTGTGAACGCCTTCTGAATTTTTGTGCGGGGCTAGACACTTTTTGCAGCACCTGTACACGGGGGTTGCAAGAGCGAGGACCCGCGGGGGTTGGAACTGGAGACCCCCGGGCTATTATTAACCCAACTTCGCCCGTGGAACGAAACGTGTCGAGGAGCCAGGCAGCAGACTTGATCGCCCGAGGCTGGCCGTGGTGGGGGAAGCGCAGGGGGGAAGAGAGAGAGGGAGGGCAGGCTGACACAAGTTAGTCGGAGTCTAACCGTGCAGACGTAAGCACCACTATAGCTCGTGTTGCAAGTCGCAGAGCACATGCGTCGCGAGCGTCTGTAGTAGGTGACAACGCAAGTCTTTTGTTTACACCTGTTGGTAGAGTGACAGCCGCCAAAATTTTCCCTCACGACCTAATCCGCATCCCTTCCGTCGCCGTGGAGAACAGAGGATCCATCACCCTGGAGTCCACGTGCCACAAACGGTAAGTACGTCATCTTTAGCCTTGCTTATTCCAAAATGAGTTTATTTTGCTTAAGGTGCATTTTCTAATAGACGTCTAAATTTTAGTGCCAATATTTTTTTATTGTACCTAACGCGTTTATCATTAAAATACCGGATAAACATTTCTCCGTTTTTATTAAAATGTTTTCACAATTATATGTATTTTTTTGAACTACATGCAGATATTTTTAATCATCTTTTAGGAAAAAATAATTCTCCATTTTTATCATGCTACATATTTAAGTGTTCTACACAATACAAAAATCGTAATTTTGGAGGGAAAAAAACTAAAAATATTACCAGTTTATTCAATATTAGCCACTTCTTTCAAAACATTTTAAAATCATTAAATATAATTTTTGTAACAATTTATCTCTGATAGAATTGTCATCCAGAGTAATTTAAAATGTCAGCAACTCTCTCAAAATTTCTGTAGGAACTTTGAATAAAATTCGTTGAAAGATGCATTCTATATAACATTTTAATACACTACGCTGTAAGCTCGTGCTCATGGGCATTTAAATCATCACCTTCTGAAGATGAGAGCCAAAGACAGTAACGATTGAAGATAAAGATTATAAATATTTGTTTGGACAAATTTCAGCTGAGAGTACCGTAATGTCAAGCATTTCTCGATGTGTTATTCTAAACATGCGGTGTCTGAAGCAAATCGTACGTTAAAAAGTGGAGAGCATATAAGATTTTATTAATTTTAAGGTACTTTGGATTTTTTAAACATTAAATCTATACTGCAAATCACAAAAAGGGTATAAATGTTTTAGTTTTGTGTAAAAATAAGTATAGCGCAGCCACTGCATTTTACATCGTTGATTTTGTCATTAAATGCAAGCAAAATAATGATAGAAAGAGGGACAGTACTGTTGTGAAGAAATTTATTTTTCATAGAAGAATTTATAGTGTTCAGTTTCACGTAAACTAAAATATTGCTGTACGTTTGCAATTCTTAAACTTTCTTCCAATCTAAAAATTCCATACTGAAATTTTGTCAAAAAATAGCATTTTGAAAGTCGCTAAGTTAAAAAGAGGCAAGAATTTTTAGACAAATGTGCATGAATGTGTCTGTCCCAGACCAAACTGAGTGTTCAAATTCCACATCTTCCTAGCATGTCACACAAATATTTTTAAAAATATCAGACATTCAAAATTATTTTTATATAGAGAATATTGGCAAACTTTTATGTTCTAAAACGTACTTCTAGTGATTTTAATTAGATTACTATATCTTAAAAGTATTTTTATTCTAAGAAATAGAATATTACTATACCAAAAATATGGGTGTCGTTAAAGCACACAATTTCTCATATAATTTTGTTTATGGAGTTAAACATTTCCGAGTTATTCCTTTTTATTTGCTTAAATTTTGCGATGCTTAAAATGGGAATTCTATATTAGTTTTCTCTCTCGTGGAAGTAATAGAGGAATAAACGTTCGTAAGCACAGTTTGACAAGAGTGAGGAGGGAAAGTCATGTGATGTTTGGTTGTGGACTGTTAATACGAGATATGTTCCATATTTCAATGTCAATCGCATATTTACACACCTCACGTCGCTGTTTGTACGCCACATGCATATTAACCGTGTTACCAAGTGTTTTCAAAAACAACATTCGGCTCATAGTCCTGCGTTTTGTTTTGGAATTGCATTTTACTAATTCAACTCACTGTTGCTAACCAAACAACGTTGTAATATCTAATTATTTATACCTTCTCTATACTTGCCTACATCAAGTAGATAAGGTATTGGATTCTACTAAAAAATTCAATTCCTACATTTGAAAACAAGAGAAATGCCTATTTACGTAAAAGCATTTTAGCAGAAAAGTTCAATAGCATAACTAGAACACGAAAGTAGGTTAAAAGCCAAAACTTTTCAACCTTTACACACCCAAAAAGTACATTATACTTTTATTTTATTAAAATTTACTCTTAACTAAAAAAAAATAGTATATTTTTTAGCATTTGTATAAAAATGACATGTAATCTTGAATGTTGCAATGATTTTTATAATTTCTAAACTGTAAGAGACAGAGAAAAACACAACACACAAACTTTGTAGTTCTGATAATATCGTATCATTTACAACATATAAAACATTTTTAGCACTAAGCATTGACGATATATTCTTTACATAAATCTGAATTATTGAATACTTTTTAAACGGCAATACTGCTATTCCTTTCCTTCCCGTCATCCAAAGAGAACGAAATATCAGTTATATCAAGTAGAACCAGCTCTAAAAGATTTTGTTTATCATGATTAATATGAAGTTTATATATATTTTAAAAGAATTGTGTGTTGAAAGACAGAAAATTTATGATTTGGTACGAATTGTCACTGCCTCATTGTACAATCTATACGATTTCTTCGATTTTATGATCTCACTTTGGCAGCTTAGTTTATCACCCTTCACTTGTTTCCACATAAGTTTTATTATATATTTCGTATTTGTAAAACCCTTCTGAAATACTTAAAAAATACAGTTTATGAAGTGTTTTGCTAAAGGATTCGAAGTTAATAAAATCTTATTTATGATTTTGCTTGTATTTACCTTAAATTGGTTTAATCTCTGTGGCCAGATTCTTCTGTGTCGATGTTAAATTCCCTGTGATTAGTAACAGGAGTTGTTGTTCATGGACAACTATGTATCAAACACCTCTTTACATATATTAAGAAGTATTACTGCCCAATAATATATGATTTTAGGGTATTTTGTACAAAATCTGGCAAGTGAAATTAATTTCAACTCATCGCTACAAATAATAATCTATTAGCTGCCTGTTGATAATTCTTTGCTCGTTTACAATGGCAATACATCTTTAAAATTTGAACAAACATTTTTATACAAATTATAAAATATAATAAATTTTGTTTTGCCACAAATTTTGAGAAACAAATTATAACGTTTCTTAAAAACCAATCATTTTGCAGAATAAAAAAGTAAATAACCTTTTACGATAAATAGAACTAAAATAAAATATACTCATGGATATTTTTCTAAATTCTTTACTGTAAAACATGAACTTTCAATGCGAATATTTGTAAAATTGATTTCTATTGAAACAACAAATTTACACAGTATCAGTTTTGAAACATTTTACTGTTATGTGCAGTAAGTGGCATAAATTTTAATATAATATAGATTATTCCAAATTTCAAGATGCGTTGCCGTAAGAGGAGAGATGGTCTAATTGTTATGTACCAAATTTTAGCGCCATCTCTGAAACCGTCCCTGAAGTGTTTCCTACTTGTGGGTGTTAGAGTTGATGGTAGTAGTAAAGGACGTAAAAGGGAGATTACTCAGTCCCATATTGCAGCGCTAATGTCGCATAAAGGCCGATAAATATATATGCGCCGGGGCGGTGGGTGGCTCGCCTGTATTTATTGAGTTAGCATTTGCCGTTAAAACATCATCTTCTTCATAGTCGGTAATTTCCGACTTCGCGACTAACATCTTTCTCTTGCCCTTCTCACATTGCTTTATGCTTACAGTGACAGGGAGGAATTCTTTCTTTATCAATCTGTTGTAAATATTTCCATTTGTTCCTGTTTGTTCTGTGTTATTTAAATTTTTATCGTATATCTTCTACATTTCTTGAAGTTCTCATTTCTGGTGACCGTATATGGTGTTTATCTTTATTTTTTCAAATCAAGTTTCACTGCTATGGAGTATAGCCATTGTTTCACAAAATTTTAATTTTGTATCTATTCTAACTTTTTTTTTTAGAATCGTTAAAATATTTAAATTCCAACAATTACTATTTGTGATCGAGGAAAATCCCCATTCATATCAAATCATACTTAAACGAGTCTAGCTGTTCCCATCATGCAAAGAACACGGATGTAAGGAGCTTAAATTTCTCCTGCTTTCGGTAAAGCTGTTCTGAAATATTTTTTTGAAAATCTGTATAAACTAAGTTAAATTCATTTGTAAAATTTTAAAATACACGATACGAATAATCGACCTGAGCTCTGATTAATGTATTGTTCTATACTTATATTTTATGCATAACTCATATCATGGAATATGGAACCTGGAATATTATTTTGGGCAACTCAGTAGAAAGTAAATAAATACTTCTTACACAAAAGAAGGTTATAAGAAACATTTTGTAGCAGACACTCTTGTAAATGAGAAGATTGAAGACATGACACTACCTTGCATGCATATACCTATATTGTCAATCCTAAAATTCTTTGTATGTAATCAGTCCTCATATATAACAAATAATGAAATTCATAAAATAAACACTAGACAAAAGTGTAACATTCATCATCCTTTTCCTTCCAGAAAGAAGTGAAACTATCAAAATATTTAACCGCTTCCTCATAATCTTAAAGGAAAAATGGGTAATTTGAGCGTTTTTCTTGTAGCTCTGTAAGCAGATCCTAGCTGTTGACATCACTGCAGCCTTTGACGTCTGTTAAAAAGCTATTTTATTGTCTGCGTATTAAAAAACCGACAATAAATACTATGTATTGAAAATTCAATATAAAATATTGAGATGTACTGGCAAAAGCCAGTAATCTTAAAAGAATGAACCTGCTAAATTTATTTGTATATACATATTTGTTAGTGTGCAGGAGTGTCTGATATTGTGTCATATATAAGAGGGACGGCTGCTAAGTCTCGAGCCTCACAATAAAAAATAACACATATACATTTTTTTTTTTCTCAACATAATCCCTAAAAAGGCCAAGTTCGATTTATCAATAGATGTTTATCATATCAGTGACCTCCCGTTGCTGGAAATCTTCGTCCTCTAAGAAATTTTGATGTTCGGGAACAGGTGGAAGTCACTAGTTGCTAGATCTGGTGAATAGGGAGAATGCTCAAGCAATTCCAACTTAAATTCGCACATTTTTCCTATTGGAATGACTGAACGATAGGCCAGAGCATTGTCATGAACAAACAGGTTCTTTTCTTTGCCAAATGAGGTCTTTTTCTTTACACCTCACCACTCAAATGTTGCAGTAAGTTTCCGTAGTAGTCACTAGTGATACTTTTACCCTTTTCCAGGTAATCAATAAAAATAATTCCCTGTGCATCTCTGAAAACGCTCACCATAACCTTATTAGCTGACAAAATTTAGTTTATATTTTTAGAGTTGGTTCACCTGGCGCAATCGACTGTTTTGACTGGGAATTAATTTCTGGAGTGCAGTGATGTATCCAAGTTTCATCTATGGTAATCAGCCGTCTCAAAAATTCACTGAGAATTTCACGGTAGAGCTCCAAATTCTTAACAGAAGCAGTTTTTCTTTGTAACGTTTGATTAGGTTTGAACAAACGCGGCATATATCTTGTGAAAGCTCAAAATATCACTTAAAATATTAACTGCGTTCTTTTGGTATGTTTACAGTCTCTACTATCTCAAACAACTTTAATCTGTACTCTTCCAGTACTAAACGATGAATTTTTTCAGTGATCTCTGGAGTTCTGACTTCCACAGGGCGTCCAGAACGAGGTTGATCACTAGTGCTCATACGCTGCAGAACAGGGCACTTCGAATCATATACACACTGGAGATTTCCTGCCCATATCCTTCCTGAACATTCCAAGATCCCGTACATTGTCGATGTCATCCGCGAGAAGGCACGATCAATGTACGACAAAATCCGAACCCACAACAACCGTTTGGTGAACACCCTGGGCAGATATGACCAGAGGGAACAAAGACGCTTGCCATCGTACAAACTACCAAGAGATGTCTTGGGGCCTCTTGGTTAACCCAAGAGAAACCCCAATGTCTCTTTGACCCATAGTACACCTGGTGGCTCAAGCGATATGCAACCCGTAAGCAAACCGGAGCAAAAATATCAAATCGTTTCTCCCAAAACGGGGGAACGCCATAAAGCAGCTGCCTTATGAGATTATTCAAGGGCACCCCAACCCAAATTCCATAAAACTCACAACCTACCCCTAGCAGAACATAACATCACACTAGACTCATTTCGCAGGTTAAGCTGCAAAGCGGCTAGGTACTGCGGCATAAGACACCCAGACGGGGAGAAGCCGCGCCCGACTAGGACTACCTCTTGACCTTCCATTTTAAACTCTGCAACCTACCTTTTAATCATTGTATATGAAGGGACAGAGTCTTTCAATGTACTGTCCATTTCTTCCTTGATTTCAAATGGAAGTATTTAATCACTGCTCGTTTTTCCAAATCCTCCATTTTCGTGTAACCTCTAAACTTGTTTTGTTTAAAATGCTGTCATCCAAAAATAAACAAGCTACTGACCTGTAACTATGGATATAAGCTAGTCTAGAGTTAAACTATACGATGCTATCCGTCAAACTGGCCCAGTGGCGCCATCTCTATGCGAGACCCGGGACTTATCAGCCGATCCTTACAATTATCCGTTTGTTGTTTTTCATATTGTCTGTATATAATGTATTATATGTTTAGTATAAGTTTATGTGCTATTAAACTGTACACTTCTTTGGCTGTTCACTGTTCACAGACCTTCAAATCTACCAGTGATCTCACTGAATGCAAATCAATCTAATCTACATAGCGTATAAGATACCTATATAAAAAGCCCTGCCTCATCCGGACATAGAAACAGATTTCGGAATTGAGCGTTAAATAGACAGGGAAACTAGAAGGCGAAATAACTTAAGCTGCAATGGATTATTATATCCGTAATGTATACAAATATGTACTAAATTTATAAAGTCAGTAATTTTCAGTGCGACTGTACTGTTACTTAAGTTTTAATAACCGTGTATGTTGATGCAGGATGCAAAGAAGATCATAGAACGTTCTCCTGTGAAGTACAGGGACAGGAAAACTAGAAGTTGTAACTCATATGTAAGAGTTGAAAATATATCAAAACATATATTTGAACCTAATACCTCTACCACGTATTCATTAGATAGAGAAGTTACTGCACCCCTTCGAAAAATTCTAAACAGAGATTTCAGTGGAAATGCCGTATTTAGAAAAAGGTTTGCTTGTTTATAAACGCCAAGTTCAGCATCTTCCTCCAAAGATGCAATACAAAGGTTCTCAACAAAATTCTCTTCCCAAACTACTCATTACAAGACACATTTTTTTTTAGAATTTTTGGTTTTCTCAAAAATGTCTCCGACAATTTTGATTAAAATACCATATGTTTAAGAAACGCTCGTTTCAAAAGAAATTTATATCATGAAGTTTTTAGAAATATCCTCAGAATTTGTTTTAATTCTGAATGACTTTTGCATAACTGGTAAACCGTATCAAACAGACAAAATACCAGTAAGCAAAAAATGTAGATCTGGCTGATATCTAGTATATATTTGTGGTGCGAACAGTTTCCGAGATATTCTTGTTATTTGTCTGAATTTTCCAGTATTTTTGCTTTTCTTATGGGAAGTCATTCCTGTAAACAGAACATAATTTTTAAGACATGACATAGCGATTTACTAAGCTGTTTAAAACATAAGACTATCACGTAAAGTCTACTGAATTCTCTTGTATCTGGCAATAAGATAATGCTCATCTTGATCAACAGAAAGTAGATAGAGGAATAAAGTTTTGTAAGAATAATTTTTACAAGAGTAGAGAAATTCATATAATCGAAAAGGTCAGCCGCGCCGTGGCTCAGTGGTTAGACCGCTTGGCTCTCACCAAGGCGGCCCGGGTTCGATCCCAGGTGACCGCAAAGTGAGATTTGTGGTGGACAACATAGCGCTGGGGTGGGTTTTCTCCGGGATCTCCGGTTTCCCCCGCCATCTCATTCCACCTGTGCTGCATCTTCATCTCATGTATCATCAGTGTCATCGCCTGCGGTGCCGTATGTAGTAAAAGCGGGCGTTAAACACTACTCGCACACACACACCATCGAAAAGGTCCATATGAGTTTTTATTTACAGACATTTTATATTTTAAATCATTCCTTTATTGTAATTCTATGTGATGAGATCAGTTGCATTTTGTTTTATATAAATACAAACCTACTTAAACCGGAATCCTTTAAAAACGGGAAAATATAACAGAAAATTCGCGTTCGCTTTTAGACAGCTTTTATTATATTCCTGCCAGGTATTATAGAAAATAACATCCATACTTAACCATTTTTAAAACTCCAGCTTAAAAGATTATTTAATTATAAATGTTTATTGTGTAAATTCAGTGCTCTAATTAAAATCCTCCACTCAGTGTCCCCCATGTTTCTAATGTTGACATTACAATTAGCATTTTGAAGTTAATGAGTTTACCAAAAGATCTATCTTATTCGGTTTTTTGTGTTAATCCCTGATTTTTGTAGGAAGAAACTATTCTGTATACTTTCTAAAATCATTTTAGACATTTTAATGATTTATTAAAATGTATATGCCTTAATGTGAAGAAATGAGTAGTATTATGATAATGAAAAATATGCACTCTAGTGCCATAATTTCAGTGTAAATAATTACCCATAATAGTTATTTGGCTTAAGGACATTTAAAGCTTTAGAAAACGAAAATAACGCTGGAGACATTTTGAAGGGGAAAAGAAATATCCTATAAACGGCCCACATTTTGGCTCTTGTTCGAATGACACCTTAAAATTAAAAATTATATGCAAGAATTTTAATGGAGTAATTATCAAAAATGTTCTAACTGAAGAGAAAATTACCAGTAACTTAATTTTTAAACCTTAAAATAACATAACTTCTCATAAATATCCCAAACCCAGTTCTTCTCTCTTTTCCAATCAAAAAATAAAATCTAGAAATTTCTTTTTTTCTATTAGCCTTTTCAAAGATAACAAGTGGTGTCTTAGATAAAGACGTTGATATTACCAAGAAACACCACTCATTGTAGTGCGTAGGCTTTCACCAGTCGCAGCCGAAAGTACGAGAGTGTTATGGCCACGCCACTGAAGATAATTCGACACAGTTTCGAACGAAACGTCTGAAAGACTATTTTACAATAGACCACGGCCTACAAGCCCGGATAATCACTATCGACCAAACACCACTCAATAATTCACTTCTCACTGAAATTTACTAATATACAGGCCGTCCCCAAACTTTAGTTAAAATGATATATGAGCATTTCCTCATAAATAGAGGCCTGATCTGTAAGTTTTCACATATCCTTTCCTCGCTTATAATTAACAAATTTCAAGACATATTCGTCTGAAGTAGAGTGTTTGAGTTTAATTCCCCACCCGCAAAACAAATCCTAAATGAGGGATTGACACCCGAAATAACCTAACACTGTTTTGTCATCTTCAAATGAAGGATGCGGTTTCCCATTGAAACCCATTTTTAAATCATAGCAGTAGGGCAGAAGTTACGGCAGCCCATTTATATATTAGTACCATTTTTTGGTTTATGCATCTATGCCGAATGCTCCAATGATGTCATGTTCGGTGTAACAAACTTTCTTTTCATACAAAAATGTGTATGAAAGAAGTATACGCCAGAAAATTTCTGTGCCTATATATACAGAGAGAGAGAGAGAGAGAGAGAGAGAGAGAGAGAGAGAGAGAGAGAGAGAGAGAGAGAGAGAGAGAGAGAGCAGATTTTTATGAAAACATTTCATAAATATATCTCACAAAACTAAAAGCAACGTGAAATGTTAAGTGTCTGTACCGATCCACGAAGCAAGACCTAAGAACCTGTTTTAAGCAGACAAGGTTTATTGCACTTAAACCAGTGGTCGGAAATGGATATTTTGGATACCAAGGACCCTTAGCGATCACTTCCTTTACAGTTTCTTGCACTATGTCTGCACCTGATCCCATAAGGAAAAGTCAAGATGTTAGAATCGCGGCGTTCGCGGTGGCCATTGTACAGGACCTCCACTACTAATCCAGTGTTTAAGGAAGGCATTGTTTAGGAGCATGAGCCTCGTCGTGTTGAAGCCACATCCTCTCGTACATCTCGTAGAAACATGAGGTAGCGTCGATCGTTCGAAGGGGGCGTCGGGAGACATAGTCCTATATACAAATCCGCTCATATGTTAATACCAATAAATCTGTGCCGTAACAAGACACAGGGTTTGTTGTCTATTGCGGTAATTAAACACATCATAACGGGTGCAAACGGCGTTCAAAATATTCCTTTGGTTCCTTATGTCAAAGTGCTCAAAATAAAAATTCTCTGTTGCCCTTAAACATTAAAAACATTCTGTATCCTTCTAAATATATTATTAATCTTTTTTCTCCGGAACTGGATTATCAAGTCGTTCTCCAATATAATTTAGACAATTTATGAATGAAAGCTTAGTTTGTAGTTCTTCAATGAAATGTCTGGATGCTTTTAAACTAATTAAGTTTTTATGACCATAGCTAATATTTTCGAGAGATATTATTTTAGAATATAATCAGATAAAATTAATACTTTTAGAAGTAGTTTCAAAGGCTTTTGCAGTAATCGGATTATAACGAATTTCCACTTATATGCACCAGAAAAAATAAAATTCTTATTTTATCTAGATAGGATTTCCCAGAACACTCAAACAGCTAACAAGAAAAAAAAAGTTATACATATTCTATTGAATCCGATTGTCACCTTAGTTATCTAGCTCCGCTAACAAGTTATAAAACCTTTCCCACAATGACAGAGCTAAGAAAAATCAACTCCTATATATGAAATACAGAATACTTCTGTTTGTTTGTAAGGACGGAAATGAAAATGTATAGAATTCTGTGTTTCTAAAAGCGATGAAATTTATTTATATTTGACAGTTACGCTCTAATGTTTTGCAAATTGATTGCCGTTGCTCGATTTAATCTAATGGTTCATTGATTATCATCACCTAAGTCTAAAAATGAATTTGACTACAAAAGATTTCCGGGCTATGACTCTTCTACCATTTAAATCATCATGAACTCGTAAACAATGTGCAGATTGTCTTACAAATGCATTTGGCGACGAAGCGCCATCTAAGGCAACAATTTGTAACTTTACAGCGAATTCATAAGTGATCGGTGTTCTCTCTTAATGAATTTCAGGAAAAATCCCCAAGAACTTACTAGTTAAAATATTGCTGCTGCGGACATTGTACTTTGGTAGGAGTGAAATCCAAAACATTTTCCATCATCGATATATTCCTCATAAACTGACAATAAAGCAGTGATTTGCGCAGAAAAATTGTGGAAAAATTCCAATGCATCACTTCAATTTTGGTTTGGAATATCTTCACTGGTTATAAATCTTTGATTTATTTTTATGATTATTAAAAGAAAAAACTCAATCGACAGAATCGGTCCACAAACGACTGACAATTCGCAGTGCTGGTAAAAGTATAGTGCTGTTTTATTTTCCTTATAAAATGGACAATATTGCTACTATAGCATTAGACGACAGTGTACTGTTACTACCAGTTGCCCTATTTGTAACAAAATTTTGAACAAGTTGGTGAAAACTCTTGAACGAAAAGTAATGTTACATGGTCGCATACAGCAAGACTAACGACTAAACATTTGAATGCCCTAAAGGTCACCACCACGGACCATCTGGAGCTGTTTTTGTGTCGAAAAATTAAAGATAAAATGAATGGAATCACTTTGTTGTCATCAGAAAAATTGGTAGCTCATCATTGCTTTGAGGTCTTGTTTCTTCGTGTGCAAAAATACATTGCTGTTTAACAAAAATATTTTTAAAACTATCAATTAATTTATCGTTTGAAATGCAATTTTTGAAGGAAAAAAAAAATACCTTTAGTGTTGCCTTCATAATGTGGGTTTATTTTAGACAACTGCCTACTACAGTATCTTTCAGCATGTTTATTCACTAATATACATTTTTTTAAGAATAGCTAAGTTTTACACTTATCCGATAGTTTAATCTTCACTGTATATTATCACGTTTAATAAATATTACTCCTATGAGTAAAGCTATTACATCAGTTTCATCTCGCTGGTTTTAAAACACTTAAGTACAAGGGCTTGGTTTTTTTCAGTCTTCGTATTGTGTTGCTATTTGCTAGCATACGTAGTACCTCTGAGTTTTCATGTGCACGTAACCGTTTTTCGTGCTTAACCGGACTAGTTTTAATTTCTTCATTGACAAATTCTATATTCAAGTCCCTGTGGATATTGTCAGTGCGCACATACCCAGGTGCTTGTACTATAGCCCTTAGTACCTTATTCTGAAATCTCTGAATTGTTTCGACATTCTTTTTCTTGGTACAACCCCATAGGGTATGCCGTACATCCATACAGGTTTCAGCACTTGTTTATAAATCCAACAATTTGTTATGTTACTTAATTCTGAGTAATGTCCAAGTAGCCAGTGCACTTTTCTAAATCTTAGATCTAGTTTACTTATTTTCCTGTTTATATGCGATTTCCAGTTAATCTTTTCATGTAGTACCAGACCTAAATATTTTACCTCCTTTTCGTAGGGAACAATTTATCCATTTATTTCAATGGGTACACTAATATACATGATACAAAACTCCATCTGAATAGGCTTACATAAGCTCAAAATTGTTGTACGAAAACAATTAACACTCTCATATGTTGCAATTACACTATTTTCTATACTCTCTACTATAAAATATACTTTAAAAAGTGTATTATTCTTGTTAATCCAGATTTACACATATCTATGTACAATAGAGTAAGTAAAGGGTTTGTTCAGAACATCGCTGTGATGACTTTACATGACCACTAGAAGAAACTAATGAAGTCTCCTTGATTCTGAAAATTCAAATGAAGAACAACGAATTACGAGGAATATTAGGTTCTTTAACCATATCTACATTTTTTGGGTATTAAAATTTCGTCTCCCTTTTGCCAGTTAAACAAAACTCATTCAAAATGAACAGCTTAAGAGAAAATTGCCCGAAAATTTAATATACACATTTTTTATCATAAATATGTCTTAATTTGTGTTTCAGTAAAAATCGTTAGAAACTGAAAGGAGTTTGTAATTCCGCAATTTGGATATTTCTTAGGATTTGGCGTGAGCTTAATTAAAAAAAGAAAGACAACTATAATTCAGTAATGTAATTTAACTTGTAATAACGGCTGTGTTAAAGAGTAGTGCTCTGTATAGTGCTTCTGAGACACAAATAATAGTAAAACTTTATTTTCAAAGACATATTAAAAATAACATTTGCGGCATTTATCAAATTATAATTTTGTTACGTGATGTGTTAAGTTCAGAATACTTTCTCTGTCCACTGTCGCTAATTTTGATATATCATCTGAGATTTAATATTGCAGAAGCTTTATTTTTCTGCGTAGTTTATATTAATTGAAATATACGCTTGCAGGTATGTTGAATTACAAATTTCATTGCGGATACAAAGAGAACATAGACAGAAGGGATTGTCAATTCGGGTTGCCATTAGCTGCCTTTGAATTTTCATAGCCTTTCAATGATATCACCAAAAAACGAGTGTGAAGTGTGACCACTTCAAAGAGTTGAAATAAACTGAGTATTTTAAATAAATCCATGATTCTGTGTATACATTTTTGCCTAACTTAATTTTAAAATTATATGCAAAACTCGTTCCTAAAGACCTCATAAGCAATTTACAGAAACTTCTGCATATAAATTTTAAAATCCAAATATCTTATTGTTAGACATTTCCTAGGAAGTCAAAACTTTCGAAAATTCTTTCATGCAAATAGTTAGAGATGGGATTTTCTTGAAAATCTTCGAGTCGTGTCTTTGAGAAATGTAGTACCTAAGTACTAAGTTTATCAGGAATTTCGTTTTTGTGTTATGGTGTTCTCATACACTCGGGCCTTTTTTTTTTTTTAAAAAAAAAAAGTCTTTAAGTACCTCTATACATGTCTTTGCACTAAAATATCAAATTATTTATTTAAATAAAGTATTTACTTCCCCAATATATGTGAAAGCAACCAGTGAAGTACCTAGTCCATCTTCTGCTCCGAACTTTTTCTTATTCACAATTTCCCATTCAATTTTCTTTATTATTTCTGACCATTATCTTCCAATCTGTATTTCTTCTTATATATGTTTTCAAACTGTACGCCTCGTTTCCATTTCAAATGCTGTAATCTTTTTCCTTTGCCTCGTCACAACCTTTTAAATTTCCGCACTGGACAAGTGTCACTCCACACAGAATATTTGAATAAAGAATAACAGAAAATAGTTATTCTGCATTTAAAAGATGCTCTTGTACTCAGAATAAAAACAAACATAGTTGTTTTTATGACTTTTGCTTTATCAAAATGCATTCCGTTGCCTGGCTCAGATATTGTTTTTAGAAGTCCAGTATAACGAAGCACCTCCCGGCAAACGAAAATTATTACACAACCTTCTAAACCAAGATGTGCCCCAAGGATCTGATCCGAGGACTGCCGGTGGAAAACTGAGGTCACCCTCTTCATAAATATTGTTTTGGAAACTTGCCCGTAACCTTTTCGACAAGACGCGACAAGAATGTTAATACTTTTTGCAACGAGATCTTTGGTTTCGGAGAAGGGGGGACAACTTGAGAACCAAGTTCTGCATTTTCTATGGTTTTATTTCCTGTTTATTGGCAAACAACGACATTCAAATCAAAAATTTCCTTGTGGCAGGAATTTAAATGTGGATGAAGTCACCTACATTTGTATGATAGCTGCTATGGAACTGAAGCGACGAACTCTCACACTTTAGAATTGTGGTGAAATAGGAGCACGCTGACATACAATAGCTAGCGTGACGATAACCTTTCAAGTTACGAGTGATTTTTTACAGCAAACATTTGTTTTCCAAACACATGAATGGCGTACGTTTGGTCTGAAGCCAGATTTAACTTCCTGAGTTTCTTTCATAGGTTTATTCGTCTTCTGTTATCAGCCAATTACGTTATCTCATCACTTTATTCAATCTTCTTCCTTTTGTGCGTAAAGCATTTTCTCCTTTGCCCTCTCAGGCAACTAAGCATTACAGAGGTTTGCTTTCGAGTCCCATGACTGCGTCATAGCACGGTAAGCAGGAGGTGGAGGCAAATTTGGCCTTTGCTCTTTTGTATAAGTATTATTATTATTATTATTATTATTATTATTATTATTATTATTATTATTATTATTATTATTATTATTATTATTATTATTATTATTATTATTATTATTATTATTATTATTATTATTATTATTATTATTATTATTATTATTATTATTATTATTATTATTATTATTATTATTATTATTATTATTATTATTATTATTATTATTATTATTATTATTATTATTATTATTATTATTATTATTATTATTATTATTATTATTATTATTATTATTATTATTATTATTATTATTATTATTATTAATTATTACCATTACGTCATACAGCGATACTTTGACACCGATGGGAGGAAGGCAGATGACTTGTAGAGTGTGTTGTTTACAATAGCAGAGTAGATTCTGCACCGTCATTTCTATATAAAATCGTGGATATGCCAAATTGTGTGCAATCTGTAGAGGGAAACATTCTATTTGAGAATAACAAAACTTATGAGTTGCGCAAGTATTTACAATTTGTTTCCATCTCATCAGGATGAAAACTGATGATTTACTTTGAGAGTTTTAGAAAATATACTGTAGTGCACTGCACAGCAAATTCCACGACCATAGAAGTGTAAAATGAAGAAGAGACACATCAATACGAAAACTTAGATCAATAAGCATTATATTTCGCAATGAACATCTGATCTTTCTGTTGTGAATGTGTTGCATAACTGTCACATAATTTAATTTGAAAATATACAAATAAATATTTTTAAAAATGAAATATATATATATATATTGATTACTCATCAATTAAAATTGTTTCTTTGGAGGAGCGAAATATTCAGTAAAATTAAATAGCTCATAAATGTGAGCCAAATTTATTTTTTCAGCAATTCGGATCGTGAGGTCTAATTATTTGGTTTGAGGTTCGTTTCGTTTAGTTTCCGTAAATGTACAACAAGGGGCTGCCAGCTTTACGTACAACTCGAAGAAAGTCATGCTGAGCAGGATTACGTACGAAAATGCCACCGCCCTCCGCGGGTTTCACTCCGGAACCTCGAAGAGTAGAGACCGCTATGCTACTCCCATAGTACGCAAGAGATTCATGCTCATTATGTGCTTTTGTTAACTTAGAGATTAGTATAAGTTTTCCCCGTAGGGGAGGGGATCCGTCACCTTCAGCTGCTGTGGTGCGGGCGCTGCGGACCCTTAGCACGCGTGGTACCTCTGACTTTACTAGAGGAACCTCGGGCCGAACATTCGAGCCCCTCCCTGAATGGGAGTTGTTCGGATTGGGTTGGACTCGAGGGGGCAGTGGTTCCCGATACCCGTGGGACGTCTCCGGACGGGGATGAGGGAAGCCATCAATATTCCCGCGTACTAGCCAGCATAGTTAGTAGAAGGTGTGCTAGATCACCAGGCGGCCCCACCGAGGTCTAATCGGTAGCCTTCCCATTTGGGGTTGGGGCGCGTAAGTGGCGTATCCACTTCCATCCCGTTTTGAGTCCACAGGACCAGATGGTGGGGCTTGTTAGTCTCTAGGTCTTGCCCTATGGAAAGCCCCACGGAGGCGCCGGCGCCCTTTTGGGACGCTCGGTAACTCCCTGGTCGCTAGAGGGGGGGGGGGGTCAGACTTCACCCCGGTAGATACTCTCGAGCTTATATAAGTATAAGTTTTAGAAAAATGTTGCAATTGATGATGTAAAAGTGACATTTAACCAAAACCATTTTATACATCAGTGTGTCACTTTTCTGTTAAGTTCACAAATATCTGAGGATTTGGAACTTAGGATGCAGTTTGTGTAGCAGCACTAAAACCATAAATCACAGTCTTTTAAACAGAAAACAAGTGAATTTCGATATAGCTACACTCAGGAAATGTACCTTTCCTCCATGATCGTACTTATACTTTCTTGCAGATCGTGCAGAGAGATAGCACAAAAAACACACACACAGCTATAACTGTGAAATCACGCTACTGTGCTTCAATTTTCACGCCTTGCAGGGCAGTCAGTGAAATTTTAAACACTCCAGAAACGCTCAGCTGCAATAGGTAGGTAATTAGGTTTCCAAAGGCTTCATTACATTGCCAGTGGTTCAGGTTCAGGCACATTGTACCTTAATAGGCTTTTATTAGTCCTGAGATCAGTAAACCGTGAAAAGCGAACTGTGTTAACGCATGAACACCGTAATTATCTGCTAACCAATAATCTTGGAAAATACCTTGGCAATTTGAACGTCTTTTTTTTCCCTTACCCACAACGAAGATGGGATGTGTAACTGCCGGATTAAAGGGAATTGCAAAAAAAAGTTAATCGCCAATAAGTCATTCGGAATGTGTGTTAATGGCCAAAATAAAGCAAAGGATTTGGCCTCAAGTTGATCGCTCTTTCAAACTAAGTATCATTTAATCATATTATAAGGGAACACAAATTAAGGTAATATGTATAGCTACAAATATAAAACTTTCTCCAAGTAGGAAATAAAGGAAGAGGTTGAGATAGATGTAAAGATATTGACGAAAATAAGCTTTGGTACCGTCTACGATGTTTGCGTGTTTGAATCTCCGCCACTGCCGGCTGCTGCAGTGTTGAATTACTAATGAGATAAGACCTGAAGCTTTCCTGGCGACGAATATGTTGACTTTCTTCTAGGGCAACAAGCCAGGTGATTAGATATCGACGTTTCGGGAGTGTGCATCTCTCCTATCATCAGCATATTTATAAAATGTTATAAACACAAATGAAACACTGGATACAACACCAATATAAACAAAGACAAAACACTATCAAAATTCTCATTACTGAACAAAAGACTGTTTTCAGTAAATTAAATGCCAGGTCAGGAGATGGCGTGAGTATAGAAAATTGTGTCAAAGAAACGTAACTACTTAACTTGATTATCAAGCTGTATTGATCTTTGCTTCTTAAATCGACTAATTTACATTTTTAAGGCCGGTTTCCAAGAAGAGCTGAACTGAAATCCAGCATCACGATTAAGCGTGCTCCTTTCAGAGGAAATCGCCAAAGCCTCCTTAATTCTCGGCTCCCAGTAACTGTTGCATATTGCCAAGATGGTCGTCTCCTGAAAATTGGCTCTATGGTCGTTATCAAAACAATGCTCTGCCAGCCCAGACTTCTCAGGTTGCATTAAACGAATGCTCCGTTCATGCTCGATTATTCTGGTAGCGATGGTCCTTCCGGTTTGTCCTATATACGGTGTCCCACATTCACAGGGAATTCGGTACACCAATCGTCTTTTCACCTGGCTTATTGCCCGAGAAGAAAGTGAGTACTTATGAGATCTTTTCCTCAGGGTATACCTGGATGTGACAATATTACATTGAAACTAACAAATTAACTATTTGAAGCCAATTGTCGATAATTGAGACATAAATTTAAACTGTTTCAGAAAGTGTAACTGTTGAAGTTCGTGACTGATAATTTAAGAAATGTGAATAACTTTACGGTTTAAAATAACTGTTTTCATAATAACGGAAAAAGCATAAGTTGCCACAAGTCGCTGAAATCGTAACCGGAGCATTCTCTTTCAGTTACTGCTAAATATGTGCAAACTCCTGTTTAGAGGAATTAATCATTTCTGGGACATTCCTTGTTCTTGGTCAGAACTTTCCTAATAGTTATACTTTTCTCAAATGGGAGGATATTCGCTTTTTTTCTCTACTGTCCTGCACGAGAAAGGAATTTCAAAGCCGTCACATAGCGACCAGCTTGTAGAAGATTTGACTGTCATTTAAGTTCATTGAAATCCCTTATCTATATTTTACCTACAATATTGTGTTATCAAACATGAAGTGGATAAAGGAATGTGAGTTTGGAAATTAATTGTTCGTTCACATTAGTCATGTGTAGGACAAGGTTCGGATAGGTAAGAGTCCCACTAAAATGTTCAATGAAACACACATCTCCCGTCTCCGTCTGGTTGTTCTAACAGAGCTACCATGGCAACATGCCAGTATGACATTAAATTCTCCAACTGACTCGCTTTTTTCCCCGGTAAGCCATTAGGGGTTTTCAAACATATGAGACAATTTACTATTCTGTAAGTGCTTTAACGTCCAGGCTTTATATTTCAGACCACTATTAGGTCAATTATTGGAAATTAATTGTTCTTCTATACTAGCCGTGTGTAAGAAAAGGTTTGAAAATTACAGCAGACTGAAAAATTAAATGACATGCTGGGTTTTGAACCACGGATCTCCGTCCAGTGAGCTACCATGGTCAACGTGCCAGCATGTCATTAAATTCTCCAACTGATCACAACACACCAGAATTTGTTTATTCCTCACCACGTAAGTGGTAGAAAAAGTAAAAGTTTTCCAAGTTTGGAGTAGATAACAAGAATGCCTTAAATATAACATTCAAGTTCCTAAGATGGTAGCTGCCTTGAAATGTCTGTTTTGATGGGCGAATTCCTCATGGACATTTTACAGTCTCGTTTGAAACCAGTTGTTTGTATTATACTGTTAAATGTGTCAGTTCGGAAGCAAATGCCGTCGTTCCAAACGAATTAATTAACTTGGTATTTTGTAAAAAATGTCGAGAATTTGCCCGGTCTGGAATGTTATCGTTTTCTTGTGGTGTAAATTGTGGACTTAACTGGAAGTGCTGGTTATAAAAGAGCGTTACTGTCACCTGGTCCTGGAAGAATGCGATCATAATCACTTTGGACAGTAACCACTGGCTTGATTACCTTGGAAACGCTTTGTCTTCCCTATACTACGTGAACCTCCATCTATAGAAGACCTTTGTGCTTATGTCTCTTGAGAGGTGTCCGCTGGGAAGGAGGGATGAGGAGAGAGCCTAAGAAGGGTGACTGAGGAGAAAATTGTCCCTAATGCTTAAAAAATGTGATATTCCCTGTGATATTCCCTGGAGGCGCATGGTTTCCTTCGGAAGGGAAGTAAAGCCAGTGCTGTGTCGCAGATTTATGGCACGTAAAAGAACCTGAGACCTCTGGGCAAAATTAAGCGGCCTTTCACGCACAGTATAGAATGGAACTCTGAGTACCACAGCTATTAAAGAGCTTCTATAAATAAAAATTCAATTTCAATTTCCCTGAGTGGGGGGAGGGGAGCTGACATAACTGAAAAACGAAGAGTGGGATAAATACCAAACTTTGTATTTAAATTCAGCATCTTTTGAAAGTGACACACAAGGATTTTCTACAAAATCCCCAACCTATAACTACGCTTTACTTGCAACACTTTTCCAATTGTTTTATTTTCTCAAAAATGGCTCTTAACGATTTTGATGAAAATACTGATGTACACGTAATAAATGTATATCATAAAATTTCTAGGAATAGTCTGTGAAAGAAATTTAAATATTACATATCTAATAAATGTTAAAAGTTGCCAAAATAACTATTATGTTTCTATTGTCATTATTTTAAAACTCTGACGATCTTCAATTATTTCACGCTATTTCATGGAAAGAATATGAAAATTTAACATTTAAGTCACATCCAAGATAATTACAATTTTGCACTGCTTCAATAATTGATCTTTCACTTATTTTCAATTTTACTGGCTGTTTTCCTGAAAATGCAATCTTTTTCGTTTTATTTGCTGAAATGTTTAGTTCTGCTCTTCTAATATTTTTTAATAATTTTATTTTTATGTCCAATACTTTCTATTAATATTTCAAATTATTTTGTTCTAAACCAAATATTTGACCCTGACTTCATTGTTACAGATTTTGTGCAAAATTTCAGTTCTGTTGCTCTTGGATCACAGTATAAAACTTTGATATGTTTGTTGCACCCCCCCCCCCGCCCCAAACAAGACAAATGCACTTCATTGACATATATTTGAGACAGCGATTCGGACTGCACACGTTGTGAATTCTTTCACAACACTTCGGCACATTAAGTATTGGAATGTGACTAGGAAGGAACTGCGGGACATTTTCTAGAAAGCAGGGATGTCTCTCTCAGCAGGCCACTTGCTGCGGGGGATGTTAGGCCTTGAAAACAGTTGAGGTATGCTATACCTGGGTGGGGCAATACCTGCTTTTGTTTGTTGTCCATGACTGCCAAGTGTCAACCTTCCACTTCCAACCAAAATTTAACTTATTGGTGATACGCTTCTTAACATTCAGTAACCCTCTCACAATTTGGTAAATACCCCAACAGCTTCGTCAAACAGTATTAAAGTTGATCCAAATCATACGTCTCTTAATTTGCCACAATTTGCCGTAGTGTACATTTTGAACCTATATTACTCACAGTTTTAATTGTACTCATAACTGAAATTAGATCAAAATTAAAAAAAAAAAAAAAAAAAAACAGCTTTTATGTAAAAAAGTTGGTTTTCATTACTCATATGACTTTTTCTAGTCTGCCTTTGTAGGTAGGTAGTAGCGTGTCTGCCTCACGTTCAAGAAGTCTGGAGTTCGAATCTCGAAAGGGTGAATTATCTGGATCGAGGTTTCCCCGGGAGTTTCCCTCATCCTGAAAGATGAACGTCTGATAACTCTAAACTCTATGGACCCTGCACTTATTTCAACATCATTTCATTCATGGTCCGATGACATAACGTTGGAGAAGACACATTTAAAAAAAAGCTCTACATAATGATATTAGAAATTCTTACATTTCTATGTTAATCCAGATTATATTTGTATAAGGTGTCTAATTGCTTTTCCTTGAAGTTACAATGGGAATATAGAAATAAAATACAGTGATAGTCAAATCTTTTAAGAGCTGGTCGCTATGTAATATCTTTGAAATTCCGCAATATTTGCATGACCAGGAAAGGGAAAGGAATAAACACTTCCCGTATGAGAAAAAAAATATTGGCGAATTTAAAACAATAACAAGAAACATCCAAATTACCTACTTTAATATTTTGTGTTGTATGATTTGTCTCTCTTTTACGGTTTATGCATGGTAACTGCATACAAATCTTAGAGCCATTTTTGAGAAAATAAAAGATTTGGAAAATTTGCGATTTATTTGGAAAATTAAAGGAAATTTTGTTAAAAATCTTTGGTTCCTTTTTTGAAAGAGTTTGACTTTTCGCTTTTGGGCTATAGCGTTCACACACAGTCATTTTCCTAACTTTTTTTTTACTAAGAGAATATTTGAACATATCAGGTGATATCTCGGTATCCAATTTTTTGGTGGAATACAATACTTCCTCTACATCCTAAGAACGTAGTAGAGAAAGTAAAAATGCCTTGAAGCTTTAGTTTGAATTATTACATCATTTGCGCACACAGTCCTTTTGAAACTTCAACACGTTATCATTTAAGTACCCAATCTCTTGTCCAAACTTCAGTTATTGATTGAACAGTAAAAACGCTGTTCTTTGAGGAACCAATTGACTGTGATGACGTACAGTGTTATTGTAAGGAGGTACACATGTCTTGCTTGTGACCCTCCGGAAGAAGAGGCTTCGTTGTGCATATTCCACTCCAACGCGAAGAAAGTGAAGTGAATATAAAAGTAAAGTGAAATGACAGAAAGAGTGGAACTAGTTCACATTAGTGAAGTGACAGATTGCACCAAGTAAAGCCTCACTGAACGTTGAACTAGGTTATTCAGTGGCTATGAAAACTGAGTTGTCACACTTTAAAAACTGGACGTCACAATACACAATCAAATGTTCTCTTTGTATAGTATTAGTAATATATATTTAGAGAAAAGTTAAGTCATTCGATCAC
The DNA here is from genome assembly GCA_030765055.1 of Mantis religiosa. Taxonomy (NCBI): domain Eukaryota; kingdom Metazoa; phylum Arthropoda; class Insecta; order Mantodea; family Mantidae; genus Mantis; species Mantis religiosa. The sequence goes on from CM060952.1 coordinate 89,354,686, forward strand.
ATTTTTACTTGCTACTATGCATCATTTTGATAATTTAGTACGTTTGAAAGCATAATAAAGTTGCAATGTTTCGAGTTTTTTGTTCTGTCGCAACAAAGTTAATTTATAAATATCCAAAGCCGGTTATTAAAATTATACAATTAATCAAATGGAGTATTTTTTGTCAATCTTCATTGCCTGGAATCTTTAGCTCATTAGCATATAGACCATTAGGTAATTAAAGCCTCTTTAATTTAACTTCGGAAAACATCGAAATAAGAGTCTAAAACAAATGCAGTGTGAATTTTAATCATATTACCTTCAAAAGTAAAAGTGTAGACATTTCTGCTGTATATTGTTTTCATTTCCGATGTGTGATGTTTCTTAACCCTAAGCTTTCTTATTTCAGTGTCATCCACGTGGCTTTTAACAATAGCGAGCGAATTAATATTCCTGAATAATCAAAGAATACTTAAATTTATAATGATGTCAGTGTACAATGTGCATAGCTATTTACTAAATAACTGGCCGGCATTCGGGAGGCCCGGGTTCGATTCCCGTGGCTGACCTACCTGAGTCATGGGGTTTACGGCGGTTTTCCCGGGTCATCAGGCGAATGCTGGGTAGGCTAATTACATTCCTCAAATTTCCTGTCCCTCCATTTCATCACCATTACAATTTCATATCATCTCTCAGCTGGTGGTTTCTTTCAGGGTAGAAGTGTCGGCGGGAGTCTCGGCGGTGCATGGTAGGGTGATATGTTCTGAGTGAACTACATCCTCTTCCGGTAGGTCGGTTACGATCTCCGAACCGACTGCTGCGACCGTCTTCGAACCGCAGTACGAAGCAATGTCCGTTGTCCTGGCCTGCCTGCCTTGGGAGGTTTTCATCTAAGTAAAATGTAGGTATCCTGCCCTTGGCACTGTAGTGGCTCCTTGGGACGGCATTCGTCTGTCTTCCCTCGTCTCATCCTTCCTCCCGAGAATACCCCACCTGGGGCCATAAGAAACAAATGACCAGAACTGGTCGCAGTGCCGAATCCCCTTCGACAAATAATAGATACAGTTTAACCTCACTTAAACATTATTCACTTTTATTTTGTTCGCAGATAACTTCATCTATTAATATTTATATCAGTTTTCACAAGTATACCATTTTTCCTGCCCCATCAGAAGTATGGTACACAGGTTCTTCTCCGTGAGGTGTAAGTGAATTATTACAAACCACAGACGTTATGATCTGTTACATCGCCGTTCCAGCCTCGGCCTACAGTCTTCATTGTTACTCTACAAATCACTCGTTCGTCCGCTTATTATTTATGCATGCCAAGTGTGGGGGGCCGCACATACGTCATCTGCGTCGTCTTCAGGTTATACGCTTCATGCGCATCGCTACTAACTCTCCATGGTTCATCCGTAATCAGCAGCTCCATCACGAACTAGGACTCTTACCTCTTCACGACTACATTCGCAGGATCGCCCGTCGTTTCTTTTCCACATTGCAAGAAGTTCCAGGAGTTGTGCATTATAACATCAGCGTCCGCAGTCTTACATCTCCAATATTGACTTAATTCCTCAGAGTGTATTATTGGAGTTCTAACTTAATGTAGTTAGGGGCGGCCTGTTACTTACCCCTGAGTGTTATTGTTCTTTAATTTATTGTTCTGTTGCCTTCTTTTCGCTCTGATCTTTAAAGCTGGTACTGCTGGTCGATCAATAAATAATCATTAAAAAAAGATGTTATGAAAAGTCGCACATCATCATAGCAGGGATCTGGTCCACTATTAACAGATGTTCTCCCTAAGGTCTTCCTATAAATTTTACACGTTGAGGTTTATGATTTTCTAGTTTATTTCATAAATTACTAAAGCATTCAAAAGGATTTACAAAGCTCTGGTATTTCAATCTAAACACATTTGAACCATAAAAAAATGTGTTTACACAGTAAGCGTTAACTTTTAAGTTGAGAATACCATGAAACAGAAAAGGATAAAAAAAAAAAAAAAAAAAAAAAAAAAAAAAAAAAAAAAAAAAGATAGTTTCTCCAGTGAATATAAATAATTGCTAGTCTTTACAGAGTTAAAAGCAAAAACTAGTTACATTTTATTGCACGAATTATGCCTAGATGTAACACTCAAGCAGACAAAAGACAGATTAAAAAACGACAGTCCATCCTCTTTCATATTTGATAATATTCATTTGTTTCTTTGGTTAATTGTCTTTCCTTAGTCACATAATAGAAGCTGGAATGACAGTAAAAGCAGTAACTCAAACGACAACAGCTATTGGATAGAAATTACGTGCGTTTTAGCAATTATTTAGTTACATGAATATCTCAATTGGTAGTTGGTGAAATAAATGACAGCTCTTCCACTGTTAGGGCGCTTGAGCATGAAACCGGATGTTAATCGCGCAAACGCATCCAAAAGCTGGAATGACGTCATTTATATTTGCGTACTGCAGACAAAACAAATGTCCAATTGGACGAGCGTTAAATTGAACAAGTGAGCGGCATTTGTCGATATTCATCGAGAGCTAATGAACCATGCTGCCATCTGGCGGTGTTCCCATGCATCGCACGAGGCATTGCGAACTTTTCGCTTTATTTGGCAACAAATGTCCCGCAAAGTTTTAACCCTTCGGAAGGGTTTTGTGCTGTTTGGCTAGGTGTGGCCGACATTGGGAATAACACGTGCAGTGCCTCGGGCGCGCCGCCAAATATGAATGTAGGCATCATCGGCTTATATCGATATCATATCGATTCTCACGGAGTCTGTGTTGCAACGTTTGGTTAAGTCTAGAAAGTGACTAAGAAATACAAATTGATGCATTTATTTGAACCTTTGGCCTTACTCCAAAGAGAGAAATCCGTTTTAGTCGATGTACTTTTCTGTGAAGGTGGTTTTAAGAGATACAACTACCTCAAGGTCCGTTTCTTGTAACTGTCCCGTACCTTGTCATCTCCTATTGGCTGCTCTGGTTGTTCTGCGATTAGGATTAGGATTTCATTACGGAGGGGATTAGGCCACCCTGCCAGATGGCATGCCCCCAAGTGGGGCATCCCCGGGAGGAATGATAAGGTGAAGGAGACAGGGCGGCCGACCCAAGGAGCCACGACAGTATAGAGGGCAGGGCCCCTTCAGTTTACTTGGATAGAGACTTCCCCCGACAGGCTAGGGCAATGGACACGCTCCCTTACTGCGAGACGGCAACGAGCAGAGCAGCCGAGCCCCAAAGGTCCCTGGCTGGCGGTCACGAAATGGTCCCAGCAGAGGAGCGGAGACCGGCAACCGACCTACCGGAGGAGGAAGTAGTTTTCCTCAGAGCATGTCATCCTGCCATGCACCGCCGAGACACCCGCCGACACTTCTACCCTGAAAGAGACCACCAGATGAGAGATGATGTGAAATGATAATAGAGATGAAATGAAGGGACAGGAAATTCGGGGGATGTAATTAACCTACCCAGCATTCGCCTAGCGATCCGGGGTCAGGTAGGTCGGCCGCGGGAATCGAACCCGGGCCTCCCGAATGTGGGCCACATATGAAACCGCCTGAGCCATCATGCTTGATGTTCTGCGATACAAAATAGCTCCTTATTTGACATGATCATTTATCTTGATGTATGCGAAGACAATTGCCAGATTTATATTATAGTTACCGTATTAATTAAATGTTTCGTAACATAGTTCATACATCTAGAATGTGTCTAAATTTTATCAAAAAATGGATGGGAGGATCCTTCGGTTTAAATTTGCTCCTCAGAAGGAGTAAAGCATGTGTATCTATTAAGACAGTGTTTATAACACTTTTGTCGCCTGACCTTGTATTGCACACAACTTGTTTGACATTATTTGTAGGATACACTAAGCACTTATGGCAAAGGAAAGGAAATGGTACACGTCAGCGCGGTAAGGTAGGCCTACAAGTTGATGACCCAAAAATCAGAGGGAAAAAAACCAATACAATTTCCTTACATTTTGCAGAAAACGACATTACAAATTTAAAAAAAATGTTTGTCAATCCTTTTTTAAATTTTAACGCTCGAAATTTAAGGAAATATATGTAATTTTTATTAATTATTTTAATTAGAAATTTTATGTAATGTATCCTATACATATTTATATATTTAGACACATCTCTTATTCAGTATGGTAGTAATAAAGAACCATTATCATTCGTAGGTTCCTGGGTTTGAAGGATCGCGGGTTGTCTTGAAGAACACTCCTATGCTTTGAAAACCCCTCTCTACTTCAGCTGGCGTCAAAGGCACATATTTTAAGTGACTAAGGTCCCCTGGTGAAGAACATTGTTGCAAACAACTGAAGTCAAAATGTTCACCTTGCAGAACTTTTTCAATTTTACGCAATGACTGATACCTAATGTTCTTTTGTAATACATTTTTATTTTCTTACAAACTTCATTACCAATTTTCCCACACATTTTTGCAAATGTTCCTCCACACCTTTAATCTTGTTGATAAACCGCATACATACTATCTCATTTTTCTAGCCATGTTATCGTTTCTGCCAACATTGAAAAGTTGGCATTATTTTTGTGTAAAATCATTTAATTACGGTTTCGATTTCATAATATATTTGGCTGCATCTTTTACTAAAAGTAAAACATTTTTGTTTTATGCCCTGTGGCCACAAAAGAAACATGTTCTGTTAAAATAGCTTAGTAATAATATCTCAATTACATTCGTAGTAAGAAGAAACATTTTCGGAGGAGTGTGAACTTCTAATGTGCAATACACATGAATAACGCAAAAAGTACGTTTAAAATAAAAAAAACGAATAAAACGCAACAAAAAGTAGAACATTTCTTAAAATAAATTACCAATAGACATTAAATCTGGTGGCTAGAGCACTTTCTTCTATGAATAGCTTCGACATGGAATAATAAAACACATGCGCGCGCGCGCGCACACACACACACACACACACACACACACACACACACACACACACACACGCACACATTTCTAGCCATAAGTATTTCCATTATGAGAGCTAAGTGGTTCTTAAACTTTTTATGAGTTCTAGATTTCTTAGACAGATTAGGGTCTCAGTATGGAATAATTAGTTAGCCCGCCTCGGTAGCGTGGTGGTAGCGTGTCTACCTCACGTTCAAGAGATCACGAGTTTGAATCTCGGTCAGGGTGAGTTACCTGGATAAGGTTTTTCCGGGGTTTTCCCTTATCCTGAAAGACAAATGTCGGGTAACTCTAAGCTCCATGGACCCCGGACTCATTTGAGCATCATTTCACCGTCCGATATGACTTAAAGTTGGGGGACGTAAATTACATAAAAAATGGAATAATTTCATATGTACATTTATGACTCAACTTGAGAAACTGTCTTTTCTTTTTTTAGTTTACTTCTCCAAGTTAAGGCATATTGGACAATGAATGATACTCAAATGAGGCCAGACATTAGAGTTAACATTCATATTTCAGGATAAAGGAAAACCGCAGAGAAAAGCTTTATTCAGATAACTCATCCTGACCGAATTCGAGCTTGGAACCTCTTGAACTGCAGCAAACACGTTACCACCTACGCTACAGAGACGGGCATCACTTGTTTAGATGCTGGTTTACTGATCCCAAAGTCATGAATTCAAATCCTACCCGTAACCATGATTTTTAGGTGTGCTTAGAGCGACAGCCTCATGTCGGTATATTTACTAGCATGTAAGAGAACTCCTGCAGGATGAAGTCTCAGCTCATCAATGGCACTGATATAAACCTAGCACCGGACAACGCTTTTAACAAATAAAACACCTTTTTATATCACTGTAAGGAAAGTTACAAATTTTGATTTTCTCAGAAATGGCCGGAACGATTTTGATTAAATTACCACCACAATATTAATATATTTTCATGATTTGATATGTATATCTTGAACTTTCTGTGATCATCCTCTGAAGCGCTCTTCATTTCAGATGAATTTTGCATAACTGTAAAGCGCAAGAAATAGGCAAAATCTTACTTCTCATAGCGTGTAGATTTCATTAAATTTATGCGAAGTAATTTTTTTGTTAGTTAACTATTTCCGAAACATTCCTTGTTATTGGTTTAAAATTTCCAACACTTACACATTGTTCAAATGCAAAGTCGTTACTGTTTTTTTTTTTTTTTTTCTGATAATAGCTAGGAAGCGGTTTCAAAGTTGTCACATAGCAACCAGATGTTAAATAATTTGATTATCGCTTTAAACCCATTGTATTTCCCTATTCCTATTGTACTGATAAGGAAGTATGTAGATTCTAAAATCATGGTTATTTACAATTATCTTATCTTGATCAACCTTTGTTTTTAAGCTCAAATGAGCCTAGGGCCATAGAGCTTAGAATTACCGGACATCCATCTTTCAAGATAAGGGAAAACCCCGGAAAGAACTTATCCAGATAACTTACCCCGACCGAGATTCAATCTCGAACCTCTTGAACATGAGACAGCTACCATCTAGGCTACCGAGGCGGGGATCAATCTTTGTAGATAGAAGTATGTATGTTTACAAGAACTGCGTGTTCAAGAGTGACTAGAGGAGGTCATGACAGTTAAATTTTTGTTAACAGCCAACCATCTTTTAAAATATGAGCTAAACTTTAGCATTGCAGTCCAAATTGTTTACGACTTATGACTTTGTGTGAAGTGATGCGAATTCACAGCACAAAATAGTAGATGCATCAACATTTTAAAGGTATATTTAAAATATAGAGATTGTGCCTTTAGTAATGTAATATATAGCAAATTAAAAAGGAAATTGTAACTAACCAGACCGAATCTTGAGATGTTTTTGTAAAATTCTTTAGAATTTCTTTAAATTTTGCTTAGGTTAGGCTACTTAATATTCTAAGCACTTTTGCACTGGTCAAGTCTTTCTTTTTTCCATGGTAAGTTACAATGTCTGTATCGAATGCAATCGTCCTATTCCCCTTATATTTTTATCGAGGCTGTGTGGTGGGGTTACAAGCCCCTTCTGGCGTCATTTGCAAGTGGCATGGTTTTGCCCAGCTTTTAATTAAAATGGAAAGAGTAAGAACGTAACCAGAAAAAAGTTGCGGTAGCAAATGTCCATTTTAGGTGCCCTGGGAACAAGAAACCAAATATTATCTACCGATGAGTAGGTCGGCAGCCCTTGAGATTCAAGAGAAATAACTTTTCCGTATACTTGTATTTGCAAAAGAGTGGATAGATCTTCTCTATTGGATGACACTATTCTCATTTTCTGATGGTTTGTTTTTAATCAAGAAAATGTGTGACTTTACTTTCCTGCCCGTAGAATATCGTGACTTCGTCCATCTTTTAATGTCACTTCACCAAATTCTCACTATCAGTTCAGTAATGTGAACTAATTTAGTGTTCCCTTTGAGTTAATTTGTTATTGTCACTTCAATTTTGCAATATACTTATATTTAAATTTTCCGTGTCACTTCTGTGCTGCGATCTAGTTCAGTTTTCCTGGTCACTTTAATACTGCGATCCGGTTCAGTTTTCTTGTCTCTTCATTTAGTTTGTCATGTCACTTCAATACCACAATCTAGCTCAGTACTCCTTGTCATTTCAATACTACGATCAAATTCAATTTTCTTCCTTGTCATTTATTGATTTCTCTCTGTACTTCAGTACTACGAACTAGTTCAGTTTTCTTCCTTTTCACTTCTTTTATTTCTCACTGCACTTCAATACTACAATCTAGTTCAAGTTTCTTTCTTCTCACTTCATTTATTTCTCACCAACACTTTAATTGTACAATACAGTTCAAGTTTCTTCCTTGTCACTTCATTTATTTCTCGCTATCGCTTCAATACTACGATCTAATTCAGTTTTTCTTGTCACTTCACCTTTTTCTTTGCAACATATTCTCTTGGAGTGAATTCACTTCCTGGGGGATGGAACATAAAATTCTTTAATCTCTCGCAGTAGCGTCACAAACTGTTACAAACTCGCTTGAAAAGACATTAGAAACACAACATCTTTCAATTCATTTTCTTCAATTAAATATACTTATATAATTGTGAATGACTTATAGTCCACCAAGTCCTTTTTGTAGGTATTAAAACAATAGCTGACAAATCTTGTTGTAGAAAAAATATACAAATATTTAAAATATACTGGTTACAACAAATTTATTTTTGTTGTTTATTAAACATTTTAAACATATATGTTAAAAATGTTGATCTTTCGGTATTAAACATGTCTAGTAAAGTGTTCTCGTTCACTCCATAAGAATACTTATGAATTTTTGTATTATGTTATTACTAAGACCTGGAGTTTTCGGTTATACCTGTAAACTTACATTTCTTCTACGCTAAAATCGATTTTGCTTCGTAGATCAGTACGATAGCTATTTTTCACGTTTTGTTAGTTTTTTGAGATTTATTTATGAACTTCTTTCACAAAAGTTACGTTATCAAACATATTCTTAAAAAAATAGGAATTTAGATTTTTCTGTACTTTTTTCTTCCAATATTGAATTTATAACACTCAAATTTTCATCGAACTCAAGAAATTTTGGCAGCTCCCAGTGATCCAGGAATTTGTTTTCTGTATACATGGTCAGAGCATCGATGCCCGCCTCTATAGTGTCTGCTTCACTATCGTGAAAGATGGATGTCGGGTACCTTTAAGCATTATGGACCCTGGGTTCATTTAAGTATCATTTCATTCAAAGAGCATCGTTGAGTGTCAGCCTTGTAATTTCTACATTTTCAATTTTGTTTGATCCTATAGTTCTTGGAAGAATCACTATACCCACCGCTCAGTCAGTTACGTCGGCCTCATACTAGACAGTAAACTAATCTGGAATCTCCACATCACAAATCTTCTCTCAAGACTAGGATACCGAATCCAACAAATCAAACACATAATACAGTCAAAACCGCCTCTTGCAATGCCATATAAACGCATTCTATACAACTCACTGATCAAACCTATTTGGCAATATGGTTGCTCCATATGGGGCTCTGTTGCAGCGTCACAGGTAAAACGAATCCAAGTAATCCAGAACAGATACCTAAGATTGACCACAGGTGCCCCATGGTATGTTAGCAAAACCACACTTTACAGAGACCTGAACAACCAGAAGTGATGGATGTCATCAGAACAAGCTACACCAGACTACACCGAACTCTTGCTAATCATCCAAATCCACTGCTACAAGACATTTTCCTACACCCTCCTCCACAACCGCGAAATAGAAGACTATAAAGAAATCGACACAATGACCTGCTCATTTAATATCATGTGTTTTGTGTGTATGATAAAGGGGCTTTTGTTTTGTGATTGTAGTATAACATGTTTGTTAATATTTAAATGTAACTGATGTAGGACTGTTATTGAAGAGCATCCTAACACACGCTTAGCCCGCCTTGGTAGCGTGGTGGTAGAATGTCTGCCTCACGTTCAAGAGGTCCCAAGTATGAAGAATCTCGGTCAGGGTAAGTTATCTGGATATGGTTTTTATCCGGGGTTTTCCCTTATCCTGTAAGACAAATGTCGGGTAACTCTAAGCTCCATGGACCCCGGAGTCATTTGAGCATCATTTCATTCATTCCATTCATCGTCCGATATAACTTAACACTGGAGGACGTAAAAAAAATAATAGTAAAAAAACCACGCTTCAAGTTATGTAACATTACTCTTGCTCACAACTATAAGTACTATAATGTATTTGGATACAATAAAGTTTATCGACAATAAAAAATAAAATAATATTGAAATCATAATTCAGAGACAGTGCACACTTATGGGTATTCATATCACACGTTTTACCATTTCCAGTAATATATTTTCGCCATCTTCTTTATATCGCTCTGCTGTTACGTTACTTTCATAGCGAACCATGAAATACAACTGCAGTAACATTTTTATTTATATTATTTTTATTATTACTTTTTTATTTGTTTGATGTAACGTCCTGCACCGTTACGGCGTATCGGACGATGAATAAAATGATGCTCAAATGATCCCAAGGTCTTGGGGGTTAGAGTTACCCGACATTCATCTTTCAGGATGAGGGAAAACCTCGTGTAAAACCTGATCCAGATAACTCACCCTCACGGGATTTGAACTCGGGATCTGTTGAACATAAAGCACACATGCCACTCCCTCACCAAAGAAACGGACTAACTGTAATCGTAAAACACTGCATATGATGGATAGGAAAACTGACTCATCTATTTCTTACGTAAATAACAAATTAAACACAGAAATAGGGTCCGGCAAACGCTTGGATATTGTGGGTTTGAATCCCGGTGTATGATTGACGGCCTCACTAGCGCTATTGGCATGCAATCCAATTATTAAATCAATCGAAGATGTTATCAAGCTGTCAGCCTCTTTGATGGACAGCGGATATTCAACATAGCGAGATAGTTAAGGTCCGCTTACACTGCAGTCTACCTTTTCACTCCCTGTTTTTGTATATATGTCATTTTTGCGTAAGGGAAGCGTTGCACTCATATTTTACCGGAAATGCACGTTGTAACACTTACTGAAGCCAGGAGAAACCAATTTTAGAAAAAGATCCATACATCTGTCAATATCGTAAATCAAAAACAAAATAGATTAAATACAAAAATTGGTATTTATGTTCAGGATTTCCCAATAATGCGAGACGAAGTGTGCAGAAAATCATCGCATCCCAAATTACATAGAATTACTCTTTACATAGAAGATTTTTCGAAAGTTTAGAATTTCTCTTAAATGACAATTACAATTCTGATCAAAATACTAAAATACTATACGTTTAAGATATTTTGATAACAAATGAAATGTATACACTGAATTTCCAGCGAATAGTCTCTGAACTGCTCTTCATTCTGGATGAACTTCATATAACTGAGAAACAGTAAGAAGTAGATCAAATCTTTCACAAAAATGTGTATCATGTTAAAGTATACAATTGACAGACATATACAGTATTAAGGGCCCATATATTATATATATATATATGGGACTTCAATACTTGCGATACCCAGTACTCACGATACTTGAGTGGTATCGACATCGAAGGATACCTCAGGAAATTCGCTCGATACTCGACACTTTTTCGATAATTCGGTCGGTGGTGATTCATAATTTTTATTTTATTTAGAATCACAAAATATATTTGCCGCAAGTAGAACATTGCAAAGGCCGAGAAATTATCAGGAATGTGTTACCTGCACAGTAACATTAGGCAATAAAATAATCATGTGTCAGATTCACTGCCAGTTAAGTGTTCCCAAAAAGAAATCACCACATATCTCAACGACGATTTGTCACCTCCTATTTCTATGGTGCTGTATTATAGGGAAAATATTCATATTTTCCATAACTAGAAGAAACTAACCGCTAAATATTTGTTGTTGCTTTTATTATTATTCAATTTATTCAGCCTTTAACTGCAATGGTCCTATCGGCGACCGTTCTCACTTGGAACATGTCGAGATGGTGTTATCTCGTAGACGTTGGATTGCTGGTACTTTAGATTTTCTTTTCATTTAGATCACGCACATATTCGCACTCTCATTCATACTTCCAGACCATGGGAAGATGCGGAATCATCTTGGTTGGAGAAAAATCCCCACCCCCAGCCGGGAATCGAAACCGGGACCCCTTACACGACAGGCAGGTAAATAATTGTGTATTCCACCTACAGCAGTTTTCTCATGATTAATCTTGCAGGACACATATGAGACAAAAAGACGTACACTTGACATCAAAGGAGTGAAAATGCTACTATTTTTTAACAAAACCTTATAAAAGTAGACTGTCTAATGCAGACTTTTAAACTAAGAACACCAATGGTTTTTAGTTATGTCTCATTAAATATGTGCACCTATTTAATTTTATTGGTATTACACAGTTCTCCCAACGTTCTATTTTGTATTGAAACTGTAACTAGAAAATGAGGTATTGAGTATCGAAGTATCGGTTATCGTGGAAAATATCGTGTATTGGTATCGAGAATCGAGTATCGAGAAAAAGTGGTATATATCAAGTCCTAAAACAATACACATACACACATATACACATACAAATATATAGCGTGTGTGTTTATGTGTGTTTCGGGATATTCATTATTATTTTTCAACTTTTCAAAACGTATAACTAACTAGCGACTAACTCTTAAAAGATTTTCTTGTCGGGTGGATCAACTGGTAAGGAGCTGGTCTACTATCCCAAAGACCTGAGTTCAAACCCCACAGAGACCGATCGTTTTTAAGTACGCTGTCTCCATGTACGATTTACGAGGGTGTAAAACGATTCTTATAGCACAAATTTCCGTCACACCAACGACACTGGGATAATCCTAGAAACTGACGTATTTGTTAATGAAAAAACGTTATTACTGTTCTTGAAACATTTACTGTCCAGCCGTGTTTTCCTATTGAATTAAGTTCGTTCGTACATTTTCTCTCACTATCTCTTTTTCGTCGATTACACACACACACACACACACACACACACACACACACACACACACACACACACACACACACACACACACATACACACACAAATTCTAAAAGCTTTTAATACAAAAAAAATTGAGATTTAATACACTAAGTTATGTACCATTGATAAGCTGTAAAGAATATTATTTTAATACATTGCACGCTTGTGTGAAGTGATGAAGTAATTTTGTTTTGGGTGTTTTATAGTTTCCCATACAAAACTCAGCAAGAATGAGGACTATTTCATCGTCTACCTAAATTGCACTCTAAAGCATATAGGTCACATTTCATAGACCTTAGAGTTACCCGACATTCGTCTTTCAGGATAAGGGAACAACACGGAAAAAACCTTATCCAGGTAACTCACCCTGACCGAGATTCAAACTCTGGACCTCTTGAACGTGAGGCAGACACGGTACCACATGGGCTACAGAAGCGGCTAATTCTTGCTCTGTACTCTATGTACTTGTTCTGAATATTAAACCTATATTGGGCTTAAAGACCGTTTAATTTTGCTCCGAGTTCTCTTTTTCAAGCTAAAGGTACTTTTACATGTCATAAATTTACAACATTGGATCACCGTCTTTATTTCCCTTGAAGATCCGCGGAGTTTCTACACCCCATGCATGCCTCAATGGTCATATCGAAACATATGCCATATCGGCAATGGCTCGTGCATCTTTTAGTGGATTTATTTTGGTTTTATACAGTACATTAGAAGCAATCATACTCCCCCTGTAGTGGAGGTGGTAACGTGTCTGCCTCACGTTCAAGAGGTGCCGAGCTCTAACCTCGGTCAGGTTGAGTCGTATAATATTTTCTTTTCAGATCTTTTTCCCTTAATCTGAGAGGTGAATGATGTGTACCTCTAAGCTCTATGGACCCTGAGCTCATTTCAGTATCATTTCATTCATTGCCCGATGTGACATCGTTGGAGGACGTAAAATAAAGGACACCCTTGATATTGAAATTCGAATTCCAAGAATTCCCGTGCCCCAAGTCAGTAAATGAAGTCGTACGTGTTGCACAGTTGGCTAGCTACGAAGCTAATAGGCCGATCCTGACAATTTTTTTTTGCATTTTTTGAGTGAATATCAGAAGATTTTTCTTCTCTATTTAGGAATACCTGGAGTTCTACGAAGTTATAATTATAAGGGATAGACAATAAACCATAAGGAGTTCCGAAATTGGAGAATTTAATGTAGTGCTAGGGTGTTGCCGTGGTAACTCAGTTGGATAGAGAAATAGGACGGAGACCAAGGAAGATCGTGGTCCAAAACCCGACTATGGCATTGTTTTTTTCCAGTCCGATTTCACCTTAGTGTGTAAGAACATTTAATTTCCAAAAAGAGTATTACTTTTACCTAATGGATCTAAGATGTTGATTAGGATTGGTTTTCGATGTTATTGGTACACAACTGAAGCTCTGCAGTGTGTTTTTCCCCCTCTTGATGCTGTAGTTCGGTTTTTCTCGGGGCCGTATTGACGTTTTTATAAAAACACGTTCGGGCTACATAGACATGACATCTGCCATCATGTTGTGATGAGATGACGCTGTTAGGCTATCTTGGGAGCGATTTGACATGTTATGGACAACCTGCCGCCCATATTATGTCATCTGTCAATCGGAAATTCCTCCCTCCTGCCGCCCCTCTGATTCCGCAGCATCTTCACCCTCTCGCGACTATCCGCCACGGGATGGATGATATATTTACACGCTGAAAGAACAGCAACACAGTTTTGTTACCATGGAAACAACCTAACCTGAAATTGATACCATCAGAATAATGAATTAATGCATCGTAGAATTTCACCACAAACTGTGAAAGGTCCAAAAATAAGAATATGCATTATGGAATTACACGGTGGATTCTAAATTTCAAAAATTATTACTTTTTTTCGATTCTGGATTCAGGAGAGTCAAACAACGTATTTACAGTGAAATATAAGAATTAATAATATATGTTAAACATATTTTAATAGAAATCCCTTGAGCCTTTTTCGAGAAAATCAAAACAAAACAAAAATTTAACAGTTTCGAAGTAGGTAAAGGACTAAGGTGAGGAGACTTTTTCAAAATCTGCGTGTCACGTCCTTAAAAAATTCTAAAATTAAGTGCCAAGTTTGATATTGAGCTAATATTTATGTTTATACGAGTTATGCTCTTCATAGACACACAGATGTGCGTGCAGACGTTTTTCTAAAAATGCTTATTGCTTTTTCTTCTTTGTATTCAGGTAGTTTTGAACCATGTATTTTCTATGAAATATTGGTATCTAATTTTTCGGTGCAATATAATACTTCCTACATTTTCTACAAGTAATAGAGAAAGTTAACGGCTGGATGTGTCAGATTCATATTTCATTCTTTATCCACTGCTCTTTATGTCTATACAGCTTCTGTAAACTATGGAAATGGTTACAAATTGGCTCTAAAGAATGCAGGCTAAAATAGCAACCCACGCTTCATTAAAATAGTCTTCCATTAAGCATGCAACCTCCATATTATTAAAAAAATACAGTGATTATGTTTTTCAATTTGCCGAATCATTTCCAAGAGATTAACTTCCAATTAACTGACATACGATATAGATAATTACATGCAGGGCGGGGGTTTGTGACATCGATATTTCAGTTCGTTATCATGAGCGGGAAAAAATTGGGACTGATCCAAAATGGGTCACTCCCCGACGGTGCTGTAGAACTAGATCCTTAAGGGTGATCAAAACTTCATGTCCAAGAAATACCTTGAACCTATAGCTTCAGTAATATACTGTCTTATGTTCCAAGAGCTTCAACATGTGACCTTGTACGCAAATTACTCTTTATGACACTATTAATTCCACCACTGCTAATATATGCAGATAACGTTCATTTGTTACGTTCCATCCAAAAATCCATTACCGAGATTACTTAGAAACCATACTTTCTGAGACATTCTGGATCATATTTCACAAAAAGGTTTGTAAACAGCATACCTCAAAAATGAAAAGTAAGGACGTTTTTCAAGAAAATCCCTTCGTCCCATACTGCTCTTTATAATGAATAATTTTCGAGAATATTTATCTTCTGTAAAGTAGCTCTAAAGGACCTTTAAATATCCTTCAACGTTAAGTCATGCCGGACGGTGAATGAAATGATACTCAAATGAGCCCAGGTTTCATAGAACTTAAGAGTTCCTACGCAGGATATCTTTCAGGATAAGGCAAAACTCTGCAAAACCTTATCCGAGATATCTTACCCTGACCGAGATTCGAACTCGGAACATCTTAAACGCGTGGCAGACACGCTACCGCCACGCTACAGAGATGGGAGATAATGGAATATGCGGATTAAATGAATAAAACTGCAGCAAGCAGACACAAATCCGCTCTGATTTCAGTTACTATTAAAGAATTTTTTTTCGAAATATATTGCCAAAGGCCTGAGGGCGTACACATTTCCGCGGTTTGCTGAGCCCCTGCAGCCCTCGATTGCCCTAGGGGAGGGGGGCTGCAAATGCTTAAAATTATCCTCGGGACCGAACCGTGACAGGAAAAATATTGTTGGGGCACGTGGAATAAAAACCCTGGGGCCCCACCAGCTCTGTTGTGTTGTTGTAACCAACCGTGTTGTTTTGCACGTCGATGTTCTGCTCCTTGGCACTGCATTTCCTATAGCTGAACAAGATAACCAGATAGAGATTACGATACCTGTATTAATATCTAAGTTATTAAGTACAGTAATAGGGAACTTTTTGTTTTGTTTGATTTGTATACCACCTTCAACTTTTATGGTCATATCAGTTCTCTTGCCTTGTGAAACAACTCGTTGACTTCAGTTTATTAATTTTAGCTTTTAATCATTTCTATTTTTAAACTCACATACATTGACTGTTATATGCACACTTTCGGGCTCTATGCAAGCTAGGGAATGTTTACTGTTAAAGAAAAAAAAAAAACGCTCAAAAAGATTTTCAAGAAAATCCTCCACCCTGTAATGCCCTTTACAATTTTTAAAAAAATCTAGTTTTTGTCAGAAATGGCTCTACGATATTTATCAAAATACTATATGTTAAAATTACTTTCATGACAAATTAAATATATATTTTAAATGTTATAGGAATGCCTCAGAAATACACATTGACGTCGTTTGCATAAATGGTAAACCGTAAGGGGTAGATCAATTTTTCCTGCACGAAGGATGTAATCTCGTTAAGGTTCACAATTTAACTTAAATAATGTTTTTCCGTAGCAAACAATTTCCGAGATATTCTTCGATATTGGATCGAATTTTCAAATAGTTACACCTATTTTTATTTAATCTCTTAGTCATGCGAATAGAACGGTTTTTCATAATCTATTCTATTGCGTCTACAAGAAAATTAGCAATAACACAGTTTCTTTCAATATTTATTTCTAATAATAAGAGCTTGATACATAAACTAGGTTGGAAGAATACTTTGTACAAGAGTATTAAACTTATATGACTGAAACATATCATTTTAGCTCTCGTCGTAACTTCATATCCGGCGGAGGGCGATGGGTATTTTCTGACCTAAAAATCCTTAGAATGGCTTCCTTAGTAAGGGAGTAGAGCCAATGGTCCAATGTAGTTTTTTGGCTCCTAAAAGAACCTCTACCTTAATAGAGCCCTTTGAGCAAAATTAAGTGGTCTTACTCGTCTAATATAGAACGGGACGCTGAGAACCATAGCAGCTAAACGGCGAGCTGCCTCTGTAACGTAGATGGTCTGCCTCAGGTTCCAGAGCTCCCTAGTCCGAATTTCGGTCAGGGGTTTTCTGGGATTTTCCTTTATCCTTAAAGATTAATGTCTGGTAACTCTAAGCTTTATGGACCCTGGGCTCATTTGAGTGTCATTTCATTAATCACCCGATATGGCTTAACGTTGGAAGATTTAAGTTAAAAAAATAAATACTGTTATTTCAATTTGAATTCACCGATTAGAATATTATAGTAAGTAGTTATTCTAAGCACAATATACTCGCGACCAAATAAAATAGAGTGGAAAAATAAAAAAATATTAAAATATATGTGTACTCTTGCATTTCTGTCATTTTATGTCGAATTTCATTTCTTTATTATTACTATTATTATTAATTATTATTATTATTATTATTATTATTATTATTATTATTATTATTATTATTATTATTATTATTATTATTATTATTATTATTATTATTATTATTATTACTACTACTACTACTACTACTACTACTATCGTCATCATCGTGCACGTGTAGGGGAACTTAAGTGCTCCATGTTTTGAGGTGACGCTTTTTCAAAAGGCCTATGCCTTTATAGCATCTTCCCAGAGTGTGACATGACGATTAAGTCCCCTCACCGTATTTTTTTTTTTTCATTTTTATTTTATCAAAATCGCTCTAATGATATTAATTTAAATATCATATCTAGTTTAGATTCATTATCAGTTATAAGCAATTATGCATTTTCATGATAAATACATACCATGTGTTACTTAGGAGTAGCCTTTAAAGTCCTTTTTATTATGAATGACTTGTATTTATTGGTAGACTATAAGAGTAGAAAATATTTTTGTATAAAAAGTCCATGCCTCGTACACAATATATATTAAAAATGTTTTGTCTGTAAACATTTCTGAGAGTAATTCTTATTTTTTCCTTCTTTTTTTGGGGGGGGGGTACGAATTGTGAAATAAATTTCTCAAATACTAATAGCTTGTGAAACCGCTACTTTTTATAAATAAGTGGCAAGGATGTTGGACGTCTATTCCATGCTCGTTAAAAATCAAAGCTGCTGAAGGAGAGTTCAGCGATACACGATGAAGCACTGTCATTTCCGTAAATGCGGCTCAAACTGGTAAAGAGAACAGATGTTATTTGAATAGAAATGCGTGAGGAAACTGAACACCAAGATTGGGGGGGGGGGGGTGTTCCTTGAGAGCCTCAGGCGTGCAGTCGGTAATTGTAAACGCGTATTACTACAACTAATGCTATTAAGAAGAGAAGGAAATTTATATGTGACGACTAGACAAGATTCCATTATTCGCCAGCAAACTGTCTTTGTTTCCAGTGGATTAGACGGCATTGTCCCCGAGAACAATAGACCGCCAAGGGGCCCGGGGCGAGAATCTGCGGGGGAGGCAGCTTGTTGTTGTTGTTGTTGTTGTCATAGATGGTGTGCTAGCTAATCACGGCATGTTCACAGTGTGCTACTGCTAACTCTTACCTGGCCGTAAGTTGAGATATATTTGGAACAAACAAATAAAGAAACAAAGTTCGTAGAGTTCGTTCCACCAAACTGTTAAGAAACACCAAATGTTGTAGGTAGTTTGCAAGGCTCGCGTTTTGATGATACGTTCAGAAAATAACCTACCGATTGACTTAACATTTTTAAAAGATTATGCAATGATTAAAAAAATACCGGATAATGAGATTTATCCAATTTATTATAATCAATACAAAAATGTATTTATTAATTTCTGCATGGTGAAGCAATAATTTAATGGCGAGTAAATAAGTCGGCGAGCAATGAGGTTTCTCTCAGAGTATGCGTGGATGTGTGAGAAGGAGATTTTAAGAACACTGGAAGGCCCGTTTCCAACTTATTTATTTACTGCTTCTTCTTTTAAAACCTCGAAATGAAAGTTGCCGACCGAGGGTTACCAATCTCTGTTTAGAGTTACCGACGGCAGAATGTGTATTACTCGATAAACTTTATTCGTTCCTTTATTCGTTCCGACAAATTTCAAGACCGAACCAGAGGACTGCCCTAATAGTCCTCACGCCTCAGACTGTTCTCATCGACCTCACGCCGAAGACTGTTTGAATGACCACAGATGCGCGTGGGTGGGTGTATCACTTTCACTCTGAAAACTCCTTTTCAACCAACGTCCCTTTGTGGCTGTTTTGTCGCCATTGTAAATGATCCAAAGAATTCCCTATTCATACAAGTCAAGTGAGCCCCTTTAGAAAACTGCTATGGACACTGTTTCTTACATTGCTTTTGTTATAACAACTTTCCCCACAACTGCTGGACTCAACTGGCCTTGCCCTTGTCGTAGCAAAGAACCAACATTGGGTGTAAACTAGCCCTATGCACGTGTATTATTTCTGTACTACTCTATGGATGTCAAACTTGTAACTTAAGAAAACCCTGAAATGTTCACTCACATGGCTTTCTCTACTCTTGTACAAACACGTATTCCTCTGTCTACTTCAACATAAACATTATCTTAATGCTCATTTTCCTCTATGTGTAACAGAATATGACATTACATTAGACTCAAATATTTTAAAAGCTACTCTTTATGCAATTGTTTTGAAACTCCATTCTCTTTGCATGAACAAAAGAAAAATTAACAGGCCCACAGGCGCTGATTTATTCAACCCAAGGTTGTGGGTTCAAAATCGACCAGGCCGATGGAGTTTAAAAGTGGCATGTAAAAGAAACCTTGTATGACTAAATTCCGGCACACCGCCGGGGCACTTGTTATCTGAGCAAGTGATAGCGTCCTTAATAAATAAAGTATTTTTAAAAAATGGTATAATTGGAAAACATAGACCAATAACAAGAATTGTCTTGGACAAGGCTGTTGGCCATGCAAAAATAATTGAATATCAAAGCTATCACATAGTGATCAACTCTTCGAAACGTTACCTAACTTAAATTCTACTATATTCCCATATTCCATTGTACCTACAACAAAATTAACAATGAGATATATTATGTTGATTAACATGAAGTAGAGCAATAAGTGTTTATATGAATAGTTTTACAAAGTGGAGAAAATCATGTGAGTGCAACAGTTTCTGTTTGCTGCAGTGTTGGCTTAAGCCTGTTTTAGCGTATTTTATCACTTGGTATTGGTATCACCTGTTCTTTCGCTACCTGTTTTCATTCCGTAAAAAAGCTAATTCTGCAGTATTATTCTACAGAATTTATTTTTATTGGATTAACCTCTCTTTTTCCCGTCGCTTTCCGGTTTACAAAAAAACGTTAAATAATAAAATAAAAATGCTGCTGTATTGAGAGATGGTGGGGGGGTGTGTGGGCCAGCCAGTCCGCCTGCGGGCTCGAAATCTGCCCTGCAACAACGAATAAATAAAAGCCGTCAATTAAAAAAATAAATAAATGAATGGCCAGTAGTGGTGGTCAGATTTTCAGCTTGCGGGGTTTGTGGATACAGAGACCAGCTTTGGCTTATCGAACGTTCAAACGCCACACTTGCAAATCATGGCCTGCTGATATTACACGAGGCCTCCGCTTTTGAGTTTTCACAGAGTTATCGACAGTTACTTGGAGACACTTGACTTCCAGCCTCTGCTGCTCGGAGAAACGTTTGACAACCGCAATACTAGCAGAATATGTGAAAATAACTGATGTAGTCGGTGACATTCAATAAATACTAGAAAAACTCTTTATTGTGTCACCAAAGATAAGGGGAACTAGAAATTTGGCAGAAAGTAAGTGGTCTGTGGATAATGTAGTCTGGAGGGAAATTGCATTCATACCTTCAAGAAATTAGGGTAATTTGGGAGCAATAATAGAAGGAATCAAAGAGAGAAGGTTAGAAAAAGTAACCAAATGAGAGAAAGGGATTCAGTAGCTTCAGCGCTGGGTGATTCAACAGGCAATTTGAACTTCAACACCTCTTCAAAATATCGAATGTGGTATTCCAGGAAATGATCTGGCTGCTTGGTAATATTCCTCCATGACAATTTTTTCCTGCATCTTAGACGCACAATTGTACACCAGCAATGAGGTGTACATCAAAGTACCCCCATTATTTCCCACTCCCTGGTACATGTGATTAGGTTACAGTTCATCAATAACTTGTCCGAGATACACTGTTCAATGGTCACATTGTTGTGTTCCAAGCGACTTTTAATTTCAAGAATATATTGCAATCCTATTTCGCCGTAGGGTATATCACGGGGGTTTACAGTATTATTTACATTTATACTTAAGTTTCTTTCAACCTGCGGAAGATGTGTTTGAGGAAGGCAGCGATTTCAACGTTGTTGAAATGAAGTTTAGGAACCATTGATGGAGGAGCTGTTCGCAGTAGATTAGGCCGACAACTTGCGAATTGTGAGCAATGCTTTATCAGGTGAAAGGCTGCTTGAGAAAGTTTTTCGGGGCAGCTGTAGAGTGGTGAAGGGCATTTGTTCATTTTGTACGGATAGGAACTGAAGCTTCCACCGTTGGTAAGGAATTGAGTTGTTATGTAGTTAGGACCAAGGGATAGGGAGAGTCTGTGGGGGTATGTTGGGTATGAAGGTTTTCGTGTGCATTCTTGCTCAGAATTGATACATGTTGAGTTCCAAATTCTTCTGTAGTGAATTGTCAACAGCTGCTTGCATCGGAGGAGTGGAATTCTCTTGTAGTGGATCTGAAGCTGGCATCGATCTTCACAATCAATTTGCCTTTCTTGATCCTCAAATCTCAACCAATGTTTTCCACTTCCGGAACAACGTTCAACTGTTCAACAATATGTGAACAATATGTGTATTAAGCTTTTTTCTGTAGTTGTGTCACGATGAATTTTTGGTAAATTGATATTAATCAATATTTTATATAAAAATAAACATAGAAATTTTCAGTTCTAACAGAAAACATTGAATTTCCGTTTCCTATCAGCTTTGATCTATATCAAGTTGCAACTGGTACTTGCCAAATTCATTGGCTGTAAACTTCCAGATTACACTTAATTGGACCGTAACGTTGACTTCTATGGAATAATTAGCGTTAAACATTTAAATGCCTGCATTTCGCTTTTGACCTACAGGAAGATTTCACTTGCATCTCTGTTTATTTAGAACAAGCTGACAGGAGCGTCTGATCGTTTGAATGTCTTTTCTTTTGACATTGATGGACAGAAGATTTGAATTTCACTGTCTTTTTGAACATTGACTGACACTACAGTATCAATATTGCCTGACCTGAAAGTTTGGTCCGGTTTTTTCAACAATGAATCTTTGATAAATCTTCTGCCAGCTATTTCACTGCCAGACTATCGGAACTTTCACTCAAGGTGTGTGTGGGTGGGTGTTGGAATAGGCAGTACCGATTAAGCTGAAGTGAGTTGCCGATTGTTTGAGGATGTAGAATTAAACTGTTTCTGGACGTTAGGTCGAGAAATTATAACTCATACGTTTAAAATAACTGTTTGTTGCTTTAATGGGAAGCGTAAGTGGCCGTAGGTTACTGAAATGCTAAGCGGAGAATTCCTTTGCAGTTTCCCGCAACATTTCAAACCACTTACGTGAACTTTCAATGCTGCGGACTGCTGATGAAAACAGTAAAACAATTTTGAAGTATAAATAACTGTTCATGAAGGATATGTTATGTTGTAAATACATGCTCTTTTATCAAATCTGGCTATTTATTGGCAAATAGCCTATGTTTTGTACATGTCCAAAATAATTTCTTATTAGTATGTGAAGCAGAATTTTTACTCAATCACCTGCTAAATTCTAAGTATTCTTACCCCTTGTAATTTTCATAGCTTGCAGGCTACTGTGACGTATAACTAGGTACTTGATTTTTCCTAATTCAAATCTTTTCTGGCTAATCCCTTTTTATTCATTAGGAGAATTATAACTATTTATACTTTGACTTTCACATATATAAATTATTTATTGAAATAAAATTATAATTTATTTATATGAATGTTAATCTTACCAAATCAATAATTTCTGTACCATACTGATACAAAACTTTATAAAAATGCAGTGGTGGTGAAAGTACAAGGAAAGGCGCATTGGTTTGACCACTGAAGCGTTGCAAAAAAGATACCAAACCACGAAATATAATTAAGAGATAATAATCGAAATAACACCACGTTTTTCAAAACATCTTATCTGCTAATAAGGCATTTAAATCAGTTGTTACAGCAACTTTGCCAGCGGAGCTACCAACCTTTAAGGAATGCACGTCTGAAACCAGAGGCGTCTCGAAATGGAATGCCCAGAAGCCAAAATTCCAAGATGTGATAACAATGAGGTCATTTGCTTGTAGTTCGATCATTTAGTTAATGTGGTGTAAAAGTAATGCATAATGATATCAGAGTCATTCTATCTTTCTAATATAGCACTTTTTAATAAAAATTTCAACATATTTGAATTATTATTTGAATTATCTATAATTTGAATGAATTATTATTTTCTTCAACATATTTCCCAATTGTTTTAAATGTTTCAGTTATGAAATTCTTTTTCGGTTTCGAAAGCATAAACCGATCCATTTTCTAAATGACATTTATTTGGAAATTAAGTCTTAGGTATGTTATCTAAATTACTTCTCATTTTTTCACCATTCTGTAATTGAATAAAATGGACACCAGTTTTTCTTTTCAATAAAATTCTATGCTCAAAATGAAATTCATGAAAACAACGCTTTATGTGTAGTCGAAGAAATCTTCAGGAAAAATATTTTTGTGGAATAATTTTAGTTTGTAAAAAGTATGGGTCAAAGAGTAAAATATAGTCTCCTGTTTTATTTTTAAAGTATTTTTTGGTACATCTGACTGAACCAAGATAAATTCTACAACTCATACTTGAATTTCTTTGCTGTTTAACTAGGGCAAATACAACTAAAAACACTTGACTTCCTTGTAATCGGGGGGTGTGTGTTTTGGATCCTGTTTCCACAGAATCTGAAGGAATAAACTGAAGGGTTTGTGTAAAAATATTGTGTTATATTAACGTAAATTTCTCTTCCCAGCTACTCTTAAAAATTGATTATTTTTCTAAATTTTTCATGATGATCTTGATAAACATGTGCAAAAATGTTGCAATAGGAATAGTAGAACAAGGTCGGTTTAAGCGATAATCAAATGTTTTAAGAGTTGGTGTTATGTGATGACCAGGAAAGAGAGAGAAAAAAAAGGAATAACGTCTTCCTATTTGAGAAAAGCATAAGGCTTGGGAAATTGAAATTAATAACAAGAAATGTCTCGAAATAAAACAAATTTAACATAAATCATGTGCTTTTACAGGCCTTACGCTTTTGTTTAGTAAGATTTTATACATATCCTACGATTTACCAGTTATGCAAAGTCATCCTGAATAAAGGACTTTAAAGGCTATTAGAAAATATCAAATATGGATTTCATTTTTCATAGTGTATTTTAAACATGTGGAAATTTAATCAACTTTGAATAACCCAAACATTTTTAATAATTCTCAACAAACAAACCTAGTTGGGGAGGAGAATTGTTTGTGTTTTTTCTTTGTTTTTCTTTTCTTTAATAATCAAAAACGCGCAGCACATAGACCTTTTTCTAACAATGTTTTTTCTTTGACTCGAAAGTCCCAAAACATGTATTTCCGGTGAAAATTCGGTATCGAATTTTTGAGTGGAATACAATGCTTCCTCTATTAATACTAAGTGTGTGTGTGTGTGTGTGTGTGTGTGTGTGTGTGTGTGTGTGTGTGTGTGTGTGTGTGTGTGTGTGTGTGTGTGTGTGTGTGTGTGTGTGTGTGTGTGTGTGTGTGTGTGTGTGTGTGTGTGTGTGTGTGTGTGTGTGTGTGTGTGTGTGTGTGTGTGTGTGTGTGTGTGTGTGTGTGTGTGTGTGTGTGTGTGTGTGTGTGTGTGTGTGTGTGTGTGTGTGTGTGTGTGTGTGTGTGTGTGTGTGTGTGTGTGTGTGTGTGTGTGTGTGTGTGTGTGTGTGTGTGTGTGTGTGTGTGTGTGTGTGTGTGTGTGTGTGTGTGTGTGTGTGTGTGTGTGTGTGTGTGTGTGTGTGTGTGTGTGTGTGTGTGTGTGTGTGTGTGTGTGTGTGTGTGTGTGTGTGTGTGTGTGTGTGTGTGTGTGTGTGTGTGTGTGTGTGTGTGTGTGTGTGTGTGTGTGTGTGTGTGTGTGTGTGTGTGTGTGTGTGTGTGTGTGTGTGTGTGTGTGTGTGTGTGTGTGTGTGTGTGTGTGTGTGTGTGTGTGTGTGTGTGTGTGTGTGTGTGTGTGTGTGTGTGTGTGTGTGTGTGTGTGTGTGTGTGTGTGTGTGTGTGTGTGTGTGTGTGTGTGTGTGTGTGTGTGTGTGTGTGTGTGTGTGTGTGTGTGTGTGTGTGTGTGTGTGTGTGTGTGTGTGTGTGTGTGTGTGTGTGTGTGTGTGTGTGTGTGTGTGTGTGTGTGTGTGTGTGTGTGTGTGTGTGTGTGTGTGTGTGTGTGTGTGTGTGTGTGTGTGTGTGTGTGTGTGTGTGTGTGTGTGTGTGTGTGTGTGTGTGTGTGTGTGTGTGTGTGTGTGTGTGTGTGTGTGTGTGTGTGTGTGTGTGTGTGTGTGTGTGTGTGTGTGTGTGTGTGTGTGTGTGTGTGTGTGTGTGTGTGTGTGTGTGTGTGTGTGTGTGTGTGTGTGTGTGTGTGTGTGTGTGTGTGTGTGTGTGTGTGTGTGTGTGTGTGTGTGTGTGTGTGTGTGTGTGTGTGTGTGTGTGTGTGTGTGTGTGTGTGTGTGTGTGTGTGTGTGTGTGTGTGTGTGTGTGTGTGTGTGTGTGTGTGTGTGTGTGTGTGTGTGTGTGTGTGTGTGTGTGTGTGTGTGTGTGTGTGTGTGTGTGTGTGTGTGTGTGTGTGTGTGTGTGTGTGTGTGTGTGTGTGTGTGTGTGTGTGTGTGTGTGTGTGTGTGTGTGTGTGTGTGTGTGTGTGTGTGTGTGTGTGTGTGTGTGTGTGTGTGTGTGTGTGTGTGTGTGTGTGTGTGTGTGTGTGTGTGTGTGTGTGTGTGTGTGTGTGTGTGTGTGTGTGTGTGTGTAGTGGAGAAAGTAAAAATGAAGAAAACTGACTTATAAACCGACAGATCGACTTCTAACTCCATCGATTGTTTCTCAAGGCAAAACTGCCGACTTGAAGATAGAAGTTGAAGCGACCATGCAAATAAAACGTTGAAGCCTTCGAGGAATATTTAAGGGTTATAACAATTATTATTTGCCAAAATGATAATTATCTTTCAACAAACAAACCAGGGAATATTTCTTTCGGTTCTTTATTTTCCAGTTCTCTGTATAGGTTTTTTATAATTTGTATGCAATTGTTTTCACTGTCAGTTTGGCAGTGTAGAATATAGGTGCCGAGTTTTTGAAACCATAGCAACGAAAAGCTTCCAAGGCCGCTTTATTGGAACTCACACTTTCATATCACGCCTACCCCAACTGTCCCCCTGCAGGGAAGTGTAGGGAGAAATAGCCCCCTTATTTGCTTGAAAAGCAGCTTCGATCAAATTGGTACCTACCTGCTTTGTGGTAGTGGATGGACAGAATATTGGAACTTGTTACTTTATTATTAACTTTTATTTTAAAATATTTAAATAATTCTCATTTTTTTGTATGAACTATAAAATGAGGAATTAATAAAGTTTAAACAATTTTAGAGGCTAGAATTAATTTATAAGGTATAGTTTTGTATTTAGGACAAAGCTAGAAATGCTTATAAGTTGGTTTTGAATAATTGTCTATATTATTTTATTCAATTTAACGAACGAATATGTTTAGTTATATTATATTAGGGTAAGTAATGTTGCTACTACTAGTGCATTTATGCTTCAGTTGTCACTGATTATAATTAATGCGTTTCCTTCCTCTTTTTAATTACTATTTAATGTATGCATTTGAATAATTCCAAACAAAATGTGTAAAATGCAAGGTAAAACTTATATAAACTGTGTGTACATTCCAGATGTATTTATTTCGTTACTTATTATGATTTTTCAAATGGGAAGAGTTCTATTCTACAGCGAATGAGATGCTTTTGCATTGCCACCTTGCTACTCCCACTATTTTCATATTTTCTCTCTTGCACTCTGCCGTAGAGCATGCAAGTCTCCTTATCGCTAGATGTAACGGTACCCAAACTGATCTTCCAAAACTTTTATAATAATACTATTGTTAAAATCAATATTGGAACTTGGGTATTTGCAAATTATGTACATGCTTTAAATGCTATAATTGAAGTTTATTAAGTGTCTGTTTTTTCTAATCCAGATGAAATGTCAGTGACTCGTCCGTAAAGTTGTCAATGTTTGTCGAGACATTTTTGTCGTTGTCACTGTCTTCGTCGTCTGAGTCGTGCAAACTTATGATGATAGGTTCCAAATTCTTGTCGGATGCTATTTCTTCACAAAAGTCGTCTTCTTGTAGTATATCTGCATATCTCACGCAGTTTTCTCAGTCTTGTGTTACCTTGTCAATTTCTTCGTAAATAGGCGGGCAACGCCAGACACTTTATAACCGTAACGACCACACAGTTGAACGCCTTAAATAATACATCTGTCTAAGTCCCCGATTACGAAGCAATCTCATTAGATGACTCACGTTCTGCAGATGCAGCATACTACAGGCTAACAGGAAGTGTATTGTTTGCTCTCTTTCAATTTATCAAACACCTTGGTTTCTTCAAAGTAATTATTTTAGCACATAATGTTTACTTTACAGTTCTATGTAAGTACAAATATATGCACACACATACACACCAAACAACAATGAAGGTCATTTCAGTGATTATGTCGCGATGTATCGTTATAACATGTTGGTATTATATTTATTTGTATTATGAAAACTATTTGAGCTAAAAATATGCGTTTTTACGTTGAAACATTAGAAACATTAGAAAAATTACTTCCTACCTTTCTCGTGGATCACTTTTTGCAAAATTTGAATGTTTGTCTTAGTGCAAATAGTATTTATTAGAGATAAATTCTCGTCACACCCCACTTACGGGGAAAGCACAACACCGCAGGATTGAGATTGGTTGCTGGCCCAGTAACATTCAAGGACAAACATCATCCCATTTGAAACTCACAGTATTAAATTTAGTTCCTACAGTTATTACAATAATTACATGGAAATTATCTAGAAGTATATTAAATAATGATGTCAAATAAGGCAGTGGTTTGCATACAATGAAAGGTGACAAGAGACTGCAGCGCAAAGAGACGTTAAAAATTGCAATTGTAGCTGATACTCCGCCGCCCGAGCGTGTTGTTGGGGCGCGTGCGTGAGTGGAGATCACACATGCCCCGCACGTGACGTGGAAAACGGCAGCCAATCAACCGACAGGCACGATCTTGCGTCACCGTGACAGCTATCGTTAATTCACTCCTGACTGCCGCTCTTCAACCTTTTATAATAGCACTTCGTCAATTTCTTTTTAGCTATCAGTTGCATTAGTATAGGAAAGTTGGCTACGATAACGCCCGTGGCCATTTCTACATCACGAGTGAACTATATCGCGTGGGGGTACATACGTACAGCCTGGGAAAGAGAAAAGAAAAGGCTCTAGATGCAGGGTAAAGTTAACGGAAGAAGGGACAAGAAGAGGTCAGAAATGCAAAGGAAAGCACCGCGGTATATGTATTCTTTCGGAAAACAATTGAGCGTTGTAGTGCCAAGAAAACAAAAGCTGATTGTCTTTTGTCAAAGAAACAAAACTTGATGTGGAACTTCGGGCTGCCTTTAATACAACGTGATATGTTACATTCACATGGATTTCTCTACCCCTTCTTGAAGAAAGTTTCTTGTTTTTCTTTGTTTCGTTCATACCCCACCCTTAACTGAAATGGTCATATCGGCGGTCTTCTACATTTGGGACATACTGCCAAGCGGCAACTATTATCTCGTCTACATTGTCACTGGACTTCTTTAGAGTTTGTACATTAGATCACAAACACACATTCACGTATCATTCAATTTCCCAGACTTCCGGGAGACTCGGAAATAATCTAGAATAGAAAAAAAAAAAATACATTTTCACTCCCCAATCAGAAACTGAACCCGCGGTCTCTCAAACAGAAGGCAGATGTGACTGAGCTACAGGACTAACCAAAGGCTTAATCTTCACCTATACTGCACCTTTATCAAGATAAATATTTGTAGAAATGGTTTGTTACTTGTGTTCTTGTGCCCTGCGCCGTGGCGTAGCGGGCTAAGACAGCATGTCTTGACTCCTGGACACGGAAAGCGGCCCGGGTTCAATCTCACCCATAGGGGGGGGGGGGCGGATTTTAATTCCCGGGTATAGGACGGTGTCCATTCAGTAACGTGAGGAGTGAGGAGCTTACGCTAGGTAAGTGGCCCTGGTCACGAAAACCAACGTTCCGGCTGGGGGATACCGAGACGCTGACCACATCTCCCCGTATTGGTTGGATGATCGTCCACCTCTACCTTGCATATGTGGGCGTGAGGACGGCAGTCGGGTTAGTAGGCCTTGGCCCTCTTAGGGCTGTCGCGCCAGGGTTTATTATTTATTACTTATTTTCTTGTAGACGCAATGGAAACAAAGCAAATACAGTTGACCTTAAGGGATAGTCAGAGCGTTTAAGAGTTCATCACTATGTGAAGGCTTTGAAATTCCATATTTTTGTGCAACGCCGAAAAAAATATCAATTTCATGTATTGCACAGAATAATAAGGAATATCTCAGAAATGATTAACTATAAAATACATAAATTGAGTGTACATCGACATCTTTTGTGTTTTAAGATCTTTCTGTCCGTTACGGTTTGCTAGATGCTGCGGAACTGTTGTCCAAAAGTCATTCAGAATAAAAAGAACACTGGAGACTATTTCCAAAATTGTAATGAAAATGATTTAGTGGTTCAAATAAATATTTTCTAAATAGATTTTATGTAAAAGTTAATTTTGATTAGCATAGTCTTGAAAATGTTTGTATTGCATCTCAGCAAACGCTGTACTTGGATATCCAAATTTGGTATTTAACCGATTATTTGTTTTGATGTCAAGAAGAAAGGAAAGTGAAAGAAATGGGAGTGCCTGGTAAAAGACACACCACTCCAGCATTAGTCTGGACGACCGCGGTAAATAATGAAAAAAATAAAGTTATGGTCAGAAGGCCAAACGAGACACGTACGCAGCACCCGAATGGGAAGGAATGAAGAGAGGTGTTTTGTTTGGACAACCCTGTTATTCTGGGCGTGAACAGTCCGACTACTGACTTTAACAAAAGTACAATCCTGAAAGACAAACTCCTTCCCAAATTAGTTCGATAATGACATCCCAGTAGCAAGGCGGCTCTCGTGCTCAATGAATCACTGGCGTAATTACAGGAGGCCGAGCGGCGAGCGGTAGGCCTTCTTTCCTCTAAAACAGTATTCAAGAAAATGAAGGTTATCTTTCGTAACGAGCGGACAATATGAAGAGCGGACTCACACAGCGAGAGATAAATATTTTAAGAGCTAGTCGTTATGCAATGGCTTTGAAAGTCCTCTTTGGATAACCAGGAGAGGTAAAGGGACAAAGAAAGGTGGAAGGAATAATCAGTCTCCGTTTGAGAAAATAATATACAACGCCTTAGAGAGAGAGAGAGAGAGAGAGAGAGAGAGAGAGAGAGAGAGAGAGAGAGAGAGAGGGGGGGGGGGGAGAACCTACCAGAAACAAAGTTTGATTCGGAAAACATCGGAAGCATTCGATGACGCAGTGTTCACAATATACGCTTTAATGCCACTCAGACATCATTTCAAAGCGTCGCGGCTTGGCCGTATCCATGGTAACCGAGCGGTAAAATCTGTCTAGTCAACGCGAGTCCGTTGCTTCCCTAAGGAAACGGAATCTACCGCCCACTAATGACCGTCATAAATCTATCTCCATACTTCAGAAATGGAACACTGTCTTTGAGGACCAATAGCAACCCTGATTTTCTGGAAATGACAGTCGCATGTTTACTCCACGCGGAGTTTCAGTTGCCAAAGCTCCAACTTGATCTGTTTCATTACGTGCAGAAATTCATTGTGTGTCACGATGTGGAGACTATGGGAAGGAAATGCAGCGGTAAATGCAAATGAAGTAGTAGATAACTTTCAGTCAAGTGAAAATAATCCAAGTGATGCCAATAGTGTGAATAGATTGGAAAGTGTTGCTGGGCCGAGTTATGTTACTGGAGAAGCATCAACGGGAACTCTTTCTAAGCAAATTCAAGCGCTTGTTTTGAACACATATAAATATGTGTTGAAAAATAATCTTGGTAAGGGGTCATGCAATGATCCTGATATATTCTGTGTATTTACTGAAATACAGTAAGAAAAATTGTGAAGAAAGGAATACCAAAGACGCCGATCAAGTGTGAAAACAAAAGGAAACGTTCCTCTAACGTTTTGATAATTTCACATGCAATTTAATTCGCCGAAAATTTTATAGGTTCTAAGCAAAAGAGAGAGCGCCCACCTTAGATGAATTGGTTGCACATTTGCAATACATTTGTGATCTTCCTTATGGGCACTGCACTTTGCGCGGTCTTCTAAAGGAGCTGGGTTTCAAATACCGCACTTTAAATAAGATAAGGGTTACTATGGAATCCAGTAGAATTGTAGCTTGACTATATATATTTGTCAAAACTAAGGAAGTTTCGCAGTAATGGACAAAAGATAATTTATTTAGACTAAACCTCATACGATATCCATGACGTATCGAGAAAGGTAACAACCTTGCAGAAAGGACTAGGAGGAGGACCGGTGTTGTAAAAACGACTTGATATGCACATTTCCTTTTATTATTGTTACTTTAATAGCAATGTCTTATGTTTTTCTTACAGAAGATAAATAATAATATTTTAAGCACATTCATTTATAAAAACGCAAATAACATATTCTTGTCTTTTCAAAATAAATGCAGTGTTATTAGAAAATTGCCTTAATATTCTTTGCTTAAACATTCAGACTCATTCATCTGTTATGAATGTTGCTGGTATATAATGCGAAGTATCCTGTCGTAAAATCTCAGTAGACATTTGATCTCATCCAAGTCCCACAGAATGAGGGCAGTAATAGATCAGAGGGTTTTCACACCCGATATTAATTGTAAGTTAATTTCCATTTTTATTTGATTTTACATATAGGAATAACATGTTTATTTATTTCAAAACAGAGTAGAGTGTTTCAGTTTAAAAAGCCACACAATCAAGTACACCTTAGCAATTGGAATTTATATTACAATGAGCATAATACACCATTTGTATTTTTATAGTAAAAATCAAAATGAAGTCTGGGATTCGAACCTTTGTAGGTCTAGCTCCAAAAAACATGTCTATAACCGCTAGGCTATCAGTGCAGGTTTAGTAATTGTGACTCAGTTATAAGAGGATTCAGTAGGACGAAACTCAAGAGACGCATTCCGTGACTCCATTGTAAACCGACCGGGGGGGAACGATGTGGGCTTGGAAAAATATACGCTTCCAGTCTGCTCTTTTGTTTTATTTATTTCCAAAAGGTGTATATATTTTAAAACTAAAACCAATAGCTAGCAATATCTGCGCAATTTCTTAGTGTGTTTTAAAGACATCTACATTCTTTGTCTCTCTCTCTTAAGATTGGCGAGTAATGAAAGGATTTTCGAAAATGAAGTAGATTTCAAAAGCTATTCCCAGGAAATGCAAGTTATAGTAATAGATCAGAGGGTTTTCACACCCGATATTAATTATAAGTTAATTTCCATTTTTATTTGATTTTACATATAGGAATAACATGTTTATTTATTTCAAAACAGAGTAGAGTGTTTCAGTTTAAAAAGCCACACAATCAAGTACACCTTAGCAATTAGAATTTATATTACAATGAGCATAATACACCATTTGTATTTTTATAGTAAAAATCAAAATGAAGTCTGGGATTCGAACCTTTGTAGGTCTAGCTCCAAAAAACATGTCTATAACCGCTAGGCTATCAGTGCAGGTTTAGTAATTGTGACTCAGTTATAAGAGGATTCAGTAGGACGAAACTCGAGAGACGCATTCCGTGACTCCATTGTAAACCGACCGGGGGGAACGATGTGGGCTTGGAAAAATATACGCTTCCAGTCTGCTCTTTTGTTTTATTTATTTCCAAAACTAAAACCAATAGCTAGCAATATCTGCGCAATTTCTTAGTGTGTTTTAAAGACATCTACATTCTTTGTCTCTCTCTCTTAAGATTGGCGAGTAATGAAAGGATTTTCGAAAATGAAGTAGATTTCAAAAGCTATTCCCAGAAAATGCAAGTTATATCTAAATTTCATTATTCATGAGAAAATCTTAAACACACTACATTTTAATCAAAATCTTAGAGCCATTTTATGAAAACGAAAATTCTTGAAAAAGTTCCATTTAAAGGGTAGTTTGAAGTGGGCAGATTTTCTTTAAAACTTTCGTGTCGCATTCTTGGAAGATGTATTTACGTTTTGGAATTTTGACACAAACTTCGCATGCGTTATTTATTTGCGGTTTTCCCTTATCCTGAAAGATGAATGTCAGGCAATTCTAAGTCCTATGGTCCCTGGACTCATTTGAACATCATTTCTTTCATCACGTGACACTGCTTAAAGTTGGAGGATGTAAATTTAAAAATAATAATAAAAATAAATAAAAAGCTATCACGCAACGGATATGAATAATGTTTAAGCTCACTGCATTGTCCTATTGCTATTGTACCTACGAGGAATCGTAATAAAACAATTTATTCAAATGTTTACCCGATTAAAATTAAGTTAAAAAAAAAAAAACGCTTATATGGACATTTTGAAAGCTTTGTTTGTGCACATGTCAGAATTTTTATTTTATTTTTCTATCCTTTTAAAATTATTGTACAAGCCAGTCTTATTATTAATGAATATTTTGGTTTTGAAAAGGGGACTGTTTAAAAATGAATAGTAGATTTTACTGAGAGCTGTAGAAACCAAAGGTGCATTGTGTGGCAGTCTTTTGTTTCCATGTTTTGCATTGTTATCGACTGCTATAGGTTTACTATGGGAGAGAAACTTTAGTACTTCGGTTGGCGAGGCCGCTCGAAGCGCTGTGCACGGCAGTTGGCAGCAACAATCGTAGGGAAGGAACACTTGTTTTCCAATTAGTCTATTAAACTTTTGTTGTTTTGCGTGCTGTATATTGTTTGTTTATACGAGGCATCCCACGGCAAGAAGCAGTGATATTTCATATCGGACAGCGAAATCCAAACATGGTTGTTTGTTTTCTCGGCAGGGTTAAAAATTCATTTCGAAAGAGAGAAGTTAGGGGCTATGTTTAGCGGCATGGCAAAAACGAAGCTTAGATCTGGTGAGTGTTTAAACCCGCTACACACCTCGGGGCGATATCGACGGAGTGTCATTCATTCTGCACTACGTATTCTAGTAGTTTACTGATAGTTTTAATTAACATAACAGCAGCAGTGACGCATAAGAAAATAACAAGTAATCTTAAAATTATAACTTTATGATCTTAAAATTATTTTTAGACAGTTAATACAAAAAGTGGGTTCAATTTCGCAGAAATACCTGTTTTTACTTTCAGCATTATGTAATGGAAATATCTTCTAAATATCTTCTGTTCTGTGAATACTGCACTGCTAACGACCCTCAGAAGTAGCAGATGAATTCATCTTACATTCCTTCATAGGAATAGCTAAATGGCTCCAAGTGTTTAACAAAATATCAAAGGAGAGCCACACTAAATATTTTTCCAAGCTCAAGTAACATTCTATAGCTATGTTCTAACACCACAGGTATAATGCAACCAAATTAAAAAAAAAAAAAAATTGCAGAAACTCGGATGCGTTCTTAACAACCCGTAAAAAAGGCACCATCAGATTAAGATATAGAGCAGTAACCCTCAAAAATGTATAATTTCTCTCTAAAGTTTGAGTCACATTGCATCCACTTTGTATCAGTAAAAGAATGCAAATTCATCAAACTCTGGGTCCTACTCATAAAACTCATGTTCATGTAAATTCTATACAGATCTCTAATTAAACTATGACCTATTTTCAACTAACAGATTTTTATTTCTACTTAATAAGTGTTACTAATATGTATAATCGGTCATTGTGACATCAATGTTTCGTTTACAAACAACATACTAACTGGACTTCAAGATTTTATGAAAAGGTCACGTTTTGAAACTTTTTGAATTTACATTTACTATATTACAGGACACGATAGCAAAATTTTCGAAAACATCTCCGTTATTTCAAACTAGGTATTTATATACACAGTTTATGGAACATTTTTATTTTCTGAAAAATGACTATTTTTATTAAAATGCTATGTGTTAAGATATTTTCATATAAAAATTATTATAGCTTAACCCCTGAAGTACTCTTCATTCTAATGATTTCTATGTAAGGCATTTAATTACACAAAGAATAAAGCTCACTATTTAATTATGTAGCTTTTGTGGAGTTTATCATTTTTAGATATTTTTTCTTACTTTTTTTAATTTCCCAATGTGGTTATACAAATGAAACGGAATTTCAAATTCATCATATAGCGACCAACTTCAAATCACAAAGACAAATATTAATACCACTGTAAGCGTGCTGTTAGAAATTGTTTAAAAGGTCAAGATCTGTCGATATGTTACAGACTATATAAATGTGCAGTTTGATGCTTATTTTCCATAAGGTGGCGACGCCCTAACACCTTCACGGCCAATGTGAACGAGGAAGCGGAGCCCCCGGGTCGAGACCAGGTGATCTGTGAGCATCTATGTTCTGAAACACTTAGCAGGTCATGTAAAGAAGTCACGGGCCATTGAGTACCCCGCCCCAGTTGTGAAAGCGTGATTCTCCAGATGGACACAGGCGTACAACACACGTGCTCTGCATATAGGGCCTTATCTTGGAAACAACGTCGAGGCATACACTTAACATTATAGCAAAACGACAAACGAAAAGCAAAATCTAATTTGTCACATTGACACCAATTTTCATAAACTCCGCGTTACATTTTGTCATAAATACAATGTGAATGCCGATAGTCAAATGTTTAATGACTGGACGCTATCTGTTGGCTGCACACAATCGCGAAAACAGTTGAATATCAGCAGGACCTATATCGCAAGTTATTTAACCATAACAACGGTTGTTTCTAAAATGGTTAATTTTATGTTTTAAAGTTATCTATAGGTAACATTGTGATATGTTTTCGTCTGTGGGTTAAAGAGTTAAAGACCAAACCCATCGAGTTTAGGGCAAATGACGATCATTAAAGATACTAGTTTGTGGATATATGGTTCGTCGTTTGTTCTGCTTAAAACAGATGAAGCTTTCAGTGCCGATAAATGCTTCGGTGGATTTCCACGATGATGAACTCGCCCAAAAAGCATGGCCCGGAAGGGTTAGCATGACCGCAACATTCCCGGAAGCCCGCAGGCACTCCGCCAGATTCTTGTGGTCGTCTCAAGAAGCCCGGGGTGCTGCTACCCCTCCCGGCGCTGTGACCTTTAAGATGCAGATGGCGTCACGACAACATATCGCCGATAAGTAGACTGGAGTCGTGAGGCACGGGGCAAGTCCGCCCACGGACATTCTGCGGTCTTTGCGAGTTGCATCACGTATCTTCATATGACTTTCTTGGGTTCAAGTCAAGCCAGGATCCCTTCTGACTGATCTTTTGCTCACTGTACTAGGAAGGTCCCGTGGAATGTTTATCCCCAAAATTCCTTTCCCATTTATTTTACTTTTTGTATTATAGTGCCATAACATGTATTAACGAGCGTCAAGGGAGTGGTAACGTGTAGACTACCGTTCAGGAGTTCGGTCACCTTTGATCACCTTTTAACTTAGCCGAATGATGTGGCGGTTACTTTCTTACCACCGTTTCTTTTCCATCATTTTCGTGCATTCTATTTCCTTATCATCTTTCCGGTTCCTCGTTAAGGACCTGCATGTCTCTGTAAACTACAATGTACTACTACTACTACTATTACTACTACTACTACTACTACTATTGTCATCATCATCATCATCATCATCATCATCATCTGGGATTAGTACTGTCCACCAACGCAAAGTAAATCCCTGAAAGGAATGTGCCATCCAGTGCTACACTTACACAGTGGGACAAGGACCGAAAATGTGTGTGACAGAGAACCCATACTACACAAGGAGCAGAACCTTTAAAAACATGCATTCTGTTCAGTTCTGTGCTCTAAAACCAAGAAGATTTATTCACAAAAGTAGAAGACGTCAGGAAGTTTTTGAATGGTCTCTAACTGAACTGACATGGGGTGTCACAAATCTATCCAGGGAGGGTGTGGGAACATTCTCCAACCCCCCTGCGTCTCAGGCCCCGGAGACTTTCTTTACTGTGGTATACTGTAGTAGTACTGTCTACCCACCACAAGAAGACAAGAGACGAATGAAGGGGAGAGAGTTCTGAACTGTTTGTC
The DNA here is from genome assembly GCA_030765055.1 of Mantis religiosa. NCBI lineage: Eukaryota > Metazoa > Arthropoda > Insecta > Mantodea > Mantidae > Mantis > Mantis religiosa. Next base: position 89,392,218 of record CM060952.1, read on the forward strand.
TGCTCAGTGAATCTGTTTACTAGGAAATGAGTGTATGAGAGTGCATATGAGTTACCCATACTGCCAGATCTAATGTTTGTTGCAATAACTGTGTTAGGTATTATACATGGGTGAGTTATGTGAGAACGTTTGTGTATTTTACATAAATCTAGCATCCTTGTCATACTCGGAAGTGGAGCATAAACACTGTGCGGCCGGCAAAAGTGATTACGTTACACATTCCTCCAGCTTGCCTTCTTGTGTTGGGCAAACAGTAGTAGTACCAGTATTATTATTACTACAACTAATACTTCATTAGTATTATTATTCTACTCAGACACAGAATTTAAAAATACGATTTCTGACTTTAGGGTTGCCTTTATTAATAATTTAGTAATAATAATAATAATAATAATAATAATAATAATAATAATAATAATAATAATAATAATCCACGACGTATGTTGCCCGAATCGGGCCTGCGTCTGCCAATCTGACTGCAGGCCTCACGCCTACATACGCAAGGCAGAAATGGGTGATCATTCAACCAATACTGAGAGGAGATATGCTCAGCATCTCGGCATCCCCAGCTTTATGCATACAAAATTAAAGCTATCAATCAGGAGTTTTTACGTCACACACATACAGCACTACTCTTTGGAATAATATAGCTAGATAGATATTCTCGATTAAACTTTTAGGTGTATTCTGGTCCTTGCGGTACTTTGAAAGATTCGATTGACAAAATACATTCCCTGGATATCTACCAACTGATTTAATTGTAAATTCAATACAATTTCAAGACACGCGTGTCGTAAAACGTTAGGGATCGCTCTTGGCCGTGTAATTTTCGATGAATCAGGCCTGTTTCAAATCATCCACGAGTAAAAAATCTTGGATATACCAAGATCTACTGTATGACAAGCAGGATAAACAATGTGGCCACAATTCGAGCAATAAAGCACAGATTTGATACGGTGCTTTCCGTCCGAGGTATGCACGAACCAACAATAGCATCTTGAATATAGAACATGCTTAACAATCACGAAGTCAGAGATGAGGCGTGAAGCGCATAAAGTATTTAGAGGTGACCCGCCTCCTCGTCTGTGGATGCTTGCAACACTTTTTGTGTTCATCGTGATCAAAAAGTTAACACAAATATCCCTCAATATTTCCCAAAGTACTACACTTTATTTAGTGAAATATATACCAGAGATTATTTGGTTGGAACAGGAATATCTGAACAAAATTATGTTTTGATTATCTATGATACGTCTCACATGATTTTCTGTACCCATTCTTCGTTAAACTATTCTTTAAAAAGCTAATTCTTATATCTTCTTCGGTTAATCGAGCTAAACATCTGTACAAGTGATTTTATTGCATGATAATAAGAGAATACAGTAGGCTTAAGTGATAGTTACTGCAAGAGCCGCTCGCTGTGTGATGTCTTGACACACCGTTCTCTTAGTTTCCATTTGAAGTTCTCGACAATGGTTAACTGCACGAAAAATGTATTTGAGATAGATTATGTGTTTTAAGAAGATCTGCATATTTTACGGTTTACCATTTATGCGAAATGCATCCAGGATGGACAAATCTTCACAGGTTACTCCAGAAAATTCAAACCTAAGTGTTTCATTTACCACGAAAACTTAAATGGTCGATTTTTTCAACAAACTTCTGGTTTAGCAGATCTTTTTATGAACGCAAGTCACTAAAGCATTCCCTTTAATTTTTAAAACTTGGTATTGATACGTAGATGACATTTTTGCTATTGGTCCTGATAAACATATAAATAATGCTTTAAAATTCCTAAATTTACAATATAAAGCTGTAAAATACATATTAGAACTTGAAATTGGCTGCCCCCTTAGCTCAGTTGGCAGAGCACTTGCCAGCCCTACTAGGGGTCCCGGGTTTGATTCCTGGCGGTGGGGGTGGGGATTTTTCTCCGACCAAGGTAATTCCTCATCTTCCCCAGAGTCTGCAAGTATGAATGAGAGTGCGAATGTGTGCGTGATATAATGATTAAAACCCAACGAATAGGAGTTAACACCTTGATATATTCCAAAGGAGAACGGCCGCCGATATGATCATCGCAAGTAAAAAAAATAATAATAAAAATAAACAAATAAATTAAATTAATGGATGTCTTCCTTTTCTAGATTTAAGCATAATAAAAGATGACAGTAAAATATGACAATAAACTAACCTTTGCTAATATTTAATTACATAAGAATGAACTTTTCAGCCGTTTTATACATAAATTTACAGTTTTTAATTGTTTAATTTACAGGTTAATAAATATACCCCTAAATAAGGAGAAATTTGTTAGAGAATACAGACACATTATTCATAGTATTTTAATTAATACTTTTAATAAAAATGTTATACACAAAAACATTGAACAATTTTAATATAAAATGTAAATTCAGTTTCTACCCTTAAAAATAAAAGATGGTTATAATTTTAAAGAATTACTTATCATCCTTGGGCTAGTAAAAAGTTTTACAAACATTTTGAAGAATTTAGTATAATACAAAAATTAACTAAATTTTTCTAAAGCAGATAAATTTTCAGATAATAAGACAACTGCATTTTTCAATTTAATTATTTAATTTGCGACCCGTTTATATTGGAAAAAACAAACTTAAATTAGAGACCAGAATGGAGGAACATTTTAGAAATATTAAGTAGAAACAGAATGATAAATCAACCGTGGCAGATCATTTTCGGTCTTTTAACTGCGAAATAAATCCAGAAGTTAAATTATTATTAAAGCAATTAAATGGACCGATAGATTTAAAGGTTTCGAAGAAAATATTTTTCTTAAAAAAAGAATTCGCGTGATGAATTTTGAAACATCATTATCAATTCGATTTTGCGTTACTTTCAGAGTTTGGTAATAAATACAGCTGTAACGATAGCATAAATAAGCAGATCGATTGTAATACAAAAGATTTTTGTGATACTAGTTTCCTGAGTTCTGTAAAGAGTGCATCAATTTATTGAAAACATAAGTGAGTTTGTGATAAATTATTATATTTTATTGTTATATTTGTATTGCTTCACTGTTTTAGCTTTATTTTTTACTTATTAATATGGTATTTTATTTAATTAATTAGAGACATAGTTGAGAAAAATAAACCTGAGAAAAGTTTAATTTAAAGTGTAGTTTGTTCTAAAACAGGTATTGAAAATGTTACGTCGTATTTTTGGATGATTCAACATCTAATAATAATTTTTATTGAGATATCTGAAAGCATCGAAAGCATATATTTCAATTGAAATCTCAGGATAAAATGTTGTTTGGAGTACTTCTATTTGTTATGTATAAACAGTAGGTAAAGTAAAAACCAGAGATGAAGGTCTTCCTCAATACGATAAGGTAGTTGGTGAAGATGTGGCAGCTCCTGTCACGGGCCGTTCTTTATCAGGGACGTGGCACGTTATATTTTTTTGTGAGAGCCGAATTTACTCGCTAAAGCCAATAACACAAGCGCGGTAAGTACGTTATTAAAAGCACTTTGTATCATCACGGTTAATGATATCCCTGATGGCTTCTAGGGCATCATTAAAAAGCAATTACGCTGCAAACGGCTTCATCATCGCAGCCAATAGGAAGGGAGAGGGCAAGCGATAAGGGAGGTTAATCCTTTTACTGACGTGTGCACATCATCCCCGTTTTCAAACTTAAGTAATAAAATTCCCCACACAAAGTCACCCACCTAAGCCGCCTCTATTCATATCCCAACAAAAGCACAATGATTCTGGTTGAAATTTCGTTCCAAAATGACAGCCTGCTTACACGTAATACCAGGAATACTCTGAGTTGTAACCGAAAATAGCCAATTAACTCAGTGGAATAAAAGTCCTAGACGCTCCTAACGTTGGCTGCACTAACTGTTTACTGTAATAAAGGTCCCCACGTCCCCTTAACTCTTCAGCCGGTCGGTCGTATACACTAACTCTTACTGTATCAAAGAACAAGAACAGGGGAACAATCGAACATTTGAAACCTTACGGATCTGTATTAATTAGTTTTTCTTTACGATGGACCCATTAGTAAGAGGAAATTTTTATCAGAACTTAATATAAACTTTGTACTCCAAAATATTCCCTCCAACCTATTATATTCCACCCAAATATTCCACATTGGGATTTCAAATTCCCTAAACAGACACACGCACACGCACACTTTTTTAGAAAACTTGTCTCAATGTTACAACACGCACGCTTCTGTCATAACTAAAAGAGGAAAACTCGTTTAAAATAATACTTAAAGCTCAGCCTCATCCAAGGATGAGTGAGTAATTTTAAAGAAAGTAGCATCACCTCAAAGTGCCCTATGAAAAGAAAAAGTTAAAAAACTACGATTTTCTCAAAAATGGCCCACTGACTGATTAAAATATCGTATGTTAAAGATATTTGCATGACAAATGACTGGCTTTCCGAAAAATTCTCAAGTTCTCTTTATATTATATACGAGGGCTGTTCAATAAAGAATGATCATAATTTTTTTACGGTCATAATTATTCGCACTAAAATTCAATCTTATTATATTCTGTTAGCTTAATGTGAAACAAACACACCGTAGTAGTTTCATTGTTGGTACTCCTGGTTTACGCCTGTGAGAACCAGACAAGTTCAGACATATTCAGTATCGCCTACCGCTGCAATGGAGGTAACATGCAGTTAAGTTGATGTTAGGGGAAGATCGGGAGTTTCTTTCAAACGTAATCACTGCTGATGAAACTTGGCTACATCATTTTGATCCTGAAAGCAAACAGCAAAGCTCAGTGTGGAAATCTCCTTCATCACTAACCACCCAAAAATGCAAAAGTGGTTGCTTCTGCTGGGAAAGTTATGGTCATCTCATTCTTTGATATTCATGGAATGGTTTATCAGCATGTTGTACTTGCACACGCAGGACAATACTACAGGGATGTCCCGAAAACATTGCAAGTCCATATCAGGCGCAAAAGACCACATTTCCGTGAAGCAGGCTGGATGCTGCACCACGATAATGCGCGGCTGCATATTGCCAATGTTTTTGCTGAATATCTTGCAAATCTTAACGTGAAGTGCATCCCTCACCCTCCCTATAGTCCGGATTTAGCCCAATGTGACTTTTTTCTATTCCTTAACTTGAAGAAACGCCTTCGTGGGAGGCATTATCCGTCATCAGAAGCAGTGGTGAAGGCTGCGGAGACGATTTTGAAAGATCTCCCACAAAATGGTTTTCAGCATGTCTTTGAAGAATGGCAGAAACGCTGGGACAAATACATCACATTCAGTGGAGACTATTTTTAGAAGGACCATCAAAATTATGAGGATGGGTAAAAGTACGTTGTCAGAAAAAATTGTGATCATTCTTTATTAAACAGCCTCGTATCTTCCTTTAAATGATAAAAACTACCTTATTACACAATAAAATGTAGTTCTCGTTAAAGTGCGCAATTATTTTGGGGGGGGGGGTAGCATTTCATACATGCTCCCCTCTGTAGCGTAGGTGTTAGCGTGTCTGCCTCAAGTTTAAGCGGTCTGGGGTTCGAATCTCGGTCAGAGTGAGTTATCTGGATAAGGCTTCTCTTATCGTGAAAGATGAATGACTGGTAACTAAGCTCTATTGATTTGGGCTCATTTTAGTATCATTTCACCCATTTAATGCATCCGATGTGACAACGTTACATAACGTAAATTGAAAAAAAAAAAAAAGACCTCATTTCTTGTTATTTGGTTTCTATTTTCGAGTACTTACACTTTTCCGAAATAGGAATCTATTTTTCTTAAATCTCTTTCTCATGCAAAGTGTATGGAATTTCAAATACATCACATAGCGGAGAAATTGTAAAATCATTTCTAAAAATGCTTATAATTTCTAAAAATTTCTGAAGTACCTACAGAGAAAGAGATTTTTTAAAGAATAGATTGTTGAAGACTGGGTGGAGGTCATGTTATTTTTTTAACTCCTGGGTGCCCCAAAACTTTTATTTCCGGTATAATCTGGGGTCGAAATTTTGGGTGGAAGGCAACATTTACTCGCTCTAAATGTAGCAGTGAAAATAAACCTGACTTTTGTACTATGAAAATGTCATATTATCCCTACAGTGTCATTTGGTAATCGGGGTTCGCTCTGGTGACCTCAGGCATCATGTGCCCTAGCATGGTTTTCCTGTGATTCATGAAAGACATGTTTGCAATATCGTTCTCCCAAGAATCCAACTGCCTAGGGCTGGATATTTCGTTTTGTTTCTCAGGCTGGCCAACATGCGGGGGTGGTGGGTGGCCGTGTGTGGTATCCCTGGGGGACTGAACAACAACGCAACGTTTTCTCTGTACATGTAAATTGATGGTTGTTACAAACATATAGAATTCCCAGACCGTCGTAACAGACCCTCAGGCCTTGCTTTGCATCTTCTGCATGGGCTCGAGTTCGCCGCTTGCGTAACAATAGCGTAGCTACAGCAAATGGAGAAACAATATTTGAAACGTTTTAAGGGAAATGACATTAAGACGCATCACAATATTAGTTATTTTTACTTGAGAAAAGCAAAGTACTTGAAAATTAAAGCAGAATATTGCAGAGTTGTTTAACCTCACGAAAGCTTTGGATATGTTTTAACATTATATACATTTTCATGTAGCAAATTTGGCCCATCTCGTAAGTTAAACAGTTATGCCAAAGTCATTCAGAATGAATTACATTTAGATTTACATTTAGATCATAGAACTATCTTAAACATCAAGTAATTTAACCGTAATCGTTAACCACTTCAGAGAAAATAAAAATTTTCGAAAAAGTAAAAGAAATATATTCTAAGTTGGGAGATTTATTTGGGAGATATTCATAATTATTGGTTTAAATTTTTCAATATTGCATTATCTTTTCTTGGTGTTGTTGCTACTCAGTTGCATCTCCCAATGGAAATTCTGGAATTGCAAGACCAGGTCAACGTGAGATGTATCGTTTGGCAGCAAAACTCTATTTGGATTAACACTGAGTGGATAAAATTTTAAGTTTTTGTAGGAATGTATGTTAGCAGCTATTTACAAATACACAATTGTAGGCAGAGAGAATCATACGAATGTAACAGATTGCAAGGTGGCTCTGCTATAACGTCAGACTTACATTCAGTTACGTTCTGGAATTGATTCTTGTCAACCGCTCACTCTGGGGTTGGTTTTTTTTTATAGTTTTCTTAATTTTGCTGAGATAACTCTTTATCAGAGTTTAGGTTATTTTATATGCTGTTTTTTTGTAATTTACGTTATATCGGACAATGAATGAAATGAGTGAAATTATGATCCAATGATTCCGGGGTCCGTAGAGCTTAGAGTTACCCGACATTCGTTTTTCAGGATAATGGAAAACCCCGAAAAAACCTTATCCACGTAACTGACCTTGACCGAGATTCGAACTTGGGATCTCTTGAACGTGAGATAGACACGCAACCATCTATGCTACCGAGGGGGACATTTTATGCTGTAAATCTACGGCGCAGGAGCATCGGCGTTACTTCCCTTTCGAAAGAATTTATACTAAGGGTTCTTGTCCTCTACGCCGGGTTTGAACCCCCGAACTTGAGAAGCGGAAGCCAACATATTACGCTTAGACTGCGGAAGACGATGCCTTCTATGTTTCGTGCGTGTAGCTATACCGAGCACAGGTCGCAGATGCTTGCGCATGATAGGTCAGTTACCTCTGGGCAGCTACACAATCAGTTCATCCTTCCTCCTTGAAGTAATAGCCATGATAGATAAAGGTCGGGTTGACTCCCCTATGTTGATAGATTCTCATAGCTCAGTCATTAGCGTGAAGGGTTATGTAATGTTGATGAATTAAAGGATCCAACACATTTAATAAAATTAATGTGCTTAAAGGGAAATAAGAAATTTCCAGAGGAATGAAACTGCAGGTTACAAAAACAATTTTTGCGTTCCATTATGAGACACGTACGTTATTTCGCAGACAGAGAAGGATTAGTGGCATTAGAGTCTGGCTTGGTGTTTGTGTTGCTTTGACAGACTGCAGGGACAGAAAAAAATAAAAAGTTTTGCTGGAACATTTTTACTGCTGCAGGGAGCAGAAAGGAATCAGGCCAAATGCCCAGGGGCACGTTGCTTAGGGCTGACAGGCACATGTGGGGCGGGGTCCCCCTCTAGCACTCCATGAATGGAGCGTTCATTCAAAATGCTGCTCTTCGTGTAATATTCTGTACGTCTCACAGTCATATCTACAAATGCTGGAGCCGCCACTGACGCTATCTGCTTCAGCATCAATCTGATATCTTTAAAAACACAAAATATTTTAATAACCAGATTGTGCAATGCAATAGATTTATTTTCTTTACTATACTCCTAAAAATGCATCATCAATATTTCACTAACATGCATGATATGAAGTCCCTTAAGTCCTCTAAACACTCAAAAGATATCAACTTTTACATTAAAAATAATGTTAGATGTTGCATTCGCATAAATTTCTCTACTTTTGTATCAACTATTTTATTTACGCTAAATCGAGATTGACGTTGATCAAAATGTGTTTACTGCATATTTTCTTGAAGATGCAGTAGGCTTAACCAAGAGCCAAATATTTTAAGAGCAGGTCTCTATGTGATGGTTCTGAAATTCCGCTCCCTTTGCATGTCCAAGGGTTTAAAAAAAACGAATAACGACTTCCCATTTGACAAAAATATAAATATTTGAAACTTCAAACTTCAAACAGTAATTATTCTGGAAGATATCTTCGTTTAAAAACGTATTATATATAAATTATGTACTTATATTTAATCAAAATTCTCAGACTTTATATATATATATTGATAATTTAAACCTCCGAAAATTCTTCAATATGAAGGATAATTGGGGTGGGAGGAACATAGCTCTGAATCGAGAAGTCAATTTAGGAGTGTCCAGAATTGCATTACAATAACATCTGAAACAAATATCTTTATTCTAAGCTAGAACCAGATGTTGCAGCTCGAAATTTCCTGTTGTAATGGAAACAAATAATGACCTAATTAAAATGTTGCATTATGCAAAGGAGTAATGGAAAAAAAGTAACAGCATTAATTATACAATATTTTTATAACTGGGATATTTTTATACTGAAAAGTTTTTAAGTGAACTCTGAAAGAGCCAGCAGTTTTCTAAATCGCGCGCCACAACAATGAGCAGCAAGTTACGGGGGTGTCCAAACATGGCGCTCTCTGGCACACAAAAGACCGGACAAACGCTCGCATTGTTAAAAGGCTGGGTTTACAACCGAGGAGAAATAAACAAAAAACACCGTCTGCAAACAATGTTTTCTTCCATTTGCACAGTTCCATTGTTTCAGCAGCGCGCAGTAAACAGAATTAAACATGTGTTCCTAACCCCAGAAACCCATTATTTCTTTTCTGTGCAACCCCCTCCCCTGGAATTAACAAAACACACTCGCATTACGCAAGTTGACTGCACAACCCCCCACTCCTCTTTTAGCTGGGCAGCAAGTGGATTATGGAAGTTGCTGTCATTGAATTTAAAGTTCATTTCGGTGAATTTTCGTTATGCAGCCCCCTACAAACGATGTTAAACCCGCGCGCTATACGGCCAGTTGCCTATTTGTATCATAACAGCGTTATTAATATCGTTTTACCTCATTACGTGCATATAATTATGTTCGGCACAGATTGGAAACAAACCCGATTTTCGCATCAAACGACCATTACACTGGATGTGGCCTTTTGTAATGTACCGGGTCTCGAACAACGACCAGCGAACTGTTGTGTACACAAAATTACAGGCGCGACACGAAAAATATCTTTTATTCTTTCTTTGCCCAATATCCTTTATTTATCTCTAAATTATATAATTTATTCTTACAAAAACATGTATTTTCTTCCTATACCAAGTAAGGGAAGAAACTTCGATGACCCACGCCCAAGAAAATTCTATCACTCTAAACTACCATTTAGATGAATTATTTTATATGAATTTTTATATTTTATCTGATTTTGATTAAAATATCACATGGAAATTAATTGTTCTTTCACACTAGCTGCGTGTAGGCTAAATCGGGAAACGTAGAGTCAGACTGAAAAATTCAATGCCATAGCCGGGATTTGAACCACGGATCTTCTGGTTTCCGTCCAGCCGCTCTAACCATTGAGCTACTATGGCCGATATGACATTAAATTCTCCAACTGACTCGTATTTTCCCGGTAAACCACTTAGTAGTTCTCATGAACACATGAGACAACTACCTTAATGGCGACTTACTACATGTAAGCACTTTAAGGCCCGGGCTTTATAGTTAACCACTATTAGGTTAATTAATGGAAATTAATTATTCTTTCACACTGGCCGTGTGTAGGCTAAAATATCACATATTAAAGATATTTCAATAAACAAAACGTATTTCTTGAACTTTCTGAGAATACTTTTTAGATTCCTCTTCAATGTGCATTACGATTGTATAACCGGCAAACGGTAAGATATGGGGGAAAATGTAAATGTTTTTAAAACACAGTTATGTAAAATACTTTTTTTCGGAAGTTTTCCTTTTTATTTGTTTTGAATTTTCATATACTTGTGTTCTTTTGAAATGGGAAGCAGTTATTGGTTGTTTTCGTTTGAGGCTACTGAATTGTCTTATTTCTTGTGCCTGTAATGAAATATGTAATAAAAGCATTTAAAGAGCGTTTATAACCATCAACTTGTAGGTAGAGGAATAAAAGTTTCTAAAAAATTTGTTTTTTACGACGGTAAGTAATAGCATAACCATGCTACAATCATGAGCGTTTTGTGAATGAAAAGGCGGAAAATTATTTCTAAACAAGTCAGAATAAATAATTCCTAGTTCATACTTAACCTATCTGAGAATCATTTTTCATCAAGACAACGCTGACATCGGGGAAATGAGACCAACGTCGTGCGTATTTCCACTGTCAGAATCGTGGACCGTAACTGTCAACGTGGAGTATCTTAGCACTATATGCTATAAATTAGACGGACAGTAATTGCCCCTTTTTGGGAGTAATTAACCTCTGCTCCATTAAAAATGACAAATTCAGCTCGTGTTTTGCCGTCCTATAAATTATTCCGCCGCTAACATAAACGTCACCGTGTACCTCACCTGCTACGTTTGATGTCCCCGCTCGGCGTGGTTCCCGAGCAGTTCCAGAATAGGGCAATATAGCCGTAGCGTACAACAAAATTCTACTCCAGTCAGAAATTCTATAGCTAGCTCTTGATGATCCCCTTACACTCTTACTTAGTAATGTTATTCATTAATTGTGCTCATATATACATACGAGGGCTGTCCAATAAAGAATGAATTATCACAATTTCTTTTTTCTTTTTTTGATAACGTTTCTGTACTCATCCTCATAATTTTGATGGTCCTTCTCTAGATAGTCTCCCCTGAATGCGATGTACTTGTCCCAGAGTTTCTGCCAGTCTTCAAAGACTGGAAACAATTTTTTGAGAGACCCTTCAAAATCGCCTCCGCAGCCTTCACCACTGCTTCTGATAATGGATAATGCCTACCACGAAGTTGTTTCTTCAAGTTAGGGAATATAAAAAGTCACATGGGGCTAAATCCGGACTATAGGGTTAAGTTTTGCAAGATATTCAGCAACATTGGCAATATGCAGCCGCGCACTATCGTGGTGCAGGATCCAGCCTGTTCACGGAAATGCGGTCCTTTGCGCCTGATATGGACTTGCAATGTTTTCAGGACATTCCTGTAGTATTGTCCAGTTACTGATGTGTGTGCAGGTACAACATACTGATAAACCATTCCATGAATATCAAGAATGAGATGACCATAACTTTTCCAGAAGAAGCAACAACTTTCGCTTTTTTAGGGGTTGGCGATGAAGAAGATTTCTACACTGAGCTTTGCTGTTTGCTCTCCGGATCAAAATGATGTAGCTAAGTTTCATCAGCAGTGATTACGTTTGAAAGAAACTCCGGATCTTCCTCTAACATCAACTTTAACTGCATGTTACCTCCATTGTAGCGGTAGGCGATACTGAATATGTCTGAGCTTGCCTAGTTCTCACAGGCGGGAACCAGGAGTACCACAATGAAACTACTACGGCATGTTTGTTTCACATTAAGCTAACAGAATATAATAAGATTGAGTTTTAGGGCGAAAAATTATGACCGTAAAGGATTATGATGATTCTTTATTGAACAGCCCTCGTGTATACTATATATGTTAAGGGAAATATTGAATTCCACCCAAAACTTCGATACTGAGATTTCACGGGAAATAAATAGTGTTTTGGGGCCCTTTAAAATGTGAAAAAATATTTTTAGTAAAAGTTCTCTCTCTCTCTTTCTCTCTCTCTCTCTCTCTCTCTCTCTCTCTCTCTCTCTCTCTCTCTCTCTCTCTCTCTCTCTCTCTCTCTCTCTCTCTCTCTCTCTGTCTGTGTATGTGCGTGCGTGTGTCTGAGTGTGAATGTGTGTTTTGTGTGAGAAAGAGCAGGTAACTCAAAACCGAAACGCCAGTTAGATACCATATTTAGAAGAATGCAACATGAAGATTTTTTAAAAAAACTGTATCCACCTCCCCAAACTACCCTTTACATTGATTTCCTTTCGAAAAATGTTATATTCTCAAAAATTCCCCAAAGATTTTGAATAAAATCTTATATGTAAACTGCAAAGCCCGCAATTTAAAGTACTTACAACATAGTTGTCTCGTATTTGAGAACTACTAGTGGTTTACCGGAAAAGCTACGAGTGAGTTTGGGAATTTAATGTCGTGCTAGCATGTTGTCATGGTAACTCAGTAGTTAGAGCAGCTGGACGTAGACCGGGAGATAGTTTTAGTCTGACTTTACTCACCCAAATCTTTAAGATATTTTCATAACAAATGTTTGGATTTTGTCAAAATGTCCTCAGAATTCGTCTTCATTTTGAATTACGTTTTCAAAACTATTAGAGATAGACAAGTCTTCTTCAACTACTCCAGTTGCAACGCTATCGTGGTGTTAGAAGATTCTTTTTCCTCTATCCCTTATGCCCGAAGCGTCGGTTTGAGAAACAGAAACTATGGATTAGATAGAGCACCTAAGATGAGTGATCAGCCCGATGTCTGGTATGACAATGAGGGAAGTAGATGAGACAATGATGGCGAAATAAATGAAAGGAAAGATGATAATGGAGCAATTGCTGGAATGATATAGGGGCAAACCAGAGATCCCGGAGAAAAACCGCCTGTACGCCGTGTGGATTCTCTCACATGCGGTAGTCTGGGATCACACACGGGTGAGTCAAGAGGTCTAATCGCTCGGCCACGCCGCGGCCTACACAAAGTCTTAATGCTCAAAAATTATATCTTGTTAAAACACAACTTTATATGAAATGCATTTTTCTGTTGAATGAATGGTTTTCGAGATATTCTTCGTTGCATGTCTGAATTTACCACTACATATACTTTGCTCAAATAGCAAGTCGTTATTCATTTTTTTAAATCTCTTGGTGCAAAAAGAAGTTTGAAATGCAACCATAACATGAAGTAGACAGAGGAAGTACGGCCACGCCATAGCCGAGCGCTTAGACCGTTTGATTCTCACTAAGGCGGCCCGGGTTTGATCCCAAGCAACCACAAAGTGAGGTTTGTAGTAGACAATATGGTGCTTGGGCGGATTTTCTCTGGGACCTTTGGTTCCTCGCCCCCGTGACATTCCACCAATTGCACCATTATCATCCTTTCGTTCATCTACGAGTACTTCCCTCCCTCTTACTCTCGTGCCTAAAATGGCATAAGGGGTAGAGAACCATAAATGAACAAGATTTGTCCTATACCAAGAGGAGGAAGAGGAGGAGGAGGAGGAGAAGAAGAAGAAGAAAAAGAAGAAGAAGAAGAAGAAGAAGAAGAAGAAGAAGAAGATAGAGGAATCTGTACTAGATTAGGGAGTCATTTAACTGCAGCACATCATATTTTTATTTTTATATTTTTTGCAGTTACTGCTCCACAGCAATTTCAACTGAAAGTCTGAAAAAGGTCTTTAACCGACTTTTGTACCTCAAAACGATTTGGGTGTTCGAATGGACGTGAAAGATTATTTTATTTTTGAGATTACCTTACGAATTTCTTCTTTTTATATTAGTAGATATTGCTAAAGAGTAGAAAAGATAGAGAAAGGCTCGTCTGTTGATTTCGTTCTGAAGTGACATACTCTTAAAAGAATTAGAAGATAGCCGAGGTATTGCCTTGAGGCTGAACACTGTGCTGTTAGAAAAGGTCTCCTGAAGTTGTTTGGTGACGTATCACACGACACTTTCACTAACCTCTCATCAAGAGGATCTTACTACAGCATTTCTGAAGTACGTACATACATTAGGTAGGAACCGATCAAAGCTGTTTCACTGAACATTATTTACCATTCTTGGTTTTCGTTTTTTGCTTTGGAACTTTTGCTGGTGTGTATGTATACAGAATGAACAAAAATTGTGAAATGTTATCCAAAATGATAAATAAAATGATAAATATTTTTATTCTTATAAAAGGTAAATAGCCTTTCAGACAGCCTTGAATTGAGTTCATATTCTTAAATATGAGGAAACACGCTACCCCAAGACCATAGGTGCGGCTATGTGATGTCAATGAAACTCACATTGAAAAACGAGTTTATATGTTACATCTCAAGTTTTCTTTTGACTTCAGGTATTCGTGAATTATTTACAAAGTAACAACCAACCGAACACTGTCACGTAAAAATGTAGTTGGGCCTAATCATTTTCATACCCCTATATACAGGATAAATCACCTAAAACTTGTTGTTTTTATGCTGTTTTCCAGGATTTAATTACATTTACTGCATTCATTGAAGCATCCCGTTAAGCACATGTGTAACAACTGTCGAGATTTACAGGGCACGGAAAACGGTGTCATATTCCAGTGTTGCAGACACCATGTTGGCGGAACAGGGGAAAGGGTGATGGAGTTTGCGCCAGATAAGGTGTGTACAGGGGATGTGAGGCGAAATTTTATGGGCAGGGGTCAACACGAGATAGCAGCAGTCCATAAAACTTGTCATCGCCTTCAAGTGCTCCCCGTTTGGGCAGCGAAATCCGATACAATCGCGTTTCATTCATGTCAGTATTTGTATAACAACGTCATCGTGTTCAAATACGCTTTTTTGAGTCCAATATTACCACAGTATCAGAGACGAAACAGCGTAACTCAAAATAGGAGAGTACTCTTCCGTGGTCTAATGGTAATATGCTAGCTTCTAGTTCCAGAGGTCGCGGTTCAAACCCTATAAGGACAGATAGGATTTTTGAGCGTAGAAGTCCTTACTGTAGCTTCTTTCATAAGGTAAGTAAAGCCAGTGCTGCCATGTTGTAGACTACAAGGACCTCAAACCTGATAAAGAGACCTATGAGCGAAATTAAGCCATGTTTGGCGCCCGGGGTAATATTAAACGCTGAGAGTCCATCAGTTAAAGACCGTCAATAAATTAAGCTAATTTCTTGGATTCAAAACTAAAAAACATCGTTATAACCACATTTCATATTTTTTTTTTTTTAGGAATAAATAGAAAAGTTTCAAATTCCCCTTACCAACTAGCTCTTTCTATGAGAACTCTTACATTTTTATTTTCTCTGCTATTTATAAAAGTTTTAAGTAATATATTCCAACTAAAATTTAATTCTGAGATTTTACTACAAATGCACATTTTAAGATCCTCTGATTCCACTAAAAGATCCTGTGTGTGCGTGTGTGTGTGTGTGTATGTGTATGTATATGGGGAAGAGTGAACAACATAATTAAAAAACATAATATAGGACACATATCGAGCTTGATTTATTAAACTTCAGGATCTTCCAAAGTTGCCACACCCTTAAAACTGGTATGGTCGATGTTTTTATAAAATACAATAAATACAACAAATTTCATACTTTAAATTACAAAATGTATAGTTTTAATATTTTCGGAATGGCCTTTGAAGTACTTTTCATTCAGAAAGAGTTTTCTATAGAGAGAAATGTAAGTTTTAAAAAATTTAGCACTCGTTAAATATATAAGGTTTATGTCGAATAATTTTTCCCCGTCAACCGTTTCCGAGATATTGTTTGATTTTCAACACTTTGTCCTTTTACAACTGCCAATAGCAATTATTTTCTTTTAATTATAATATGTACTTGCAGGAAGTAGAGGAAGTATTTCACTCAAATTTCCATGTCGAAATTTCCCTGGAAATATACCTATATCCCCCCGCAGAAAAAGAGAAACATTTTTAGGAAGAGTACTGCCTGCCTGCGTGTGTGTCTATGCATGTCTGTGTGCAGCATAACTGAAAACGAAACGTCAGTTAGTCAGTAAACTTAATTCTTTTCTACTTTTTCGTAATTTACGTCCTCTAACGTTAAGTCATATCGGACGATGAATGAAAATGGCTGAAATGATGCTCAAATGAGTCCGGGTGCCATGGAGCTTAGAGTTACCTGACATTCGTCTATCAGGATAAGAGAAAACCGCGGAAAAGCCTTATCCAAGTAAGTCACCCTAACTGAGATTCGAACTCGGGACCTCTTGAACGTAAGGCAGACACGCTACCATCTACGCTACCCAGGCGGACAGTAAAGTTAAGAGGTATTTAAATTGTGTTTCTCGACAATGTGAGATCAAGAGTTCCAACTCAAATTATTCTACATAGTAAAGTTTTGAAACAATTTGCTAATGTTTAAAAAATGACACGACGATTTTTATTAAATTACTCTAGGCGTAAGACATCACACATGCAGAAGATTTTATAAAAAACTATTTTGGTTCAGAGTCCTCAAAGTATGTATTTCCAGGTAAATCTAAATACATTTAAAATTTTTGGCTGAAATATAGTACGTTCACAAATATGTGGGGTTGAGTAAGCACCAATAGTAAATAAGTACAACTGTTATGTTATACATTAGTGGCACTTTAAATTATATTGGTACAACTTGCTCTGTAGTTAAGGTACACAGTTGTACATAGATACCCGAGGTTATGTACCGACCTGAGCTCTTAACGAAAAATTACGATCCACGCATTGAAATCTCCATAGCATTAAGAGCACATCCGACTCGCGAAACCAATGGCTAATATACATAAATGTTAACAGCTCTCGAAATAGGAAAAGCTGTGAACCTAAATCTACTAGAAAGTTTGTGATAAAATTAGTCTAGAAATGTTCATTTCAAATAATGAAGTAGATAAAAGAAGAAGGTTTTGCAAGAATAGTTTGAGGAATGGGTAGGGAGTGTGAGTGTAACCCATAATTTTAGCGAAAGACTATTTTGTGTGCATGAGAGCAATATAACTCAAAATATGAAAAAAAAAAAAAAACCTTCATATTTGAGTTCAAGGTGTTCCAAAGGTGCACCACGAAAATATATAAAAGAAAATAAATAAATGAAAATAAAAGTCCTTTTGCCTGAAGTTGCCCTTTATTTGGATTTTTTTTCTACATTGAAATTTTAATTTAATCACGTTAAAGCATGATAAATTCAGATTTTAGTTCTAGGAAATTCTCCACGGTTAAAACTGCACTTCTCTTCAAAAAGTGATTTCTTAAACCACTTGCTATTATGGAAACGTAGAGTCAGACTGAAAAGTTCAATGCCATAGCAGGGATTTGAACCACGGATCTTCTACGAGTCAGTTGAAGAATTTAATGTCATATCGGCACGTTGGCCATAGTAGCACAATGGTAGTGCGGCTGGACGGATACCAGAAGATCCGTGGTTCAAATCCCGGCTATGGCATTGAATTTTTCAGTCTGACTCTACGTTTCCACAATTTAGCCTACACACGGCCAGTGTGAAAGAACAATTAATTTCCAGTTGCTTTTAATCAAATATCGGTCGTCATAGAGTGGAAACGTAAACGAGATCCTTGGATAATCGAGTGTGCAGTCAGTATTTTGAAGACTATGCAGTTATAGAGTACTTCATGTACAGATCGGCCCGCCTCGGTGGCGTGGTGGTAGCATGTCTGCCTCACGTTCAAGAGGTCCCGAGTTTGAATCTCCGTCAGGGTGAGTTACCGCGATAAGGTTTTGTCCGGGGTTTCCCTTATCCTGAGAGACGAATGTTGGGTAACTCTAAGCTCTATGGACCCTGGGTTTACTTGAGCATCATTTCACCAATTCCATTCATTGTCCGATATGACTTAATGTTGGAGAACGTAAATTAAAAAAAAATGTACAGATGGTCACGGATGTCTACATGCGCTTTCTGGGAAAACGGAAGATCGACTCCTGGTTGCGAAAATGTATTGCGGTTGTATATTTAGGAATTTAATGTTTGATCTGTTTCTTAAAGTTATGCAATTTGTAACAATCCACAGACCTTTAGACGAAATTTACACACCTATGTTAAAATATTTCTAGCTTTGATTGTAGCAGCATTTTTAAGTAAGTCTTAAACAGTTTAGGAGTCGCTTTGGTTGGATAGCTAATTCCTATCAATGTACCAATTTGAAAGTAAACGAGTGGGAGTTATTTATAAACCAGATAAGTTTACTGTTCGTGATCCCAAATTTACTAAAATAAGTTTTGAAATGACATATGCAGCCACAAAATCCAACATGTTTTTAAAAATCATAATTTAGAAGCATTATATTTAGCAAAACGTTTGCTTATTTGTAAATCCAGTATGTGGCAGATATTTATTTCTTAATTTGTGTGTATAAACAAAACTATAATGTGGCCAATTCTGAAAATACAAAATACTTAAAACATAATAAGGCTCCAAAGGCCCCTCTTATGGGGTCACTCATGCAATAGTGTCTAGTAAACAAATAAATCTCAGAATGTTGAAACGTGTTCAGGTAGTAGTTCAGACTTGGGGTTGCGCCAGAGGATGGAAGGGCGACCCTTGGACTGGCGCCGAGAAGACCCAACCAACAATGTCGCCATACATCACGAGGTCACTGCCTGCAGGAGACCTCACTTCATGAATATGGTGACGTCCAACCACAAGAGACGTAATAAAAAAAATAATAAACGAGGAAAAGAGGTGGGGTTGGCTAGTGACATGAAAACGGCTCCTCCTTGAAGAGGGGGAGGGGGGAAGAGACCCGCATTGATGCCGCCTCAGTACAAGAGTGACATTTGGCAACATAGTTCACAATTATATTTTCTAGTTCACATTCGGAAGACTCGTTTGTAAGAATTTGGTTAATATTCTTCCCAAGTAAACCACAAAATAAAACTGAAATAATCAATATTATTATAACTTTGTCGTACATTTTTGTAATCAGTTTTACAATTTGTTCTCACCACTTACTTATTTACATAACTTATAATTTATGAGAAAATAGCCCGTCTCGGTAGCGTAGATGACAGCGTGCCTGCCTCATGTTCAACAGGTCCCGAGTTCGAATCTCGGTCAGGGTGAGTTACCTGGATAATGTTTTTTCCGGGGATTTCCCTTACCCTTCCAGACGAATGTCGGGTAACTCTAGGCTCATTTGAGCATCATTTCACCCATTCCATTCATCGTACGATATGACTTATCGTTGGAGGACGTAAAAAAATGAGAAAATGCCCTTTATGTAATATTCACATAACATTTTTGCTTAAAACCGTTAGATTTATGTTTATTTTCTATTACTAGGCAACCTCATTTATAAGTGACAGTAATAAATGTACTGCAAAAAGAGAAAGAAATAAAGACATTAAAATTATGAAACATTTATGCTTTTAATAGAATGCATCGGTGAAAATCCAAAAATGTGCTGCTTTCTTCTCATTGCCTCTTTACACCTACTTTTAACATAAAACGTACTGTAATCATTATATAATGATCTGTTTCAACCGTTGATTATTCCGAAAAATTCCATACCACCAGATACAGACGTATTTGAAAAGAAATTACGTTCTCCAAGGTTACGTCGTATAGGACGATAAATGAAATGGGTGAAATGATGTTCAAACTAGTCTAGGGTCCATTGAGCTTAGAATTACTTGACTTTCATCTTTAAGGATAAGGAAAAGCCCTGGGAAAAATATATTATCCAGATGATTCCCTGACCGAGAGATGGGCTGTACACCTTTGAGACCCTTTGATTTAAAAGAATGAATATGAAGCTGGGAGGAACACCATTTTCAAGAAACTCCCCCCCCCCCAATCACACTGCCCTTTCCATAGAAAACTTTTCAAAAATATGGTTTTGGTGAGAATAATGATTTTGATTAAAGTTCTGCTTGTTTAAGACATCTTCTTGAGAAATGACGCGTATATCTTGAACTTTCTGGTATTAGTCTAAGGTTTCTGTTCATTCTGAATGAATGACTTACTGGCAAAGCGTAAAACTTGTCCCTTTACAAAAACTATAGATATCGTTAAAACATGCAAAATCGTTTAGTGAAGTTAACTATTTCCGAGTTATTTATTATTGCATATTAACAAATACTAATATTCCATTAGTATACCATTCTCGAAATCAGACATTATCTGCTTTCTGTCTTTCTTTTGCATTCTTTCTGCCTACTTGTCATACAAAGACGACAGAATATCAAGATCATTACGTAGACGTCAGCTCTTTAAAACATTTGACTATCGTTTAAGCCTACTGTACGTATTATCCTGTTCCACCGCGTCTATAAATGTACTGAGAGGAACATCTGTTTCTGTATATACAATTTTGTCCACGACCTGAGGCGAATTATTCTGTTTTATTTATTTTTATTGAATTTCGCTGAAGCTATTTTATTGAGGTGCTTTGGAATTATTGACATGGTACAAGGGGCCTTCGGAATGATTGAAAGGATGTGTGTAGCAACGTTGTTGTTTATATTGTGATATCAAATTAAATATATTAAATTTCCATTATTCTCGTAAAGGAGTGTAAAACGAATCATTGTATCTTTAAATTTGCACTCGTCAGTTACGTTTTTGTTTGCTTTTTATATACGTTTTACACTCCCTTACTGGTTTGTATTACTAGCAAATCTTTTTAGGTCAATACTGTGTTTTCAGGAAGAAAAGAATGACTGTATATTATACAGGAACTAATTTTCGATTTCCCAGCCGTAAAATCCAATTTCCTTCGAAATATAACGTGAATCTACAAAATGTACTACATAATATTAACAGTTTTACAATTTTTTGGCAGTTTATCGTAAGTTATGTGCCAAGTGATGAATATTTTATTGTTACAATGCTGAAATAAGGAAAGCAACTTTCTTAGGCACATTGTGAACAATAGCTCATTGAAATTACAGCTGTGAGTTAGGACGAGTTCGAGACGAAACAGGAAGGTAGGCTAGCGTAGAGGGAGAGAGCGGGCCGTCATTACCAGATCCAAAGTCTTCACCTCATTACCACATGTTTGCCCCTTGTTCTCGCCGAATCGATTGCTGTAATCGATCTGAGGAGCGCCGAGATAATCGCGGCTGCACTTCCTGTAACCTTATTGTTGTTGGGGGCAGTAGGTTCTAAACAAAAATGTAAAGTAGCTTGGAAACAAGCGTTAACAACTCAGCTGTTTCGTGTATTTTAAAACAAACAAGCTGTCTTCGCCTTACAACAACTTGTTCATTGAATCTTTGCGCACGGTGTACTCGAGGCACTGTATCTGTGAAAAATCTTAAAAAAACCACAGAGATAGAAAAAATCTTACGGCACAGATCTCGTTTACGTACTTCAAATACTTTCTGTTTATGAAACTAAATGTTTGCCAGATATTCCCTTATGTTTCTGGTATAAGAGAAACGACACTTAAATCACAATAATAGTAAAATCATCACTGATGATAAGTAAATTCGCCCGAAACACCGCACGAGACTCATTTGGTGCTCCAAGTGCGATGAAAAAAAAGAATAATATTTACCTCATTACAAAGCACAAATCCCTCCATAGAATTTTGTTTTAATAGGCTTAGTCCAAAAAGAAAATAATCTTTAAATTCTATCATTCGAAAAAGATAGTCAAAAATAAGACAAGAAGAAAACGAGTCAAAAACAAAATTGTGTATAACATATTAAATTGCTGATATATTCTGAGAATCTGCGTGACAAAATGCATAAAAAATTGGGTGAAAACTGCATTGTTGAAGACATTTAAAAAGTCAATATTGTAGAATTAATGGAATTTTCAGAAACCTGAAATTTTCAAGTGAATAGAAAAGTGTATTCTGTGTTTCTAAGCTATGAATATAGGTTGTTTATTAGAATGTGATGGAGTAAAGCATTGAATAGAGGGACTGTAAGAAGGAAAATGGAATACATTTCATAATTAAATTAAAATGTTGATCATGACGGACAAAAAGGTTAAGAATACCTAGAAAGTGTACAGTAGCCAAGAAAGTCAAGGAAAATATACAAGTAATAAGGAAGGGTCTCTGTGGCGTAGGTGGTAGCATGTCTGCCTCACGTTCAAAAGATCTCGAGTTCGTCAGAGTACTTGCGTAAGGTTTCATCCGATTTTTTTCCCTTCTCTTGAAAGTTGAATGTCAGGTCTATGGACCCTGGGCTCATTTGAACATCATTTCATTCATCATCCGATATGACTTAACGTTGGAGGACAAATTTAAAAAGTTTTTATAGGTATTTATATAAAGTCAAAAATGTTTTGATGCACAAATGTGAACTTTTGCGAGATATTCTTAAAACTGACTGCTGGACCTAACATGTCCTAGTTGAGGCAGGTATCCTGTGGGGTTTTCTGCGTTGCCAGGGCAACGGCATGCCTTGCTAATAATGACGTTAATAATAAGAAGCAATACTAGTGTTGTCTAATAGGTCCGTGCCCTGCTCCCAAGAGGTTTTAATAAATAATAAAAAACGGGAGGGAGGGAAGTAAGTGCAAGGTTTGGTAGCAAAAAGCCGTGTGTGTGAGAGAGAGGTAGGAGGATATCACCCCGCTGCACATCCTTCGGGCTACGAGAATTCATTCGTTTCAACCAGACTTTCGTAATTAACTGGCCTCCTGTAATTCTGTTTGATTTGCGTAGCACAGAACATAGAAATTAATAACGGAGGCCATGTCTCCATCTCCCTTGCTCCGGTGCTGAATTTAATACAAAACTCCTTATTTGACTTTCGACTCTCCCTCCTTTTTTATTTTATTTTATTATTTTACGTTTTTCGCCCTGGCCATAGGTACAACTACGGAACCCGTGTAGAAACAATAGGGCATTCATTATACGGGCAAGCGTAGCCTTCAGCCAAATGGATTTTTCAATTACCACAATAGGAGCTTTCCTCCCCCCGCCCCTTCCATCTCTTTCCTTATGTTCCTCTCTCCTTTCTGCTACATCCGTGGTATTATGGACCCATATTATATGTATTTCCTGAAAAATTCTGGACATCGAACACTCAACCCCCTGCGTAAGGTGCACAAGCACCGGTTTGAAATTAATTAGCACCGAGATGCTGCAACTAAAAGGGAGGAAATAACAAAGGAATAAATGAACTGTACATCGGGATAAATAATAGGACATTTTATTTGGATTTATTCTCTAGCCTCTTCGTGTTTATCTGGATGGCTCATTGATCTCAGGGTTACAGCCCAGACTAATGGTTTCCCAAAAACTGTAATCCTTTTGTCAGTAGATTCACTGTCATACATAAAACTCTTGAAGCACGAAATTCTGCGCTGTTATAATCTTGACAGAGTTGTTAGTTTTTTATTTTCTGTCTTTGCAGCCTTAATTCACAAAATAGCAGTTTCAAAAAAAAATATATATATATAAATAATCCATTTTCATTCTTATTTTCGGTTTCTATATAATATTATATAATAATATTTTACAAGTTTATCCCTTGATATTTTTAGTAGAACATGTATAGGACAAATTTACAGCTCCGCCTTGCTTTGGTAGCTATGTTGCACACTGGCACTTCAGAATACCACCGATCGACTTCGGACTCCTACTCTACAATTCCTTCTGGTTCACTCACTTTTGTTGATTGGGATTGACGTCATTATTGAGGAATAAATATTTTTCCAAAGTCAAAGACAACTATATACTATAGACTTGTTTATATGGGCAATGCGAAATACCACTTAACTAATTTTGATTCTTTTAACTTTTTTTTTTTTTTTTTTTTTTTTTTTTGTAATTTACACCTTTAACTTTTTAGGTCATATCGGAAGATGAATGGAATGGGTGAAATAATGCTCAAATGGGCCCAGGGTCCATGGAGCTTAGAGTTACCCGACATTCTTCTTTTAGGATAAGGGAAAACACCGGGAAAAACCTTATCAAGGTAACTCACCCTGACCGAGATTCGAACTTCGGACCTCTTGAATGTGAGGCAGACACGCTACCATTTACGCTACCGAGGCGGGCATTCTTTTAAACTCTTGAATCGTAGCGTTACTTATGTAAATAGTCATAGAATAACTAAAATTATTTCTAAAAGGTTATTTATCTGAAGAACTCCAAATACAACCACACTTTCAAAAATCCTGCTGTTACTATAGACGTAATTTTAGTACAAACGCTTTCCAAGTTGATCTATTTCTTTAAAATAACATTACTTTTTACTTTCTGTACTAATTTAACAAAATATTATAAAAAGTCATTTCTTCTATCTACTTCCTATTGATTGAGATAAACATTTGCAGAAATGACTTTATTACATGTTTGATATTAGGTATAATTGTAAAATAGGAATTCAGTAGGCTTTAACAAATCAAATACTTTTAAAAGCTAGCTGGTATGTGTTAAACTTGAACTTCCGTTCTCTTTGTATAATCAGAAGAAACAGAAAACAATGACTTCCCATTTAAGTATCCGAAAAAAAAATCAATAGTAGAGAATATCTCGGCAAAGTTAGCTCTACAACAACGTCAGCTACATGTTTTCTATCGTAAGATTTTGTCTATCTTACTGTTTATCAGTTATGCATAAAGCATTGAAAATAAAGGAGGCTTTAGGGCTGCTCACAGAAGATTAAAGATACAAATTTGCCATAAAAGTATCTTAAACGTATTGTCGCGAACCCGATCGTGATAGCGCTGTTTGTGTACACAAAGAGCCTGGAGATAAGGAGTATGCCGGAACAAATAAAGATAGCGCGAGATAAAAGAACTGCCGGCACAGATAGGGTTACGCTTCTGGAAGGTGATAGCACATTCGATTCCTGTTTGGTCCAGAAATCTCTCGAAATTATCAGTGAGGTATTTAAGGGAGCGATGACTCGCCAAGAGTCGTGAGTAGTAAACAGTTGTAAGTCAGTCGCGAACAGTCGTAAGGAGAAAACAGCTGTAGAGTGTTGTAACGAGAGCTGATGTAAACAGGTGTAATCAGACAGGTGTCATCGACCTTGGTAGATTGTGGTGTGTACGTGACGCAATGTTGTTACGTGAGAATTGAAAGTGTATTTCTAAGGAAATAAAGAGCATTTTGAATTTCTGAGAATTGGACTTTTAATTCTACGAACCCACAAAGTCACAGTATCAAAATCAAGATAGTAATTTAAAAAAATCAAACTTACGAAAAATGCTGCAGGTAAAGGTTAGTCTGGACTGAGGTAATTTTCCTGAAAATATTCGTCGTTTCTTTAAAGATACTGAACTTAAATTCAAAGTAGGATAATCGATTTTCCCTCTCTTCCCCCACTCTCTCTCTCTGTCTCTCTCGCATGTATGTAGCACATAACATTTTCAAAACGGTATTTTTGTGAAGACTTGGGTATCGAATTTTGAGTGGAATACATACTGTGGGGTGTGCCTCACCTTCAAAAAGTCTGGAGTTCGTATCTCGTTTAGGGTGAGTTGTGTGAATATTATTATTTGGGGGGATTTTTTCTTGTAATGGCTGTTTTAATTGAGCCTCGAAAGAAAAAAAAAGTCAATATTGTCATATTGGTTGCTACGAATGACATGGCTATAAAGAAAGGCATGGTTACTATGGTAAAGGAAAGCATCCTGTAGATACGCGTGGACTTTAAGCTTGATCTTCGGAGTGTAAAAACGTAAAAAAGTGTTAGCTTAATCATTTATAGAAAAAGGACGCTTTAAGAGTGATTATACCGCAGAGATTATCAGTTCAGTTTTAACTTTTATTTGTCAGCTTTAAACAAGGATTAAATTCAGTATATTTAAAAAGAAATTCAGTAATTTATTTAATTTTGTAAACCACTTCTGGAAGGAAGAAAGACATCTATCCGAGACAACGCCTTGGTTCAGGAGTCATTATGTTATTACTGAGAATTCGATTTTAATTTAACTCAAAACAAAATTCTACGAACTCAAATTAAAAACTTCTACAAATATTGCCACAGCTTGACGATACACAAAATTAATATTACATCCTTATCCTGAAAAATGAATTTTAGGTAAGTTGCCAGGCTCACTTCAGTATCATTTCATTCACCATCCGAAATGACCTAAACAGTTGAGGTTAATCCTGTAACATACCTCGCGTGTACACAGAGATGAGATCGAAGTGGGTTCCGCAGCCTGCTGTTCTCGATTGCAACAAAATTAAAGTAAAGCGAGTCATTATGATGATGATTGGGAAGGAGAATGTGAGAAAAGGGCAGGCTGAAGGTGTTTCAACCCACGATCTGCAGGATCGTGATCTGTTATCATAATTACGCTTTCACTGTCCGTGCGTGCACCTTAATTTGTGCGGGGAAGTCTTGTTAACGGTCGCGGGCCAAACCGTGAGAGAAGATCAACTGCTGAAAATAAGCAGTGTCTGCTAAATTTGCAATAAATTCTTGCATTGCATCAACTCAAGTACACGTTAGCGCTGCAATTCCGCAATTAGTGAGTATCTGCATAGGTTCCAGCTACTGCTCTGACTTAGGTTTTTTCATAGTTTCCCCTTGTTGCTCGCCAAAGTTCTTCACTGAAGTACTTCATAGATTTTGAGTGAACTAATAGGAAACTTATACACAGTGAAAACGGATGACCCATTCCATAATTTAAGGAGACAGAAAAAATAAAGCATCAAGAGACAGTATTGCATTACATCCAAAATTTCGATACCAAACTTTCACCGGAAATACATGTATTGAGACCTCCGGAATTGAAAACTGCATCTTTTAACAAAAATTGTGTCTCTGAACCAATAACTCAAAAACGAAAAATCGATTAAATAGAGAAAGCGGTATTTAAGTTCTCCAATTTCCAAGGAAGCACGCGAAAATTTTGAAAGTACTGTTTACACAGAACATTTTAGGAAAAAAAGGCTCTTAACGATTTTGATTATAATTATATATCTTTAAGATATTTTCATTACAAATGATATGCACAGTTTTAAATTTTCCGAGAATAGTCGTTTTTATTTGGGTCCTCCAAAGTTAAGTCATAAATGAAATGGAGTCCAGGATTCATATAGCTTAGAGTTACCACATTCATCTTTCAGGATAAGGGAAAACCCCGAGAAAAAACCTTATCACTCACCCTGACCGAGGTTCGAACTCGGGAGCTATTGACGATGAGGCAGACAAGCTACCATCTACGCTACAGAGATGGACAAAATAGCCTCTGAAGCTTTCTGTTATGGAGGATTTTCTTTTTCTTAACTGCTAACGTATGAAGTATATTTTAAAAAGGTCAATTTTTGTTTATCGTTTGAGATAGCCATTTTCGAAATAGTTGCTTATTGTTTAAATTTTCAATTCTTTTCTCAACTGGGAGGCCTTTTCCCCTCTCCTAGTTATAAAAATTATGGTCTTCATAGGAATACAAAAGCAGACCTTTTCTTTTTAAAAATTCTTTTTGCAATCAGAGAGCTTAAAAATATGTTTTTCCAGTGAAATCTTGGAATCAATTTTTGGAAGAATACACTACTTCCTTACTTACTGTTAGAGAAGTGATGAAAATTGCGACCCGCTGCGTCTGGAAGAACACGTTACCATGGTAACGATCATGTGTCAAGATCGACTACTTGAGTTAATCGTGGAACGTGTGCCTTATCTGGAAAGGGGGAGGGAACGTCTTCCCGGATCCCGACCGACGGGCTACTGGAAAGACCAGTCTTACGATCGTGACCATCAGTCATGCCAACCTTTACAAACACAGCGTGCTTCCAAACCATGTGCCTTTGTTTTCTTTAGTTCGGCTCCCTCAAAAGACTTCCATCATCTGTAAGGGCAAAAGCCCTACTTCTGTAATGTTGTAATATCATAAACTAAGTTTTTGAGCTAAAGTAGGGTTATAGTTTTCATCAAATAATGGAACCCATACTTAAAATTTCACTAAACCTTGTATAACATTTTAAAAGGTAGTATATCTAAAAAACTATTTTGAATAATTCAATTACGTACAATATATAGTGCGATAGATATAAACCTGAACCATTTCAATAGGTCATAACCTTTGAACCAATAATAGGACACGCGTGCAAATTTGGGATAATATAATACACAATTGAGAGATTACATTTCACTATTTACATCTCAGAGAAATGTTGGAAATGTCCTGCACCAGCATCTACACATATTTGCACTAGTCTCACCATATTCTCTGAAGTTTTACGGAGAGTATCCTCGCCAATGTTACTTATTTCGGTTCGAATGGTTTCCTTGAGAACATCAATTGTCCGTGGCCTATTCTTGTACGCTCTATTTTCAGATACCCCTACAAGAGAAAATCCGGTGAGGTTAGGTTAGGGGATCTGGGGGTCCACAGACCTCTTGAGATGATTCGATTTATCAAAGAAACTGGTTGCGAGTTCCATGGTGTCATTAGATGTATGACACGTTGCTCCACCTCGCTGGAGAAATTAAAAGAGTATTAAGTTTAAGAATATAGTATACATTTTTTATAAACTTTTAGATTGATCGAGATCAATCATTAATCCAAAAATTCAGAAACAATTTCTATAAAAAAAGTTGTATTTAAGTGTTTTGTGACACATATAAGGGTAAAAAGTATGAGTATTAGTATTTAATAATGTAGTACTATTTTTTATCAAACTTGTGATTTCTGCATCATATGCTGCTCAGATTATTAATAATAAAAGGAAAATGACAACAAAAGTATAAATAAAATTATCTGTATGAAATATAATGCGTATATGTAGTGAAACAGCTTTTGATAAAAGCGGCAAGATTTAGAAATTACATCTAAGCTTGCCCTTAGTAAAGAATAACCTTACGTTAAAACAAATTTATTA
>CM060952.1:89426267-89646267 GCA_030765055.1 Mantis religiosa
CAGTCAAAGAATTCTTCTGTTCTTTCTGTTCTGTAAGATAGCTTTGTTCATACATATGTGAATACTTTTGTTTTCGAAATATCTCGGGGGGGTTTTGTAAAGTACGTGTACTTGAAATGATTGGATAGTTGCACCGCAAGCCACGGTTTTCTTTGTAGGGAAAGCGCCCGCGGCTGTTTCCTTTAACAACTGAAATTTGGTGTGCGGTAGAGTTGTGCCCATGTTGCTTTCTCTCGAGTTCGACCTCTTGCTCTTGTAATGTGTCTGAGAGGTCATGGCACTAGATGCAGATCTTCGCTCTCTTTATCCTCTACCTGGCTTTCATCATCAGCAACGGGACTGACCTCGGCAGCGCCCCCGCAACACACGATGACGAAACATCTCGACTTCGGGTGTCCAAATTCGCCTTCTTCCTGGTGAATGTCTTCCAGTGCAGCTGATGCTCTGGTATTTGTCCCGCCTCTAGCGTAGTTAGTAGTCTGTGAGCCTAACGTTCAAGTGGTCCCGAATTCGAATTGCGGTCAGAATGAGTTATCTGGATATGGATTTTCCGGGGTTTTCCTTTATCATGCACTCTGGGCTCTATTGAACATCACTTCATTCATCGTCTGATACGACTTAAAGTTGGAAGACGTAAGTTAAGTTAAAAAAAGAAAAGAAACATATCATTGATATATAAATGCTCAATTATTGGAATAAAAACACAAAACACTTTTTACAAGAGGTATACCACAAAATAAAACAATATGTATACCACTCACCTAACTTTCTGTGCCGAGTGTTCTTACTCCACATTAATCGTGATAAACATTTACAGAAATACTCTCAAACAGAGCCTTTACTTTCTTATATTAGAACCTTAGTGCACAGAAATAATGTAAACGAGGTTTTATGTCAAGAAATTCCTAAAATTCCATATTTTTGCAAACACTACTGTCGTTAGAGATGTAATTGAAAGTTTGGCAGAATTGCTAGTAATTTTATCTGAAAATATAGGAACGAAAAATAAATATATTTTCAACATATTTTATTTTTAATTCTCCCAAATGACGTGCAGAAGCCGCCACTGCCCATTCCCTCTGGTGTTCCATATTTCTGAAGAAAGTGTAGAAGGTCACCACAGGCAGACGGTTATTACAGAAATGTGGTATTTTTATTATCATTCACTCTCTATTTGCCGTTGGCCAGAACGTGACGTTCGGTCCTGCTCAGTTCACACGAACAAGCCGAGTTCAATTTTTATCAAATTTGCGTTGTTATTTCCGGTTTTATCTACACTCTGCTGAGCGTAATTTTAATTACTTGAGTACCCCTGCCATTGGTCATATCTTACTTAACCAATCCACACGTTTGGGGAATTTATCAATACTTGACGCTACACAATCCTAAGATTGAAAACACTGGAACTATAAGGCGACACTAAACGGAGAACATAACCCAGAACTATAACTTCAGTGTTTTGTTCTGTTATATTTGGAATTTCATCTTTATTTTTGTTAATTAGGTCTTTCTTTAAAGTCGAATGAACAACTCTACGGGGGCTGTCCTTAGTTTATATGGCGATGTAAACAAAGCGGGAAAATGTATTAATCCGGCGAGGAGGGGATATTCGCGCTATTTTATTCTCACGTGGCAAACATGTGTGCTGTCAACGAACTACTATGCAAAGTTTTTCTTTGCCGTTTTCATTGTTTATGCGGTGATACTTCTATGTTAATTAAATGCAAAGGTGTGTCTAGTGTGTAATGTATTTTTCCTTCTGTACGTCAAAAAGTTTCTGAGTACTTACAATATTTACTCAAGTATTTGATTTGTTGACATAACCTCATCTCATTTATAAATTAAAAATTAAGGCACGGGTCTTTCTGCGGAATAATAGTGCTAAATAACTGCGTGTGGCCACTTTGGCAATGACTTGGAAGTTCTACTGGCATGTAACTGAAAAAGAAAAGTATTTTACTTAGCTAATTGGAATCTCACAAAATTTTCCTTTAATTCCTGCCCCACAACAATATATTTTCACGCCCCAACAGTTGTATTTCCTTTATTTCTGTTCACAAATTCAAAAGAACTGTCGCAAAGAATGGTGTGGAAGCTCGTTTTTCAAAGATCACTAATCAGGAGTTTATTGCTTGAAAAACTTTTGTAATTGTGGCGGCTCGTTTCTTTCAAAGGAGCTATGAACCTCGCGACGAATAGCAGTTATAGCAAATTATCATATCACCTTTTACAATAAGCTTTTTTCTTTTCGATGTTTTCCTGGAGTGAAAAGTCGGCCCGTTTTCACAACCTCACTTCGAGGGGTATTAATACTTTGGCGCTGAAGCACCGGTTAATTCTGCTGATAAATTAACAACGTCCTCAATTGATATGGTTGGGTATATTTTACCAACTTGCAAAACACGTTCAGTATAATTTGTTTCTCACCACTTTTTAACGGTTTCCCTCTGAGATGTTTTACATATTGCACGGAAGCAGCCATACTTTAAACTGATTCTTTCACTTGCTTCTTTTCCAAACTGCACAACATAGCGTGCACTCTGATTAATGCAAACAAATTACTAAATAAAGTATTAATTGATTACCTTTGACTGTTGCATTTGTAATAATATGAAGTTTTTGTTTTGTATATCTTTAAAGTTATATGTGAACTATAGTATTCATACTTACAGAGTTACAAGGCTAAACACCCACGTACACGTGCTTTTGTTTGCATCGTCCCATAAACTAAGGGCGGCCCCAGTATGTTATGAGCGATTGTGTAAAAATATATAAAACATGAGCAGCTTTGTCTTTCAGTACAAAATATCAGAAATAACAAATGATTTGTAAAGGACTAGCCATTATTAATATTGCATTATATTAGCATTAAACCACTGGTTTAAAATATAACAGCTGAATAATACTAAAAATAACTTACTCAGTATGTTGCTGATTGTGTTTACAAAGATAGGCGTATTTAGAAATCTCAAAAATTATATTATCAATGATTTACTACTTCCTGTGTAACCGGAAATGCAACCTCCTTATTTTAAATGATAGTGCTTATAATTTTTTCTTACGTATTCGGATTATATTGTTCAGTAGCTTTTGAGCAGGCATCCGCACTAGAAAAACAAAGACAAACAAAACAAGAATAAACAGCAGTTAACAAGATAGCTTTTCATACTATAACAGCAATTTACGGATGGTTTACTTCACGCATCACTTTCATTGCTAAACTCCACTTAGAATATCTACCTGTTCATTCACCAGATAAAGTATTATTTAACACATTAGGTATCACGGTCAGTCCTATAATTCTGTAAATCAGTCACTAACAACAAACACGTTTTCATGGATATGGAAACAAACGAGTCAAACAAATTTGGTTTGTATATACAAATGACAGTCAAAGCTTGATTCATTAAGCATATCGTTTTTCTTTTATTTCACCACAGTGATTTGCACTCAGTTATCTATGTGACTACCTGTTGAAAAGCTAGGGATAAGTTACATCGGCATTTGTGAACAGTTATAAGGTGTACCATTTAAAAAGTTGCAGTCACATAATCATTCTTGATTCTCTGAAAAAATGCTCTTACCATGAAAAATGGTATGTATATCTTAGAACATTCCAGGTATCGCCTAAGAAGATTTTTTCATTCAGAATTACATATAATTGGTAAAGCGTACGAGATGGACAAAAACTTGCCTTTTTAAAAGTGTAGACTTCCTTAAGCACATTATTTGTTTGAAATAAGAACCTTTTTGAGAAGTTAACCATCTCCGAGATATTCTTTGTCGCGGATTTAAATGTTCAAATAGTTATATTTAAAGCTATTCATTTCTTTTCCTCTCCAGGCCATGGAAGGAGATGGGAATTCCAAAGAGATCACATAGCGACCAGCTCTTAAAAGATTTGACTATCAATAAGGTCTAGTGTATTCTCTTACTCTTATTTCTTCTAAAATAAGTTAGGTAAAAGAATA
Organism: Mantis religiosa; assembly: GCA_030765055.1. Taxonomy (NCBI): domain Eukaryota; kingdom Metazoa; phylum Arthropoda; class Insecta; order Mantodea; family Mantidae; genus Mantis; species Mantis religiosa. The sequence goes on from CM060952.1 coordinate 89,430,239, forward strand.
AACTTGATTAAATATAGTTTGTTGCAGAATGGGTAGAGAAAGTCACATGAATGTAATATATTAAATGTTTTATAACAAGAGCACGACGAAAAATGAATCCATGACTTAAGAAAAGTTCTATTGACTTTATAGTATCTAGCTATATTGTAGGGTTAGTGCTTTTGGAGACAACGGAGGCAGTCACAGTACTGAGTAGCCATATTAGGAATTTGTCACGAGTGGTGAATGGTTTTGTCAGGGATGGTGAGTGGTTTCGTCAAGGTTCGTGGATGGCTTTGTCAGGCCTAATGGATGCTTTTGTCAGAACTGGTGGATGGTTTTGTTAGGTATAGGGGATGATTTTGTCTTAATTGGTGGATGGTTTCGTCAGAATTGTTGGATGGTTTCGTCAAGATTGGTGGATGGTTTTGTTAGGTATAGGGGATGATTTTGTCAGAATTGTTGGATGGTTTTGTCAGGATTGATGAATGGCTTTTTCAGGAACAGCAGATGGTTTTGTCAGAATTTGTGGATGGTTTCATCAAGGTTGTTGGATGGCTTTGTCAGGGACAGCGGATGGTTTTGTCAGAATTGGTGGATGGTTGCATCAAGGTTAGTGGATGGCTTTGTCAGGGACAGCGAGTGGTGCTGTCAGAATTGATGGATGGTTTCGTAAGATTGCTGGATGGCTTTTTCAAGAACAGCGGATGGTTTTATCAGAATTGGTGGATGGTTTCGTAAGATTGATGGATGGCTTTTCCAAGAACAGCGGATTGTTTTGTCAAAATTGGTGGATGGTTTCATCAAGATTTGTGGATAGCTTTGCCAGGGACAGCGGATGGTTTTTTCAGAATTATTGGATGGTTTCGTAAGATTAGTGGGTGACATTTCAGGGATAATGGATGGTTTTGTCAGAATTGTTGGATGGTTTCGTAAAGATTGGTGGATGGTTATGATAGGTATAGGGGATGATTTTGTCAGAATTTTGGGATGGTTTTGTCAGAATTGGTGGATGGTTTCATCTAGATTTGTGGATAGCTTTGTCAGGGACAGCGGATGCTTTTGTCAGAATTGGTGGATGGTTTCATCAAGATTTGTGGATAGCTTTGTCAGGGACAGCGGTTGGTTTTGTCAAAATTATTGGATGGTTTCGTAAGATTGGTGGATGACATTGTCAGGGACAATGGATCGTTTTGTCAGAATTGGTGGATGGTTTCGTCAAGATCGTTGGATGGCTTTATCACGGATAGAGACTGGTTTTGTCAGAATTGGTGTATGGTTTTGTCAAGATTGGTGAATGATTTTGTCAGGGATGGTGGATCGCTTTTTCAAGGATAATGGATTATTTTGTCAGAGACAGTGGGTTTACTTTTTCTGGGTTGGTGGATGGTTTTGTCAGAGATGCTGTAACTAAACGAAAACAAAGGCACTTCTCATCAATAGATGAAATGTGATCCAAGTTGAATGTTAAAATGTTTTAAGATATTTGGTTTGTTACAGTATCAGATCAAAGAATAAACTAAAATAGATACACTTAAGAACGATTCGGTGTGTATAACAGTTTGTTAAATTTATTGAATTCCGGAGTAGAAAATATCATCAGCGCTGTCTTATAGCCCACCCGTTGCAGAGTGAGCAGTGGAAATGTTTCTCCCTTCTGAGAAGTATGGAACTGGATACCCTCAGCCTCGTGAAGTTGTTGGGGACTACATAAAAAGCCACCATTTTAAGAAGATGATCAAGCCTCCTCATTGCACCACGCCAACATTTCTGTCTATCGAAATAGTGTAATTTTGGCCAGGCTTGGGTTGTCGAGATGCAGGAGGCTGCAGTTTCATTGCCCAAGTTTGGAATCTAAACCTCACAGATTTACCGATACTAGGTATCGAAGCTAGGACCTTATGGCAACAGATGCAGGTGAAATGGAGTGCCAGCTGTTGTTTTGGTCGTTCCTTGCAGAGCAGCCCGCGTTGGCGTTTTGTGTGTGTATGGACCTCAGGGCGCAGGATGTAAAGTAAAATAATGACCGGTGTTTTCTTGCTAGTCGAGTCCCCGAGGCAGTTCGCTGCATTACCAACCCAGCCCGTACGACCGGCCCAACAAAGCCATCGGTAACAAACGATCCCCCCAGGGCCGCTCAGGCGTAAATTGGGCCCAGGAATGAAAACCAAAGCATATTTTAAATCATCGGAAAATACTCTCGTCCCTCGTCCGGCATTGTCGTGTTTTATTTTCTAGATGTCTTAGTTTAAAGCCTGCTTCCCATTTGATGCCGTGTCCCCTCTTGTCTCATTGGAGGATAAACAACAGATTGTTGTACGATTGTTTCCAAAATCTTAGGACTAGGGTCTAGAAGTGGCTAAGCAAGTTGTGGGCACATGTTCCACTCGGCCAGCAAGTCTTTGGATGCACGTACATCCAAGATGTTATGGCTAAAACGATCTCTTATTATGGCATGCTAAATTCCTCGCAACAGTTGGCCCACCTCGGTAGCGTGTCTGCCGCACGTACAAGAGTTCCCGAGTTTGAATCTCGATCAGGGTGAGTTACCTAGATAAGGGTTCTTCCCGGTTTTCTCTCATCCTATAGGATGAATGTTAGGTAACTCTAAGCTCTATGGAACCTGGGCTCATTTGAGCATCATTTCATTCATATGAAATGACTTAACGTTGGAGGACGTAAAACAAAAAATAAAAAGTAAATAAATTTCTCGCAGTACTTATATATGAACACAAGGAGGATTTCATTTTGCGAATAGGTGTGATTCCAAAACGAGAAGCAGGCCGAGAACAAAACCTACGAATAAAGTAAAATCCTTTTAACCCTTTAATCATACATAATTTTTAGACAGTCCTGAATATGTAAAAATATGTTACAGATCATATATAAATATACCGTATTGTTTCACCTTTCTCTGATCATATTCACGTGCATGTTCATTTGCACCAGTGTTGACAACATGACTTTTAGAAAACCACAACATTGTACATAAGGGAGACAGTAGAAATAATAAAGCGATGAAAATACGATATTCTAACAAAGTTTTCCAAGGTTTCCCATCTTTTGAGACAGTATTATTTAACTCAGATTCACGGGCTTCTTGAATGAGGCTATTCCTCCATTCCGCAAGAAACCAAAGTTGGCACTACCGGCTACTTAAAATTTTCTGAACACCGAGGGACAGAATTTTCTACTTTTGACACAGTTGTGAACTACTAAAAGGCCCTGTATTAGTATCAAATGTCACCGCATTATAAAAATAGTTTCCATTCCTCAGTGAAGATGGAAACCTTTATGGCACTTGCAGAATCGTTCACGACTGCAAACACACAAACAACGGCAATGAATGGTTGAGAATAGCCGAGTAATAAATAGAACTAAGCTGCAAAGCGTAGCCGAGGGTTGTTTTTCATTCACCTAATAAATTGGAAAAGAATTATATTCTACCTAAAAATTTTACCGAAATACTCATTTTGAGATACCCAGAATGCATAAAAGAATACAATGTCTTTCAAGGATGCGGCACGAAGATTTATCAAGAAAATTCCCCCGTCCCAGGTTATTTTTATACGGAACATTTTTCATGAGGAACGAAATTTAAATCCTGAATTTTCAGAAAACCTCTTCATTCTGAATGACATTTGTGTAACTGATATATCGGAAGAGATACCTACACAAAATAAAAGAAAATGAACTAGTTTAAACACCCCATTTATGTCAATAATTTTTCTTGAGTGAACCATTTCCCTTTCATTTGTTTGAATTTTCCAATATCTATAATTTTTTTAAAACATGAAGTCACACGCTTTTTATGTTATAGAAATTAAAACAGATTGGAATGTCAAAGCCATCACATAGCGACCAGTTTTCTTAGTTTATCTCGATTAACATGATTACGGCTAAGATCACGGCCTGAAAATTGGAGTGGTGGCTACGATACGTGCCAAAAAATTAATATTCTGTTTAATGAAACAGTAAGCTTTGCTGCCTGATTGACAAGTAATCCTGCACCATTCCCTCCTGCAGAGTAAAGAGCCCGAAATGGGTTACCAGGTGTAACACTATGTTTCACATTTGACAAGAGATCCATTTCTCAAAGAGATTAAGAAAAGTAATGCGTAATTTCTTAGAGAAGACACCAGGAATGCGTTGAAAACGGGGAAAAAAATGATTGTCCAGCACGTGCTTTAGTGCTAACAGGGAAGTCAAAAGTAATAACTTATTAACAGAGCAGAATCAAGCCTATACCGCTGAGACGCTTTATATAGATGACCCACACTTGCTGATTCTACGAGTACAAATTTCTGAGACAAGTTCTCGTGAGTGCAGCAGTGAGGACATCACCCTGAGAGGCAGTACATGGTCATGTCTCTCGCTTCTCGAAAAAAAGAGAGTTCACTGACGTTTTAGCTAATGGAATGGGATGTCCTACTAAGCAGGTAAGGGTTGATCTAGTAGTTGGAGGAAGTGTTTTCTTCAAGTGAGAGGTAAAGGTGTGAGGCACAGTTGCCGGTAATATTTGTGGGTTCACTGTCGTCACTTTTAGGATGTCATCATTCAACACTGTTGACGATTTCCACTGGATCCCCTCGCCAGTAAAGTGTTACCTGATAGACAAGCACCCCAAACCACTAGCTAAAATGTCAGTGAACGAACAGAACATCATTTCAGGGTTACAACTGCAAGTTTGCCCTGCCACATTCATAGCTTGGTGTTGCTTCGAAGACATGTTTCCTTCGACTTAAATAAAACTGTTGAAGAAGGCAACATATTTATGCACCGAAGAATAATTTGAATCCAAAAAGTTACAATTGTGTAAGTTTTATGTAGATAGTATATCTGATAGAGCTGTTTCTTTACCTGGCTGTAGTGATAGAGCTTGGCTGTTCCTTCCACTAACCTAATTGCCGAAGAAGGTTTAATCTCCACCCCAGAGGCTACAACGCTTGGGATGATGAGGTAACACACACACCCACCTTGCATAACAAGTGTTTGCAGAAAACGTCCCGAAGCAGGTGGGCTGGCCTGGCATTTCTTTGTCACGCATCTCGACCAATGAGAGCGGGACCCGCGGGGTGTGGGACTTCCTTTTCAAGGCCAGGGGTGTCACCGGGGAGGGGCCAGAATCGTATCTTGGGGGCCCTTCCAGGGACCAGCTTATATTGCAAAAGGTTTTTTGTTTTAGTCTTACGATGCATTTTGTGCACGTTAATTCTGTGTAAGGTAGCAAGCAGAGATGAGTATCCTCTATTACTTGGCCTGCTGTCTTCTTTTGTTTATATTAGACGCTTACACAGATTCCACAGCTGGCAACATGGGACTAACAAACGCGTCATCCGTATGCGAATAATGAAAATTATAATACGACGCAAAGCATGGTCAGGGCTGTCGAGTTCTAAGACTCAGAACACTAAGCCGCAAAGCGTAGCCCAGAACTAAAGTGCCCTAAACCACAAAGCGTACGGGTTCAAGACCCTAAGCCGCAAAATGTAGCCAAGGACCAAGGCACTAAGCCGCAAAGCATAGTCTAGGATTTGAGGGTCATATGTCACAAAGGTGGTCGTAAGCTTGGAGGACCATAAGGCCTAAGCGTAGCCGAGGGAATGTGGTCCCTAAGGCACAAAGCGTAGCCAAGAGGTTGACGATCCAAAGCCAAAATTGTAGCTGAAGAAATGAAGACCGTATAAGTCCAAAGCGTAGCCAAGAGCTTGAGGACCCAGAGCCCAAATGGTAGCTGTGAGATTGAGGTAACCCAAGTCCAAGGAGCAGCCAAGAGTTTGAGGGCCCTAAGCCAAGTGTAGCCAATGAATTGAAGTCGCAAAGCTTAACCGATGGATTGAGGGCCCCAAGTCCAAAGCTAAGCTGCAAAGCGTAGCTGAGGAACATTCGTTCCACCAACTGCTTCCTTAGTCACCTTTCTTTTTGTCCATTGCATTTGTACATCTTCCTCATTTTGGACTGGAGCACCAGAATTTGAGCTCCTCGACAGCAACTCACCCACTTGTAAGTCCTGTATACGAAGGTAAGTAGAGAAAGAAGTGCGTATTTTGGAATAGCTTATTAAGTCGTATTTATTAAACAGTTTGTATCACTTATAAGAGAGAACAAAAACAAATACGCAAACGAAACAACATGATCTTGTTAAAGTAAGCAGTTTATGTCAAATAAGACAAGCATATGAATGCAAACGTGATTATAGGCACTGTATAATGCTGTTTGCTACGTGACAAATATATGGTTTTGAAGTGGTGACCACAAGAAAGAAACGCAAGCAGTATATCAACTGTCTGCTTCCTCCCAGTGGTGCCAACCTCCTCCTGCGCGTTCTCTTCTCATTCCGCCACATGAAAAATAATGCAATGATTCAATTTGAGAAAGGAGGCGCGCGGGAGCAGATTGACGGGACAAAGTGGAACTAAAGAGCGTGTCAGTGGCGGCCCAGCATTAAATTAACTGGCTTTCCTTTCTTGTTGCAGGTAAGCTGACCGACCTGATGCTGCGGTGTGTAAGTGCGACAGTCCATTCTTCTTCTCCTTTTTTTGCTATATTTACTTAAGAGAGTTTAGGCTCACGGTAGGATATCTATAAAATTAACTGTCCTTAGAATTTGAACAAAAATAAATTTTTAATATTTGTATCATTTATTACATTTTGGACAATGAATACATAATTACATACTTGTTTGCACTTTGCCTAAAAAGTTCCTAAAAGTACCTAAGTTAAATTGACTCACTTCTTTCTACCTTGAATATCTTGCCCTACAGCATGGATGTTTGTGTAGAAATTAAAGCATTATGAACTATATTGGCAACCCTGACATAGCTGTATTGTTTTCAAGCATTTTTTATTGTAATAAATATAAACCTAAGGAATTTACTAACATTGGTACAAATGTTACGTTTTCTCAAAACTATATTTTTCTGATATGATTTACTGTACGTAAGTGCAATTTATAAAGTGCTTTCTGGAAGCAGTTTTACATCTACTCATGAGGAACGGCTGAAGCATAACGTACAGCATAACTTAGCGATAAGATCATTTAACAAACGGGTAGGAGATATACGACAGTGAATAAATAATGCAATCTGTGCACCACCGATAAGAAAGGCTTATCATTGCCACCTGCAGTGACAACGCGGAACTAATCACGTCCGTCGGACTCGGAAGTTTAGCCAACTTTTACTCAAGCAAATATCAAGCTACGGTAACATTTACGAATAAATTACGAACAGCATATCAATTTAAGATACTCTGGTAATTATTTTAAGGTTTCCACACGCTTGAACTAAATCCACCATATCTTTTTTTTTTTTTTTTTTCCTGGCTAGTACTTATGGCACTAAAAAGTGCATGGAAAACAAAATAAAGCACTTTTGACATCTCGCATGCAGAACTATTTAATTCTTACGTGGTTAACCGTCACTTGTATGTACAGATCAGGAGGAAGTCTTGCCGTGTACATATTTCAATTTACCTTGTCTAGTAATAATAATGTAGAAAATGGGTGACGTACTTTATTGGGGGTAGTTAAATAGATATCACATCGCAGCACTCATACACTCAAGAAAGTTTAGTGTTCCTAGGAGAAGCAAACTAATCTTTTAATCCTCTACCGTACAATGCAGGAAACATTAGAAAACAAAGATTAATTTAATTTTAAGTTCTAACAAGGGAAAGCAACGACATTCTTCATTTATTGACAAGTGGCTTATCTGTCACTTCTCAATACAGCATATTAGTATTTGTGTAGTGTTGGTCCTACTGATTGGCATGTGCTGCCAACGATAAGCGTGCCAGCAACTAGCCGGGATTTTCTCTTATCCCCTCGCCGTATCCCCCTTGCTGAGTCATTGTTGAAAATGACATAATTTTGTGCCAGATTCGAAATGGCACCGATGCAAAGAATATGAACATTATTCTGTTCAAACTGAAAATTTGTAGTGACTTCCTTCAGCTTCTGTGGTTTTCTGTTGATAGCCAGGCATTTCACTGCGTCCTGAACATTAGTAAATAGAAGTATGCTTCCCATTTTTAAGACAGTGGCACGGAGGCACTATAAAGCCGCCCGTGCTACTGGTAACAATTTCGAATCACAAACATAAACGTAAAAAGTAATTCCATAACCTGAAACGTTAAAAACAACTACTCAGCAGTAAAACTTTTCCTGTGAACAAAGTTCTATCTAATCAGTAATCATTACCAAAAAAATGTCAGTCAGTAGGAAGTATGATTCTTTATACTTGCCAAATTTAACATTGACGATATCTCTCCTCTAAATTTCCTAAACTGCACAATATCAATTCAGTTAAATGCAGTGGTAGATACATGTTACAAAGCCATGCCGTTATAATCTATATTGTGGTATCTTTTGAGGCCGTCTGAACCCCAAAATGTAGTTTCAAAAAGGTTCCGGTGTGTGCGCGCGCCTGAGAACACCGTAATTCAAAAATGAAAAATATACGAGCATCTTGCAGAAGTAGGACCGGAAAGTTTTGAAGAAAATAGTCCCACCTTAAATTAAATGTTATACGAAACATTATTTTTAAAGTTTCAATTTTCAGAAAACGGTTATTGGAAATAAAATTAATAGCATAACTCTCAAACGAAATATCGGTTACATACTGAAGTTCGTATTAAGTTCATCGTCCTCCAAATTTGAAACAGCAGCGGTTTTCAAGAACCCTCCACCACTTTAAACTACCCATTACATAGGTAATTTCAAAAAGGGTTTTAACGATTTGGAATTAAAATACCATGTCTTAAGATATTTTGATGACTGAATTTTATATCTTGACTCTTCTGGAAATAGCCTTAGGACGTCTCCAAATACTAAACGTTCTCATAAATGATAAAAGCCCGCCTCTGTAGCATGGTGGTAACATGTCTTCCTCACGTTCAAGCGGTTCAGTCTCGGTCAAAGTAAGTTATCTATGTAGATCAGGTCTTTTTTTCTGAAGCTTTCCTTATGTGAAAGATAAATATCTGGTAGCTCTAAGCTCTACATAAATGATGTAGATCTCGCTGGAGCAGACCGTTCTTGGGATTATTGTTTTAGTTAACCATTTCCAAATTATTCTCGGTTACTTATGCTTTGCTAAATAAGCGGCCGCCATTCTTTTTAACTTCAAGTCCCGCAGAGAGCGGGGGCTTTCAAAAAAGTTCTACAGTGACGCTTTTTTTTATTTTGGCTTTTCTTTACCTACGGTAAAATGTGCAAACATGAATTTATCTGAGTATTTAGAACAATTTTTGAGGAAGAGTGATTGGAATTGCAACACGTAGGCCTTTACTGCCATTATGGTAGTGGATATAATGATCCAGCAGCAATGATGCTGCACTTTGAACCCCTGACAGGTATCACCTGATGCTGTGCATGCGAACGCGGGCCAAAATCGGTTGAGTTAATATCACTTAACGGTTCTTCACCGGTCTGTAGTCATGGCAACGGAAAACGAACCAAATTGGCGACTAGCGATCGGAAACGGCCAATCATATGCCATTACTTTCTAACTCATTAACTGGAATTTATTCGACAAGATCAAAAGTACAAACATGGAGTTTCCACTTGAATGAATTCGAAGTTCACGGCACAGGAGAAGAAAGGGTCATTCGCCCGCGGTGTAGCAAGAGAAATATGTTTTCGTAATTAAATAATAACATCAGGCATTATGTTGGTAGCCGCAAGGGCAGCCTGAGGAGATGGAATGGCAATTTGCTTCAGATTTGTGAAATTTACCTTTACCACGTACGTGCACAGGAGGTAAAGATTTTTAGAAAAACGCTCCGTGCGCGTGTATTCGTGTTAGAAAACGCGATTTAGCATCTTCCAAAACGCAATACGGTTTTCATTAACAAAATCCAAAAATAATTTATTTATCGTAACATTTTAAAATTCTTATTTCCTCAAAATAGCTGTGAAGATTTTAATTAAATCGACATGTTTATTAAATACAAATACAAGAATACAGTAAGCAAAGCGATATTCAAATGTTTTAAGAACTAAATTGTCTTTCCTAGTGGTTTACTACTACTACTACTACTACTACTACTACTACTACTACTACTACTATTATTATTATTATTATTATTATTATTATTATTATTATTATTATTATTATTATTATTATTATTATTATTATTGTTATTATTTACTGCTATAAATCTACAAAACGTCACCATGGAGTTTACAGCTTGTGTAAAATTAAGCGCAAGAGAAGAGAAACGAGAAGTGTCAAGAGAACTAAGGGATTAGAGGAAATGAAATATAAAACGGATTGTATTCATTACACATACAACAAGTAGAACAGAGACCCTACTTTGGTTATTATGCAAGTGGGAAGCTATTACGCATCTCTCACGTTCAAGAGGTTCTGACTTCGAATCTCGGTCACGGTGATTTACCTGGATACGTTTTTTCGGGGGTTTTCCCTTATCCTGAAAGACGAATGTCCGGTAGCTCTAAGCTCCATGGACCCCGGACTCATTTGAGCATCATTTCACCAATCCGATATGACAAAGTTGGAGGACGTAAATTACAGGGAAAAAAATCACGGATCTTTACTTCATGTTTTATACAAGCTACACTTCGCTTCTGTTGTAGATGATTCGGACCATCCTATAGATTCAGAGCATTCTGTTGCTCCTAACTTTGGGATTTAAAATTCTCAGGCGACTTGGTACATGTTTTCTGTCGCTATACAAACAGCTGAAGGCATATAAAGTTGTCAGATATAACAAGTAACCGTTTTCTATCACCAATACCTCTTCTCTGCAACCGGTCTTAAAAAGAATACTGTGGGGTGGTAAGGCTGGTTCATTGTTGAAAAATAAATAACACTGTCGCAGTGTATTATGAAGTCATTTTAATCCTTAGCTAAATATTTAAACGTGACGTGCAAACTGGTTCAGGGTGACAACGAATGCACATAACCTGTTTGATAAACACTTTGACCTTCACACTGGCGTCCTCTGTTATCTGGAAATTAAACAACGCTTGCAGTCGGTCTCCCATTTAATTTCGCCATTAGGTAGGACGGAGTGGGTAGGGAATTTTAATAAAGCAACGGCAGGCGATAAAAATAGGGGCCTGTTTAGAATGCCTTACTGCATTCCAGAGCCAGTCGCGTGCTATTCCCACGTTTATCTGATAATAAGACAAATAACCCGGAATTAACATTAATTAAAGTCAACCTTAATGTATCTCCATTCCAAAAGTAGAATGGCCGTGTTTCGAACCTCATCACTAGGTAGTTAAAGTGTTATCTTTCTCCGCTCGTGTGTATCCTTCCGCGTTCCCTTTATTTCCCTGAATCACTATGTACAGTCTGCAAGGTCAGTCAATAAAATACTGTATTCTATTATAGTCTTAGAACCTGTCCTTTAAGAGCCATTTTCTTTCGTTTTCTTGATAAACATTTATACAAATATGATTTGCATCCGCCATTTAAAAGGTACATGGCTTTTTTTTTTAGGAACACTGCCGCAGACGAATAGTTAGGTATCTTATCTCTCAGCTAGATGGCCTGGGTTCGATACCAGGAATCAAACTGTGAGATTTGAGATTCACAAAGAAGCATCTGGATAGATTTTCTCCAGATTTTCAGGTTCCCTCACCATTCAGTCCGCAGACTACTCCCACCATCCCCTTTCCGTTCACATATTTCTTTCTCACTTGATATCTCTTCCCCCTCTAATACCAAATTTCAGACCTTTTGTTAAACTTACGTCCTCCAACGTTAAGTCATATCCGATGATGATGAAATGATCTCAAGTAAGCCTAGGGTACACAGAGCTTAGACACTCATTTTTCAGGATAAAGAAACTCCAGAAAAAAACCTTATCCACCCTGACGGAGATTCGAACTCGGGACCTCTTGAACGTGAGGCAGACACGCTACCATGTATGCTGACACTTAAAAAAAAACTTTTACCCTGGGCTACACTTTTTATAGAACACTTTTTGGACATCTCAATTTTCTCAAAAGTGGCTCTAGCGATTTTGAATAAATTAGCACATTTTTAAGTACTTTCATGCCAAATTAGATATAAAGCGTCTTTCAACAAGAGAGACCTATCTTTAAAGTTAATACGGTTGACCCAATATTCAATGACAGAAGGGCGTAAATTAGATCAAACTTCACGAATAACACGCGTGATGTTATCCATAGGATCATTTACTCTTTCTGGTTTGTTGGTATAAACTCAGATTTAACATAACTCAACAAGAAGTAATCCGACGGCGTTATATCACATGATCTTAGGGGCCAGTTAACATCACCGCCACCACGGGAAACGATGAAACCTCTGAACTACTCCATCAAAAGATCGATTGTTTCGAGAGTAGTATGACAGGTGGCACCATCTTGCTGGAACAAGATATTTCTGAGATCCATACCATCCAGCTGATGCCAAAAATACTCCCTTATAGGAGCCCGGTATCTTTCTCCATTGACAAAGCTTCTGCATCTTTGTCTCGAGTTTTCACAATTTCTACGCGTTGTTGGATGCTGTTTGTTAATAACAACTGTAACCACATGCAAAAAATGACTGCTGTAACTCAATGACGACAGCTATCACATGTTAAAGATAGGATACTGTTGTTGAAGGACCCTTTAATCTGAAATCTCGGGGATATCCTCACAAGTCCTCCCTCTCTTTTGCATGACTAACTTGTAGACTAAACGAGAAAAATCTACTATACAAAAGGATACGTCTCATTAAAAGACACAGTTTATGTGAAATACGTTACTTTTGTGGAATGAACATTTCCAAGATATTCTTATTTGTTTAAATTTTCCAACATTTATTACTGTACTGAAATGAAAGTACCTTTATGTCCTGGACATGCAAAGAGAATAAAATTTCAATGCCATAAGATAGCTACCAGTCTTAAGCGAATTTCCTATCGCTGTAGATCATTTTTACTAATAACCCAGCCCTTATCCGGCCAAGGCCTGCCAACCCGACTGTCGGCCTCACGACTACATACGCCGATCATCCAACCCATACGGGGAGGACATCTGGTCAGCATCTCGGCATCCCCAGCCGGGCAGTTGGTTTTTTTCTTTTGTAATTTGTCCTCCAACGTCAAGTCATATCGGACGATGAATGAAATGGGTGATATAGGGCTCAAATTAGCCCGGGGTCCATAGAGCTTAGAGTTACCTAACATTCGTCTTCCCGATAAGGGAAACCCCTGGAAAAACCGTATCCAGGTAACTCACCCTGACCGAGATTCGAACTCAGGACCTCTTGAACGTGAGGCAGGCACGCTACCATCTACGCTACCGAGGCAGGCACAGTTGCTTTCTTGACCAGGGCTGCTTATGTATCGTAAGCTCCTCTGTTTCTTCATGATGCTCAGTGGGCACCGGTCTTATACTCGGGACGTAACATCCGCACCCAGGGGTGGGATCGAACCCGGGCGGCTTTCCGTGGCAGGGCACCAAAGCGTGATGCATTAACCCACTACGCCACGGCGCAAGACTCATTTTTACTAATAGTGAGTGCAAATATTATTATACTCATTGCTTTTTTAGGATAGCTACAGTTTGCTCATAATTTACGTGACTGCTATTTCCATTTCTAGTGCTAGCGAATCTAAACACAACACGAGCCGCTCCTGCCTAACGCGTTGCTCTTAACAATGCACGCCTTGTGTTTAAGACGCTAAGCTCTGCAGTTCTGTGCCTTCTCGCTAAGTTGCTAATCTGGAGTTTATTGGCTTAATTGCTCCGCTACTTGTTGTCAGCGAACGGGTTTTTCTTTCGGCTCAGTAATTGCCTTCATTTTTGACGTGGATTAAGAGACAAATTGTGTTACGTCACTAGAGCAACTCGCACAAGTCGAGATAATCGATTGCGTGGCTCGAGAGCGATGGTTATCTCGCACGCTGTCAGCTTCACTTTTATTATTATTATTATTGTTATTCGGTCTCCTGCAATTAAAGGAGACTTAAGAGAAACAACAGGGATTGCCACAACTGTTTATGTATTTATTTTTTCTCGCATGTATTTGCGAGCAATTATTATAGGAAAACTTTCTTCTGGTACCAAATGGAGAACCTGTAATGAACATTTTTAGGTTAGATTTCACCTACCATTATATATTATTGCTATAAGTTTAATTGTTATTTAGTATGCTTTTTGAAATAACTAGATGGTAATGAAATGTACACGTTTTGTAACTTAGAATTAAAAAAAGGGACTCGAAATTTGGTACCTTATTTGTTTAATTCTGTACAATAAACGTGTGCATTTGTATTCCAAAATATTAATATTCATTAAAATATGATTGTTTATATTTCGAACATCAATATTTTACAAAAATAAATTACAAAGAATATCATATGATCAGCCAATCAGAACTTCCTTCAAGAACCCTACTACACATGTAGAAAGTTTTACATCGATTCATTATTAAACAGTACTGAAAAAAGTATATCAAAAGGTGCAAAATCATTTTGATATGGAGAAGATAATTAGATTTTGCAACATAATTACTAGAGATATTGCAAGGGTCTAAATAAATTTGAAATATTCAAAGTTCCAGGTGGATTTGACACGTGATATTTGTTAGTCTGCTGAAGAGAACATGATTTGCTGTTTTAGTGCCAGAGTTTATCATTACGTGACAACCCACAAAGTCATAAAAGATTGTATTAATACTTGGATATTCTTCACTTTATTCATAACCCCCCCCCCCCCCCTCCTTACGTTCTGATATCCTTTGCGGTACCGCATCCTACAGTGTTTCACAAATGTGATCCAGACATACAAAGGTGACTTTAAATTCTCTATGGGCGATCAAATATACTTCAATTAACTTGAAGTTAACATATATTTTACATACCTTGTCTGCTTCGCATGGATTTTTTGTGGAAGTTCTTGAATGTATCAATGCTTTAGAACAAATCAAATGTTTACATTCACAGGACTTTGTCTACACCCTCCTCTATCAAGTAGTCTTACATACAGAACGTTATCTACTTTTTTCTACTACCTATTTATATTAAATAGATACCAAGAACTCATTTGGAGTACATCATTTGAGACTTCCTGAACAAGAAACAAACAAAAATTAGGTTTAGAAAAATGTATCTGTACGTATAGCATAATTCTTCTTCTTTAACTGCCCTGTTATACCATTATGTGCTGTCAGGGTATTGTTGTTGCTCTTAATCCTTATGTGGGTTGAGGAACGGAATCTGTGGATCAGTAAGAGGGAGAACCCAGGATAGGTGATCCGCCCGATACCTGGTATGAGAATGATGGAAGTGGATGACAGAATGTGGGTCAGATGAAATGATAGGAAAGATGAAGATGGAGCAGTTTGAGGAATGCTGGCGGGGGAAACCGGAGATCCCATAGGAAACCCACCTCAGCGCCATGGTGTCCATTATTAATCTCACTTTGCGGTCGCCTGGGATCGAACCCGGGCCGCCTTTGTGAGAGTCGAGTGGTCTAATCACGTCATAGCGGCGTATAGCATAATCCAAAAACGAAAAAATCGTTTAAGTACCAAACTTGATATTTAGATTCTGTGTATTCCAAAGATACGCCTCGACCATTTTCAAAAATACTCCCCCATCTCAAACTTTCAATATGGAAATATTTTGGGAAATGTTCAGTTTCTCAAAAATTGACTAAGAATTTGTTTCCAGTGAATATTATCTGAAGTTCTATTCATACTGATTGACTTTTCCATAACGGTGAACCATGAAAAATGTACGTATATATCCTTAATACAATTTGTCATTTCTTTCTGGGGATAACAATTTTCGAGATGTTATTCCTTTTTACTCCTTGACTTTTCGTTTTCTCAAATGGGAAGTTGTTCTTTTTCTGGTAATGCAAATAGAGTGTAACTTCAAAGTCATTACATAGCGACGAGCTTGATTATCACTTAAAGCCCACTGTATTCCTCAATTCCCATTATACCTGTGCAGAAATATGTAATAAAACATTCTGCAAACGTTTACTGTGATCAATGGAAGTATGTTACATTTCCAAACAGTAGTGTGTTGTAGAATGAGTACAGGACATCATGTGAGAGTAACTTACCAGATTTTTTTAACATTAGTAATTTACCAAATGTTTCATGTTTGGAATTTTCTAAAACGTTTCCAAGACCTCGTATTTTGGACATACTGGAAACTTTGTGATAATGTTTCTGTTTCCATCGCAACAGCCCTAGATAAAAAATATTTTGACAGCGGCTATAGACCAAGTTTATCGACAGGATGGCAGCAGTGAGACATAATCAGCGCTCTCGCTAGATATCGGAACCGTTAGGGACAGATAATAATCTCCTGGAAGTTTTTCCATCTCAAAAGCTCTGGAAATCTGTCTGAGCGCTCTGGGAAACTGAGTTCCTGAGTAAATCAAGGAATGGTATCTATTATGACGAAAAGCGCTTTGTCCGAGTGACTTCGTGACGACTTGCCACATACAATGAGATACTTAGTCGCATTTGTTTGATTCCCCAACGGAACTCAGTGAAAATTGAACTAAGTTATCGAGTGACTGTGAAAACTGAGTGATATGACTGCTTGTAAATTAGGCAAAGGTCCAAAGATCGTGATATTTTATGATAAACGTACATGGAAGAAAGAATAACGTATCCGTGTGTCGAAATCGATGCAAGTTGGTGCTACCATCGTGTACTGTCATTTATTCCACGCAACCAAAATAAATTTAGTTTTGATCCATAGGTTAGTTTGGATTTGACAGGCAGTTTAGTTAGTCCTTCAACGTGTTTTCGTCAAAGTAGAAAAGGTATTTTACTGTACAGCTATTCGCTTTTTACTATCAAGTAAGAAAAGTGCGAAAATATAACATGAAAGTTATGTGCTCTTTATGGAGACCTCTCGCAATTGATAAGACGACTGTAAGCGTGGCTGCATATCCTTTAATGATTGGGACCACCCAGGACGTAGTTACCGAAGAAGTCATTGAAAAAGTCCACGCTGATAATTGAAAGAAATTTCGCTCAGTAGCAGAGGCCATAGATGTGTCATGGTACTCGCATTTCATATTTTGCATGATAATTTAGAGATGAAATTTTTTTCGGCCGTTTGCTTTCAACTTCAAAGTTGTGTTTGGTGCTATTTAAGTAAAATGTGAAAGAGTTGTCACCGTCGACGATACTGAACTCATAACTCTGTGGAATAGCGGTTAAAGCATCCAAGTAAATGCACTTGGAGAACATTTTGACGACTGTTTTAGTAGTGAAATACCAAAACTAATCACCCTAAGATGTAGATGAGAGAATCGCTGGCTTGTGACCTCGATATCTCGACTTCCGTCGTTGGTAGAATGAAAACCAAACAACTCACTTTCTGTCCGTACGGAAGCAGTCAACCTAGCTACTCCTTCAAGCGTTAAGATCAGCGTCGGCTCATCAGTATCAAAATGTCGACACACTTGATCCATCTTGAGATCCCTGAAATTCCACCTACTAAAGTACACTTTTAATAAAAGGTTTGTATCTGTGAAAAAATAAACTCAAAAAACGAAATACCAATCTTAGCATTTCCGAAGGATGCTACACGAAGATTTACAAAAATCCCCATATCTCAAACTACCCATTACACGTAAAGTTTTACGAAAATGTATAATTTTCTCAAAAATGGCTAATGATTTTTATTAAAACGCCATTAATTTTTTTTTTTAGATATTTCCATGAGAAATTAAATTTATACGTTGAATTTTCTGATGAATAACCTCTAACTGATTTGATATAATACTACGCACAAAAATGTAAAGCTTCTTAAAACATAAAAATAATGTTAAATACATATTTTTCGTATAGTTGACCATTTCCTAGACATTTGTTGTTAACATACATTTTTCAAATAGAGAGGTGTTAGATAGAGTCAACAAGAGCAATTCAATGCTATGGCCGGGATTATCTGGTTTCCATCCAGTCACCATTTACCCATTGAGCTATTATAGCCAACGTGCCGTCCCAACATTAAATTCTCCGATTGACTTATATACTTTCCCAGTAAACCACTAGGGGCTCTCCATTCGAGATACATCGTTTGTAGCCACTTGCTGTCGTAAGTACTTGAGTCCCAGGTTTTATCATTAAACTCTTACTTAAGTTAATTGATGAAAATTAATAATTCTTCTCACTAGCCGTATATAGGCTAAGGTTTTTAGATAGTCAACATGGAAAATTCAATGCCATGGCCGTGATTTGAACCGCGGATCTCCTGGTTTCCGTCCAGTCGCTGTTACCCATTGAGCTACCATAACCAACGTGCCGTCCCGACATTAAATTCTCCAATTGACTCATATATTTTCCCAGTAAACCACTAGGGGCCCTCGCATTCGAGATACCCGTTTGTGGCGACTTACTATTGTAAGCACTTAAATCCCAGGCTTCATCATTAAACTCTTATTAAGTTAATTGATGAAAATTAATCATTCTTCTCACTAGCTGTGTATAGCCTAAAATTTTAGATGGATAGTCAACATGAAAAATTCAATGCCATGGCCGAGATTTGAACCATGGATCTCCTGGTTTCCGTCCAGTCGCTCTTACCCATTGAGTTACCATGGCTAACGTGCCGTCCCGAAAGGTGTTATTCATTGTTCCTCCTGGTCATGCAAGAGAGCGGATTTTCTAATCCGTTACATAGCGTTTCACTTAATGTCTACTTTATTCCCATATTAGCAATGCACCTTCAGGAATAATGTAATTAAAGAACTTCTATAAATGGCTATTCTGATTTACATGAACTAAGTTCTTTTGAGGGTAATATTTCTCAGAAATGGATGAGAATGTCATGTAAATGTAACATTATAGTTTCTTTGTTTTGCTTAAAGCCTCGTCTTGACATATTAAGCATTTCCAATGAGGTTAGAACACCTCATTGCCTTAGCTCCTCTAACCTATCACCTATCACCCTGACAAAATCATAAGTTGTGGTTCTTATGTCATGCATTGGTTTCTGGTATAAGTATCTATATAGTGAATATTTGAACTTGTCATCGTGTCTACTTTAATGGGAGTAATTAGAAACTCAGAGTATATCACAGAGAAACGATATAACAAATGAAAGTTTGTTTACCTGAGTAGTTAACAAAATGTCCTGCTATAAACTAGTTAGGTTAGGTACAGGCTCCTGTCTGTCCCCTCAGCTGCTAATTTGTGGTGGATCCTTCCTCTTCGTCAATTAGCCAATCAGCTGAAAGCATTTATCCGGGCTTTGTGCTACACAAACAACATTTATGGCTAATAGTTGCGTACATTTGAGAAGCAGGAATCAAGTTAACTCACCGAGCTAACCGCCATGCTATCGATCACAAATCCACTTACCATCCTGACTTCCTTGCAATCCTCATAGCAACTTCAAGGAACCCAGTGTAAGATAACGCGCTACTGAAACTAGCTAAAATCTCAAGAGAACAGAGGTTTTGCTTCCGTAACTTCTTATATCTAAACCCGTATAGCAAATTGACTACATCTTTCCCATATAGTGAGGTACTATGGTATATCCAGAAACATAATGAACTCTTGGTGTGCTTTTCCTTTCAAACATACATTTTTACTTTAAATTTAGAAATTGCCTTCCACCCAAATATTCGATACTGCTCTGTGTGTACATATTTATGTGTGTGTGAAATATAAGTAAAATAAAGAAACAAACTCAAATTACAAGTTTGATATTTCCAGATTTCAATTTCTTTTTCAAAATATCCATCAAAGTTCATCTGCGAATGCCCAAACATTGCTTTTCTAGATTTAAACAGGCGGAAAGAAAGAAAAATAATTGGATTATGATTCTACAAGGTTTTAAGAACTTTTTCTTTAACATTTTTAAATTGTTACTCCTTTCTTCGAAACTAGCAAAACCCAGGATCGTTAACATGTACCTTACACTCGGAAATCCTGCCAAATTATTTTCAGTTATTCTGCATTTGTGTACATAACAAAAAGGATTCAATAGTTACTACTTTGTTTACTTGTTTGGACCATCGGCGGACCTGTGTGTACACTTGTGAACAGGTTAAAACTGAACCTTGAGATTAAGATCACAACATTGAATTCGGTCAATATCGTGACTCCATAGATGCCCCTCCAGAGACACATACCAGATCTAGTTCATCGTAAAATTCATGCATCAGTTTCGCTTGAGTTGCGCTAGCTTATGGACCCCCGATACTAAAGAGAAACAGATTTATATCATTCTGTCACTGGATTTTGGTGCAAGTCAGTTAAGTAGTCTTACTTGTCTAGTTGTTTCCTGTATCACCTAATTTATTTAGATGTATTTAATAAAAAGTATTCTCTTTACATTACTCATATATAGTACACTTTTCCCTCCTCACCCATACTCTCTCCCTCTCCACTAACACATGTAAGTGCATGTTTCCAAACTCATTATAAAATTGCTTTCCTCTGGAAGTTTGACAAAATTAAAGCATGACCCAAAATTTATACCCCTTAAGTAAATAATAGTAACGAAAATTGGTGTCATTTCACAGATATTTATTGCAATAACTTTTGAAAATAATATGTAAGAAGTATTTTGCTTATGAAGCAGTAATATTTTCAAATGACTTAATAATAAGCCAGATATTGGGATTTGAAAGAAATCTTTAATCAAGGAACCATACTATCTGGAAATATTACAGCATTCATGCTCCATACGCTGATCAAATCTTACCGAACACGACAAAACATGATTTCAAAAGTTTGCTCATAATTTGCTTGCCAAAAATGCACGACAATTTCTATAAATGAAGCGGTAATAAAAGGAATAGAAACTCTCCGGCCATACACGGAAATTCTGTGATAAAAACACAAAATGCAAAGTTCACCTCAAACTTCTTTGTCACCAAAATACTTATCCCAGTGGTAACGTACAGTTACCTTTTCTCTTACACAAATACACAGCTTAAACACATGTCCACAATGTTTCTTTGTGTCTATTAAACACGTACCTACTTCTGCTGCTAGTAATTTTCTTGACGTACACACAGGTTCACCTCTTACACGGAACTGCACGTCAATCTTGAACACAACAAATCGTATATTCGCTCGTTAACTGCTTCACTGCCTGCTCCAATGACCGCCAATTCCTCACTACGTTCTATACCCAGCTTAAGTAGCATTTTTGCGTTACAGCCAAAAATCTAGCTTTAAAATGTGACCAGAGATATATACCTTCAAGCTCGTGGAACTTTAAAAAACGCATTTGTATTTCATTTTAGTAAAACGAATATCAAATAGAGAGAAAATGAGAAAGATAGAGAGACCATCATAACCCAAATATTCAATATCCTCTTGCTTTTTGTGACGCACAAGTATTACCCCTTAAGAGATAGACAAAATCATTTACACAAAAGTTTTGGTCTCTTTAAACCGCAGAATTTATATACTTTTTATTTATATAACCATTTCCATGATATTCTTTGTTAAGGTTTGAATTTTTAAATACTTATATTTTTCTCAAACATTAAATCGTTTTTCTGATTATTACGTACTAGCTATGCAAAGAGAATGAAATTTCAACGCCATCAGATAGAGAACAGATCTTAAAAATTTGACTGCCACTTAAGTGAACTGAATTCTTCTGTTCCCATTGAACCATATAATACAACCAATTGTTTCTCTAAATTAACAAGAATTAGGTATATAGATGCGTATACTTGTGGGTGGTAGCAGTTTCAAATTGTCATTTGTCAATTTGCAAGTCTGTCTACCATTTCCCCATAATATTGTATTCCGATTCAAACTTGGTTCACCGAAGCAGGTGAAGTGAAGGATGAGGAGGGATGAAGGACGTGTTGGGCAGATGTAATCCTCTCTCAAGGTCTGCCGCAATGGACGGACAAGGGGATAATCCTAACAGTTGTTTACCTTGCCGGGATTGTCCCTCCCGGGTAGTGGAGGGAGAAACAACGGCCTGCAGGGATCTACTGTCATCAGGTGAGATAGCCACGTGCCACGTGCGAAAAAAACAATGTGTACAAGACGAGGCCACGTGAGCTAACCACACATTTCGTTTCTCTGGATTCCAATATTTGATTTAATTGTAAAAATTCCGGTCTCTCACGACGGACAAAGTATAATTTGCAAGAGAAAGCAATTTCTAAACGGTGTTTCCTAAAATCAGGCATCGATAAAACAGGCTGTTTAACTATACCACAAGTTGTTAGAAGCAGAGGAATAATGAGTGACAGGCCAAAATAAACCGACATGTATGCAAGAATTGACGTACTGCCCCACTGTTTACCCTCAAAATGTAAAAAAAAAAAAAAAAAAAAAAAAAAAAAAATGGTAGTTTTTCTGAAATATTGGCCTCTTAGTCAAATATTTAATTCATTTATAGAAATAATTTATACATGCAATGGATTGATAAATAATAGATATACGCTTTTACCCTTGAAATTATATATGTATATTTTCAACTGAAAATCTTATATTTTATGCGACAGACTTAGCATTCAAACTCTCTAGAATGTTCTTCTCGCGACCGGCAGGGTATATAAGGCGACTCCAAGACTGGCACAGACCAGAGGTCTTCGGTCCATTTATTCTATTGGCCGCTCCTTCCCCGTGAGGTTGCTTCACAAAATCTCATCTCTGCCATACGTGAAGGATGAAATTAGACTCCAAGCTACAAGCTTTTGCGCTACGTTACCTAAACATAGAAGTGCTCTGGCTAGGTCTCTTTTACATTATCCCACTAGACGCCGATTTCGGCTTTTTCGAGTAACCTCCATGGCGTGCGGGCATCCGAGGTAACACTGGAGCTAATTCTTCTGCAGGAAAAGCGGAGCTCCATGCATAATCCAACCAAGAGCTGATTGGCCTCAAAATTGATTCCTCAACCAACGGATATTTAGGTTTAAAATAACCACGTCCACCAGAGGGCAAATGTTTTGAATCTTGTTATTCTCTCAGAGAAGTGTAACACCTACTTCATGGACTTCTTGCTGTATAATCCTCTTAAACATACCTACAAGTTCCTGTGAAAAGTTCCTTTCTGCGGTTAAATCCATTTAAGAGTGGTATGCAGCAAACCTCTCAGCACCACGGACTTGTGGCAGAGTCAATTGAATTACTTAAGTTCTCAGTTCAGTTCAGAGTAAGTCCAGAGTTGTAAATCGGCCTGCAGGAGTGCAATACTTACCAGCTTCGAAGTGATGAGTCTGCAGGCAGTGTGTGCAATATAGTGGGGCAGTTCACCAGTGAATATCGTTGTTATTCATTCACAGTTGGTAAGCAGAGCAGTGTAAAAAGGAAATTTCGTGTGTACGTCAGAGAAATCACAAGCAGAGCGAGTTAGTGCGTGCATTGACCTGAGGTTTTTATTGGCCCGCTACTTTTTCATGGTGTGCTCTTATAGCTGAAGAATTAGTGTTACAGTTCACTATAATTTTTAAAGGCCCTTTAAAAATAAAAAAAAAAAGATAAAGCTCCTGCAATTTTCACTTACACACAGTCTGTACTGAAAGGTGCGCTTGAGGTCACATGATATAATGTGGGATAGATATAAATACTTATGTAATTAATTTACTTTGTTGTGCTGGATTGTTTCCCTTCAATAAATCCAGGATCAAATCTAAAAATAGCTTTAATAAAAAAAACCTAGAGTGTATATCAGTGTATCTGTGAACAGCATACTAATAGACGAAAAGCCGGTTATGCAAAACGTCGCGTTTACGTTCAGCATCTTCTAAGGAAGTGACTCGATAATTTTCAAGAAAATATTCAAATCCCAAGGCATCTTTAGGTGAAAAATTTTACGAAAATTGTTACTTTTGCTAACAATGAATAACAATGTTTATTATAATGCACGTTTAACATATTTTCAAGATATATGTATTTTCAAGATGTGTATATAAGAATGTATAAAAAAGGTGTTTTTAAGAATAGTGTGTTGAAGAATGGTTAAAAAAAGTCATTTGAAGTGTAACACATGTTTTTCTTTTCATACTATGATAACAATCCTTCATCGCAGTCAGTCACGTGTTGTTGCTGCAGAAGTCGTGACAGATCTGCTGGAGATGAATGGGAGCTATTGTTGTGACAGTAGGTCTCATTGTTGTAATTGATTTGGTTCCTGCTCGCCACATCCAACCTCTTGGACCAAAAGTGGTACAAATCTCAAGACAGTCACCGAAGTGGAACGTTCCTCAGCCGGCAAAGTTCACCGTTAGGCCCGCCTCTGTAGCGTAGATGGTAGCATGTCTGTTTCAAGTTCAAGAGGTTCCAAGTTCGAATCTCGGCCAGGGTGAGTTACCTGGATAAGGTTTTTCCAGGGTTTTCCCTTATCCTAAAAGACGAATGTCGGGTAACTCTAAGCTCCATGGACCATGGGCTAATTTGAGCATCATTTCACCCATTCCATTCATCGTCCGATATGACTTAACGCTGGAGGACGTAACTTCCCAAAAAATCACCGTTACTTAAACCGCCCATTACACTCACATGACTTTCTTCAGCCACTCTCTTTAGGAATTGTTTTATTATAAACTTCGTTAAGTTACAATAACAGAGTACATTTGGCTTTAAGCGATAGACAAATCGTTTTATAGCTGGTGTTTGGTAATAATGTCTTTGGAATTCCATTGTTTTTGCATGAGCAAAGGGGGAAAATGAATTGCGACTTCTCATTTGAGAAATGCAAACTAATATAAGAAATGACTCGGAAATACCAATTACCCTCCCATAAGTATATTTGGCACGTGCTTTAATAATTCTTTTTAGATTAAGGTCATCCAACATTAAGTCATATGGAACGATGAATGAAATAATATTCAAATTGAGTCCAGGAGTCATAGAGCTCACAGTTACCAGACATTTATCAGGATAAGGAAAACATCCGGAGAAAACCTGCCGCGTTCTCTCATAGGTCCCTCGTTCCTTCGAACTTCGAAACGACTATCTGTTGTCTCCGTCGTACTCGTCGATGTTGTGGCTGAGTAGCCGCTATGATCTTAGGGGTCACCTCGACGAGTATCTGTATCACTGCTAATTGCTATGGAGTTGGTGCGGTGGTTGGGGAGTTAATTGGGGATTTTCTCAGGACTCTTCGTGAAATAAAGTCTTGCAACTCTTTGGTGTCGGCATTCCTAGTTACAGGGATGTCTGCAGGTTTTCACTATATTACGAACTACTCATGGAAAGTAAATATACTTGTTCGAAGCTTTATGAAATTTAAGTAAATATCAAAATAACATGGGATGCACTTCGCACTTGATGCACATTACGTTGCTTTGGTTGGAGCTGCTGCGTCTGCCCTGCTCTAGACTTCGCCAGACTGCCTCAACTGCACCCAAACGCTGACATTTCTCCAACTACCTCAAATTTCAGAATTTTCTTAACCAACGCCAGTGTTTCTATCTTCTCTTTGGTTACTTCATTTTGATCTTTGCTTTAATTGGTTCGCTCTTTGAACTTGAATATTCTAAGGGTATTCGAAAACATTTTCTGTGGTAGACAATTTTTCCCGAAGAAACGGTAAAATCGTTCGCCACACAAAGGGAAGGTCCCTTTTATAGCCCCCGTTAAGGGTAGCAACAGCTTTGACAAAATTGTCCCGTTACTTTCACCGAAAACTGGTAGTTTTTCCTCAGTAACCACGCCTATATTTATTGGTGACTAGTAAGTGTCGAGTTTCTACATATTTTCAAGGGCTTTCCGATGATACATTTTTACAAATACTAGCATAAAAAATTATTTGCTATTGAATAATACATAATTGTTACTAACTCCTGTGTTAATAATATCTAATAGTTCCTTTTTGTACAAGAATGGGCAGGCGGAAATATAACTATAAACCCTGACCGAGATTTGAACTTGAAACCTCTTGAACAAGAGACAGACACGTTACCACCACGCCACAGAAGCGAGCTCCTTTAATGGTCACTACATTTGCTTGTACTAAGATTCTGTCCCGTTTCTTACAGTTTACCCGTTGTGCAAATAATTTAGAATGAGGATGATTTCAGAAAGAAATCCCAGAAAATGCGAGATATTACTTGGCTTAAAACTATTTTAAACATATAGTAAATTAGGTAAAATCGTTAGTCGTTTAAAACAAATAAATACATTTTTATAAAATCTTTTCATATAAAGCTTGGTTTAGAATGGCAGATTTCTTTTTTAATCTTTGTGTTGTCCTGCAGGAGTTCATTTACATGCCAACAAGTCTATTGATTATGGGTCTGCCACTTTTAAGCACACTTAAAAATACCGGTCGTTGTCAGTGTTGAACCCGTGACCTTGGTAGCAGTAGGTCATCACTCAGACTGACTTGGGAAGGATGCGTCTACATCGGCCAAACGGCCAATTAACTTAACAGATTTAACACTGACCGTACGGAATGTTTAATCATCTGTGAAATTTCTCTGTGAGTTGTCGCATTTTTATCCACGCGAGAGTTTTATGGAGTGACATTGACACTAAAACTCGCCTTGACATAAATTTACGGTGTATCGCTTCTATAAGATCATAAAGCAGGCGGTATGAGTATGAACCAGTTTTCTCGTTAACACTAATGGTGCTGTTATTACGTGTGAAGTCGCACCTATTAGTAGTGTTATAAAACTTGAAGCCTTACTACAAACGAAACCGCCTGACAACCTTGCAACAGTTACCATTGGTAACGTCTCACATATTCATTGTGTACAATGTTAAAATCAATGTATGGTAAAGAAGGGAAAGTTCCATCTTGATTCAGGATTTTCAGTGATCATAGTACAAATTGTATTTGAGATATGAATAATAAATGACAACGTATGGTATAGGAATATCGGCGTGGTTGTAGTTAAGTGTGCAGGACTTATGTTAATAAAACTGAATGTATTTTTTAAAGTTTTGTTGTCCTATAGTCTGTTTTACTCTGATCCATTATCGACAGCACGTGGCGTCGAAGGACCGCACACGGGTTATACAGACTTGGCTGTCACCCCGATCAGCGTTTCAGTAACCCGTGGAAATTTTTATTACTAAAATAGTTTAAAAGTTATTGACAGTTAGACGTTAGAAGACGTAATCCTTGTGCTAGGTTAAAAAATATTTTAATTCTACGACCGCAAACGGTCAAGTAGTTCATTTATTAGCCTACATTAGCCATATTAACTGTCTTATCTATTTCTATCACATCCGTGCATTCTCCTAGGAAAAGATTCGATTCCATAGTTTACCACTGTAGCAGCTGACAGCAGAAGTCATCAAAATCATTCAGAGGTGATTACAAAAGAAATCATGTTATACAGTTTATTTTCAAGTAAACTTCTAATGGTATTGTAATTTAATTAAAATTTATATAAGATAAAGTATTAACCGGGCTTGTGGGCCGTAGTCTACTGGGTTCCTTCATCTTCCCATACGTTTCGTCTACGGCTGCGGCAGACATCTTCAGTGGCAGTGCGATCGGAGTGTCCTGGCGGAAGTCTCCACAGTTTTCCGCCAAGACACTCCGATCGCACTGCCACTGAAGATGTCTGTCGCAGCCGCAGACGAAACGTCTGGGAAGAAGAAGAAGGAGCTCAGTAGACCACGGCCCACAAGCCCGGTTAATACTTTATCTTATACTGACACCGGCCGTGAAAACTTATGAATTTTAATTAATCAAAATCGTTAGCATTTTTAGGAAAATCAATATGTTGGAAACATTTTCCACGTAAACGGTAGTTTGCGAGGCATTTTTATTAAATCTTCAATCACACTTTTGAAATTATCATGAATTTAAATACCGAGTTTAGTTTTAACCACTTTTCCTTTCTACATATATACATAACGTTTTCCAAGAATTTTTTGTGCCGTATTCAGGGATCTACAAACATGTATTTTCGTTGAAATATTACAGTATTTCTCTAGCCTATCGCAACGTTACTTATAAGAGTGAAAGGTGGCATTTAAAATAGAAATTTGAGTAGTTTTCAGGCTGCAGAAATGATATATATATATATATATATATATATATATATATATATATATATATATATATATATATAGTTTTTTTTCAGGAAAGTGACAGCTTAACCAATGAATAAATAAGAGAAGACAAATTGACCTAGTTGGAGAAATTATAGAAAAGCGTAAACAAAATTGGAAACATTATACAAAACGTCGTGTATTAATAGAATGGATGCAAGGAAGCTGTAAGAGAGTACCAAAGGAAAGACCTGCAGTGATCACAGAAAGTATTCATACACTACTAATTCTCTATAGAAACCCGATATTCTGAAGAATGTTTAAAGGAAATAGCAACTTTTGTTTTGCACCGACAGACCACAAGTATAATAACATGTTATTTTCTATACGAAAACAATAATAATTTATAAAGAAAATGTCACTTTTGTAAAAACAAAACCAAATTACATATTTCTGAGGCACAAAAAGTAATCCTACATTCCACAGGTAGCCCACCTTGGCAGCGAAGATGGTAGCATGTGTGCCTCACGTTCAAGAGGTCCCGAGTTCGAATCTCGGTCAGTGTGAGTTACCTGGTTAAGGTTTCTTCCTGGGTTTTCCTTATCCTGAAAGACGAATGTCGGGTAACTAAGCTCTAGGGACCTTTGGCTCATTTGAGCATCATTTCATCCATTCCATTCATCGTCCGATAGGACTTAACGTTGGAGGACATAAAATACAAAAAAAAAAAAAAAAAGCCCAAGTAGTGCAGATTATTACAACTGTTGGCATTCCATATTTGGTCGAGTAGTCTTTACCTTTAAGTATAGCCTGTAATCTTCTTGGATGAGAATGGACATGTTTTTTAATTCATGTATTTGGTTCCGTTCTTCATCAAGAGCCGCTTTCAATGTTTCTTTGTTCGAAATTGTCCTTTTCTTTATGGGTTTTCCCAGGATATCCCACACGTGCTCGATAGTTTTAATAGCTAGTGACTGAGAAGTTTTATGAAGCTGGTTATTAGGAAATTTTATAAAAAGCTTAGTCGTGGATTAAGCACAGTATACTTTGGACCATAAACATCCAGTCTTCTTTCTTCAGAACGTCCAGATACTTCCCGTGATGCATTATTCCATCGATAATATGGAGTTGCCGACACCTGACACGCGATGCAACCCCAAACAAGGTCTTTTTCTTTTTTTTAAACCCTCCATCATGTTTCACTGTGGGAATTGGACATTTTGGCTCCAGTTCCGTATTTGTTTTCCTCCAAGCTTTGCGGCTGCAGTCCAAGCCAAAACACTTTAAACAGGCTCTCACTTTTACCTAGAACTGTTACGCTCTTTTCACGGTACTTTCAAGTGCATTCTAAGCGTTCTTTCCTATTCTCTGAACTGATAGTTTCTTCCTTGCGTACCCTGCCGTTGTAGACTTACGGTGTTTGTTGAAACATTAATGCAATTCAGTAACAATCTGGGAAACAGTCATTTGCGGATTCTTTTTAATGCAACATCTCTAGCCGTGAGGATTTTAGGTCGACCACTTCTAGGTTTGTTCGATACAGATTTCCTGGCTCCTACCCTGTCAATGATGGTCTGTATGGTTGGCCGTGATCTCCCTGTTATTTGCGACGTCTTGAACGGGTTTTGAGAGCAGTTGTCGCTTCATTCCTTCTTCGTCCTATTTTACTTCACTTAGCTTGATATCAGTAAATGTGTGCAGGTTACTTGCTATGAAACAAACGAATGCAGGCTAGTCAGAAAGAACGGTGGTTTATGACGTAATCACTGTTTTTAATGTAGTTCCCTTTGGTGTACGAATACTTTTGTGCTTGAGAAATTCACAAATTAGCTTTGTTTTTATAGAAGTGCCTGCCAATCCAACAAATGTCGCGGTATCCTTTAAAAGTTTCCGGAATATCAATTCTCATCGAAGGTTCTTTAGTGCACCTAAAAATACTTCCAAATCTCATTACATATTAAAATATGAGATCGGAAAAGGCCAATGGCCTATGAAAGGTAGAAGAAGAGTAAGATTACAAAACACGCTTGCCCTGCCTGGGCATAGACAGTTTCAACAACAAACAGAATGGAGCACAAATTTAGAAGTTTCGTGTAATTAGAAGTGGGAGTTAACATACAGAGATATTAGGCCGAGCGTGTTTCCTGGAACCCACGCTATGTGACGCCACCTTCGTGGAATGTTCGAGAAACTCTATCTTGTGAGTCACCGTGTTGTGTTCTTATTAGCAAACTCAAGGTCACCGACCCAACAGTCACATCTGCTATTTTGCACAGTTTCCAACTTTAGGCTATTTTTTCTTCCTCTTGCTAATTTTGTGCTAGTCCAGCTCTAATGATTTCTTTTAAAATGCTTCTCAAAAATATATTTTGTTTATATTAAAATAGTTTAATAAATGGAACATTTATTAATAAATACGTGACGCTATTTTACAAAAATTGCATTTCTTCTTATATTTAGTTTTGGCAAAAAACATGTGTTGATACTCGTAACATCTCCATTACTTGCAGTGATAAAGAAAATTAGAATTATCAATCATGTTATACCAGTTTTTTTTAATTCACGTTCTCCATCTTTGTCATATCGGACGATGGATGAAATGACGTTCAAATGTGCCCAGGGTCTATAGAGCTTAGAGTTACCAGATATTCTTCTTTCAAAATAAGAGAAAACTCCTGGGGAAAAAAGCAAATCCAGGTAACTCATCCTGACCGAGATTTGAACTCATGACCTCTTGAACGTGAGGTAGACACGCTACCACCTACGCTACAGAGACAGTCTTACATGTTATGTGATTATTAATTTCCAAAGTGTTTGTATATCCATCTTAATGGTTGTGTAATATGTATTAACTAAATTTTCCAGACTGTAACAATAATTATAAAAAGAAATTCGGTTGAGTAATACTTGCATTATTCTTTCTATTCGCTTTTCGGCAAGATTCTTTCTAAAGTTATTCTAGCTATTCCGGTCAGTCGCGATAAAAATTATGTGTTTTCGCCAGAATTTAGCGACAGTAAGGCTTTTTATGAGCTTGTTTCCATGTGATGTCTTTGAAGACGTCTTATACCTCGTACCTTAATGACGCTTTTCAGGTTTTTCTTTCTCTAGCGCCTGGTAGAGTAAGGTAGGTAGTAAGAAAAGTTATTGTACATGCAGGTTTTATAAATATATAAACAAAATTGTAGGAAAAATATAATTGGAGAGGGGGAATGATAACCCAAAATCGGACGAATACGTTATTGGCATCACGGTCCAGCATTTTTCAAGGAACAGAATCCTTCATTCCAAAGCGCAATAGAAAAGTTTTCTTATAGATTTCTCAGAAAAGCTCTGAAGAGTGGTAAAAGTATAATAAATGGTGCTGATGCATTCTGGATTTTCTTGGTATAGTTTCTGAACCTTCTTTATTCGCAAGGACTTTAAATCACAAGAGATAGACAAGCTGGATCCTCTGGTATAGTTAATAGAGCACTGGGGGTTGTCAGAATTATCACCTATCCCCACAGTGCGCAACAATTTTTACAGCACACGATAGGTAACTTAATTTTTGGTAGCGTTAAACATGTCCCAGATAGTTTTTTCTTATTTGAATTTAAAAAAAAGGTGCTAGCTATATCGTAATTGTGATCTGAGCCAGCATCTAACGATCACGTTTTTAAACATCTGACAATCTATTTGGTCTCCTCCATCTTAAATAAAACGATTATTTCATTGAAGTCTTTGCACCAGTGTCATAAGCACATAAGTAGAATAAATTATGTAACATCTGTCTGAATGAACGCAGGTGTTATGTGAGGTAAATGGTGCAGCATGACTCGGTTTAGAGAGGTTAGAGTAGGCGGGAATATATTACAGCCTGAACATCAAAATATCAGCATAGCGAAATCGATATCCCATGTCTTTAAATGTTGTCTAGAATGTGTCCTTACCTTCCAAAGGGGTCCTTTCTTTAACAGTATTCATGATATTATTTACTGCAGGGATTTTTCTTCTGTATTCATAAAAGTTCTGCGTACAACATATTTTTCAAACTCATTGAGTTTAAACTATTTTGGATGTGGGCGACGTTTATCAGGCGTTGAAAGTTTTACCCCGTACACGTTGCATGTTGAACCTCTTTTACTATATTATGTACAGTTCACTCACTGCATTGTTTAACGTAATAATTAGGCTCCTACATTTCTTTTCTATACAAAACTCTAACAAATTGAATATTAATTTTCTACTTTATGAACATGACAGTATTTACATGTTGACGGCGTTTGCATTATTTATTTACCCATCCACTGTAAGCAATTGAGCTGCCGAACGGTACAGGGAATTATGATGTAATACACCGTAACTGTTTGTTTTCACACAAGCCTTCACTGTTGGTCGACTGCATTCATTCTTTACGAGGAATTGTAAGTATTGCTTGGGAGTGTACTCTGAAAGTTCTGTACAGCACAAAGTTGGCGGATAGGCCGCTTTTATCCGCAGAGCTCCAGAGTTGCACCGTCATCGATAGACAAGCATCGGTAATACTTGGGGAAGAGGTTATATTTACAGTTAGATACCTGGCGTGTCATTCAGAAGGACAAGGGAGGTCTTTGTGTTTTTCTCTCACTCACCCCATGCCGGCCAGGGTGAAGATCCTGTGATTCAACTTTGAGAATGACCAAACTAAGTATACCAAACTTGGGGTACCTTTTGTTAAACCTACATTTGGCTTAAGCTACACCCTTTGTAGTTTACCAATCTAATAATGGTTTATTACTAACAGTCGTTTAACATTAAGAGAAGTTTCTCATGCTACTATCATAAAATTCAAGATGCAGATAAATTTTATGTTTCTGGCTGATATCTTAAACACGCACTATGTTAATCAAAATTATTTTAAGTATTTTTGATAAAATATAGTGAAATAACTTTTCATGTATGATGTACCTATTTCTATAAAGGTTTATCTTCGTTAACACGAAGTCAGTAAAATAAACCTTCGCAAGAATGTGTAGTAGTTATATAACATAAAGGAATGGAGGGAGAAAATTATTGAATATAACACGTATAAATTTTACTTTCTCCAGAGAAGGAACTTCTTCTCACCAGCTACCGTTTTTATGAAACATTAGTTCGAAAAAATGACTTGTTAATTATAATTTTTAATGACATACCATATGTTACATGGTATTCTAATCAGATAAAATATAAAATGCATATCTTGAAATTTCTAGTATTTCCTACTAACTTGCTTTTTATTAACTTTATATCATTTAGAGGGATAGGTGGAAATGCAATACGTTAAAAAATACGCGTCCCTTTAAAACATAAGTTATTGTGGAGATATCAGTTATTGATAGTTCGAATTCTTGAGTAGTTTGTCATTCAGTTGAGCAAACCTAGGAAGAAAATAAAATCCTTTTAAATCACGCATCATATTTCATACAAGTATTATTTAACTCATATTCACGGCCTTCTTGAATGAGGTGATTGTCACATTCCACAAGAAACCAAAGTTTGCATTACCGGCATGTTAAAAGTTTTTCAGCATTGAGCAAAAGAATTTTCTAGGTTTAACACATTTGTAAACTACTAGAAGGCTTATTTTAACAAGTTCTCGTAGTTTATACCTAATAATAAAAGTTATAGGTTGGAGAAAATTATGCAAATGTAGCGTATTATATTTTTCACCCTAGCTTTGAAGTCACTTTAACACATTGGCGTGAGACTTTCTCTAAGGATATATAAAGAATGAACACTTTGCTTATTTTGTAGTTTGTTAGATGAACAGTTCCGATAATAGCTTGTTAATTCCATTGTTAGGCCGCTACTGCAGATCTGTTTTCACGGCATTGCCTCGTGCAGATTGCCCGCTCGCTGCCAAATTCGATATCGACGGCTAACCGCGAAGAATCGCCTGGCGTTCCCGCAACTTATCGGCCTCCGTTGTGTTGCGGGCAAGCATCACAAAGGTGGTTTCAATTAACCGCTCCGTAATGTCGTTATTTGTAGCGATGGCAAATCATAGCCAAGCAGTCTATTTCGTGTGCTACGCGAAGAAATGATCCTATTAGCATACAATGGCGGGAGTTCTACTGCATCAATAGAGAAGCTAATAAGGCTGCTAGCGCGGGCGTGAAATGGACTGGTCGTAGCATGACGCTCTCTGTATAATCCAGGCGCATTTTTTCCCCCCTAAACGATATGAAATTAAATAAACATACGCACAGCAATATAATATGTACTATAAAACTTACATTTTGAAAACATTAGAGTGTGTGTAAGTGTTTCATAACTGAAACCAATAATAAACAATACCTCGGAAATGGTTAAGGGGATCCGAAATGTTGATTCCCTCCCCCCTCCCCAATTCTTGTTTTTCTTGACTTAAATATTTCAGACAGTTTAGTCATTTTGGTGCACATTTCATAAAAATATTCTAATTGTAACGCGTTTAAAATTACGAGGTGCGTTCAAGTTATAACACCTGCCCGCCTCGGTAGCTGGTGGTAGCATGTCTGTTTCACGTTCTAGAGGTCCCGAGTTCGAATCTCGGTCAGGGTGAGTTACCTGGATAAGGTTTTTCCGGGGTTTTCCCTTATCCTGAACGACGAATGTCGAGTAACCCTAAGCTCTATGGACCCCGGGCTCATTTGAACATCATTTCACCCATTCCATTCATCGTCCGATATGACTTAACGTTGGAGGACGTAAATTACGAAAAAAAAAAAGGTTTTAACACCTATTTTTTTCAGAACTGGAACCAGATTCCTCTTCTGGTTTTTCTTTTTAAAAAATATACGTGAATCCTTTGTGAATACGTGACAGAGATGGCAGCACTGTACAGTACATAGAACTCTTAGTAGCAGCGACCAGAGTTAGGACTGTTTTTGATACTTATGTTTTTATTGCAAGAACAGCGTGTAATCATTCCTTTTCTCCATTTTCGTGGTCTGAGACCTATTGTAATTCATCACCAGTTGAGTGAGCCATGTACCATGGATGATCATTCTTGTGATCTTCCGTCAGTATTCGTGGCACCCACCTGGAAGACACTTTTCGCATTTTCAGATCTTCATACAGGATTGTGTGCACAAATCCCCCGTAAATGCCAAGTTTGGAGGTGATGTCTGTAACGTCAATCGGCGATCCTCCAAAACAACGTTCTTCACTCGCTGGATCATGTCGTCAGACTGGCTGGTGTGACGCCGTCACTGTCTTGGTTTGTTGTCCCACGATGTTCTGCCTTCATTGAACTGTCGCACCCAGGAACGCACACTAGACACATCCATGGTATCATCACCACTTGCCTCACTCAACGGGCGGTGAATTTCAATAGGTGTCACACCACGAAAATGGAGAAAACGAATGATTCCACGCTGTTCCTGCAATAAAAACCTAAGTATCAAAAACAGTCCTATGGTCGCTGCTACTGTAAGTCTATGCACTGTACAGTGCTGTGATCTTTGCCATGCATTCACACAGAGTCTACGTGTATTTAAAAATAACAGAAGTTTCTATCTGGTCCCAGTCACTGAAAAAAAGGATGTGCTATAACTTGAACGCACCTTGTATTATCGAAAATAACGCTGCATATTAATTTTAAGTTTTCTTCTCTTTAACTGCAATTTCTGAAGAAGTTGTTTACGAGTTCTTTATTATCTCTGAAATTTATTTATAGAAAGTTCTGAATTGTTATTTTTCAGTAAATATTTAGGAATTAGAAAACCAAAACGTTAGCTGTGGTGAACATAAAATTAATGTTGTTTCATCTTCAGCCGTAAATGGACAATAACCTTCCTTTGAAACATTCATTTAATTGTAAATAGTTTCTTAGATGATGGATCATCAATTAACACTGCAAAGATAGAGTATTTAAGTGTAAGACATACACTGTGAGGTTAATGATTTCAGATGCTAGCTTTCAGTTGTGTACATTTTAAAATACAAGTTTCTCAAATATCTCGTGACTATCGCTTACAACCTACTGTATTCCCATATTGTCATGAGAATGTATTTGAATTTTATATGAACGGCCTCTGAAGTTATCCTCATTCTGAATGACTTGATAACTGGTAAACCGTAAAACACATCTTGCTGTACAAAAATTAAGATCTTGTTACGAAATTATGGCTCAATTAAATTATAATCTATAATATAACTGATAAATGAAAAAGCAGTTATAACTGTTACATAATATACAGAGGAATAATAGGTGCAAAGGAAAACAATCGCTCTAAATGTGAATATTTCATGTAGTTGCGTGAAAGTTAAGAGATTGTATCTTTGGTATTGTATTATGAATAGATTTGGTTAATGACATTAAGTACGATATTGAGGGACGGTTGAGCTTTCCGGCCAATTTGCAGAATTAACTTAAATAGTTACGCTATGCAGAGTTGTCGAATTACTTACAGTTCTGTAGCTTGTAGAATTTCAAATGTGATGTAGAATTTCATAAAAATATGTTGACGGAATGAGTTAAAAAGAAATATATTGGAAAAGTAGAAATAATGTGGCAATATAATATTAGGATTAGGGTTATTATGGAGGAGATTTGGCACTGCGACAGTCTTGATCTATTGTACCTATGTCCCAAAGTGGGGCAGAGAGCGGCCGTCCCAAGGAGCCAAGGAGCCAGTGCAGAGGGTAGGATCCCTACATTTTACTTAGATGGAAACCTTCCCCAGTAGACCAGGACAACGAACATTCCCCCTAATGTAGTTCGGAAGTGGTCTCAGCATCCGGTTTGGAGACCGGCAACTGACCTACCGGAAGAGGAAGTGGTTCATTTCAAGTATATCATTCTGTCATGCACCTCCGAGACACCCGCCGACACTTTCTACTCTGAAGGAGATCACCGGATGAGAGGTGGTTGAAATGATAATGGAGATGAAATGGAGGGACAGGAAATTCGGAGGATGTAATTAACTACCCAGCATTCGCTTGGTGATCCGGGAAAACCCCCATAAACCCCATGGGTCAGGTAGGTTGGCCACGGGAATCGAGCCCGAGCCTGCCGAATGCGGGCCAGACAAAAACGCCTGAGCCATCCCGCTCGGTAACATAATATTAGGAGCTAGGAATGGGGGTCTTAAAATCACTTCAAAAGCGGAGGTTATTAGTAGATTTTTAAGCTTAATAGCATATTTTGGACATAATTTAGCACACTTCTGTTGTACTCGGTGGTGGGAAAAGACAAAGTTGGTATCACGGGGCAAATTCGGGGCCATTATTGTCTCAAGGTTCGAATTGCATGGTTGAGATGTCAGAAGAGCAAATCATTTTGATATAAATAATTATTACAAGAATCAAACACTTTAACAGCGGACGTTTATATCGTAGTTTCTTTTGATCGACATTTCTCCGCTAAAGTTTCGAAGACATAACCAATGGTATCCTTTCAGTGTATGATACACGCATGCCTTGAGACAGGTTTTTCATAACTCGAGCAGAACTTATCGTCTGCGGAGAACTTCAAGCATCGTGAAGCAAAGTAATCCAGCGTCAACACTAAAGCGCTACTTATGTCAAATATATCTTTTGTGAAGTTAACCATTTCTAAAATACTCTTTGTTATTGCTTTGAGTTTTCAAATATTTACACTTTTTTCAAATAGGAAGTCGCTCTGTTTTACTTTTCCTCTATGCAAAGAGAAAGGACTTTCTAAGCAATCATACAGCGAGCAGATGTGCTCTTCAAAATTTTGACTTAACGCTGAAAGTCTCCTGTATGTTATTCAGCGAATTCTGTCCCTCACCTTGGCCTGACTGAGCACACGTAAATTCTGCTTGACATTTGCCTAGCTCCGTCACAGTTGGCTGCAGGCAGGACTGCAGGCGCCAGTCACTGCAACAAAGTTGACCAGTTCTCTCGCCTTTTTTGTCGTGACTGGTCAAGATGAACCCGATCCGCAGCCAAAACCTGATACGACCGAACTCCTGCTAGTTCAAAGCCTCGTCTCTGCAAATAGCGTCTGAGTATTTTTGGGATGATTGAGAACAAAATGCCAAACATACCAAAAAATTTAATGTTAATCGAGACAATTATTTGCACAAATGATGTTATTGCCATATTTTCATGTAGAAACAATGGAAACGAGAATTTAGCAAACGTAAGCGATAGTCAAATCTTCTTTAACCGCTGTCGCTGTGTGGTGGCTTGGTTCCGTTCTCTTTGCATGGCTACGAGGGGGAAAAGTGAATGACTGCTTTTCGTTAAGAAAGCTCGTAAATGCTAAATTCAAACCAATGACAACAAATATCTCGGAAATGGTTTAATTTAAAAAAGTGGAAGTATGTTTTAGAAATATCCACACTTTTTGTGTACTATTATTTTGTCTTAGTCCCTGCTTTGATTGCCGGCTAAGCAGCTGGAAGGTTTTCTCTTTCAAGGACCGTTTTCCTGTCCTCTCGGGAGTCTTTAAGTGTAAATGTGTGTACGCATGTGATATAATTGCACTTAAAATCATTGCAAGATATTGAAATTCAGAGTTGGTACTTACTGTTAATATTTGGACTATATGTTTTCGACTTATCTCTCAAATTTCCATGACAACTGTGTTACGTACGCGCGATTTTCCTCATGATCCGAGTATACTTGTACACATGTTGGCAATAATGAAACTTTCCTCGCCCGCATGTTTCAGACGCCATACCCGAGACACATAAACGTGGCTGTGACCGACGAGAATTGCTAATTTCACGCTCTTAATGCAGCACGGCTTTGCTATTGGCTGTCTGGTGAGAAACCGCGGGCTTGTGATGTGGGTAATACAGAGGTCACAAAATGTGGCATAAACAAGAGTAGCGTGGTATAGGTCAGACAGCTTGATCTATGCCACCGTGATGAAGCCCCGACGGGGGGGGGGGGGGGGAAGAAGGCGGCACCGCGTCCTATGCAAGAACTTTGGTGTTTAGAGGTGCCCCTCGGAGGGAAGGGTGAGGCGCAGAAGAGACGGTAGTAGAGGACAGTTATAGATTTGAAGTACCCGGTGGCGACTACCCCGCTCGGTGAATAGAAAATTCAGGAGAATAGGAAATTGACTATTCCTAGCATTTGCTTACCGACCTGGGAAAACCCCAAAAAATGGGAAGATGAATCATGGTATCGAACTCACGACCTCTCAATATATGTACTACTATCACTACTATTACTGTATCTTATTGAAAAAATTCTGAAATAAACGTGATTTTTGTGTTATCATTTCGGTGTTGATTGTGATAATGGACAAGATCACCCTGTAGTAAATAATTTTCCCATATTAAAATGAAGGCATGATATAAGAAGGCAGTGAATAAGGAGCCATTCGTATGTGTCGAGGTGAAGAAGTAGATTATCGGTCAGTTTAGCTAACGTAATTAAATGTTCCGCAGAGAATGTTCCGAGTAGAAAAAATAACGTGAACATAAGATCTAGAAGGAGGAATGTATAAGTTTTCTTAAAGTGAAGAATGAAGAATACACACACACACACACACACACACACACACACACACACACACACACACACACACACACACACACACACACACACACACACACACACACACACACACATACACACATACACACACAAGACACAGCAAAACCTCTCTAAAACGTGATCGTTCGGGCATTTATTTTCCGTTTACTGAGGTTTTCGTCTTACAGAGGGTTGTGTTTGAATACGAAGAAATCACGAAAGAGTCACACAGATTTACAGTGAAGAAATAATGTAGGATAAAGTTTCAATAATAATAGGCTGATATGTATTATATATTTTCAACTTACGTACAATAATTGTAATTTATCGTCTAGATTCTCTGTCTGTTTTCAACTTTTCCTTTCCAATCTGCACCTGTCTGCATATCAACATCATTTGCTTCACCACACACAGCATTCAAAACAATGATATAGCAATGTTTGAATCTCTCGAGGCACCCATTGGAAGCTCTGAAATTGTCTTTGCCTAATTTTCTTGCTTTCTCTAAAGCTCGAGTCTGAAGCAATGAACTCATTTTACAGAATTTGTTTACACACAAACTATGCTTTTAAAAATCACCCCAGTTCACAGTTTCCTTCCATTCGTACTTGATCCCTTGTAACAGCAAAATTGAGAATGAACACTCCACAAAACAGTTGTGCCCTTACTATGTGTGTTGGAAGAGAGTTGAGAGAGATAATGGTTTATCCCTTTTCCTTGAAGGATTACAGTTTGACTTTATGGTTCATGGAACCTCGGTGCAAGAGCAGTCACCCTCAAAATTATTGCACTTTTTAAAATAGGTACGTTGTAACCCATTACACAAAGTAATCCTTTAGACAGTTTTCCAGCGTAGAGCATAATTTTACATGCAAATAGCTCCGTTCCGAAATTTATTTTCCGTTTTTCCAGGTTCCGTTCCAGGGATCCCTTTTAGGCAAGTTGTACTATATATATATATATATATATATATATATATATATATATATATATATATATAGATATAGATATATATATACATATACACGTAATGGGAGAGGTAATTATTTGCACTGTAATAAATAAAATTATCAAGAAGGGGAGGAGAATGGGAGATAAAATGAACTGTACTTCGTGATTCTAAGCTTGCAAATTTCATAGCTTAAATTTCCTACTTAGAGGCTGCCATCTTCCTCGGCAGAGTACTATTTTGTTGTATCAAAATGCAGATGGCGCTACTAGAATTTGGCACTAATTCAGGTGA
Organism: Mantis religiosa; assembly: GCA_030765055.1. Classification (NCBI taxonomy): domain Eukaryota; kingdom Metazoa; phylum Arthropoda; class Insecta; order Mantodea; family Mantidae; genus Mantis; species Mantis religiosa. The sequence goes on from CM060952.1 coordinate 89,470,808, forward strand.
GTAAGAGCTAAATATCTAACGAGAGAAAGCAAACTGCAATAATTAATAATTGTATACGTATAAAAGTTTTAAATTGTGCTCTGATAACAAATAATAAAGAAAACAGTCATCATCGTATGCAAATAAATCTGTAGTTCTATGTTTATGTTTCGTGTTGTAAGTTTAACTCTAAGCTCTATGGACTCGGGGCTCATTTGAGCATCATTTTACCGGTTTTATTCATCGTTCCTTATAACTTAACGTTGGAGGTCGTAATTAAAAAGTTTCTGGATGGTCATAATCATAGTAACACAAATTAGCCAAGTTTACCTTACAATATTAAACTAGGAATTTCTGAACTGAATTATATATCAAAATTATTTTCGTAGCCGGCAAATATGGGCAGACTTTAATTGTGACAAATGAGTCTTGACATTCATGGATCTTTCATCATATTTGCAAGCTTTGAAATTTTTTGATAAAGGATTTTAATTGCCATTTTTGAAGGACGTACTAAGATGATTTCCCACAATGAAGCGTAGATATGTCAGAAGATCGTCATCGTGTTCTTTGATGGTAGACCCTAGTATCAATGTTTTTTGAGCTCATTTCACTGGCGATGAAACTGCTGTCCCGTTATATCGCTTTTTGGGAAGGTAAAGGAGCGTTCATAAAAGCAAAGTAGTCCTCTTTGAAATACAGCTTGGCCGGTATCGGTAGCTCGCCGCGGGGCACACTAGCCTTCTTTTGTCTTCAGACCACCTCCTCTGTGAATGACATCCAGGCAAAACAAAAAGGATATGTCAAGTCGAGCCTGGACGTCGTCATATGTTTTCAGAAAAAGCCCGGGAAATTATTGTAATGTTCAACAGGTTGTGAAACGATTGTCCAGGCACAAAGGGAAGAGAGAGAGGGAAAAAAAGTGACGCTCGCTCGCGTATGGCGGGGTGAGTTCTTTTATTGTTGGCGTGTGGCTCGGGGCACTCCTCATTTTGGATATTTTGTAAAGGCTTTTGGTAACCCTGACTGTTCATTTCCCGATCGCCGTGAACCTGTTAATAAAACTGCAGCAAACGCTTCGAAACTGAGTTACTTTGTGTGCACTTTTGTACACCCCTTTGGCATTTCGAAGGTAACTGATTGCAGTAACGTGTTATATCCATGTCGATTTGTACATAAAATGTATCGCAGTACTCGCTAAGAAAAATTTTCACCTTCGATTATAGAGGACATGAATATATAAGAAATGATATTTACTTACAATTATCTTCTGAATAACTTCGAAATTGGGGTTCTCGCACCTTGGCCTCAAACTCTTCTATGCTACCCTATCTCGTAGTAGGAGCCCCATGAACAGTAGGAGAACAGAACCCGGGAATCAGAGTTGCTACACTCTAATCGCCGCACCATCGCAGGGGCACATTTTGTAATAGTGATGTAGCGGAAACAAGAGAACCCAGGTGGTTTCAAAGTTCTTGTACAAGAATAGTTTAGACCTCTGTTAGGACCGTCTATGTATATTTTCATTCGAAGTAATATATAGCATCTTTCAGTTGCTATCGGAGTTTTGGAATTATAAAAACTCGTTCTTTAAAGAAAGCGCCACAACCAAAAGTGGGTCGATTGAGTTCTAGAGAGTTCGAATTCTCTACGTACTTATGACACGATCACCAAAGATCTGGTTAGTTATTTGTTTTGCAGGAGTGTAAATATGTGGCATTGCGCCATCTTGCAGGAAGATAATGCTTCCCATATCGTGACGAAGGATGACGAAGTGTTTTAGTCTGTCTTAATTCATTGTTGTCTTTGCAGGAATAAGGGTCAATGATGAATAATGAAGTGAAGTAATTTTTTAATAATGAGGACCTCGAATTAAAATTTGAGAGTCATTTTATGACCAAATTCTACAAGTATTTGTGTTATCCTTCCATTAACAGAAAAGTGTGCTTCATCCGTTCAAGAAAAAGGTTGTCCATACAATTGTTTATCGCATGCAATACAAGTAACTGGACACAGATTATGAATAACGAGCACGGCCATCAAATTGCAAACGTCGGAAATAAGGTAACGGAGTACTCTGCGAACTAGTGAAGTATTGCCTTTCAAGTGTATGCAGACGCAAGTACAAGATGTGATATAACGCGACTGTTTTGTTTCCTCTTTCAGTGTGGCGTTTGTAATGGTCAGGCTATACTAACCTGCAGTTGTTTACATGCGTGACCGATAACAGTGCAGTCCATGTGCAGTATGCCTATGGAAGAACGCACATGCCTCCGGCCTTTACTGATTAGCTTTGGCCTTCCATGTTTCTTGTAATCAGCAACAAGAACCAGTTTCTTGAAACTTCCTGATTAAATCTCTAATATTACGAATTGGAACAGCTGTATTCTATCATTCTGGTATAAGGTCATGATTTGTAACTTAAAAGTTTTTAAAGCAGTTTGAATAAAATTACTAATTAGTCTACCAATGGTAACAGTAAACTGGAAAAAAAAGTCGAGCTCCACTACATGCTGAGTATGTGACTTTTGTTTACATCCTATCTCAAATGTAACTCAGACAGAGTAAAACAAAGCAGAATCGAATCTGTTAACGCTACGATGCGCATGTGCCACGAATATTAAAAAATATGAATAACAGTCCTGTAAGAAAGTTTTACTTTGTATGTTTTCTACTTAATGGTGTAATAATTTTAGTCAAGAGAGCGTGTTGATAATAGCACAGCGAGAGAAAGTATATATCTTAGAAATCAGTGAAGAGATGTTTTCTAATATGGGTAGGTTTCTCCGGTTTCATTCACCATTCATTTCACCCTACTTCCTTACTTCGGGCTGATCACACATCATAGAACAAAAATGTAATGCACAGATATTAAATAGTGTGATATAAGTTTCTGTGTTAGTTGTAGGTGATAAGCAAATCAACTTTAAGAGTGTACGCTGTTTGATGGAAGTTTTATATTTAAATAGCGAGGTAGACGTATGCGTTGCCCAATAAATCATCAGAAAGCCCTGGGCCGACTCACGAATGTGGAGGTAGGTATGTCTTCTGCTTATCCTATCAAAACATCGGATCGGTGTTCCTTTTTGTTTCGTGGAACGGAGGGCAGAGAACACTTTTCTCCTTCTCTCTTTTTATGTCCGTACTTCCTTCCCCTCTCTCTGTGCACGTCGACACTGGCTCACCGAGTTACACTCCTTCCAAGGCTGGTTTCCAGCTGCAGCATTTGGTGCCCCCAATTTCTATCAGCAGAGGTCAAATGTGGACACCCTGTTATCCATCCTCAGGTCTGACTACTCTCGGTATACTTTCATCTCACCCCTTCCTCCAGGGACTCCCGTAAACATCTTGTTAATACGTATATACACAAATAAAGTTTGGTCTGGATTTTCTATCTAATGAAAATGTTTCTATTTTATGTATTATTTAAATTTATATATATATATATATATATATATATATATATATATATATATATATTCATTATTTACTGGCACTTATATTACGAAGTGTAATGAATATCCGGAAAAAATTGCTTCTTAAGGTACCTACTTTTAATTTGAATAAGAACATAATTGTGCGAAATGAGGAAAATAAACTTTGATAGTTACTCTAATGTTGTGCATTCTCACTTTAAATGGCCACTGATATATTTAAAAATGTCCAAGAGTACAGTTTGGCCACTCTTTCTCCGGCTCTGACATTTCTCGAGAGGGGGAAGCAGGTGGTTGCCAGTTCTTTAGCGGGAATTTCAAGCAGAGGAGCAATGCGTATTTTAAATATTTCACGTATTTGCATATTTTCACGAACCAGTATTCATATTATTATAATAGCGATAATGATAGGACTTACGAACACTAAAAATCGGAATTCACGCACGCAAAATATAGCAAAGTAAGTTCACCAGCGCAAGCAGCTAAAGCCACGTGGCTCAAACAATTTTAAGCTGGCAGCGCGGTGTTGGGTTCGGAAGCCACGCCTAGCAGCGACAACGCTGATTCGCGCTAGCAGACAGTTTTAACTTCCGGACCACAACGCCGGATGTAGAGACTCCCAGATGCAGTTAGTGTGTGTGAAAGGTGTGAATGAAATATTCGAATAGAGTGGTGTTTTAATAAATATATTGCATGATAATGAAATTGCAAGTTGGATTTCAGTGTTTTAAAGCTAATTTAGTCCTAATTTTCATTGTAAAGATGATTTTGAGGATATGTTTTCAATTGCTCATTACTGTAGGTTGATACTATTAACCTTCCCCCTCCACCTCTTGCAGTCACAAAACGTCAGAGCCGGAGATACAACGGCCGGATGTAAATGATTGTACCATTTTAAAATAAAGAGGCGGGAATTCGTTTAGCAATGCAAACAAAACATTAGATTATCTCTTGACCCTTTTCTAACGATGCGGACACTTTCAGGATCATGTCAGTGCCACCGATGTGTCAAAATTTCATTCCACAGGAGTTTTATGGCCTTAAAGCAACTGCCGCTTTTAGGCATACTGAAAAAGCATAGATGTGGGCCGGATTTGAACTCGAGACCTTGAGCAGTCGCAGCAAATGAGCCTTCCAAGCAGACTAAAAAAAGTGTTATGGATTAATTTTTTCACTTTCATTTTCCTGTTACATGGAAAAATTTTCGATATCTTTTATTTTCTCAAAAATGAATATTTTGATTAAGGTAACACATGCATTTAAAATATTTACTGTCATCAGTGATTTCGCCCAAGTCCAAGATCAACAGACATTTTTAAAATTAATCTCGTTCCCGTGATCATGTCGTTTGTTAGAAGTTAACTGCTGCCAAACTTAGAAAAGGTTGAAATGATATGCCGCTTGAAACAAATGATAAACGTTGCCCTGGAGATCCATGAAGATTAGTTTGCAGATCCTGCGTCCGCATTTGCTCTGCAACAGAAACCAGGCTTACAACAGGTCGTCGCAAACAATAAATATCCTACACCAATTGATTCCCTCGCAACAATAATTAGCCCAGTCCTCCTTCGATTGTCGCCCAGAAGGGCCAACCATTACTCAGCCTGAGGTGAGTCTCGGTGGCTCGGTCGAACTGGCAGCTGAAGGACGACACTCGCAGCTGCCCCACTATTAGCGCTGCGATCGTCTGGAGTAATGGACGGTTTGGCTAATTCACAGCATTAATTAATTTTAAACTCCTCGCTCCTGTGTAAGTGTACAGTCCGGATCTAACTGGCGAGCTTTTTCCTGCTATCTTATTTCGAATATTTATTGTTACTGGTCGCTCTGGTGAGCTCCTGGAAGGTATCGCTAACCAGTTTTGTAGTCTTGCAGCCTTGTTTGAACCTACCTTTGTTTGGCATCTTATTGTTATTCGTAGTCAGTTAAAAGTCTGATTTGTTACACTCATATTACTTTCTCTACTCGTGTACAAATTATTCTTATTCCTCTATCTACCGCTTGCTAATCGAGATGAACATTATCTAGTAACTGAAGAAAAAAGCCAAGGGATTGCAATAGACTTAAAGCGATAGTCAGTTGTTTTAAAGCTAGTCGTTAAGCGATGTCTTTGCAATTCCAGTCTCTTTGCCCGACCAAGAAATAACAAAAATGAACGAGTTCTTATTGGAGAAAAGTGTGACTATACAAAATTCAAACATGCAAACTATTTTTTTGAAACTTTATTTTTCTGTCTACTTCGTTCTAATAGTGACTATTTCATACATGGAAATAATGTAGCATATACGATCATTCATTTGTTTTATTTAATTTATAATGGGCCATTCTTCTGTATAGTCAGTGTCGCCAACTGCATTCGTTGAAAAAACAATTTATCACACATTGCAACCTATTTTAAATTGATAACTTTGCTTTTAACAATTATTATTTTAATAATTAATGTATTTTCCCTGCAAAAGACTATTTGTTAATGTTAAATATAAAGCGTGATTTATTTGAGGTTATTTTCTGGTATAACAACAAGAAAAAATCAAACTATGTGCATGTAATTCCTGTAATTTTTTTCTCAATTAACAATATTGAGCAAGTCGAACTAATTGTAATGAATATATTTTTAATTTTTAATAGAATTTAACGCATAATGATCGAAACTTTATGGTGTATTTATGTAAGTTCATATTTTATATGTGAAATACTCTAATCTCGCTGTGCTCGAGAATTAATATGACAGGTATTATTTGTTAAAAACTTTTGCAAGAAATGGCTGCAATGCACGGTTTGTTATCGATAACACGGCAGCAGTGATAGTCAAGTGTTTAACAAATGAATGCTATGTGCTCGTCCTAAATTCCATAATGTTTCCATGCAGTCATGAGAAACAACTGAATATCAACAGGACAACATGTATTAGACTGTTTTTAATCAGTAATAACGCATGCATCGGCCAAAGACTTGCGCCTAATGGCCCAACTTTCAGTAGTTATAGAAAGTTGGTTCAGAATGAAGAAGACTTCACATGATTCTCAGAAAATTCAAGATATGCATTTCTTATGTCAATATCTTTCAATGAAAATCACTTTTAAGAAATTAAAGATTTCGAAAAATGTATCAATGGATGTAAAGAAAAGTGCGGCTGAACCAAGTCGAGTCAAGAAAAGAAAGAGAAGTGCGTAGAAAACGAACAAAATTAATAGAAAGATCATCTTCATTTCTTTTGAAACATTTCAAGGTAATATATCTAATTTCTATCTAATAATAATAGACACCCTCTGCTTCAGGTAATGTTAAAAAAAAGGACTACGCCAATCGGTTTTATGAGGCCATGTTTGTGCTGCGGTCGATTAAACATTTTTGCAGACTGTACAATGCTGCCCGATAAAATCGACCGGGCAACCGTGTACTTGTCCTAGGCAAAACCAGAAAAAGAAATGACAGTCGGGATATATTACTCCACCTGAGAACAAGTTGGTTTTGTTTTTCTGGTCCATTGTTTTCTGGCCTTATCATATCGATGACAGGAAGTTATTTGTATGCCCATTTCTTTCGACGAGCACCATCTGTTGGCGAGGTCAAGTCCTGACAGGTCCTTACCGTGAGCTCGTCAGAAATATGACGTTGGTGGAATTTTATGTAGAATGTTTCTTCATCATTGGGTCATACGTCCAATCAGGGTTCCATTACTTGCTGAATCTAGAAGTGACACATATTTGTTCGACACTACGTCTAAATTTACTTGTTCCCAAACTGAATAAGCTTCTACCTTGACAAGTTTTCTATTTTTCTTTCTTTTCTTAATGTACGCCATCCAACGTTAAGTAATTTCGGACGATGAATAAAATGATGTTCAAATGAATCAGGGTATATAGAGCGTAGAATTGCCTTATCTCTTTCAGCATAAGGGAAAACCCCGGAAAACCCTTATCAAGATAACCCACTCTAACCGGGATTAAAACTCGGGACCTTTGAGTGTGAATCAGACACGATGCATCCTACGCTGTAGAGGCTGGCAACAATGTTTCTGCTGGACCTGTGCCGAGGTTACATAAAAAGTTAGTTATATAATAAGCTTTGTATTTATGTTCAACATCTTCCTGAGTTGCGCCACTAAAATTATTGAATTCTGGGAGTAGTCTCAGAAGTCCTCGGCATTGTGGATGACTTTTGCGTAACTGGTAAAACTTACACTTCGTTAAAGCAAGGCAATTTATGTCAAATACCATTTCTGAGAGATTCCTGTTACTGGTTTGCATCTTAAAATATATTTTTCTCAAATGGAAAGTCGTATTCTCTCTCTTTCTTTCTCTCTCTCTCTCTCTCTCTCTCTCTCTCTCTCTCTCTCTCTCTCTCTCTCTCTCTCTCTCTCTCACACACACACGTCCGATATTTCACTTCGATTATATTCACACAATTTATGTCATATTTTTTTAAAGGTAGAGACAAACATTTCTAACACATTCCTTGTTATTGGTTTGAATTTTGAACAGTTTATACTTTTCTCAAATAGGAACTCATTATTTTTATACACTGGTCATGCAAAGAGAATGGAATACCAAAGCAATCATTTAACGAACAACTCTCAAAATAATTGACTATCGCTTAAGTCTACTGTAGAGTGAGTAGAGAACGTCACGAGATTTGTTTCAGACACTCGTACGTGTAGTTCTCTAACGTTAAAAGAGAGATTGAGTTCGTTGCCATTTGTTAAATTATAAGTACATCTCTGAAGACGCAGTGCTTTATAAAACAGGCAGAGATATAGTACTCGGTCGCACCTTTCCACCCCTGAGGCCGCCCCCTCCCGTATTCTCTTGGCCGTGTGGAGGCGGACGGGGTGTACGCCCTAAGGTGTGCCTTCCTCCCAACGGTTTGATGAACGAGGGTGTCACAGTAGATGGCAACATTGGGCCCGGCCTTGCCAAACACTTGCTGCCTACCTTCCATTGAAATTGAGGTCGCTAAAATGTGGTCTATGCAAGAATCCTGATTTGAGATTCAGACTTCAAATAGAATAGTTCACTCAGTTTTCACGTTCACATAACAAAACTAGTTTTCACTTTATAGGAAGTTCGCTTAGCAACACAAACGCTTCATTAAATTGAACTAGTTCCACTATCACTTCACTTATTTTCTTCTGTGGAGTAACAAAATATGTGGCGTGGTATTGACTCTTCTTAGGAACGGTCCACTTACTGATGAGTCGAACACAGGGCATCTCTAATCCCGTTCAATTGCCGCACTTCATCACATTGGTCGGCAAACAGCGTTTGTCTTCGCATGCGATAACTCTCTTATTCATATTATGCTCAGAATTTTATTTTCAGAATAAATCCGCTTGTCTTCTCCGAGATCATTAGTTTCTTTTGAAATTTGAGAGTTTGTGTGACAGCATCCTATTTGTGATTACTCGACCTGTATGCTGTACAGAGTTATGGCAACAACAAGAAACATTCGAGAGACACCGAGGTGTCGCTCCTGCCAACAGATGGTGCGTAGAGAAGGTAAAGTACGCATGTGCAGTTGAGCACCAGTTTTGAGGAACCCTTAACAACACAGACTTATGCTCTTCAGTCCTTTTAGAATCACCTCGTAACATGTATTTGGCCCATCATGAAACACAAAATACTGGAACTCGTAATTGTTGTAGCTGAAACATTCAGTCTGTTTGAAACTTCCTTAAAATCAGCGCTTTTTATAAAATTACATTTTAAATTAACGTTCTACAAGGTTAAGTCATATCGGACGATGAATGAAATGGGTAAAAATGATACTCAAATGAGTCCAGGGTCTATAGAGCTTAAGAGTTACCTAACATTTATCTTTTAGGTTAATGGAAACTCTGGAAAAAACCTTATCCAGATAACTCAACCTGACCATGATCCGAACTCGTGACCTTTTGAATGTGCGGCAGACACGCTACCACCGATGCTACAGAGGCGGACGAAATCAGGGTTGCGATTGGTTTTCAAAGACATAGAGGTGTGTTAATGACAGTGATTGGTTGTGGGAAGGGTGCATTTTGTTTGTGAAAGAAGTACACTGTCATTCACCAATAATAGTTTGGTATCTTCCATGGGTAGGTTACCCATAGTTTAGTATCCTGCCGAGAGATGGCCCTGAAAGATAGTAGGCTAGCAAGAGAGCGTGTCGAGTCAAGAGAACAAAAGTCACTCAAGTGTCCTGGGGTCAGACAGCGTCTTGCCACGTGGTGGATGTAGTGAACGTAGGCTATCAAGAGACAGGCAGCCCTGCAGTGTCGCGTCAACAGAACAGGGGCCCCGGGGCCAGACAGCGGTATAATGTGGCGGTACCTCCCCATCCTTAGCTGGTCCTGGGCGAGGCTCCAGATACCATCATCTCAGCTTCGGGGGATGGGAGGGAGTTCGGGTGCCTGCGGGGCAGCCACGTTGTCGGCTAGGACAGTGTGACCTCGAGCCGGTCCGGTCCTGCCCTCATATGGTCAGGACGAGCAAGTCTACCTCCCTGCCCTGGGGACCCCCCTCCCCGCCACTCTCCGCACCATATGGTCACACCGTCCATTGTCTTGCTCCAGGAAACTCGACAAGGGTGTCTTCACTTTGAGGACACATACTCATCTCCTCTTAGAATAGCCAACAATGTGACAGTGCTACTTTGTTAACAGCATGAACCCACTGTTGTCATTTAATACTGTGTTTGTAAAATCTGAGTTGCCCGTTCTTATTTAAATAAAAAATTTCGATATCGACATTTCACCGGAAGTGAATCCAAAAAGGCATTTTAGTAGAAAAAAAATATCTGTGTGCATGTTGTCTGTGAGTCGAATGAGTCCTCTTTATTTTAAATGGCTATTGAACCATTGAACCATAAGACATTGTCAAAATCTTACTCCACAGAAAATGTAAATTTCGTTAAGACTATTTTTTGTGGAGGGAACCAGTTTTTAGATATTTCATTAGTTTGAATTTTCCGATACTTACATTTTTCTTAAATAGGAAGTCGTTACTCGCTTGCACAGAAAATGGAATGTTGCAGCCCACACACAGCCACCAGATCTTAAAACTTTGACTATCGTTTTAAGTCTACTGTCTTCTATACAGATTGTATTTACAAGAAAATATGTAACAAGACGTTTCCATAAACGTCTATCGTGAAGTAGATAAAACAGTAAGCGCTTCTAAAGCTATTTTGTACAAGCGTGGAGAAAGTCATATGAATCTACACATTAGGTATACATATGTGTGAACAGCATAACTCAAAAGTTGAATATGTAAGTCATTACACTATTAGCTTGTCTTGTTATATTTTTTCTTGCATTTATTGACTATTTATTAATTCTCTCACTCATCCTAAATATTCTGCAATCATTTAACCATTTTTACCTATACCAGCATTTACAACAATTTCTTTGTGTAATTTGTCATATTTTGCTATTCATAGTACCCCCTCTCCAATCCTTTATTCCATTACGTTGTCATGAACAAGGAATATTCCCTGTGGCCCGCACATTAACACCTTCTCCGTGATATTTAAAACACTGTAAGAACAGTACTTCTGGTAGCATCCCAGCAAACCATTCCCTCTCAAATTTACTGCAATAATCCATGTGTTGCTCTCTCCCAAATCTTCCTTTAACTATTCTACGTAATTTTAGAGAACTCCTATCTCTGGCTCTAGGCCAAATCTCTTGTCTTCCCATATTCGAGGGCTCATTATTCTAATATTTTGTAAAATTTCTTGTACTTTGCCTGGCTAATGTTAGTAGCCCCAACACGTCTCCTCAAAACATTCGAATATTTTCTGCATAGAGAAGCAAGTGGCAGTTTTCCTTTTAAGAACAGTAGCTAAGCCACGAGAAAATAAAAAAGGTGTGAAGTGGTGACCACAGGCCTGAGGTGACATGCCCCCTGCCAGAAATAACGCGACGCGCCGCGAATATGCATGGGCTTATTATTAAAATGTGGAGAAAATTAGATCGTAAATCATGTCAACTTCCAATTGCAGTGGCCTTTCATCTTGTCATCGTCTATAGGGGAAACCAGCTGGCGAGTCATGAATATTCCTTGGCAATATTTTGAGATTCTTTGTACAGCGCTGTCGACCATGCAGGCTGTTTTAACATTTACCAGTTTTATTTTATTGCAACTGTTTTCATTTTATTCCATGCGTACAAATATCGTGTTACTGAGCTACGTAAAATATTACCTACCAATTGATTGGTCCATTTCAAACGCCTGACTGAAAGGAGGAATGAGTTTCAATACATCAAGTCTAGAATTATTCCTTCAACTGTTAATTAAGATAAACTTTAATTTACACATTTCTTCATCAATCTAAGAAACACACAATTTATGATATGACTTGTTTGTTTATGCCATTTCCGAGATATTCTTTGTAATTCAAATTCGCTTGTTTTATTCTCCTGACCGAGCAAAGAGAATGCAATTTCAGATCCTTCATATACCGCCCAACTGTTAAGATATTCTGAAAATTGCTTACGCCTCCTGTATTCTCCTCGATATCTAGAAGAAGTCATCAAACAATTTCTGAAAAATGTTTATCCCCCATTAAGTGAATAGAAGAATACATTTTTATAATAATAGTTTGTTGAAGAATATGAAGAGAAAGCCATGTTAAAGCAAGGCATGCAATTTTTTTTCTTAGTTATTGACCATTCTAACAGAACTTAATCATCTTGAGCTGCCTTTATAGGCCATATTAGCGTTTAGTAATAACGTAAAGACATGTTACACAAGCAAATTATTCAAATATTCAATATAAGTTTTATAATAATTTGTTTTTGTGTATAATTTTAATATTGAAATATGAACTGAAGCTTTCCTGGCGGCGTGTATGTTCTAGACGTTTTCGGGCTTCGAGTCAGTAAGATGTTCTGACATCGACGTTTCGGGATCGTGCATCTCTCCCATCTTCAGGATGGTGAATTCAGAGAGATGCACGCTCCCGAAATGTCGATGTCACAACATCTTTTCACCTGGCTCGAAGCTCGAGAACGTCTAGAACAAATTTTAATACTATCAGGTTTCTCACGTAGAATTATTTTTGAGCTTTTGTAAGTACTTTACGATTAATGCAACTTTGTGTCCGTGGTAACTCAAGTTTGACTTGGGCTGTGTTCCTTGACCAAACTGCACGTGCAGCGCCGAGGGGCAGTGGAGGCGGTGGGGGGGCCGGAGGCGGCATACTTCCACGACAACTGGCGCCTCGTATGCCCACGGCGCTTCGTGCACTGTCGGCCATGTTGCTTGCCGTAGATTACAGTATGAGTTGCACGGTGATTTATAGGCATACCGAGAATTGTTTTTCTATCAGATCTCTGAGAAAATTCTTCAAAAACTTGTTGAAAATGCCAAGACCCTGCTTTGTTGACGTAACTGGATTTTGGTGTGTTGCTTGTTTCGTGGAGCATTTACACAAAAGTGGGTGAGGTAACAGAATTCCGATCAAATTGATGAACATGCAAGTTGCATATTCACATATTGACTTCAAACTTCTGATTTTTATACACATTCTGCATACTATAGAAAAACGTATCTTGTCTATTTTTTCTTTCTTTGTGGGGTACATAGTAGATACAGAAAAAGATCTATGTCCGGATTTTAATGTAAATACATATTGAGGTCCCCTGAATCCACTCTTGAATCTGAGAATAGCATACCTCAAGAAATGAAGGTTGACAAAATATTAGGGACCCTGACCTCTGCACTGTTGTGGCTCCTTGAGACAGCCGCCCTCTGTTTCCTCTCGCCTCATCCTTCCTCCTGGGGATGCCCCTCTTTGGGGCATAAGATACAATAGACCAAGACTGGTCGATGTACCGAATTCCCTCCAAAAACAACCCCCCCCCCCAAAAAAAAAAAGAACTTGATATTTTAGTTCAGGATGTGACACCATGCTTAATTACCATTTAAATGAACAAAATAGCTAAAATATGGATTTTCTAAAAAATGGCTTAAAGAACTTTGATCCAAATGCAGCTTGTGTAAAACGTTGTGATACCCTATAGGCCAGAGTGAGGAAATGGGGCGACGAGAGTGGTGGGGGAGCAAGGGATTATAAATGGTATCAAAACTTAGAGGTAGTCACACCATATTACACTCACGGCAGGTGGAAAACTGACCCACATTTCTCTTACTATGCAAGTGCACTGTTCAATGCTATTGTGCATTTTTGTTTGTGGAGTAGGAGAATGCTGCCGACATTTTAAACTAGCTGTATTTGAATAAAACTTGGAACCTATATCTTGAATTTTGTGAAAATCGTATCTTAAGCACTTCGCATGGTTTTGGTATAGCTGTAAGACTTTGAATACTGCTACACACACAAAAAAAGAAGTAAATCTCGTTAAGTACATCTTTTTGTGAAGATATCTATTTCCGAGATCCTCTTATATGTCTGAATTTTTCAATATTTATAGTTTCTCCAATAAGAATTCTTAAATAAGTTTTTTTTTATTTCTGATGATACAAAGAGAATAGTAAATTTATCTGTTGAATGGTCGAGCAATTTTTAAATAATTGTAGTAGTTTAAATGTTACCCTTTGAACTTTCTTTTTCGTCCCATAAATATCTAGTAACATTAATAACTACACAATTTTGACACAGTAAAAAACAGTGTACAAAATGGAAATAGTATTCCAAATTCCAAAAGCCAGCAATTTAATCTCTATGGAAAATATCGATTCACTTATTTCTAACGTTACATAGAACTTCTATTTCTTTCCGCACACATGTATAGTGTGATCCATATAAATTGAACTATTTCAATAGGCCATAACTTTTGAACCAATAATAGGACACACGTGCAACTTTGGGTGAGTATAATACACAATTGTAATATTACACTACACTATTTACATCTCAGAGAAAGTGCTGGAAGTGTTCTCCACCAGCATCTATACATGTTTGCACTCGTCTTACCAATGCGCTGAAATTTTACGGGTTCTCCGCCACTGTTACTTATTTCGGTTCGAATGGACTCTTTGAGAACATCAATTGTCCGTGGCCTTATTCTTGTACACTCTGTTTTTAGATACCCGCACAGCAAAAACTCCGGTGAGGTTACGTCATGGGATCTGGGAGGCCACAGACCTTTTGAGATTATTCGATTACCAAAGAAACTGGTTTCAAGTTCCATGGTGTCATTAGATGTATGGCATGTTGCTCCATCTTGCTGGAAATAACCTCTCAATTCGATATCACCCAGCTGCTCCACAAATTTCTTGAAGATACCCATATAAACTTCAGTGTTTGCAGTCGTATCAAAGAAAATGGGACCAACGATCCATAGATGCTGGTGGAGGACACTTGCAACATTTTCTCTGAGATGTAAATAGTGTAATGTAATCTCCTAATTGCGTGTTATATTCTTCCAAAGTTGCACGTGTGTTCTATTACTGGTTCAAAAGTTATGGTGCCCGCCTCGGTAGATTAGATGGTACCGAGTCTGCCTCACGTTCAAGAGGTCCCGAGTTCAAATCTCGGTCAGAGTGAGTTACCTGCATAAGGTTTTTCCGGGGTTTTCCCTGATCCTGAAAGACGAATGTCGGGTAACTCTAAGCTCCATGGACCCCGGACTCATTTGAGCTGCATTTCACCCATTCCATTCATCGTCCGATATGGCAACGTTGAAGGACGTAAAATACAACAACAAAAGTTATGGCCTATTGAAATGGTTCGGGTTTATATGGATCGCATTGTAGATGCACACACACATATAGATGCAAACACTGCACGCAATCTTTTCTATATGAGAAGTTTTGTCATATATACTTCAGTGATACATGTTTAGTTATTCAGAAGTTTTGACATTGTTTCATTAAATAAACGTCGGCAATATTTGGTAAATGGCAGTTAAAGAAACACTACGAATTGTCACTTTTCAAATTATTGTCTGCTGTTTAAGTGTTCCATTATGACCTTCTATACAAATTCCTTGAACTAAAATCTAAACAGAGTTTGTTTTTATACTCATTGGAGTGCAGCAACCATGTATTTATATTTTATGGAGTAACAACAAATGCTTTCTACTCTAATGCAATTTTCAACTAGAATCCACATACATCAAACTATTCTAGAATCCAAGTTCTTTTATTGTTTTCTTATTCAAGCAGAAAGACTTTGTAATTAGTTTTTAATATTTTAGTGAAAAGACTGTGAAATGACATTGGAAGTGTGTTATGTTCGCCATAGGAAATTAGGGGAACGAATTATTTAAATCTGTTAGTCTTCTTTTTAGTTACCGTATATATACAAATTGTCTCTCTTAATCATATTAATATAGATTATTACTGTTGTTACTGTTATGTGCTGCATTTATATAATCATAACCATTAAATGCCGGATACTATTTAACATTTTCAGGATGAATGAACAAACAACCAAAGTACACTCTCGCGAGCCGCTACTTAGTAAACAGTAGAGAAGGAAACAGTCCATTTATATGCATATGCAGACAAAACAATGGAATAGCTATTTCCTTACTGTTAACATGAAGTAACTGTGCTGATCAGGTGAGACCAAGATTCCATTGGAGAGATCGCGTGCAAGCACGTGCTATTTGCATTACGGTACAACAAAGTGCCGAAATGAGGAATTTTCCTGCCTTAGGGAAATGGCTTTAGGCTCTGAGATCAAGCAATTACGTTATTCTCCCCCAGCTGGGGCATTGGCATCTAAAGTGTGGCGAAAGAGGCATTTAAAATATTGAATGTGAGAATAAATACTTCAGCCTTATTTATCTGTTTTTTATTTTCTCACTACGTACTTGGAGCTTAAAGGAAGTTTTAATTATACACAAAAATTCAATTTAATTGGCATCCCTGAATAAAATATCTCATATGTTTCTTTCACATAGCTCTTTCTACCCACTCTTGTACAAAGTATTCTTCTGTTTCATATTAAATGAGAAACATTTGTACCCATGGCTTTATTATATATTTTCTTTTAAGTTCAATGTGAAAAGGACAGTACTTTAAGCCATAGTCAAAACTTTTAAGAGCTAGTCGCTATGCATTTGCTCTAAAATTGCATATTCTCTGCATGAACAGGGGAAAAAAGATCGAATAACGACTTTCCATTCAGAAACGAATAAATATTTTGGACATTTCAAACCTGACGAGGAATATACATTTTACTCCTCCACAAAATGTATCAAACATGTGTTAATGTGATCAAAATCTTGAGAGGCATTTTTTGGCAAAAAACAAAGTGCTTTAAATATTTTTCATGTGAAAAGTTGTTTGGATTTTTTTTTAAATTTATTATTGTATGAAATTCTTGCAACACGAAAGTGTGGTATTTAACCGATATTTTTGGCCCGCCTTTGTAGCATAGGTGGTAGCGTGCTTGCCTTACGTTGAATAGGTCCCGAGGTTTTTGTCTTTTTTTTTTCATCTATGATGGCTCCTTCAGAATATACAGTATATAATTCTTATGCTTGGAACTAAAATAATAAAACTATATATATTGTTACTTTTTTCTGTTTTATATATAACTGCTTAAGTGTCTTAAGTAATCATTTTAAGTATCTCCAAGAAACGAAAGACTAGTGAACAAGTGCAGCCTAAGTTTAAATTTTTTATTTAAGTTTTTTTTTTTTTTATGACGGGAACGGGTACCAGGTAAGTCGTTCATAGAATTTCTGGTTTTAGGCTTGTACTGTGGGACAATAGGAAGGGTTCTATTTGGTTCAATGGGTTTTAGGTCTGCATTTGGTCAGTTCGAATCTCGAACAGGTTGAGTTCCCTGAACAAGGTTTTTTTTTGTGTCAGTGTTTTCCCTTATCCTGAGAGATGAATGTCTAGTAACTCTAACCTCTATATGACATGGGCTCATTTGAGCATTATTCATTGTTCGATGAGACCAAACGTTGGAGGACGTAAATTAAAATTAAAAAAAAATTCTTAGAGAAATGTTACATTTTTATTTTATGAAAAGCGGTTATTATAACAATGTTAGTTTAATGTTTTAATATGTTAATATGAGAAATAATAACGCGTATGTTAGAATTTTCTGTGAATATGCTGTCAACTTGCCTTTAATACATTTAATTGTTTAATACCTTTTTAACTACAAGATATATTAAGGCAGTTCAAAACCTATTACAAAAGTGTAGATGTCATTAAAATAGACATTTGCACAACATTTTTATAGAGTTAACTGTTTCCAAATATTCCTTGTTTTAACTTCAGACTTTTCCGAACCTCCACCAAACGGGCATGCTTAAAAGTTTATGTTCTATTTACAAAATGTTATTGGGTTCACGCTAGTTCCAAGGGAATCTATTGCTAGGTGCCAAAGTGTCCCTGAGGGTATTCCCAGAGCGAGAAGACCTGGGGCAAGGCGATGATGAACCGCTGACCCTCAGCACCGTGAGAAACTAGGGTCACGCCCCTTAGCTCACGTTTAGCCGGTGTGAGCATACCATAACACCATATTCGGCGGTCAGTGATAGCTGTCATAAACATTGAGGACTCGCCCGTCATAGAATTATTGTGGACTCTGATATCGGTAGCATATGGCTCTCGCACAGTCACTGCCAAACTTTCGTTGCCAATATACTTCTATCTCATCTGCAAAGAAATTAGCTGGTAGGTAATGTTTCGCTCTATGTGGCTAGGCAAGACAACAGTCAACTTTGTACGAGCTGACCTACAAGATTCTATATCTGAAAACTAAATATACATTTTTTATGTGTTCCAAGTGTTCCAAGCTATGCAGTGCTCCAAGTTGTAAAATATCTATAATATTATACTCGCTTTTGAAATCACACAACGAGATTCTTGAAACAAAATTAAATTACTTTAAACTATCAACGTTCGTGTGCAGTGAGATGTCAGATGTTTCCATGGAATTTCTAATCCTTAGGCGTGTAACCTGTACTTACTATTTATAATATGCTGAATGTCCTTCATGAAGCTTAATCATTGAATAGTTTGCCCATAATCATGAAGATTCCCAGTGTTTGGTTTTCCTTGAAGTAAGGCACCAGCACATTTTCGGTGACATTAATTGGAACATGTTTCTGCGGACAATTAAGTGATTACATGCCGTTTCATATTTCTTTCTAGATATTTCACAGCAGTAGTTCTAGTATTTTTCATTGTATAGCTTTAGTTTCTTGTAAATTAAGATCTGCCGTCATTTAATGTTTGGGTTGGTTATACTAATAAATGAATAACGCTTTAGATCAAACAAACACAAGATTACCAACATAACGTATTAGATTAACTCTACAATGAATGCCGATAAATTAAAGTATGACGATCTGTATTTGCTAGCGCCATGAGAAATTAATTACCCAAAAATAGATAGTAAAAAAGTAAAACCTAGACAAACCAAGTTGAATTATTCAGCAAAAGTAAACAAATAAATTAATTGGACTTGAAACCAAAGTTGGTCACAATGAAATGGTATAAAAATGTTGTCGCAGAAGGGCGATTGTCTTTTATTTGGTGTGTCCTACACTAGAAGTTATAATTTTAAGCTATGGTATCTAAAACATATACTGCAGTTTTGTTTTGGATATGCACGTCATTGGAGCTCTGACAGAAATACCAGTTTTCTGCCTCAGTTATTTAATCCCCGAGTACCGAGTTCGACAGCAACATTTCCCACGGTTAAGCTACAAGATTTATGAACTAGATGCGGGAACGGAGCGACAGAAATCTGGAATCCTTCACCTGGAGCGTGTTTTCTCATTGAAAAACCGTGACGTGTGCTAATGGGCGGTATTTGTTCTTCATCACGCCATCTGGTGCCCTTTGGGGGAAAAGCAGCTGTTGTGACTTGCATTAGAAACAAGTTGTAGGAAAGTGTGCCATACAGAACACAAATTAATTAATATTAGCCTAATAAAACACGAAATTAAAAGTGTTTTAAAAGAAAAGAACTAGAGCTAAAGGCATAATGAAACTGTCATACGCCTGTATACCCATAAACATTTCATGTTCGTGTCATTTAGCATTCTTACCTGGCTTAAACAACCTAAAGCCATATTGGATTATTCATTTCTTTGTAAAATGATCAAGAGCAGGAAAACATCACTCTTCAGTTGAGAAAAATGTATTATTAATTCCATAAACAATTTGACGTATCTACTTTTTTGGTAAGAATTTGCGATTACCAGTTATGTAAACTTCGTCCAGAACGGAGACCAGCACTTATTGCCCGAAACTTAGAAACTTAGTTAAATATATAATAATTTAATTTAAATCGTTATAGAACAAATTTTGAAAAACTATTTTCTAATAAAATGTTAATTTGGAGTGAAACTTTTTAAAACCTCTATATCTCACATTCTTGCAAGAACTTAAAATACCAATTTGGATATTTCATTAACTATACGCCTCTCTGACTCCGACTTACTTTATATATATATATATATATATATATATATATATATATATATATATATATATATATATAAAGTTTACTAGAAATATATATTTATGCTACTTTTAATAAAGAGCTCCGTTAATACATAAACCTTTTACTAAATATGAAATATAGAATTTACTAAAGCACACAATTTCCGAAATATATTTTTGTGTGGAGTTAAACATTTCCGAGATATTGTTTGTTACTGGTTTGGATTTTCCAATACTTACTAATTTTCGCAAATGTAATATCTTTATTCGTTCATGACTGAAGAAAAATTCTGTGCACAGGAAAACGTGGCATTTCAATCAATACGTAAAAGCACTGCAGAGCACATCAAAAGCGAAGCGTGATTAATTTGCGTTCAAAATCTATAAACAAAACGTTTTAGAAGTCACATAAATGGGCAAATGAAATAAATGGGGTCGCGGGCTGTCAGACGGGAACGTGTTAGAGAAGTCGATATGATTTTGAAATTATTGACACCCTGTCACCGTCCCCTCGCTGGCGGCAAGCCATATTGTTTGATTGTCCCAATGTTACACAATGTAAAGTGTTCTGGGAGAGGAAATTATGCGAACAAGACTTTTTATCTTAAAATACTTTGTCACGTTTACAAAGAACTAAAATGTTGTCAATTTGTAGAACGTACGAGAGTTGAGTTCCTCTGTGGTTAAGTTCCCCTACTTTTGTTTTTGTTATTGGAATGCTTATAATAACTTTTGAAGAGAACAGAGGGAGTGGTAAGTTGAGAGGCTCGTTGAAAGTTGACATCAGAGGGCAATGTCCCTAACACAACGAAATTGAAACCCCCTTTGAAGCTATTATAATTCGTATAATATATATATATATATATATATATATATATATATATATCGTACGAAATATGCCCAAGCAAAACCACTGTTTACGTAAACAATGTTTAAAAATGTTGAGTATTTAAAAATGTCTGGCAATTTTGATTGAATGCTGTATGTTTAAATGGTGAATGAGCTCTATATCTTAAATTTTCTGGGAATCGTTTACGGAAACTTGTTTACTCTGTAGGTATTTCGTATAATTTCTTATAGCTGATAAATCATATCAGATCTGGAATGACTTAACTCCGACACATAAATTCATATCGGTTTGAAGTTGTCAGTAATTTTGTAAAACCGCTGTCGTTATTAGTAGTTTCTGGCTGCCATCAAGGTAATAGTTTTTAATTGTTTGTTTCTGTGGTAAAAAAAAACAACCATTCCTGCAAAGGTTTATTTCCATTAACTTGATGGTTTTGTAGGAATGGTTGGTGGAAGCTATATGCTTTTACTAAAGGCCTCTCATAATGTAAAAACCTTAAAATAAGCCCGCCACAATAGCACAGATGGTAGTTTGTCTGCCTCGCGTTCAAGAGGTCCCGAGTTTGAATCTCGGTCAGGGCGAGTTACCTGGATACAGGGTTTTTCCGGGGTTTTCCCTTATCTTGATAGGCGAATGTCCGGTAGCTCTAAGCTGCATGGACCCCGGATTCATTTGAGCATCATTTCACCCATTTCATCGTCTGATATGACTTAACGTTGGAGGACGTAAATTGCAACAACAAAAAACTTTAAAATACTTTTATTTTTGGATCGAATCCACTACTTCCTCTGCTTAAGACACCTAAGGGGCAAAAAAAAAAAAAAAAAAAAAAAATACTCCAGGAGCTGAGGAAACTTACATCTGGGCCCAATGTGACCATTTGAAGTAAAGATGCGGTAAGGAAGCAAAAGAAACCAGCCAACATACAGTTTGAGAGCAGCTGACGTCGGCGGAATGCTCAGAACAGGCTTCCCTTTTACAGAACCAGCGACACACGAACCAACCATCTGGTAGAACTTCCCATTGAGCCAACTTATGCACCATTTATCCCAACTCGTCCCATTAGCGAGCGATAGGTTGCGACCCATTTAGCTAGTGCTTCTGAACACTTGAGTCCTTCCTGGGATTAGTGTCTGTTTGGATTGGGTTGCACTCGGTGATCCGACAACCGATGGGAGGATATTTACGTTTGGGCGGTGTTACCTATACCTGATTTTCAGACTTTTAAATATCCTCATGGGTGAGGATGGGACGCGAGATGGCAAACGGACCTGAAACATGATAAAAAATAAAGAAAAGTATAAAAACTGTCTCATTTGTCCTACCAGTCAGGGAATATTAAGAAGAAACCACGTACATCACTGTTCACTAATAAAGGTCTAATTACGCATTTTAACACCATTTTGACAAAATTTATAAACAAGGTGGGTGAAGGAAGTTGCTGGAGAATATGTGATCGTGGTTTGTTTTATGCAGGAAACAAAGTCCCTAGTTTTTGTCCAAGTAGAGAAATGCAGCGTATGAATGAACATCTTTCCAACATGTAACGGATGTGGTGAATGCACGTTACGTATGTTTGCAAGCCAAACACGACAGAATTGCTGCCCTTCTCGTTGGTTTTTTCGATTAGTTTGGTTCCTCGTGATCGGCGAGACAATCACGAGGGGGGTCACTGAACTAATAGCAGCCAGGTAGAGAACCTCACGATTTTGGTGGGAAAGTAATTCATGTCAAAACTAACGGATTTAATGTTGGAAACGAAGTTCATAAAGGGCTTTTTATGTGACAGCAACTCTATTCTGTAAAGTGAATAATTTCTTTAGTCTCGGTTACATAACACAAACTGAAAGAATTGTGTGCAACGGATGGGTTTCCCAATGCTATAAAGTTGTCAGTCATTTTGAAATATCTCCCAATGAGTTATAGATAACTGGATGACAATGTAATCTTGTCTAGTTTTCAAGATATTCCCTGTGTTCCAAACTGTACTTTATATGAAAAATGTTTCGAAATGTTTAGTTTTTTTTTAGGAATTACGCTGATAAATTTGATTACAATACCAAATTAGTTCTAGTAAAAGGTCTGTTCAATAATGATCACAATTTTTTTTTTGACAACATACCTTTACTCATTCTTATAATTTAGGTGGTCCATCTCAAAATAATTTCCACTGAATGTGATGCACTTCTCCCAGCGTTTCTGCCAGTCTTCAAAGACATGCTGGAAACCATTTTTCGAGAGATCCTTTAAAATCACCTCTTCAGCCTTCACTACTGCTTCTGATGATGGATAATGCCTCCCACGAAGGCGTTTCTTCAAGTTGGGGAATAGAAAAAATGTCTCAAGGGGCTAAATCCGGACTATAGGGAGGGTGAGGGATGCACTTCACGTTGATTTTTGTAAGATACTCAGCAACAACATTGGCAATATGCAGCCGCACATTATCGTGGTGCAGCATCTAGCCTGCTTCATGGAAATGTGGTCTTTTGCGCCTGATATGGACTTGCAATGTTTTCAGGACGTCCCTGTAGTATTGTCCAGTTACTGATGTGAGGGCAGGTACAACATGCTGATAAACCATTCCATGAATATCAAAGAATGAGATGACCATAACTTTGCCATCAGAAGCAACCACTTTTGCTTTTGTGGCGGGTTGGTGATGAAGGAGATTTCCACACTGAGCTTTGGTGTTTGCTCTCAGGATGAAAATGATGTAGCCAAGTTTCATCAGCAGTGATTATGTTTGAAAGAAACTCCGGATCTTCCTCTAACATCAACTTTAACAGCATGCTACCTCCATTACAGGTGCAGGCGATACGTAACATGTCTGAACTTGCCTGGTTCTCACAGACGGGAACCACGAGTAGCAACAATGAAACTACTACGGCGTGTTTGTTTCACATTCAATAAGACTGAATTTTAGTGCAAAAAATTATGACCGTAAAAAAATTATGATCATTGTTCATCGAACAGCCCTGTAAATTGCTAAGTTTTCGAACTGTCTTTGATTAGGGTGTAATTTTACTGACGTCCTGTCTTAAGGAATGCGCCAAACGACACCTACTCCAACTATTGAGAGACTAACAAAGCAGGCTTACAAACGCGGAGTGCATTAAGGTGTTCTGGAATGCGTGGTATGCCCCAGGCACTCTGCGCTCTTAATGTTTTCTATCAATTCCAACATGGAATACGTTTTTAATCAACTCGGGGTCCCATCTTATCCATTGTCCCTCATTAATGGCTCTTCTTCCAGGAAAAGGTTTCAAATCGAACGCGTAACTGGGCTATAAAGTGGTCCACCACTAAATCAGCAATGTTGTATTGCGTAACACAGCTACTGTACTGCTGCTACTGGCTATTGACAGCTGCTTTGGAGCAGACAATAGCACTTACATGACCTTCTTATTCTACATACTCTATGTGGGTCGAGATAGCCTAGAACTTAGGTAAATAAAATATTAACCATCTAATTTATATTAATCCAGATAAACGGAATATACAAAGTAGTAAACAGTTCAAAATAACAACGAACATCTCAGAAATGCTAAGTGTCACGAATAACTTATTTGTACCAGGGCTGTTCATTAAAGAATGATCTTATTTTTTTACGGTCATAATTTTTCGCACTGAAATTCAATATTATTATATTCTGTTAGCTTAATGTGAAACAAACACGCCGTAGTAGTTTCACTGTTGGTACTCCTGGTTCCCGCCTGTGAGAACCAGGTAAGTTCAGACATGTTACGTATCGCCTACACCTGTAATGGAGGTAACATGCAGTTAAAGTTGATGTTAGAGGAAGATCCGGAGTTTCTTTCAAACGTAATCACTGCTGTTAAAACTTGGCTACATCATTTTGATCCTGAGAGCAAACAGCAAAGCTCAGTGTAGAAATCTATTTCATCACCAACCCGCCAAAAAGCAAAAGTGGTTGCTTTTTCTGGGAAAGTTATGGTCATCTCATTCTTTGATATTCATGGAATGGTTTATCAGCATGTTGTACCTGCACACACATCAGTAACTGGAGAATACTACAAGGATGTCCTGAAAACATTGCAAGTCCGTTTCAGGCGGAATAGACCACATTTCCGTGAAGCAGGCTGGGTGCTGCACCATGATAATGCGCGGCCGCATATTGCTAATGTTGTAGCTGAATATCTTAGCAAAAATCAACGTGAAGTGCATCCCTCACCCTCCCTATAGTCCGGATTTAGCACCATGTGATTTTTTTCTGTTTTCTAACTTGAAGAAACGCCTTCGTGGGAGGCATTGTCCATCATCAGAAGCAGTGGTGAAGGCTGAGGAGGCGATTTTGTAAGATCTCTCAAAAAAATGGTTTCCAGCATGTCTTTGAAGACTGACAGAAACGCTGGGAGAAGTACATTGCATTCAGTGGAGACTATTTTGAGAAGGACCATCAAAATTATGAGGATGAGCAAAGGTTCGTTGTCAAAAAATAATTGCCATCATTCTTTATTGAACAGCTCTGGTATATTCTGTGCAAGTGCAGAAATTCAGAACGAACAGCTATTCACGGGCTATTCATAAAAGTTCAAGACATACATTTTGTAGACCACGCAAATATTTTACGCACACTTTCTATAAAAGTCCTTTGCAGCCATTTTTGGCCAAAATAAAAGTGACGACTATTGTGTATGTAAAGGGGGTTCTTCAATATTTTAGCATCGTA
This sequence comes from Mantis religiosa, assembly GCA_030765055.1. Lineage (NCBI taxonomy): Eukaryota > Metazoa > Arthropoda > Insecta > Mantodea > Mantidae > Mantis > Mantis religiosa. Next base: position 89,496,128 of record CM060952.1, read on the forward strand.
TTCTAGGATCATGCTGAACTTAATATCACAACGTTTAATATTTAAAAAAATATTTTCTTTTTCAGTTATGCTTCTCTTCTTCTGCTTATTCTCTCTCTCTCTCTCTCTCTCTCTCTCTCTCTCTCTCTCTCTCTCTCTCTCTCTCTCTCTCTCTCTCTCTCTCTCTCTCTCTCTCTCTCTCTCACACACACACACACACACACACACACACACACACACTCATTTTATAATTTTATTTAGGAAACCTTGATATTCTTTGAAATCTTGGTTTAAAAAATGCCTCCTTAAATTTTATACTATAACGTGTTCATCCCTATTTAATGACTGAAATATAGTGATTGAAAATTAACTCGGCTTTCGGGAATTTTCTATGAAACACATTTAAAAATAACAAAGACATTATGTTATAGCAATGCCTCTTCTTCCTTTCCAAAATTTTATTCTTGAAAAGTTTTTATTTCGCGAGCCGATGCTTTCAATGGGATATAATAATGGTATTAAAAAGCGACAAAGCAAATTCTTCTTGTTTTCTCTAAGTTAATCATTTCATAATTAGTAAAATAAATAAATACTAAGCTAGTTGTTGTAGTTCATGTGATATTACTAAATATTGTCAGAAATCTACAATGTCTTTTAAATTTTTTTTTCTTATTTTTATGTTATCACAACGCAATTTTATATTGTTTCTTCATATCTTGCCTCTATGTTGATTTGTTTCTTCGTAGGAATAAGTGTACTGCGTAAGTAAATTGAGTCATTCCGAGTTAGACATTTAATGAAATTTTTTTAAAACTGACTATAAAAGTTGGCAACTATCTATGGAACCTGATGAAGCGGTAGAGAAATTTGCATGTGTGCTACATCGAGTATTTTTATTGTAAGTTAGTAAAAACATAATATGCGATAACCCAAAGAAGGAGTGATGTGAGTGCCAAGAATTTCGTCACATGATCACCTTTCCATAGCTGATCACTTTCACCAGCAGGCAAATGGAGTGAGTCTAGATGCTTGTAGGCGGCGGTAAGGTTTATGTACGTGTTCTACCCACGCATTGAAGTCTCCAAGGACATCGCTGAGAGACAGGAGAAATCCTTCCAGCCATGTGTGTCCTAACGCTTCTGTTTGTTGCTCTTCATCACGTCTACTGTATATTTTAACAGTTTTGTCTCATGAATAACACTTGTGAGCATGGCAGCTGTTTGTCTAAAACATTCAATAAAAAGCCGGGTGTGTTGTATTTACAATGGAATCCTCCCGAATCCGATTATAAGGGATATCTCGGAAATGGTTAACTCTACAAAAAAATGACCCAAATTATGTGTTTTAACAAGAGTACATGTTTTTATACAAGTTCTCTTACCATTTACCAGTTTGCAAATAATTTAGAATAAAGATGATTTCCGGAGCTATTCTTAGAAAATTCAAAATATATACTTTAACTGCCATGTAAATATCTATTTTACACCAAAATAGTTTGTTCTCGATTTTCCAGCATAGTAATTGTATAAAGCCACTTCAAGATCCAAGTGAATGTAGGGTTTACTACGATTTCAGCCAACATTTTAACAAACTATGAACTCGAAATACAATGCAGTGACTGTTAACACTGGGAAACGGAGGGACCTTTAATAACTGAAACACAACTTAATTGCAGCGATTGTTATTCTCAACAAATCATAAAGATATCGGAGTATTATATTTTGTCTTGCATAGAAGTGGTTGGAACGTAACAATCCGGCCCAACGCCAGTGCATTTTACAGAGCTATCACAACACACCAACAGCTGTCAATGGTCCTATATGCCTGAAAACAGAAAGAAGTTCAATTATGGAATATGGAATTCGTTATATAGTAGGGAGGAACCCCCAGGATTCGCCTGACAACTTAGGGAAATCAAAAAATATATAGTCAGAGTGCATCGGCAGGATGGGAATCGAAGTTGTGATTTCCAAAGTATGATCCTTACATGTCACTGCAATTTTTTTTCGCCGGATGGAAGAACTTTCAGATACTCCCTTTCTTTTCTATCAAATAATGAAGTCTTTTGCTGTCTAAAAGCACTCATACTGAAATGTCAGTATATCTTCAGCTGGTCTTGGGGGGCCAAATTGACTACCGTGGGCTATGCTAGTACACCTGTACATCGGAACAACGTAGTAGCCCTGGACAGTGTTTTTGTTGATGCAGGCGACCCCTGAGGCCAGGTGATTATGGTGAAACTTTGTGTGCGGCCACCTGCAGGAAGATAAACACTCCACTCTCATCCCAAATTACAAGGACAGAATTAAGATACAACTTGCTTTTCTTGTTGCTTTAAGTGGAGTTAATTTCCGTTCCTTTTTTTGTGTATCTACCTCATTTTATATCCTTTCATGACGCAAATTGTCTCCTTTAGTCGAAATTAGGACTTCAGTACAATGCGCAGATAATGTGCAAAATATTCACTTACATTGAATACTTGTAAAATATAGTTATGAAAAAACAACTTATGTGTGTACTTATACACCTTTCTCATTATTGTGCAAAACGCAGGAATACGTCACTAAGTGAGCTGTATTCTTACTGCACAAACACCGAGACTGTTTCAGAATGTAATTCGAGAAGATTCGACTATTAGAACGATCTACGAGCTCGGCGGGACTATAGAGGAGCCGATGCGAGGCCTGGCAGGGCAATGTTTTCGGTGTTTCAGAGTTTCTTTGTGTGTGCTTCGAGTGTCAGTCGACGAGTACGACTCCGTAGTGAGGAGTCTACGCACTGAAGCAGTTCACGTTACAGTTGAGTTGTTCAAATCGACAGAGCAGTGCAGAGAAGTGAAGTACTTTCCAACCTCCGTGTTGAGGAGTCAGTGGGCAGTGTGAATCGGTTCGTGGAGCAGTTCACCAGCAAAAATCGGAGTTGTATTCAGAGTCGGCGTGCAGCTGCATGTGAAATGTAAACCGTTGTATACGTTAGAGAGATAACTAACAGCACAAGCTGTAAGTATTAAAGATGCATAAATAAATATTACAGAGATATGTCGGAGTTGTTTATTTGTGTAAAAGAGAGAAGGTGGTTGTCGTTAGCATTGGGTGATGATTTTGGTGACAATCTTCGGGTAAACTTGGTTTTGTTTTGTGTTTTTGCCACAATAGGGTTAAACGATAATTAAAGTTTCAAGAGCTGCTCACTCTGTGACGACTTTGGCATCCCATTATTTTTGCATCCACGAATTATGAATATTAATAACGATTTCCTATTTGAGAAAAGTATAAGAATTTGAGAATACAAACAAATAACAAGAAATATCCCGCAAATGGTCCACTTAACATACAAAAATATGTAGGATTATTCTTAATGATTGGGTTACAAAAATTCATAGCTGACAGTGCAATTGACGTGGAATATGAATCTTGTCTTATTGTGTACTGTAACTCATAAAGCTTTTTACATACATTACAGATACTCGATATTTGCGCCATTTGTCACTACACACATCTATTCAAAAGTCCCTCTCTTTCCACACAGGATTCAACATTGTAACGGTGATGGTTTCGAAGGCGGCTTAGATGCTCTGCTTCACTTCCTGAATATCCATCAGTATAGGGGGAACAAGAACCTGATCTTTACCTATATCCCCTCAGGAAGAAATCGCATGGTGTAAGGCCTGGTGAACGTGGCGGTAAGGGTAAGAGAATCAGATCACCCTATTTTCGCGTCCCATCAATCGTTATGGAAGTTTTTGGTTTAAAAATGCTCTAATCTCCCTGTGGTATGAGGTGGTGCACCATTCTGTTGTAACACGTTACACTGAACCGGTGTAAAAGCCATTCTGTGATCATGGCCAGGTAAGTCAGCCCTATCACTGTCTGCTCAATGAAGTAGAACGCTTCTGACAGAGCGGGGCACCCACTGCTTTTACCTTTGCACAAACATCCTGTATCCACAGATTGTGCGGGCCATCTGAGAGAAAGAGTTGTCGGAAGGAGGCTCCTTCCAGGCACTGGACATTGGTAGCAGATCGGTGTTTAATGCTATTCAAGAGTATGAAAAGCATCCTGCTTAACTTTCTCCGCTAACCGTCATTTTTAAACACTGGTATTAGTGCCATCTGGTGGCAACTGATGTACGACAGTGATGCAAAACAAAACTTTGAGAGTTTGTCTAACCGTTACTGCAGCAGTAAAAATGGTATACGAGGGGGAACTCAAAAGAAACCGGATTGTTGTCATAACAACTTTGTTGATGAACCTTTTTACAAAATTACTTCAGTCACCTTCAAAATACTCTCCATTACATAAGATGAACTTGTTAAGTCTCTTTTCCCACTGTTGGAAGCATGTTTGGAACTCATCAAGTTTGACATTGTCCAGTGCCCTTTGCGAAGCTGTTTTTACCGCCCCCACATCGTCATAACGCTCCCCTTTTAGCGTTTTTTTTTTTTTTTTCATTCATGGAAATAGGAAACATTCGCACGGGGCTAGGTCCGGCGAATAGGGAGCGTGGGGAACGACAGACCACCTCTGAGATGCCAAATAGTGGGTCACTCGTAAGGCCGTGTGTGCTGGAGCGTTGTCGTGATGCAGAAACCAGTCACCTGATCGCCAAAGTTCCGGACGTTTCCTCCTCACATTCTCTCGCAAGACGCCTTAAAACATCCAAGTAAAAGTGCTGGTTAACAGTCTGGCCAGGGAGTACGAATTCCCGATGCACAATTCCACAAACATCAAAAAAGACAATGATCATCGTCTTCACATTTGACCTCACTTGCCTTGCTTTTTTTTTTGGGGGGGGGGGTTTCTGGGAGAGTTGGGAGTCCTCCACTGGCTTGACGCTTTCTTGTTTTCTGGGTCATACCCGTAACACCAACTCTCATCCCCTTTAATGCTGTACAATCATTTACAATTATTCACATGTTCAGATCATTTATTTATGCAGAATCCTCCAACTGATTTGTCTCGCTTTTTGCACATGGTTACGTGATATTTGTCGCAGGGTTGGTCACATAATTTACAAGTACAGTCACTGCTTGGTTCGTGGAACCAATAACTTCTTCATATTTTATATGGTGGTATAAAAGTTATCAGAACTCTTGCGAGAGAGTGAAAATGTACCATGTGATGTGTGGTCTGGTTAGGGGATTTTCTTAAAAACCTTCGTGTTGCATCCTCGGAAAAAAAAAAACTTGCTGTAGATACCAAATTTGGTATTTAATCAACTTATTTTAGGTATGCTTGCCAGAGACAAAAGTGTACCTAGAAGAAAGTGTAGCATTTACCCTTTAAAATTTATATGCTATTATAGGTTGGTTGTTTTATAAAAACGGTTTCTGATAGAAATCTGAAATTGTAAATACGTAAATAATATTGAAAAAAGATAGCTGTAGTTTTAAAATTTGAGAAACAGTTTTATTATTTAATCACTGTTTGTTTTTTGTACTCTATAAAGTAAAATCTACGTGATAAAAACAGATTGAGTGCATAATTCAGATCTAAGTCTTCAAAATGTAATACTTCGATAATACAACCTGGTACCTTGTTTTCCAAGGCCATCCAGGTTCAATTCCAGGGGACAATATGTAAAGTGCTGCTGGACAGGGGCGACTGGACGGATTTTCTCAGGTTTCCCCGCACTTTATTCCACCAATGCTCCATCATTTTTATATTATCTCCTTCGTATGAATTTATTTTAATTTACGTCCTGCAACGTTAAGTCATGTAGGACGACGAATGAAATAATGTTCGATTTAAGCGAAGGTCAATAGAGCTTATAGTTACCACACATTCATCTTTCAGGATAAGGGAAAACCCAAGAAAGAAACCTTATCCAGATAACTCACCGTAACCGGGGTACGAACTCGAGACCTCTTGAACGTGAAGCAGACACGCTACCATCTACGCTAGAGGTGGGGTTTGCCCATGTTGCAATGTGTATGGCTTTTGCGATTTATCAATCTAGTTACGTAGAGCTAGCAAAACTAATTTCATAAAGTTTGGAGCTCCTCCCCGTGAAAACACAGATCAACATGGATGAAAAAATAGAAAATATGCGGCAAAAAAAAGAGAGGAAGGTGTTGTGTCAGTGCAGCGTCTGCAAGAGAATTCGCATGCGGTCCAAAAATGTGCGGCAAGAATGAATGACAATGTGATATGCGGAATAATGGGAACAGTCGACAATAGAGGACTGTGAATGGTGTATGGAGCAACAATATGAGGAGGAAAATAATTAACCTGTAGCGACAAAGAGCGCGCATCATTAAGCCGTCAGCCCAACATCTGATTATCCCAGCTTTCAGCGGGACGCCTTAAGCAGAACGCTGCGGCTGCTATTCAAACATTTATAACCGAAAGCTAACATCATCACATTCTGAGACAGTTATCACTGCCGGAAACAAAAATTATGTTGATTTCATTAAAGATTACTTACAAGGACGTTTATATTTATGGTAAACGTGTCTTCTTTCGGAATATTAAAGCCCTATTCCTAATCCAGAGAGATTCCGCAGGCAATAGTGTCTGTGACCCGCATTCATGGGATTTGTAGGCCCACCCTCATAACCCACAATTTTTTTAGGGTCACTAGGTTAATCAATAGGGACATTTTAACCTGCAAAAGACATAGGAAGCCCGCTTTCTGTCGTCATGCCTCAAGCGGCCGCCCTCGATCTAACAGTTCTTCTTTCAGGTGTACAGGTTCAAAATTCGGGGTGCTAATAGTTTGTTAATGAGGATGCCAATTGTGAAGATTATCAGTGCAACCGGTCTGCCGGAATTTGTCCGGCAGGATTTCGTTTATATGCCAGTAAATCTCTCAAATAGGAGTTTCGCTGTTTGCTGGCTTCATATCATACATTACAGAACCTAGTTAAAACATAGAATGAAAGTTTTGTATACTTATATGTTTCTATGTGTTCGTAAATTAAGCACATATTTCAGTTTTATCCTATAAAACTACGCTATAAAAATCGACAAATTTCCTAATACTTTTGATAGGAGTTGGGGGAAAGATAACACAACCCCTGAAATTATTGGATCTATTTATTCTAAAAATGACAGTTGCGAAGCGGGTATCAACCACAGAATACAGCAGTCCGAGAGCTCATCGGATTTAAAAATAAGTAAAATAATAATAAATCCTGGCGCAACAACCCTAAGAGGGCTGCCGGACTGCCGGCCTCACGCCCACTTATGCACGGCAGAGATGGGCGATCATCCAACCGATACGAGGAGATGTGGTCAGCATCGGCATCCCCCAGCTGTAACGTTGGTTTTCGTGACCAGGGCCGCTTACCTAGAATAAGCTTCTCACTTTCCTCACGATGCTGAATGGGCACCGGTCCTATACCCGGGACTGAAAAACCGCATCCAATGGGTGGGATCGAACCCAGGCTGCTTTCCGTGGCCAGGGGCCAAGGCATGGTGCCTTAGCCCGCTACGCCATGGCACTGGACGCCCATGGGGTTTAGTGGAGTAATTTCTATTTCCAGGCAAATGAAAACAACTCTTCAAGTTTAGTTCAATTGATATTAACGTATGGGGAGAAGTATGGTCAATTATTCATACAAGTGGCAGCCGGAGTGTATAGATTGGAAAGGAAAAAAGTACGAAAATTTGAGAAAATGTATGACATGGAGGATTCAACAATAGTCCTTCAATGTGAGAAGAAGTACCTATAAATATGGTCAAGAATCATCCTAGGATGGTACACGAGGAAGAGGTAAACATGCACGCTCAAGGACGTTGCGGATGGACGAATGGAAACTTCAAGAACAGGGAATTGTGGACAAACACTAAGATTTCTTTGTCAATATTTTGTGACATAGTTTACAAATTGTAGATCTAAAATAGCATTAGGTATTATTGTTTTTATAAAAAAAATAATTCAACAATTCTAAATGGCTTATGGAAAAACGCGTCAGCTATGACAGAAAATGTCATTCGCAGGAAAAGCCATTCTTATGTAAAAATTCCCGTGCGTTACATTCTACGACTTTCTCTGACTTTTATTGCTTTTTGATGAGTATACATATAATTTATAGCAAAATAGGTACATAACGCACTTCGCACGAGTGCAAGTTGAGCCCGATGAAGTGTTATAGCGTACTTACCTGTGATGAATTTAACCTCCTGTAGACAGAATGGGAATGGCAGGGCGAGGGATGAAACGAGGTAGCAATAATACCAAATATCGATAACCCTTGTAAGAAATGACACTATTAAAGAAATCTGCCATATTTATTAGTGGTAGCAATTTTGAAAGGAAACTTCCTCTAAAATATTATGTTTCTGCTCGTTAAGGAAATGGGAAAATTTTCTGTGAATGTGTGGAAGTTTAAAAAAACAACATGCAAATGCCGTGTCATTCTTAAGATGTGTTTTGTAATACAAAAATTGTGTCTAAAAAGATAAAGTACATATCAAACGGAAGAAGAAATTACAATTTGTTCAAGGACACTCAAAGCTAAAAGTATAATTTTATTTTCAGCTTAAGGAATATATAATCGCAAAATAAATAAATAAAGCCAAAGTTGAACAAACAGTTCAGGGTCAATGACCCCGATATGACCGTACAATACAAATGAAACAAAAGAGGGTGAGTTTTCTCCCATTCGTTACATCCATTTTGCTCCGTTTCATATCATCCTCATCTCACTTCGGACTGATGACCATCTTTCTTGTCAACAGATATCTGTTCCATCACCCATCCTACGGGAGTGTAAGAGTAAACAGATAAAGGTTAAAATCCTTATATAGTATGTATGTCGATAAGGACTTCATAATCTGCGCGAGGACTGTGGCAGAAACACAAAACTTCTCACAGTTTCCGGCTACTCAGTTCTTTTTTAATAAACTGTTATTTTGGAGGGAAAAGGCACGAACAAAGTCAACAGAGTTGTCCAGAAATGCAAGCCCATAGTGCGATTTATCCAGTAGGCAGGTTTTGAACTTAACTACTATTTCTTTGATTTAATACAAATGCAGTTTTGTATTAGTAAGGCAATCGCAGATTTTTTATTTAATTTTGCAACACATTTTACTACAAAAAGGTAGGTCTAAACTTAAATTGGTTGTTATGCCAGAAATCGCTGAAGTTGTTTATTACCTTCCTAGTTTCCACCTTCTGGAATTTACAATTACTGAAATTTAATATCACAAAACAATATTTTAACTACACACCTGGATAGTAGTCAGTTGTTTGTTACTCAACTTTTGAGTACCTCACATAGTTTACTATATGCCACTCGCTTGCTTAAAATAAAACTGATGGTGATTACAGAATAGATATAATGCCTTATTTCTTCCATCAACTGAGCTTTCGCAACTCTTGCATATGTTTATTAATTTATATCTAAAAATACACCCACTGTAGCACATAGAACTTTAGGGTTATGAATAACAAACGTATTTATTTGCATTTTACAAAAACAATGAAACAGAATTAGAAAAAGTAGAAATTTTAATAATAGTTACAACATTTTAAATATATGCCTTTATAAAATAGTATTTTAACAAGTAATATTTCTTAAAAGGCAAGCTTCTGAAAATAATTCAAACAATATTAAGTGTAATATTAACAAATTATAATTTCTTTTTGAAAAGCGGGACAGTTAAAATTGTCTACAGTTTGATTGTCTTCTGCATAAATGCTATACTTCCTGCTGCAATCTGAAATCTTTAAAAAGGTATATTTTCTGTGATATCACATCTGAGTAACCTGAAAATTAGACATGGTGTATTTATATTTTAACTTATCCTATGCAATTGGAAAGAAAATTGCTTGATTAAAGAACCATTTTCATTTTTGCTTTTAGCCAGTGCAGTGGATGATCATGTCTACTGATAATATTTTGACAAATTATATTGCACATTTAGTTTAATTATTATCAACTGTTTGGTTAGCTGGTTTGTTCCGACCCCAATACCAGCTAAAACATACTTGTTCCTTGCATTTTGAAACTAAATTCTTGAAGCTTACAGCATCACTGTCCATGCAGTCCAACAGCGTATCGTACCGAACTAGTCAGTACGTGCTAATTTTATGCTACAAAACAATGAAATTTCTTAATAGAATGTTTGCCACTTACGTGTTGCTGTAAAATAGTTATACAGCTGTACAATCAGCTTTTTTAAATTGCATGAAATTAAATTTGCCTTCATGAGACGCTAAAAATTCATACCTTAACATATTTAGCATTTTAAGGAATAAAGATGTGCTTCTAAAATCTGTAAGAGATATTTCGAAATTTCTTTATTCTTTTAAGCTTTTATAACGCCTTTTCTTTTGGCACTGTGAGTCCTTCCACCAAATTGTGATGTTATAAATATAAGAAATTAGTTCACCACTAAAATAATAACGAAACAGAATATAACCTCTAGTGGGAAGACTCATATATGGTTGGCTAAAACTTTTATTGTGTAAACATCAGTTAATAGGGTACCAAAACAAGAGATAAATTTTAACAAACAGTGAAAACAAATGAAATATTTAGTAACTAGTCAGTGCAATCAACAAAAGCTCTATTTCTATGAGCTTTCAGCAATTTAACCTTAATGTTGTATCCGGTTAAGAAGATAGTTTTGCACCTTTGCATCTCATTGTCATGTTCCATAGAATAATATATTACATGGGTTATAGAAACACGACCATTCAAGTATTTAAATGCAAAATCGTCATTGGTATATCCATTATTTCGCAGTTTATTTTTTTAACAAATTACTAGAAGAATAATTAAACAGCTAAGCAACATTTGGAATTAAAATTTACTTTAAAGATTTAATATAACACGAAACAGGATTTTCTCCAAATAATTAAAAAGAAAAAAAGAAAAACGTACTACATGGAGTTTGCTACTAGTTTTTCGCGAGTTTGTGTTAGCAATTCAATACATCTTTCACTGCATAAATGACCTGAAATGTTTGTAATTCTTGAGTCTGTTTAATAGGTATTCAAATTGTAAGTAGAAGTAGAAGAGTAGAAATATTTACAATAGTAAGATTTAATTCTGTGTACTCTAAAGAAGGACCTGGTGAACATGTCGAAGGTAGTCTAGTGGTGTGCGTTCCTCTTAAGAGACATTAGTGTATATGGCTGTAGCGATAGCACAGATGGAAGTGGCCACTTAAGCACACGTCAAATAACAAAAAGATAGCAGCACTTGAGTAATGCTAGGGTATTTTTCTCCTTTAAGTGTACAACGCCGTGGCAAAAACCGTATCAGCTCCCCGTTAAACATGACCAGCGTTTTCTGTCTCTGTGAAGGTCATTTGTACTGATGAGCAATTCATTATACTGTCGCTTACGTCACAGACCATGTCTATGAAGAACATCTTTTGTGCTTAGGCGCCACTCGGGCGGTGAAATGATAGGAGAGGGCAGGGTCCATAGAGCTTAGGGTTATCCACATTCTTTTTTCAGGATAAGGGAAAACCCAGGGGAGGAACCTTATCCAGGTAACTCATCCTGACAGAAATTCGAACTCAGGACCTCTTGAACGTGAAGCAGGCACGCTACCACCTACGTCACAGACGCAAGCTTGTGTGTGTGTGTGTGTGTGTGTGTGAGAGAGAGAGAGAGAGAGAGAGAGAGAGAGAGAGAGAGAGAGCATCATAAAAATTCCTGATGTTCGGTCTTTTACAAGGGCACAAACCGAAACGACCCTTTAAATGGAAATATTTTCAATACGCATTGTGACTAATTGGGTTCGTAGAATTAAAAGTCCGAGTTGCAGATATTCCAAATGTTTTTTTTTTTTTTTTTTTTTTTTCGTAAAAATACACTGTTCAATTCTCATGTAACCACATTACGTCACATATACAACAGAATCTACCAAGGTCGATGACAATAACAAACAGCGTTCTGATTACATCAGCTCTCGTTACAACACTCTACAGCTGTTTACTGCTTACGACTCTCGCGACTGACTCTTGACGAGTCGTTGCCTTCTTAAATACCTCATTAATAAATTCTAGATATTTCCGGAACAATAAAGAAACCGAATAATCTCTATCAACCCAGACGTCACCAGAAATTTCCATTTCTCTCAGTTTGTTTCGGCAGACCTTTATCTCGCGACCTTTTAGTTCAGGGGACATTAAAATGTATATTTTGAGAATTTTCGCTATCGAATTTTCGAATTGAATGCACCAGTTCCGTCAGAAGACTTTGTGTGCCCACTAAACAATACAACCGAGAGAGACACCTGTAGCTATAATGTTTTTGTATTGTCCTGCACATTTGTACCACTAATGTCCTATAAAGAATCTGGTAATTAATTTACAAACCTCAAAGTCAAAGCTGGGACAGAATGAAGCTCTCGTATCTGCTAATCTTCTTAGCAGAGAGAAGGAGAAAGCTGCCAAGGATTATGGTGTATAACAAAGGCACGTGAGAAAGAATGATAAAAATGCTAGGCATAAAACGGTTCATTTACTCAGCAGCACACGTCATTGTTGGTCAGAAAAACAAAGTACGCGCGTGCTGAGGAGAACTGGTAGCAGATTGCGTGCGCCGTGATGGAGTGTTAATTTAGGGCAGAACAGTGTATGCTCTCTCTCTGTCTAGGCAACCAACACTGGTAGCTGGTTGCCGGTGAAAGAGGATGGACATAGCCAATGAACAAGAGCGAGAGGAATATAATAATCGTCTAGGAGGCAGACCTACCTTGTTTTACCGGCTTCACAAACCATTACAGGAGAAAAATCCTGCCATCTCTCTCGCGCTCGTGCGTAATAGGGTAAGTGTATCAGTGACTGATCAACACCCGTGTAGTTTTAGTGAGCACTAGAACTAAGATATGCAATGCTATATCTTAAATACTCTCGTCCGTACACAGAGAATACCATGTTTATCATCGTTTCAACGGAATATCGATTTGAAATGTGAAATTAATATTGTTTACGGATATATAAATAGACTCGCCATGCATCACATATAAAATATGCACAGTTTTCTTTATATAATCCTTAAGATGCGTTGGTGAAACAAATTAATTGTTGTAAAGTTGCTATTGTTTATAATTCCGTTAGAAATTGTTTCATTATACGAGGGCTGTTCAATAAAGAATAATCATAACTTTTACGGACATAATTTTGCGCACTAAAATTCAATCTTATTATATTCTGTTAGCTTAATGTGGAACAAACACGCCGTAGTAGTTTCATTGTTGGTACTCCTGTTTCCCGCCTGTGAGAACCAGGCAAGTTCAGAGATGTTCAGTATCGCCTACCGCTGCAATGGAGGTAACATGAGTTAAAGTTGATGTTAGAGGAAGATCCGGAGTTTCTTTCAAACGTAATCACTGCTGATGAGACTTGGCTACATCATTTTGATCCTGAGAGCAAACAGCAAAGCTCAGTGTGGAAATCTCCTTCATTAACAACCTCCAGAAAAGCAAAAGTGGTTGTTTCTGCTGGGAATGTTATAGTCATCTCATTCTTTGATATTCATGGAATGGTTTATCAGCATGTTGTACCTGCACACACATCAGTAACTGGACAATACTACAGGGACGTCCTGAAAACATTGCAAATACATATCAGGTGCAAAAGACCACATTTCTATGAAGCAAGCTGGATGCTGCACAACGATAATGCGCGGCCGCATATTGCCAATGTTGTTGCTGAATATCTCGCCAAAATCAAAGTGAAGTGCATCCCTTACCCTCCCTATAGTCCGGATTTAGCCCCATGTGACTTTTTCTATTCCCTAACTTGAAGAAGCTCCTTCGTGGGAGGCATTATCCATCAGAAGCAGTGGTGAAGGCTGCGGAGGTGATTTTGAAGGATCTCTCAAAATGGTTTCCAGCGTGTCTTTGAAGACTGGCAGAAACGTTGGGACAAGTGCATCGCATTCAGGGCAGAATATTTTGAGAAGCACCATCAAAATTATGAGGATGAGTAAAGGTACGATGTCAAAAAAAAAATGTGATCATTCTTTATTGAACAGCCCTCGTATGTTTCCTTGTATACACTATGTTACAGACTTAAGTGATAGTCAAATGTTTGATTTACTGGTCACTGTATGATGTCTCTAAAATAGCGTTTTCTTTATATGAAAAAGGGGGTTCGGAAGAATGAGTTACCGTTTGAGAAAAGTATTGAACAATTCAAGCCAATAGCAAAGAATATCTCGGAAAGGGCTAAATCTACAAAAGAATTAATCAAATGAACTGTATATTTTAATGAGATCCACTTGTTGAATAGTAAAATAGTGTCTCTCTCTTAACGTTTATCATTTATACAAAAGCTATTCAGCAGGAAGAGGAGTTTAGAGGCTATTCCCAGAAAAATTAAGACATGCCTTTCAATTTTTCATAAAAATATTTTAAATACGTGGTGCTTCAAATAAAATGGAGGTGCCACTTTTAGAAATTAAAAATTTTGAAAAATTTCTCATATAAAGAGTACTTTGGAATAAGAGTATTTTATTTAATTCGTTATCCATTTTATTAAGTCTTCGTGCCGTATTTTTAAAAGAAGTTAAGTACCAACTTCGGTATTCAACTAGTATTTCCTTATTTTTTACGCAGTTTACAAACAGATACACGTTCACATACACGCCACATATATTTTTCTACAACCTTGTTTATTCACGTAGCCTCAATCATATCTTGGTATTGGTTGCAATATTTTTCTACTTTGTAGACAGTAAAAGTAGACTTATATATTAAGCGATTTCGTTAAACTATTGTTCTAAATGTTTCACTCTTTATTATAGCTTTTGATGAGTTGGCTATTTTCTGCAATGAGCCGAACATCACCTTGGAATTCTTTGTAAAGGTCCCAGGATTGTAACATTTATTTTAATCTATATATCCAATATGGGTGCTCTTTTCGTGTTATATTGAGCAATGGCATCAGCATATGCCAGTATATTTGTATAATGTTTGTGATTTGCTCTTATGCTAGGATTTATTTCATTTTTTATAACCATTCTTATAACAATGGTTCATTATGACAAATATTAAAAGCGAACTGATTTTTTTTTAAACTAAAAATACCAGTGTTTCTCTCCCAGAGGTCTAAGTTTGACATACGAGCTTCACTTTTATTTTGACGTGTGCATTAAGGGTGTGTGTATTCTTATTTTGTGCTATTGAAAGAGAAGGAAGCTAAGTCGGATTTCCGTTGAACAGCAGGGGTGGACCGTTATTGGAGCGCTTACCCTATTTCGCCGTCTCATTTCCCCTCACATTTTACGTGGAGCATCTCTCATTTCTCTGACGTCATCTGTAAGTATTACAATATTCGTGACCAACAGGTTTATCTGAGAAGTGACTCGTGCTATGTTAATGTGAGGAAAAGGTGAATTACGGATTGGAAATCTCTCAGCCTAATGGCGGGCGGTACAGGGGTACCCAGGAGTAACATGTTCAATCTGCTGGATGCGAGTTTAGTTTTTGTTTGTTATAGGAGACGACGTTTCAGTGAAACACTGCAATACCACTACCACCACCGCCACGGCCACCGCCACCGCGGGTCATAATTAAATACTTTTATGATTGTAAACAATGCAGTTCCGGTAAACGTTTATAGATTCGTAGAAAAGTGAGACGTTGTGCTTTCTGTTGCAAGTGGGTGAGAAAACAGTTGACGGACAAGGTTAACGTCCACGCAGAATCAAATGCATGTTTCTTTTCCGATACTACAGCGAATTTTTAGCAAAAATGTTTGTTTATCAAAAGCAATTAAAAACAGGTTATACTATTTTAAGTTTGCAAGAAGTAATAAAAGAAATTGAATGTTTTAATTAAAATGTTTGCTTATTATGTACTTAATAAAAGAGCTAATACTTTATAACTAGCAGATTAGAAGGGTTATCATTCTTTATGAAGGTATTGGCAAGACCGAAATAAAGCAAGATTAGATTTTAAAAAATAGAACAAACAGAACTATTTAAGCGGTTAATAAATGGAACTATCAAAATTGTATACCCCGTAGGGTAGGGGATCCGTCCCCTTCAGGTGCTTTCCCAGGCGACCGCAAAGTGACATTTGTGGTGGACAACACGGCGCGGGGGCGGGTTTTCTCCGGGATCTCCGGTTTCCCCGCCATCTCATTCCACCGGTGCTCCATCTTCATCTCATGTATGATCAGTGTCATCGCCTGCGGTGCCGTATGTAGTAAAAGCGGGCGTTAAATACTACACATTTCATTTCAGCTGCTTTAGTGAGAGCGCTGCGGACCCCTAGCACTCGTGGTACCTCTGACGTTACTAGAGGAACCTCGGGCCGAGCATTCCAGCCCCTTCCTGAATGGGAGTTTTTCGGATTGGGTTGGACTCGAGGGGACTGTGATCCCGAAACCCGTGGGAAATCGGGTACCTCTGGCCAGGCTTTGGCCGCCCGGAGGGGGCAGAGGTTTGCCTAAAATGTTCCGTGTACTAGTCTGCATAGCTAGTAGAAGGTGAGCTAGATCACCAGGCGGTCCAACCGAGGTTTTTCGTTGATCTTTCCTGCGAGGTTGACGTGCGTAAGTGGCGTATCCACTTCCACCCGTCTTGACGTTGTCGATGGGGGGGGGGGGCTTTTTAGACTCAATGTGTTGCCCCAAGGAAAGACTCCCGGAGTTCTTCATCGCTCCCGGGTAACAGAGGCCGGAGGCTTCGGACTTTCGGGTAGACCTCACTGAGCATTGTCAAACTTGTATGAAACAATTAAATTCTGTCATTAAAGTCCCTCAATGTAAGTCATACCGGACAATGGATGAAATGGCCTGGGTCTTCTTTTCTGTGTTTAATGCTTCTCGTATGGAAGACTTACAAGTGTGTCCCTGGAGCCAGATCTTTGTCGAGTACCAGACAAGCTCTGAATGAGAGATAGCATTCAGGATGGGTGATCAGTCTGAGATGATGTGAAGAAGTAATGATGGAGTGGTTGGTGGAATAAATGGCGGGGGAAACCGGAGAAAATTCATCCATACTCCGCTTTCTCCACCACAAATCTGTTATCAAATCTTTGCGCTTTAGTTTAAGACGGTCTCTCGGCCACGGCTCGTCTCATAAACTATTAAAATGGTTTACAAAGCCCTTGTATCTCATTCCGAACACGTTGTGGTTGTAATGCAACATGCTTACTAAGAAGGCCCTGATTTGAGGATGTCAAGGAATATAATGTGTAGCTGTACTCCACAGAAGGTAAAAACAACAGGCTACATTTTGTTGTAAGAAATATATATGGAGAGCCATGTAGTAACACTTCAATAAACATAAGACAGTCTAGCCCAGTAGTTTAGTCGGTAGAGCATCTGCCGTACTAAGCGTCCCACGTCCGATTCCCGGCAGTCGGGGTGGGGATTTTTCTCCAGCCAAGATAATTCCTCATGTTCCGCAGAGTCTGGAAGTATGAATGAAAGTGTGAATGTGTGCGTGATCTAATGATTAAAACCCAACGAATACGAGTTAACACCTTCGATATGTTCCAAAGGAGAACAGCCGTCGTACGACCATTGGAGTTAAAGGCGGGATATAAATGGAACAAAAAAAATGACAAGTGTAAAAAGTGACAATCGATCCTGTGTTATATTTCTTTAATTATTTATCAAATACTACAGATGTATTTCACGAAACAGTGTCAAAACTTTTGAATGTGTACTGAGGCTTACTCTATATACACAAATACATGTTGTCTCTCCTTGTAATTTTAGCATATATGTTCTGGAACCAAAGGGATGTATTCTTATAATTTGTTAAAAGAATACACTTTGTACGTTACGAGCGGATTGTCAATAAATTATGTTTTAGTAATTTTTTTATCAATCAAATGTTACTGCAATTGAGTATGCCATTTGTTTGGACAGAATAATTATATAAAATGCGTGAAAATAAATTATGTTTCTTTAATTATACTATGGGGGTTGTAGTTAGATATAAGAAAAGCTATTTAAAATTAATAGAAGACAAATTTTTAAGGACGGCTGCATTAGTTTGCTGATAAATTACAGACAATCACGATTTATGGAGTAGCAGGCAATGTGCAGCCCTTAAAGGAAGCTCTGCTTTACTATTTATATTGAACAGAAACAGTTGATGCATGTGCAAGGCCTCCTAGAAACTTGGTGTGTTGTTTCAAATGTTAGAGCGCCTCCCAAAATAATAAACCTTCTCAAATTGATGCGCCCCTCTTTAAACAGCAGGTTGTACAGTTGCAAAGCAGTGTTTACGTTTCACGTTACATCCTTGTAGTATCTAGATTTGTGTTGTTTAATGTTGCACAATGTAGTTGGACAGTTGAACGACGCTTGCTTCACCATACCATGATGGTTCTACTGAAAGGTACACCTTAGGCTACAGTCTGATTTTTAAAAGAAGATACGTGAATGTCATCTGTTTCTCCATGTGGGGTAGTGCAATATTGCAAAGCAGCGGACAGGAAGTAACGTAGATCCCCTTTCTTTATCCTATCAACACTCGAAACATAAACAAAAGTTCGAGTTATCTCACCTCAACAAAAACATGTATCTGTATTAGCCTCCTTTAAGAACAAAAATAAATTGTACATACATTCATTCCGTTGTGTTATTTTAAATAATTTTTGTACTACGTAACTAATATTCCATATTTACCGTTATTTTTGCTATGCATCGTAAGTTGACAATCACGCACTAGTGGGGTAAGTATTTCTCAATAGCGACATATGTAGGCAATTCACGTTCTAAAATCCAACATTTATCTTCAAGTATATTTATTAATATTTTAGTTAATATCTTAACTGCTCAAATTCAGATTGATATAAATACACATAGTGCAAGAAAATACACATGTGGTAAGCACATATTGGAATCTCGGCGCAAGCGCCTCGTTTTTTCAAACCTTTCCTAGTTCCGTATACATTAGTATCGCAATATACAATTAATAACGACTTTGTCAATTGCCATGTTCATATCAACGCCGCCGATATGCCGGAATTTTGACCTACAGGAATTATTTTACATGCAAGCATATCTACTGACATGCTGCCTTCTTTGTTGAAAGGAATAAGCGGTTCATTGATAAGGAGCAAACTCTCGTCTTCCGCTTCAAAGAATTCCCTAAGAGAACAGACAAATTATTTAGCTTCATATGCAATGTAACACCCCGACCGTAAGCTGATCTTTGCTTTGGGCCATGAATCCTCGGTCTACCTCTAATCCTACCACTACTATGTCTTGCTTCCAAAACAACGTATTTTAATTGTTTTCACAAAGTAGGCTAACAATTCACAACACAACTGTATACAAGTAAACTCGGATTCCCTTACATAATTAGCGATAACAGACCTGAGGAGTACACGATTCACCAGTGTAACCATTCTGGCAATCTTTGTTTACGTTTCCATAGCAACGACCTTCCCCTCCTACCCTTCATCCCTTGCTTGATGACCTTCTTGTATCTTCTTTTAAAAATCAGACTGTAGGTTATGTTCATGAGAGCCTTGCGAACTGGGGGTATTCAGGGACACCAATAACCAATCCTAACCCTGCTTTAGCCACATCGCTGTCTTAACCCATGCGTTCGCGTTATAGCTGGGCCACAGACTCTATATGGTAGTCGACTTTTACTGCAGTGACTTTGTATTTTTTCGGTGCATACTAGCGTGAATAACTCGCTCAAGGCTAGTTCACCGCCAGTTTATGATATAAGGATAGTATAAGAAAAAAGATTATGACAAATACCCACTAAGAATTTACGCATGTGAATGAAAAGTTCACAGGAGGATGCCAGGAATGTCAGAATAGGGTAATAAAAGAGAAGTGCTGAAATACCAACTAATCATACAAATAGATCTTGCGTTTGGTTTATGTATATTTGTCTTTACGTTAATTATAGCCTGAATTATAATTCTAGAAGATTCTGTTAAAAACATTAGAGCAAATCTTGTTTTACATGCAATATTATAATGACCTTAATGGAGATGAACACAATTTCAACATAGCTTATAACAAGATTCAAGATTGGTACTCATTGTGTATAGTAAGTGTTGAGAGATTTGAAGCTTTCTCGGCGCTGATTTATTACGATGGTTTCTGGGGATTGCGGCCAAGTGATGTTTACCTCCTTCAAGCTTTCAGCCACCTTAACTCTGTGGCCTTCTTCAGGGTCATAACATCACTTGGCTGCAATCCCGAGAAACTGTCGTGGCTAAAGTGTTATAGAACTGAAACTTCCCCAATGTAGGTAAGCCCGGCAATAAAACGAATGCACTGAATTAATTACACCATCAATTTAACCATGAATAATGTGACCGTAACGATATTACGTAAACTTAAATGTTCATATTCCATATTTCGCATAAACAAAAAAGGAATGAAACAAAAATCAATAAAGAAAACGCATTTTCATAGTGAAATGTATACGGCGCTGGGGCGGGTTTCCTTGAAAGCTGCAGTCTCCATTGCCATCTTGTTCCACCGATGCTCCATCTTCATGTCATGTACCATCAGTGACACCGCCTGCGGTGCCACGTGTAATAAAAGCGGACGTTAAACACTACACATTCATTGATTTATTCATTGATTCATTCATTATTGGTTATTGATAAGAATTTTGAAATAATTATATCACTGTTTTGTCCTCCTGGGTATCAGAGTTAATATGAAGCAAAGAGAAGACGTTTTAAAGAATAGTTTACAGAAGAATAAGTAGAGAAAGTCATGTGAGATGTGCATGCACACCACAGATTTTGTTTATTTAGCGGGTATTTATTACTTTTGTAGTGAAGCGCTACGTAATTTAGATTATTAGAGATAAAGATGTGTGATGTCATAAGTGGAGATTAGGCAGTGCAGCTGTAGGGACGAGATTAGGCAGTGGAGGGAGGGTGGGGGCAGAGCGAGGGTGGCCACAACAATAATTGGCTACAGATAGCCGCGAGGTACAGCCTCTAGCAAAATGCAATAGGAACTCCAGAACATAATTAGCTCTCTGGTCCAGGAGATGCCATGCAAAGTTTCCACGCCGGCCCGAGGGGTTCTGCACCCCCGGGGCCATGCACCACCACCACGATCAGTGGCGTGAAGCTTCTCACCACCACCCTTGGGAACCAACAGGCTCGCGTCAATAAACTCATCCCAAATATTATTTATTACAATCAGCTACGAGCATCGTAAATGTGTTAGCTGGGAATTGGCAGAACACGTGCTGAAAAGGGAAAATTATTACCTCTTTCTTTTGGCCCTTCACTTGTTTGGGCTTCAGGCATGGAGTTTACCATAAGAAACGCGTGTTGTTCTTAAAATCAACATGTTGCAAATTTCTATTTAACTAAATGTTACATTCATATTACTTTTTCTACTCACTATCCTTTGGTTTTACATCACTTCTACTTAATGTCAATGGACACAAATTTCCCCAGAAATACTTCATTCCGTCCACTTATCGCCAGAAACAAACGAACACTGAGATCACCTTAAAACATTATATATAGCAATTTTTTTTGCTATATTTTGACGATAACCAGTAGCTTGCCTCTGTAGCGTATATGATAGTGTATCTGCCTACCGTTCAAGAAGTCCCGAGTTCGAATCTCGGTCAAGGTAAATTACTTTGATGCGGTTTTTCCGGGGTTTTCCCTTATCCTGAAATATCAATGTCATGTAACTCTAAGGTTTGTGGACCCTGGGCTCATTTGAGTATCATTTCAATAATCTCATGCATCGTCCGAAGTGACGAGAATCTAAATTTAAAAAAAAAAAAAAACACTAATCAGTTGGGAAAACTATACAAAATTCTCCAGTACGAAGAAGAGTTAAGTATGTTGCTAGAAAATTCAGTATGAAAGCATTATATATAAATCACAAATGTTCAGTCTTTTGTTTTTCAGAAAATAAACACATTGAAAAAATATTCCATTTAAAAAGTAGTTTGGGGTAGAAACTATTTTAAAGTTATCTCGAGTCAAGACAAAATTGATACGTCTCCCTTGGTCTCTACGGTTGTAAAAAAATAACGTGAAAAATACGAGATATCGCTAAGGTTGGCCACACTGATATGGCCTTAATTACACACCGTACTGAATGTTTCCTGATATTACAAACAACGTTTTATTCATCAGCAAAAGCAGGTATTTCGAGGTTACATTTATTAATTTCACTACCAATGGAAACATTAAATACACGTATGTTATTCAACTTTTCACATTACATCTTATACAGGCTGACAACTTGTATTTTTCTCTCCCTCGCTTGTTTCCCTCCAAAAAAAAAAAAAAAAAATCGGAAGCTGCAGAACAGAACAAGTCACGTAATCATTTTTACGTATTTGAACTTAAAATCTGTGGTTCATGCATGGGATGTAAACAGGTGCCGACGGTTGTAATCACATGATTTTCTCTACTCATTCCTACTCATTCCTGTACCAAATATTACAAACACATAATGACTTCCCGTTTTAGAAATGTATAAGTAAAACACAAATCAATAGCAAGAAATTGCTCGGAAATGGTTAAAAGTAAAGAAGGTATGTACATAGAACGGAAGGGCTTCTGGAATGATGCAGGTTTTTAGGGTCCTTTGTGCTCCTACGGTGACTGCTGGGAGGAAAAGACGATGGAAAAGACCCGAAGAGCGTCCATATATTTATGAACGATAGACGCAAACACCAAATATCATAGACTATGCAATCCACTGTGCGATGGACGGCGATTAAATCCACGACCTGCCAAACTGATTTTTAGCGAGTTCCACGTTTCTGTTTAGTTTAATCAAACGACTGTTTGGGATGAGGGTTTGTTTTCTCTCTCTCTCTCTCTCTCTCTCTCTCTCTCTCTCTCTCTCTCTCTCTCTCTCTCTCTCTCTCTCTCTCTCTCTCTCTCTCTCTCTCTCTCTCTCTCTCTCCCTCTCTCTCTCTTTCTCTCTCTCTATTTAAGCTTCGTAAGATCCTTGACTTAAATGTCCAGTTTGGTATTACTTCAGACTATGGGAACAGATAAGACATTTTTCGTGCAGTCGCACGTTTGCTGTTTTCAGCGACAACAATATAAATTTCCTGCAGTTGTTTTCTTGCCTTTTTTACATAAGTTGGTATTTAAGACAATAGATAATCTCAGCTTACTCACTTTTGTATTTCTCTGAACAATTAATCAAGAAACCTTGCAATATATTACAAGCAATGCTGTGCAATATCTTTCCTGATATTTTGTTTAACTGATTTCAATTTATTCATTAAATTCTTACAATGAACCCTGGAATGTCATTATTATTAAAGTATACGTGTCTAAGGTCTCTAATCTAGGACTGCACATTTTTTCACATTTTCCACATTAAAAATGTTTGCCAATTTCGATGAAGTTTGCAATTGGTTTTTTACACATAATCATTACATAAAATAAATGTCCGTAGAGCAATTTATTTACGTTTTCAAAAATTATGTTAAATGAACCCTTGACGAAAATATCGAAATCTTAAGTGTTTCAAATTCCGAAGTTATTTTACTGATACAATAATTTATAATCAAATATCTTATTTTAGTCTTAACTTCGCGGCATATATTGGCATCATAGTTGTGATGATTGTATGTCAAATAACATGTGATATAATTAAGCAGCTTCATACTTATTAAATCTCAATACATATGAAAGTCAGTGTTCATGTATATATGTACCTTATAATCTTCTAAACTCCGAACGAGGTTGCCTCAAACTTGACACAAACGTTGACACAAGGGACAATCCACAGAATTTCACGCACTTAATTGTTTAATTTTACGTAATGCGTACAAAAAACTGTCAAAGATCATCTGTATCTTTATCAACAATAATCGCAGTGTTGCCAAATTAAGAATAATTATTTACGATACTCCCTCACAAACTGATTAAATTTTTTTAATCTCTTCTCTGATACTAATAATGGATTAATAACAGTCAAAGTTGGCCTTCCTTTTGTTTCGACTTTCATTTGTTTTGTTTGTAAGTTTTGTGTGTGGTGGTTACTTAGAAAGTTGTATTGAAGTTATTGCAAACGTTCAATAGTTCTTTGTCTAGTATTTTCTCAATATTTGTATTACATATATAGATGCCTGACTTTATTGAAAGATTTAAATAAATTTTTAAGTAAATGTCTCCAAATAAACGTAAGGATGTTGAGTAGGTCAAACTAAGCCTAAGTACAGTACGGATAACCGTTCAAACTGAGCAAAAGTTAATGACATTAGCCATATTTGTATGACTTTCTATTTTAATATTTTTATGGTTCCTGGAATTTCGTTAAGAAGTTAACTAAAGTAACACATGACAGTATCACTCGACAGAGCGTTGAGGCGTATTGACCTTCAGGTGACCAGCGCTGCCATCGTTCCTCATCTTGTCGATTTGAAATATTAGTAAGTTGATGTACTGTAAGTTATCAAACACAAATAGAGCGATTGAAAGCTGCGTGTATCTATATGATATGTTTTCTTGCGCCTGCCGATGTATGACACGTTGCTGTCCAGAAGACATGATTACATCTGAACAGAGTATACATACACTGGACTCACCGTGTATGTGGGATAAGCTGAGGTATTATAAACATCTCTGTGTTGCGAATATTTTCCGATACGCTTTCTCGCTTTGCTACGTAGTATAGTGGCGCTGTTCGTACGGTTGCCATGGATTTATCTCTGGTAATATATACCTCTCAGATAACGCACTGTTTACTCCACGTGGAGTGAACATATATCTGTCATTTGTGGTTCCTGAGAATTCCATTCGCTGAAGTGAAGCGTTCATTGGGCTTAGCACACGACCCTGTTAAATTGATGAAGTTCCCCGAGCTTTCGGCCATCTTGACTTCTTCAGTTTCGTGAAGAAGGCCATGGAGTCAAGATGACCGAAAGCTCGAGTGCTGGATGAATGGTAACCAAATTTGGGTCTATTATACTTTTTGTGTTTCTGGAATAATGATTATAAAAATAATATCGCTACTTAAATGTTGTGCAGACGTGATATAACTTTATTCCTAGCTCAAAATTTTGTAATTCGTTCTTCAAATCACTTTTTCCCTGTATCGTTTGTGCTTTTAAACTGCGTTTTATAACATATTCTCGCCGTATTTGTTTATTTTGTATAGTTTTGGTTCCATTAATGTCCTATGACTTTTAATTAATTATTTAAGTGTCTAAAATGTTGACTTTAGTGTCTCCAAGTCTACTGGATAAGGCAATGAGCTTAAGTCTAAACTTGTAGGGTTGGATTATTGATCAGGCAATTCTAGGTATTTCAAATAGTGACTGATAGAAAACAAATAGGCACACACAGAAAGCCTTGAATTCAAACATCTTATTGAGCATACGAAAAAAGCTTCTTGTTTACGGTTCAGTCATAGCTTAAAGTTTTATCCAAAAATACTTTTTATTACAAACTATAATTTTTGCTCGCAGAACTTTTTCAAACTTTAACACCCCTTCTCTGTGGTGTGGTAGTACCGTATCTGCCTCACATTCAGAAGGTTCCGAGTTCGAAACTTAGACAAGTTAAGTTATCTGGATAAGGTGTTTTTCCTTTTCCTGAAATTTAAATGTCTGGTAATTGTAAACTGCATGGAACCTGCGCTCATTTGAGCATCCTTTCATCCATTCCTTTCACCGTCTGATATGACGTAACTTTGGAGGATGTCTGAAAAATCAGTGTTCAAATTTTTCAATAGAAGCTAGGAGGGGTTGAAAAACTGGCACATTCTCTTTTCTAAAGTTTTTAATTGCTTAGAAGATCTGATATATTAATTCGACTACTAAGGATAAATTGTTACAAATTTATATTTTCAAATATGCAATTTTTCCTGTTCAATTAGAAAAGCGCATGAAGTTCTGTATGCCAGTTTTGTAATTTAGTATTTTAAATACGTGACATATATACATTCAAAATTTAAATTTCCTGATCGGTAGTGCGCTTCATGATTAATTATCATAATGAAGTACAAATAACTCTTGTTTCAAAAAATTAAGCACAATGTCAGTAGATTTAGTGGCATGTTACAGTACTCTTACTGGACGAAACTAAATATACCTGCTGTAATTTGAATTGTCCCATCACTAAAGGGTAGGTTATATTATTTCCAAAAACTGGAAAATGTTCGGGAACTCAGATATTCCACAGAAGTGTAACAGCTTTTCTGTGAATATCAGGGGATATACGGAATTACAACTATAACGGATAAAAATCTTCTAAATGTTTTGCAGCAATTTCATAAAAGAATGGAGAATAAATTTAATTAATTCGTCATTAATGAAAAAGTAAATAAAAGTCCGTTGAAATACCTGTAATTATGAATTCATTTGTTTAATGTTACTTTCGGTCTAGGCCGTGCCCTCAAAACCCCGCAAGACGTTTCGGGCGGTGCTGTCAGATAAAATGTAGAGATTTAGCAAAGTGTTAATTCTGTAGATGTTGCACGCCACTGCGTGATGCCCTCAAGCACCGTTTCCCTCCGCTGCATCCTTCAATTTGTGAAAAAGGGGGGTGGGAGGGGGAGAATTGAATCGTGCTAGGAAGATTAGGCCCTTAGGAAATATAGTTCTCTACCGCTCCGTTATTTCTCACGGTTTTCCCCCTCCTCTCACAAATCTGGGGTATTTTTGTAAAAATATTTTTAAGAAGAAAACGTTACTAATAAAATGTTACTATTCCGTTAGATCCGTGTTTCTGTTGCTAGGTGACGCTTTACAGTGGCGTAGAGCACGGCCGTCTTCTACCGTCGCTTTCATTCGAAATACTAACGGCCCTGTGGTAACGACCGAGGCTCGTATTAGTAAAGTCCTGGGATCGATTGGAGTGGTGGTAGATTTACACTGGGGTAGATTGTATAATGCCGCTATTGTTCAATCACACTTCCTTATATTTCAGGGTAGAAGGATCAGGCGAATGGATGGCGGTAGTGTGTTTGGCTTAGGAGTTTACTTTGAGAAACTTTCGAGTTCAATGTGTAATGGCCTCTCAAATAGTGCAAGGATTTAATATCTGTTACCGGTAGCGAAACTTGTAGATACGGTAGAGGAGTCCTGCCATGGGTTAGGTACAAAATACCTAAAAATTGAGGTACTAAGTCACTAAAAAATTTTATACCAAGATTTCCCAGGAAATATACATGTTTTAAGACTCCCTGAATCCAAAAACAGCAGGTTCAGAAAACCCTCTTATGTGTTTTTGAGCACCATTACTTAAAAAAAAATAAAATAAAATAAAAAAAAATAACGTAAAGTAAATTCAGCATCTTACAAAGTCACGACATAAAGATTTTTAAGATTAATCCAAAATTAATCTTCCGAAGGAAAAATTTTCGAAAATGTTTTATTAAATAGACTGAACATTTCGATTAAAATGGTTAATATATCATAAATCAAATGGAAATCTTGAATTGGTTATGAATGTCCTCAGAAGTCCTCATCTTTTTACATAACGAATAAAGCGTAGGAGATGGTCAAAATCTTACTACAGAAAATATAGATATTGTTAAAGCAATTAGTAAAATATAATTTTCATTCTTTCTTATTTTTATTTATTTTGTTTTTATGGGGTAAACCATTCCGAGATATTGCTTTTGATTGAATTTTCCAATACTTATACTACGAACATCACGAAGTCAAAATAGACATGACGAAAACCATGTACTTTTTTTACTGCAGTACTCCTTCACGATTTGATTGACGCTTTCACCCTCTAAATAGTCCCTCGGAAAAGTGGTTTTACTAAGTTTAAAGGCTCACTTCATTTCTTCTAAATCACAAGTCACTAGGTACTGCCCATAGTTCAATTATAAAACTCTAGTTACAAGTTATGTAACTAACTCATACGGCGTAACTGGGAGAGGGGACAACAAGGAAAAACCAAAACAGTATCGGAAGAAGCCAGTGTTGTTAAACATAATCACGGAAAACAGTTACGAAATGGTTAAACGATAATAATATTGGAAGTGTTTAACGACATCTGTAGGAAATATCCCGAAATTCCTATCGATAAAGTGGTGAAAATATTCAAAGTTAATCGGTGTGTCAGTTAAGAAGTACTTACAGCGCATGTAAAGAAAAATCCACAGTTGGTGAGGTTAGAACTCCCTGCAAGAAGATACCAATTCACGACTCAGATTAAAGGAACGCTTTTCCACCATTAAAGGACATTTTATGCGAAAAAGTATAAATGACATGCGCTTTTAAAGGTAGCGACAGTTGTGTGAACTAGCGAACGCGCGTAGCTGCGGAGTGATACAAATCGGTGAAATGGTTTTGATGTTTTATTCCTTTAGTGAACAAGCTATATATTTTTCTCAAATAGGATTACGCTATTCCATTTTTATTCCTTTCGTTCTTGGGAATGAAAAGAGAATTGAATTTTAAAACTATGACAGCAGCCAAGTTTAAAACATTTGACTACTCCTTAAAGCCTCATATTCCTGTATTCCCTTGTACCTACAAGAAAATTAGCAATAAGTTAATATTCACCTCCATTAATATGAAGTAGATAGAGGAATAAGTATTCGTAAAAATAGTTTGTACAAGAATAAAGAAAATATGTTAAGTCAGATATGTTAAGTTTAGATTGCTGAAGAATGTTTCCTCTGTGCATTGCAGCAGTGGTCCAGGAAGAATATAGTCAATGGCCAATGCAAGTAGGTAATACAATAATAAACACGACTGGATAACATTGCAGAGTTACGAGTGTCTCCCTTCAGGCAGTACAAAGTTGTTAAAATGTTTGCAATTCTGACCCAACTTCAACTGAAAACTTCTTCAGTTTATGAAGTATGTCTCAGAGGGCAATTCCCGTAACAGTCCTATGTGTGGAGCTGTTCAAATCCTGATGAGAATTATTTGCCTAAACTATGTTTCTTATTATAACCTTTCTTCCTCCAGACTTGTATTCTTCCGCGCTCCATTTTCTGCTCGACTCCTCTAATTGGTTTTTAATCACCGTGTACACAAGCCCTGTGCAATGCAAGGGCTGGCAGCAAATATATATATATATATATATATATATATATATATATATATATATATATATATATATATAGGCATTATGCTTATTCTTTTGTCAGCATGATTTGCTCAAAAAACAGTTTTAACAATTTGAATTAAAATGAAATGAAAATGAATTTTTTTTTTTCTGGGAATATCATCAGATGTCTTTATTTTTAATAACTTTTGTAGGTAACTGGTAAACCGTAAGAGGAAGACGAAAAGCCATTTTGGAGATATGCCTTGTTATTTGTTGGAATTTTTCATTAATATGGGGTAATCGTTATTATTCATTATTTTACCTGTTGGCCATGCAAAGAGAACAGACTTTCAAAGTCATCAAATATCAACCAGCTTTAAAAATTGACAATCGCATGTTTCACTTGTATCTCCGATAAGGTGTTAATTGTGCGCCTTTGTAGCGTGGTGATAGAGTATCCACCACACGCTCAGGGGGTTCCGAGTTCGAGTCGGTCACGTGAGTTATCTGAATAAGGTTTTCTCGTGTGTCCTTCCTTATGCTGGTAACTCTAAGTTCTATGGATCCTGGACTCACTTGAGCATCATTTCATTCATCGACCGACATGACTTAACGTTGGAGGACGTAACTTAAAAATATAATAATCTTCATTAGCAGCAAATAGAAAGAGAAGTAGTATAGTTTGTATAAGAGTAGACAGTCACTTGATTACATATATATGAGTTGCCTTTTATTGTTTTTCTAGATATACATTTTCGGTACCTATCGAATTTTTGTGTTGAATATTTTACTGTACTTACTGTAAGCACATAGTAAAGAAAATTAAAAAGACAAAAATAGAAGAGTATAAGAGAACTTGACTGCTTATCAAAGTCGAGAAAGGCTAATAGTAACGTTGAATTTTAATCGAGATATTAAAACGGCTTATGCACATGGAATTAAATAAGGTTTGAAGTTGTTCGGGATGTTCGTTTTAAAATAACAATTTGCCATGGCAGGGAAAGCTGCATATGCAAGGCAGGAAAGAAGCTAAGGCGTGTAGGGGTAGGGGGATGGTTACACGGCAGAAGCGCAACTTCCAAAAAGCAAACACAACTCTGTTAATTGAGATAGGAAACTCTATAGATATACACCCACCCCATCCCTTACCTGGGCTGGCCTTTTGTACGGCGCTAACATCTCTAACAACACACTGGACCTAGGGAGAATAACAAGACTGCCCTTGCCTTACCTTTTTTGTGCCCAAATTATCTTCTTGTGCCTATTTTTGTAGCGCTCCCCTCTAAAACGGCATTTTATATGTAAAGAGAGCTCGTGTAACATTACAAGACAATTTGTAACGAAGTTTTGTTGAAACAAGCCTTTTCCTTCGCTACGGTCCGGCGTTATTATCATATGTTGACTTGGGATGGACCCATCATTGTCGGCTTTTCAACCTTTTTAGTCTGACCCTCTCTAAAAGAAATGTGTATCCAACGGAGATGAATTGTTAAAATGGCCATTAAACTCTCGACGTGTGTGTGCGCCTTAATAATACACTCTCTGGATTCTGTTCTTCTACGAATAAATAATGTTTTACACATTACCACCTTAACTTTTTTCTCTCTGAGAGAAATGGATTTATTGTATTTCTTAAAAGTATATGGCTAATGTCGGCTGTTAAATCTAAAATTATACAAATTTGTAACATAAAAAACAGTTTTTGACTGCATAAAACGTATTTTTTTTTTTAATTTAGAAAAGGCAGTATCTTTATGTCTCTATGCACACAATTGTCAATAGCATAACTAAAAACCATTGTTACATCACTTATTTTACGGTCCACTTCATGCTAATCAATACTTTAAATTTGGTATTTAAGGGAGTGATACAAAGATTTTAAGGAAATCCTTTCATCCCGAACTACCCTTTACGTGAAAAAGTTTTCTAAATTTTCATTTTAAAAAAGTAGTTCTAATGGATTTCGTAAAAACGCCATGTGTGTATATATTGAATTTTCTGGGAGTAGCCTTTGAGGTCCTCTTCATTTCTCCACATAATGTCCTTTATATAACTCGTAAACGTTAAGAGATAAACAAAATCCTAATATAGAAAACCTGTTGCACATACATTATATCACATAAGTGTTTTTTGGGAGATAGCCGTTTCCCAGTTATTCCTTCTTATTATCTGAGCGTTTAAACATATACCTCTCTCAAACAGGAAGTTGCTATTCTTGATTTTACATATGTGGTAAAAAGAATGGAAGTAAAGCCATCTTAAAGGATTTGAAGCCTAACGTTTGTTTGTGTCTTTCGTTCCTTCTTTCTTTTTAATTTACGTCCTCCAATGTTAAGTCATATAGGACCATGAATGAAATAACCTTAAATGAGCCCAAGGTCCATAGAACTTATAGTTCTTATCTTTCAGAGAAAGGGAAAACCCCGGAAAAGCCTTATATCGAGATTTGAACTTGGGACCTCTAGAGCGGGAGACAAACACGCTACCACCATGCCACAGAGGTGAGTTGCTACCATTTCTGCAAATGACATAGCAGAAATGATAACAGTTTATGCAAGAGTAGAGAAAGTCATGTGAGTGTCGCATGACATTATTTATGGTGTATCGGTGTGAGACATTGCGGATCACAAATGCAGGTTGTATAGATGATATCGCACGTCTCTAAATCTGCGAGACAATGATGTGATATTTCAGCATCCAAGCTGCTGGTGTTTTATGGACCTGTCCTCTACAGCTTCCGAAGATGTGCTCTCAAGATACACTTGTTACATGTTGAGCGTGTCATAACTTGTAGCAGCGCGTGGATTTCAGAGGACATCCAGGGGTGACAAAAACAAGTAGATTTGTGGCAGGAATTACTATGTACTTATAGTCCGAAGCATGATATCAGAATAAGAAATGAAATAATATGCGGTCGAAATGAATGTAAATCTCATTAAAAATTCGTTTGAAATCCCCCTTTTCCTTAGAGTTAAGTATTTCCGAGATATTCTTCGTTTTTCATTTGAGTTTTCGTATACTTGTCCTGCTTTTCTCACTTTGAGAGTCGATGCTCGTATCATTCTTTTTTCTTTTTCCTTATTTATTTTCCTTCTGGTTATTCGAAACTTCAGTGCCCCACTTACTGATCGCTCTTAATATAATAATCACTGCAACCTACAGTATTCCCCTATTTACCATTATACCCCCAAAGAAATGTGAAATACAATCATTTCTACAAATGGTAATTCTATAGATAAAGTATAATAACCTTGTACAAGAGTAAGTAGGTAAAATGAGTAGAACAGATGTTTAATGTAGGTTTCTTAAAACAAAAAACGTGCATGTATGTAAACAAATCAAAAAGAGCCCTTGATCGTTTAAAACATTTAAATTAAAGCTAATATTAAGTTGTTCAAAGATATCTCTTCAGCAAGAAAGCTACGCGCTGTAAATGTTACTAATTAGTCATACATTTTATGTTTTTCAGGAGAAAATGTGAAATACGTGGTGACACGGATGGCAAGGAACCCAAAGATCTGACGTCACCGCGCCCGGCCATGTTCCCCAGCGCGCAGATCAAAATGAGGTAAGTCGTTCAGTGCCTCCCGTTTATTTTGTATACTTTACTGCTGACTTTATTATTACTTTCAAATAACTACCGTACCTTCATTTATACATTTCGTTCTATCAAAATATGTGAAGAATTTCTGGCAACAACTTCTTGTAACCAATCGTAACAATTCCTTGTAACAATCTCAAGACCTTTATCTGGAATCATTATTGTCTCTGAAGATTTGTGTAAGAAAACACGAAATTTTGACTTTTGCACCTTGTGCATCCCACATTTTGAAATTGGACGAACAATCTCACAAACAACGTCACTTGCGTGGCAATTACAACAATATGTTCTTGAAGTTTTTATGGAAGGGACGTCATGAGTGCTGCCAGCTCTTGAAATGGAAGTAAGCAATATGGCATTCATTTCGGCAAAGATTATGTATACTATCGTGCATAAAATAGGACACAGCTGATTATTTTGATACTGACAAATGTAATTTCTCTCTGTATGGCCTGCTTTAGCATAATTTCCAGCTACTGGTTTGGCACGTTATTTGTACTCCCCTAAAATATGGGCAACTTTTAAACAGTAATATTACACGGTACAGCTTCTCACTAGAGGAGTACCGTTGAAGCAATGGTTTATTGAATTGAGGCACAAATATATAAACGCATAGCAACCAACATGAAAATATTTTTTGTTCTAATCATGTGGTTGATGAAAGCTATCATAAGTTGATTTAAATTGTTATAGCTTACTGTAATAGATTTATACCCCTGGTAGTATCTTAACCCAATACAACTTGCCTAGTAGTCTCTGATTTATTTTGAATTAATGTTGTTTGTTTTATTAAGACACATTTGGATATATTTGTAAATTGTAGTGTAAATGGAAACCTTAAGTTTATTACGTGAAACTTGCTTGGCTCTCAGGCCTAAAAGATCCGGTATAATTAACATAGCTGTACTCTCCACCCAATACAAGAAGGCAAGGCAGAAGATTGTGTAATGTAATCACTTTTGCTGTTCGCATGACGTTTATGCTCGCCTTCCGGATATCATAGGGATGCTAGGTTCATCTAAAGTAAGCAGTGTTGTCACATAACTCACCCCTACCTAAGTGCGATCCATATAAATCTAAACCATTTCAATAGACCGTAACTTTTGAAGCAATAAAAGGACTCACGTGCGACTTAGGGAGAATATAATACACAATTGCAAGATTACATTACTCTATTTACATCTCAGAGAAAATGTCGCAAGTGTCCTCCACCAGCATCTATACATGTTTGCACTCGTCTCACATAGTCTCTGAAGTTTTACGGAGATGATATCGAATTGAGAGAAGATTATTTCCAGCAAGATGGAGAAACGTGACATGCATCTAATGACACCATGGAACTTGTAACCAGTTTCCTTGATAATCGAATAATCTCAAGAGGTCTGTGGCCCCCCAGATCCCCTGACCTAACCTCACTTGATTTTTTTCTTGTGGGGGTATCTAAAAATAGAGTGTACAAGAATAGGCCACGGACAATCGATGTTCTCAAGGAATCCATTGGAACCGAATTAAGTAACATTGGCGAGGATACTCTCCGTAAAACTTCAGAGAATATGGTGAGACGAGTGCAAACATGTATAGATGCTGGTAGAGGACACTTCCAACATTTTCTCTGAGATGTAAATAGTGTAATGTAATCTCCCAATTATGTTTTATATTCTTCCAAGGTTGTGCGTGTGTCCTTTTATTGGTTCAAAAGTTATGGCCTATTGAAATGGTTCAGGTTTATATGGATCGCAGTGTACCTATCACTGCAGTTACTGCAACAAGCATTAGATCCAGCAGCATGGGTGACTCATATGCACTGCCATACACTTATTTCGTTGTAAACATATCCACTACCAAAACATATAAACAGTTGAAGCCCCTCTTCCTCTTCAGCCTATCCCGCCGCTTGACTTCTGGTGGTGGATAGACAGTAATTCAGCTTAACGACACTTGAAAAAAAATCTTTACCTCTTCCTTTAGGAGTGTGAACTATGATGCACTGGTTCAGCCTTTGTGTTCCTGTTTTAGGGGGGCAAACTTTCTAACAAGCGTGTCTGAAGCATTCATTTCACATAGCTCATTACAGTGTTATTGAAAAGCTATTGTGATCTAATGTGAAAGGCCAACTTTTATGCATGTTAGTGTACATTCTGATTGCAGTATCTCATTCTACGTTCTTGCTCCTACAAAACTTGTTTATTTAAATTGTACTATATGTAATGTGAAAGTAATGACACAAAAAGACAAATCTAATACTAATGCACGACAACTTGAGAAAAAACATGAAACACCACCAACATTTGTTATACGGGCGCTTTACAGTACAAAAACACCTGTTATGAAAAGTGTAAAAGGACTGGATGAAATAAAACTTAGTTACAAAGTTGCAGCTTTTATAATAAAAATGCTGTAGACATTTTGTATGCAAAACGGAAGGTGGAGAGGAAAGCGGGCTAAAATGGGATAATAAAGGGTTGAAATCTGCGAGGGGAATTTACATGTGCGAACACTGCCGTGTGTCGATACGCAATAATTGCCGGGCTGCTGTCAGTAGATCCATTATTTATCCCTGATATTCCTCACAGGATGCTGCAGGGGTGTACAAGAGTGCCGTTCAGATCGTTCCTAACATGGCGAATTATGGGTGTGCTGTCACCTGTTTTGTATTACTTTAATATTCAAAATTTTAAACTGCACTCTCACTCTGTGCCTCTTAATTTATTAAAATATAAAAGAAGTTTACCCAGAAATTGAATCTACCATAGCAAATGGTGCGTTACAATGTTCATATAATTGAAGAGCAATAAGTAAAGGATTGAGATGGTACTGAAAATTAATTCTTATAATTATTTTCTAAAACTAGGTAGCAATTCTTAATTACCTTACCAATTACCTTTAACAGGTAATGTGTCGCATGTGATTTTTTGTTCTTGCGTATGATTTTACATTTATTTACTGTTTGTTAAATGGTCCAGCCTTATGCTCAATTTCTTCTCGGGCAGCAAGTCAGGTGAAAAGACCATTAGATATTGACGTTTTGGGAGTGTGCATCTCACCCATCATCAGGATATTTATTAAATGTTATAACCACAAATGAAACACTGGATATAACACAAATAACACACACACACACACACACACACACACACACACACACACACACACACACACACACACACACACACACACACACACACACACACACACTCACAGTGATGCACACTCCCGAAACTTGGATTTCTAATCGTCTTTACACCTGGTTTGCTGCCCGAGAAGAAATTGAGCATATTCGTCGCCACGAAAGCTTCAAGTCTTGTGGTCCAGCCTTAGTTTATATTTCTAACCGTTTCGGTCATGGATTTCAAGGTTAGAGCTCAGGGTCAGTCCTATTGGATTTTTTCCTGATATACAGAACATCCAACTGCATTTTACACTGTTGGCAAAACTGTGGGTGCCTGGACATATGGGAATGTTCATTTAAAAGCAGATAACTGAAAAATCTACTCAGTCATTTACTGGACCAGAAAAAGATTTTGGATTCTTTAGAATACCATTCGAAGAACCATTTCTGGATGGATTAGTTTCTCTCTCCCAAGGAAATGGCTTCAAACACAACGATGAGTGCACTGAAGGGAATTTTAAGTAGAAACGTTTTATAAATGTTTGGCGTTGTGATGCCGCTCCTGTGGCGTAGATGGTAGCTTGTCTGCCTCCCGTTTAAGAGGTCTCAAGTTCGAATCTCGGTGATTTATCTGGATAGTAATTTTTTTGCAGTTTTCCCTTATCGTGAAAGATGAATCTTCGGACCCTGGCTGCATTTGAACATCATTTTACCCATTTCATCCTCCCATGTGTAGGACGTAAATGAATTATTATTATTATTATTATTATTATTATTATTATTATTATTATTATTATTATTATTATTATTATTATTATTATTATTATTATTATTATTATTATTATTGTTGTTGTTGTTGTTGTTGTTGTTAATTTCCATTTAAAATGTTTTAACATGAGTTTATTAATTTATTAAGGTGTATGAAAAATATTGAAATGGTTCCATTTAAAATTCTGGCAGTGTTTTATAAGTTTTGACAGACTATATACTAGGAACAAAAGTGCATGGTTACGTTTCATAAGTTATTTATAGGGTATATAGTAAATCTTGTGATTTTGGACTCTGACGGCTTAGGGATTTCTAATTCTAAATAACTAAAGAATGATCTTCAGTTAAGAATTATTTCCCATCTATTTTAAGGCGTAATACAAAAAGCAATTTTGTATAACTTACAGTGACAAAACATGTTTTCTTTGTACTTCATGCGTTTTACATTCTCTTCCGATTAGAGGGAAACTGAATTTTATTAGAAACTATATTGAAACTGCTATTTTGAAGCTTCCTGAATCCATAAAAAGTATTAACTCAGTAATATGATATATCAATAAAACAAAAGATCCCAGTATTTTTGTCTGTTTTTAAAAACATAATTATTATCATGTTTTGTTATTTTGATCTTTGTATTTATGTCTTTTTGTAACTAGAACCCTAACATACCTTTCTGGTAAAATAGAGTTTTTTTGAGAATTAATAATAATAATAATAATAATAATAATAATAATAATAATAATAATAATAATAATAATAATAATAATAATAATAATAATAATAATAATAATAATAATAATAATAATAATAATAATAATAATAATAATAATAATATATTTGTCTGTGAAAAAACGAGAGTTAAGTTCATTTCTAAATGTGATATGTATAATTTCACTGCCTTCTAAGCAGGCTACGCGAAGATTTTTCAAGGAAATCTACCGCCACGCCCCATTTGCACAGAAAAAGAATTGGTTTTGATTTTCTCATGAGTTGATCTAACAATGTTGACTTAAGCACCATATGTTTACTTGTCAAATAAAATTCATACTTTTACTTTTCTGTGATTCCTTCCTTTTATTCTCTACTAGTTAATATAAAACCTTACTATTGAAAATGTATCCAAAGCCGTTGGGGTCCTCTGAGGGCATGTCAGGGTGGGGAGATGTTTGTTTTGGCCCCCGAACTGTTTGCTTGACGTGTTTCAGGTTGTTGTCTCCCAGTAGTTCCCCGGCCACATCGCCGACCATGTCCAATTCGTCGTCGCCGACTCCGCCGGCGCTCAACTACAACCACAAGATCACAGGGATTCCCTGCGTGGCCGCCGCCTCCCGATACACCGCCCCCGTCCACATAGACGTCGGAGGCACCATATACACCTCTTCGCTAGAAACCCTCACGAAGTGAGTATCGTACTATCGTATGTTTTATTATATGTTTGACTTAACAGTAAATTGAAAGTTCGTTTTTGGTATAGCTTTCTATTAGTTGCCGCTTCTTGCATGCTTCTTTCAGCGTCAAGCACAAAGCAGGCACTCAAATTCTCTTAGCTCACAAACCACCCGAACTACTACAGTCTCGAACTGGTAGATCTGGTCTTAACCTGAGACAAGTTGACTGAGTTAAAGGTTTCAGGTAAGAAACTCGCCACTGGTTTTGACGCATGTGCTGGGGAATAAACTGAAAATGTGTTTTTCTTCTTCTTCGACCACTTTTTGTAGGAATTATATACCTACTCCAGAGACTTAAAAAACAATGCCTTTGGTCAGTAGCTTGAAACAAGCAAGCATCAGATCATGTCATGTCATACCCAAGATGGGAGATCACAGTGCCTGGTATGGCGGTGAAAAGAAAGGAAATGAACTGCAGGGATGATAGAAAAATTATCGGATGGAATTATTCGACCCAGATTCACCTAGTGACGGAGGAAAACCGAGAAAGATGCTTCGGACAGGTCGGTCAGCCACGAGGAGTTTGAAGCCGGAACCCCCGAAGTGAGTTATTTACGTTACCACTTCGCCGCCTTACACAGTGACATAGTGTTTCAATAACCAATAATATTTATTATTATTTATATTGACAATTACTATATTTACTATTTCTAGTATATCCAAACTTAGCTGAGGATAACTGTGGCACATTTTCTCGCTGATGTGACTTTAATCCGACAGTAAAATGTATTTATTTCTGTTCACCGTATAACAAAAATTACGTTAGACCCGATCATATCTCTAGATATCTCGATTGAGAAAAATATTATCGAGTATTGTAGAGTCGATGCCTGAACGTGTACAAAGGAAAGCAGTTGTAAGTGCCCGCAGTTTCAATTACAGACGGCGAAGTAAGAAGTAGCCTCGGGGACTCGAGGTTTCGAAATCCCCCCACCCCCTCATCCAACCGCAGAAAATAAATCTTCACGTGATAATAATGAGGTCTCCGCGGGGTTGCTAACCTTTGTTTGCTACAGTGATGATTAATGTGATATTAAAGTCTAGTTGTGTGTGTCTTACTGCCGCCTCAACGTAGCTCTGGATAGATATGTTTAGCCTCCACTACATCCTATCCACCATTAGCAGAAACAACCACGGCTTGCAATGATCACGTTGTTCCATTCGCAGTACCTGGTCACTATGTACATATACAGAAAATTACATTGGAAACAAACATCTGTTTAAGTAGCGTCAAACACCGCAAGTGATACAAAATTCGACTGTACTAATAGATAGATGTTAGAGGAATGTCCAACGAACTTAACGAGAGGCAGCTGATAAGTTCCGGACCTCATAGACATGGCGCCACTGGGCCAGTTTTACGGACAGCATCATATAGTTTAACTCTAAGCTTGTATCCTAAGTTACAGGTTAGTAGCTTGTTTGGTTTTTGAATGACAGCATTTCAAACAAGACAAGTGTAAAGGCTTCACGAAAATGGAGGATTTGTAAAAACGAGAGCAGTGATTACATAATTCCACTTGAAAACCTTAACGCCTGAAGAAATCAAGGAGAAAATGGACAGTACATTGAAAGACTGTGCCCCTTCATATACAATGATTAAAAGGTGGGTTACAGAGTTTAAAATGCGTCGTACCAGCACTAGCGATAAGCCTCGCTTGGACGCCCTGTAGAAGCCACAACTCCAGAGATCATTGAAAAAGTTCATCGTTTAGTACTGGAAGACCACAGTTTAAAGTTGTTGGAAATAGCAGATGCTGTAAACAAATCGCGTGTAGGTAATATTTCAAGTAATGTTTTGGTATTTCAGAAGGCCTGTGCAAGATGGGTGCCGCATTTGTTGAAGCCTTATCAAAAGTTGCCAAGAAAAACTGTCTTTGTTACGTATCTGGAGCTCTACCGTAAACATCCCTGAATTTTGAGACGGCTGATTACCATGTATGAAACTTGGATATATCACTACACTCCAGAAAGTAAGTTACAGTCAAAGCAGTGGATTGCGTCAGGTGAACCAACTTCAAAATAGGCAAAGACAATTTTGTCAGCTAACAAGGCTAAGGCCAGTGTTTTCTGGGATGCACAGGGAATTATTTTTGATTATTTGGAAAAGCATAAAAGTATCACTGGTGGCTGCAACGTTTGAGTGATGAAGTGAGAAGAAAAGGACTCATTTGGCAAAGAAAAATGTCTTGTTTTTTCACGACAACGCTCCGGCCCATCGTTCAGTCATTGTAATGGAAAAAATGCACGAATTAAAGAGCCAATTGCTTGCACATCCTCCCTAATCACCAGATCTAGCACCCAGTGACTACAGCCTGTTCCCGAAACTCAAAAAATTTCTTGGAGGGCGAAGATTTCACAGCAACGAGGAGGGCATTGATGCGCTAATCAGCTATTTTGAACACCGATATGACAAATGTATTAGCCTTTCTGGTAATTGTGTTGAGAAATAAATAAAATATATTAAATGCCTTCTTTATTATGAGGCCCGGAACTTATCACTCGACTCTCCTGTATATACTCGATGTTCATTTGTTACTTCGCGAGGCTGAAAAAATTATCTATGCTGGCAGTATTCAAACTACTACAATTATCGTTAAGAAAAATAACGCTGAGCTTTTTGTAACATTACATAAGTTTAAATAATTAATTGTCTGGGTGTATGTCTACCACAGGAACTCAAGGCTATTGGACAACTGCAACTTAAGCCTAAAAGATTGTCAATCTGACTGAGTACTGATCTTTTAGCCTGAAGTAGCATAGTCATTAAATATGGAATGAAGAGGACTCCACAGACTATTCACAGAAAAGTCGAGCTATACAGTTCATTTATCATAAAATAACTTAAACATATAGTATTTAAATCAATATTAGAGAACCGCCTGGAGAAAATCAATACTTCTTAAAATTTTCCATATAAAAATTACTAAGAAATATGGGATTTTTTTAAACCTTTGTGTCGCTAAATATGAAGATTTTGGGTGATGCTGTTCACATACACACATGCACGTTTTTCTAAAAACAATAAACACCTCAAAACATGTATTTGCAGTGACATCTCCGTATCAATATCTCTACCTGCTTTGTATTTTTACGAAATTATGCATCTACTGCTGCGTTTAAGCATATGCCAATATTTCTTATTTCATGTGCCATTTCCGACATATTTTTTGTTATTGTTTTTAGTTTTCAAATATTTATAACTACTTTGAAGCAGTAATTTGCTAATCGTATTTTATTTGTAGTCTTACAAAGAGCATGCAATTTCAGAGTAATCAGATAACGATCTATTTTTAAAATGTGATACGTCTAAAAAAAACTTCGAAATGTGCAGAAGTATAATCAATCTTTATCTTGAATAAACGAAATAGAAGAGTGACCTGAGAGTCGCGTGACATGCATTTACCTCATTTGTACTATTTATAAGGATTTAGTAAGGAGCTTAGCATGTAAATGTCGAGTTTGGCAACACGTTGCATTGATTGATTTCTGGG
Source organism: Mantis religiosa (assembly GCA_030765055.1). Taxonomy (NCBI): domain Eukaryota; kingdom Metazoa; phylum Arthropoda; class Insecta; order Mantodea; family Mantidae; genus Mantis; species Mantis religiosa. Next base: position 89,537,403 of record CM060952.1, read on the forward strand.
GCTTTTTCCCAAGATCCTCCCAGCGGTATGTGAGAAAGTTGTTGAACAGAGTAGGCTTTGAAGTACATACACCAGGTGGCTTTGTAGGGCGGTATCACTTTGCTGGAAAGGAAATGTTTGGGAGGGAAGTTTTGTAGGTAAAAGGGAAATTTGGGGGGCAGGCTGTGCGATAGTCATCTAATTGCCTGGACGCCCACAAGTTTTGAGTTGAAGGTTTCGAAACGATGCCTGAAGCAAGTGGATTGATCCGTGGAGAAGATTCCCAGGCCGGCACCACTCCGGGACATCACGGTGCCCACCTACATGATGGGGTCAGCGTCCCAGTAGTGGGAACAAGATTACCACGCTAAGGTTAGGTCCCAGTCATGGATAACAAGTCTATATCACTAGACATTGACAAGAGAAACACGCTAGGGTCAGCGTCCCAGTCATGAAGAACAAGATTATATCGCTACAGTCAGCATCCCAATAGTGCGGATAAAATTATCACGCTAGGGCACGTCCCAGTAGTGGCGAACAAGGGTAACTAACTGGGGTCAGCTTTCCAGTTGTAGTGAACAAGATTATCATGTTAGGTCAACAAGGGTCTGTGTAACAATAATAGGAAACAAGATTAATGCGCTAGGGTCAGCATTGTAGTCATGGGGAACTAGGTCAATGTCTCAGTCATAAGGAACAAGGTTACTATCCTAGGATCAGTGTTTTAGTCATGGGGAAACAAAATTATGGCATTAGGGTTACCGACCCAATCATGAACAATCGCGTAGGGTCAGCGTGCCAACTTTGGCTTGTTGTACGGAATTCTTAAACCTTAAATAATCTGAATCACTGCTAGGATGTCATGAAACACAATAACAATTTAGCTTCAACATAATTAAAACATATTCATAAACTTAACTACGATATATCGTCACTTATATCGACAAACGGACACATACGTATTCAATTGAAGAAGAGCTTAAATATCTGAGTTAATATGGAGACCTGCAAATTGATTATCGACAAAAGAGTTTATGTACGAGATACTAATTGAGATAAACATTGCCTTGTAGGTAAAGGGAATTTGTGAATAAAGTAGACCTTAAGCAATAGTCCAATATTTTAAATCTGACTGCTATGCGGTGTCTTGTTTCACCAAGGGATCAAAGAAAAACAAATGATCTATTCCTATTTGAGAGAAGTATAAAAATTGGGAAGTTCTAAAAAAATAACTAGGAATATCTCGGAAATGGTTAACTACAAAAATTAACATGTGACATGTTTTAACGAGTTCTACATTTCTGTGTAATGATATTTTGTCTGACTTACGGTTTACCAGTTCAGGAGTAACCCAAAATGAAATGGACTTTTGAGGCTACTCCCAGAAAATTGAAGATTATTTGTATGCAAGTGTTAAACATGTCATAGTTTAGTCAGGTCTTTGCGGCAATTTTGTGAAAATAAAAAATAACTATACATGGGTCTGTATCAATTTTTCTCGATACCGATACATGATATTTTCATGGTACTCGATACTATCATTTCGTACTTCTAATTTCAATACAAAATAGAATGTTGGGAAAAAATGTGTAATGCCATTAACATTAAATAGGCAGTGTTCTTACTTTTAAACTCTACATTAGACATTTAAAAACAAAATAGTCCACTTTTATAAGTTTTCTTTAAAAAAAATACTAGCATTTTCACTCTTTTGGGGTCAAACCTATTTCTTTTTCTGTCTCATATGAATACTGCTATGCTAAATACTCTTTCAGGGAAAACTGTTGCGGGTGGAATACACAAATATTTAGCGACTAATGTTTTTTTCTGGAAATTTTGAATTTGCTTTCCAGTAGTCCAGCGCACTAGAAAGAGGTGACAAATCGTCGTTGACATATGCAATGATTTCTTTTGGAAACTGTTAACTGACAGTGAATTTGACACATAATTATTTTCTTGCCTAGTGTTATTGTGCAAGTACCACATTCCTGGCCGCGCCGTGGCTCAGTGGTTAGACCGCTTGGCTCTCACCAAGGCGGCCCGGGTTCGATCCCAGGCGATCGCAAAGTGAGATTTGTGGTGGACAACACGGCGTTGGGGCGGGTTTTCTCCGGGACCTCCGGCTTCCCCCGCAATCTCATTCCACCGGTGCTCCATCTTCAGCTCATGCATCATCAGTGTCACCGCCTGCGGTGCCGTATGTAGTAAAAGCGGGCGTTAAACACTACATATTTCATTTCATTTACATTCCTGGCAATTTCTCGCGCCTTTCAATGTTCTAGTTACGGTTAGTAATAATTTGTGATTTTAAAATAAAATAAAAATTGCAGAATCACCACCGAAGTATCGAAAAATTACAGAGCGAATTTCCTGAATTATTGTTCAGTGTCGATATCATGCAGGCATCGTGAGTATCGAGGAGCCATCCTTAGGATTAGGATTTCATTACGGAGGGGATTCGGTACGTAGGCCACCATGCTGGGCCCATTATTCCTATGCCCCCAAGTTGGGGCACCACCGCGAGGAAGGATGAGGCGAAGGAGACAGAGGGCGGCCGACCCAAGGAGCCACGACAGTACAGATGGCAGGGCCCCTACAGTTTACTTGGATAGATACCTCCCCCGACAGGCCAGGACAACGAGCTCGCTCCCGTACAGCGGGATGACAACGAGCCCAGCAGCCGAGCCCCAAAGGTCCCAGGCAGGCGATCACGAAATGGTCCCATCACAGGAACGGGACCGGCAACCGACCTACCGGAGGAGGAAGTAGTTTTCCTCAGAGCTTGTCATCCTGCCATGCATCGCCGACACTTCTACCCTGAAAGAGACCACTTGATGAGAGGTGATGTGAAATGATAATGGAGAGGAAATGGGGGGACAGGAAATTCGAGGGATGAAATTAACCTACCCATCATTCCCTTAAGGACCCGGGAAAATCCCCGAAAAAGCCATGGGTCAGGTAGGTCGGCTTCGGGAATCGAACCCAGGCCTCCCGAATGTGGGCCACAGATGAAACCACCTGAGCCATCCTACTCGGTGACCCATCCCTAAAATAACTAATAGATTAGTGGATTTTCTTGACAATATTCGTATGGCATCTTTGAAAATACTGAACACATTAAAATATTAAGTTTCCAAAATATTCCTTGATATTGGTTTGAATTTTTAAATACTCGTCTATCAAATCGCAACTTTCTTTTTTTCTGTGTTCATATAAAACGAACGAAATTTCAAAGTCTTTAAATAGCGAATGGCTTGGAAAATATTTTACTGTCGCTTAAAACCTACTGTGTTCTTCTAATGTGTACAACAAAATACCTAAATATATAATGAAGGAACGAGTAGACAGACCCAATAAGCTTTTGTAGGCATTAGATCTGTAAAGAGATGTTGAAATGGGTTTCGGATATCATACAGTTCACAAAATCGTTTTTTGCATTATATTACGTTTTAACAGTATACATTACGCTAGCTATATTTAGGAATAGAAACCTGCCTCGTGTTAGACGCAGTTTGCTCATGATTCGATTTCAACGCTCGATACACAATGTACACAGGGGTTGTGTCTTAGTGGACAATACTGCATCCCTCACAAGAAGAGGGGAGAAAGTCAGGAATTTGGATGGTCGGGACAGCCGGAGGCCCCAGCAAACAAAAAAGAAATATCCATCCACCACCCTACATTACTTGTGAGGAATGTTCTCACACTACCCTCTCAGTCACAAATCCTAACGCTTTCGATTTCCTTTAAAATTAATAATTAGTGTTGACTTTTATGGAATGTGCAGAACATTCCTAGCTTTATCATTTTCTCATTAAAATACACAATATATGATGTTTAAAACACTTGCATGGTAAATAAAAAATATATATTAAGTGTTCTTGGTTCTGAATGGAATTTTTGTTTAAATTTATATCCTCTAACTTTAAGTGATAACAGACAATGAATGAAATGATACTCAAATGAGCTCAGGGCCCACATAGCTTAGAGTTACCCAGCATTCATTTTCAGGATAAACGAAAACCTCGCAAAAAACCTTATCGGGATAACTCACCTTGACCGAGATTCGAGCTCGGGACCTCTTAAAATGAGAGGCAGACGCTACCGGCTACGCTGCAGAGGTGGGCAAAACCATATGTAATGACTTATATGAACTACTCTTTTTGCTTAATACATTCCAAAATTACGTAAAAAATTAAGCTAGTAACAGTGAAGCAACAGATCCTGTACAAGTATAACTATAAGTACTGTCCAGCAACACAAAGTAAGTCCGTGAAAGGAATGCGCCCCCTTACACAGTAGGACAACGAATGTGTGTGACAAGGAACGCATGCTACACAAGGAGAAAAACCGTTTAAAAACATGCGCCCTATTCACTGTGTACACTAAAACCGAGGAGATTCATTTACTAAAGTAGCAGCCGTCAGAATGATTTTCAATGGTCTGATGGTCTATAACTGAACTAACATGGGGTGTCATAAACTACCGAGGGAGGATGTAGGAACTTTTTCCAAACCCCCTGAGTCTCATTCCCCCGGAGACTTTCTTTCCTGTGGTATACTATAACAAAAGCTTCACTTATCTTATAAGAAATTGATGGAAATTTCAAAAATTGTGAGATCGCAATCTCGTAAATATGTGTACATTTGAAAATATAACCATCGCGATCTCACAGTTTCTTGAAATTTCCAACCATTTTTCTTTTTTTAAGATAAGTGAAGCTTTTGTTACAAATAATTATATTTGTTTAGTATTCCAAAATTATCTTGTGGTATCCTAATAGCCAAGTGGTTAGACCACTAGCCTTTCATCAAGAGCTCCGGTTTCTTAACTAGTTAACTGCATATGGGATTTTTCATGGATAAAGCTGTGTCTAGTCTAGTTTTTCGATTCCCCTTGCAATTTATTCCAACTTTTATCTATTTCACATATATCTCATATCCTACATACAAACATTTTTACCATTTAATCTGATTGTCCGTTTTCATGTCTCTGTGTTTTCTGAAAACGCCTTTAACAAAACTATACCACGCGTGGTCATTTAATTAGTGCGCTAAGGAAAAGTCTAAAATTTAAAAAAAAAAAAAAAAAAAAAAAAAAAAAAAAAAAGGCTAGTATAGGTTTAGTATTGAGGTGAACGAAACAAATTCGCAGACCACAAAGTCCATGCATGCAGACGTATCACATGCCGCAAGCAATACAATTACATTGTTACAGGGGTATGATAGCTCCAGCCACAGAATATCAATTTCATAGACCGCAAACATAAACAACAGTAGGGTAGGCCACGAAAATTCATTGCACGCGTCGCACTCTTGCTTTACGTTATTACACGCAAATACCGACCACATGATATGGAAATGCTCCTTTTAAGCATCTCTCGCCCCATTTTAGGTATCATTATTGAATCTCACCCATTTCTATAACATCCCTCCCTGTCTTATGTGTTACACTCACGTGACTGTCTCTACTCAGTCCTAAAAGTACAGAGTGTATATAAATGAATATCGGGGTTTTAACTCTTTATAATATTTATTACATCCAGCTTACAGTTATAAATGATATATCAAATGAAAAAGCAACTCAAACAGTTTTACCAAAAACTTTATAAATGTTCAATGTGACTACCCCTTGTCACACGGCACACATCAAGTCTACAGCAGAGTTCTTCCCAAACACTGATAAGTGTGTATTCAGTAATTGTAGCAACAGCTGCTTCAATCTGGTTTCTTAATTCAGGGAGGTCAGCTGGTAGCGGAGGCACGTACACACGATCCTTGATGAAGCACCAAAGGTAAAAATCTCATGGCGTTAGGTCAGGAGAACGTGGAGGCCATGCATAGCAAGCCCTGTCTTTGGGGCCCTTGCGACCTATCCAGTGCTCGGGTACAGTGACGTTCAACCAATCGCGTACTTCGTTATGCCAGTGTGGTGGCACACCATCTTGCTGGAAAATGAAGTTCTCTGGCTCATTTTCTTTCAACTGAGGGAAGTGCCATTGCTCTAGTGTATCAAGGTAAGAAGTGCCAGTTACAATAGGTTCACCAAAAAAGAAAGGCCCATAAACATTTCACCGGGATACGGCACAAAAATATTCACTTTAGGGGAATCTCGTTGCATTTGTACCATCTCGTGAGGATGCCCAAGAGCTCCCCTCAAAATAAATTAATAACTGCGTCCCATTTGGGAAAAAAGGTATAACTAATAAAAACTTCAAACTAATAACAAGAAATGTCTAGGAAATGCTTAGCTCCAAGGAAATTATATAACTAACGTAATTTGTGTGCTTTAAAAAGATCCACATTTGTTTGGTAGTAAAACTTTGTATTTCTTAGAATTTACCAGCTATGTAAAAATTATTCAAAATTAAGATGATTTCAGAGCCCATTCTTATAAAATTCAAGATATGCATTTTGTTGAACTTAACTACCAAGTTTGTTATTTAACTGACGTTTCTTACTACAACTGTAATTTTCTGAAATTAGAAGTCATTTTTCTAACTCTTCTCCATGCAAACACAACGAAATTTCAAAGCTATCGCATAGCGACCCGCTCTTCAATATCGCTTAAATCCCACTGTATTCTCCTGATCTCATTATACCTGCAAGTATTTACAAGAGTGAATAGAGAAGACATTTCAGATATTTTTATGAGTTAAAACAAAACTTAAATGTAATTTTGTAGGGTTTCGGAGTATTTTCTACCGTAACACGAAGTAGAGGTAAGGACTGGTTTGTAGTATAGCGAGTAGAGAAAATGATGTGACGACGATGCGGGTAAAGTGAGTTATGACATTTTAAACCAAGGCTGCTGTCGATTAAATACAACCTAACGGCAAGCCTTTACGGTTCCCACACAGTCGAGCGTGTAATTTGTGTTCTTTATGTCTCAAGTAATCAAACATAACCTCACTTAAATCATAAACATCAGCCATGCGTTCTTTACACACGGTTCACGTAGAATTGTTTCTTACTATGCATTGAAGAACTGAGATGTTGCTGAATATAGGTACGAAACAAATTATTAATTATTATTACTATTATTATATTAATTTTATGAACCTTTTTTGAAATGCACTAAAGCATTCGCTTTAATTTTTAAAGCTTGGCACAGTTAGGTAGATAGTATTTTTGCTGTTAAAAACGTAAAGGATGCCTTAAAACTTCTAAATTTACAAGATAAAACTATAAAATTCACATTTGAAACTGAATGTAATGGTTGCCTTTCTAGATCTAAAGCAATAACAATAAACTAAACTTTGTTATTTATAAGAAATCATATTTATAATTATTTAAAAATAATAGTTTTAACCATTTTTTCACATAAAGATGCTCTTTTAATAATGTAATTTGCAGGTTAATAAATATACTATACCCTAAATAAAAAGGAATTAGATAAAGAATATAAAAGCTTTATTGATAGTGCTTTAATTAATGGTTTTAATAAAGATTTTATACATAAATAGATTGAAAAATGTAATAAAATATTAATGATGTTTCTATCTTTAAAAAATAAAGGATGATTATAATTTTAAAAAGAAATTACCTATCAGCCTTGGGCTAATAAACAGCTCCAAAAATATTTAAATAATTTTATATTATTGGTTCCTCAAAATAAATATAACAAATTTGCTACATTAAAAATCCAATAAAATAATCTGTTATTTCTCAATTTAATTGTTTAGGTTGCGACCTGGAAGGACCAAACGTAATTTAGAAACCAGAATGAAAGAGTATTTTCGAAATATTGGGTATAAACAGATTGAAAAATTGGCCATGGCAGATCATTTTTGGTAATTTAACCATTAGAGAAATCCAGAAATTAAATTATTAAAGCATTTAAATGATCCCATAGATTTAATGGTTTGGGAGAAAATATTTATTTTAAAAACTAGAAAAGCATAATGGATTTTTAAATACCACTAACTTGCGAAACTAGTCTCTTGAATCCTATGAAAATTTAATCTATTTCAAAAAAAAAAAAAAAAAAAAAAAGCGTAAGTGAAGTTTGTGAGAAATGATTATATTTTGTGTAGTATTTGTTGCTTCTAAGTCGTTAGCTTCTGTTTTCTACACATTAAATTTCATATGTTTTGAGTGAATGTGGTGTTTAAGGGCCCGTCGACAACAAGGTCATTTGGGCCCATATGTTTTGAGTATACGATAATATGGTATTGATTACTTCTCTCCATACTGCTTGAGTTTAGAAAGGTATTCAGCGTTGGATTCTTGATACAATCGGAATGACGCTTTAACAAACTATGATCTTTGACAACTTCCCTCCAGACCATAACATATGGTGTACGGTAGTGACCTCTTTGAACTGGTACCAGCTGCGGTGCTTGAACAGATTAACGAGCATGCAAACGTGTTTACTTTATCAGTCCTTTGCCTACACATCTCTATATTGAAAGGACAAAAACTCCAGAGAAATATTTTAAAACTTATAAATGTCATACTGTAAACGGGGCATTTTCCTGGTCGCCCTGTGATGGCTATGACGTTTCATTCTTTTTAAGGTTAGAACATAAAACTGAATGACTTAACATTTGAGAAAATTATAAATTGTTGAAAGCACAAGTGGGCGTTTTTGGTGTGGTGTTTTTGAGTTTTTCTTAACGGCAAAGTGCTGTTATTGTTTCCTTCCTTTCTTTGTTCCCTTTGCATGTTCATTCTAAGAATTCAAATTCCAAAGCTTAGAAAACATCGCACTATCACTTAGCTTAATTCCATATCTAGACTGTAGGGAGGATGAGGAATATTCTTGGTTAGAGCCGGGAATCCAACCCAGATATGCGATCCACCCACTAAGCAACTGAGTCTGTAATGGCAGACGCAATAAGCCGTTTAAGAACAGTAGAAGAGTGAGTAAACAAAGTATGAGAATGTAGTTTTTTTTTTTCATTCTAATTTTAAAACATTAATTGCTTGAAAAAGAAACTGATCTTGCAGTATTTTCATAAGGGAGTGAACAGTTAAATTAGTTAATTTTCGATGAAAAGCGGCTCTTAATGTTGCTACGTTGTTCTGCAATAAGTAAAATGAGCAAGAACTGCCTAGTCAGGTCGTATACTAAGGGTTACATCATACTTACTAAAGTCAGAAGGCGTTGCGATACTTTTATGGCATGTACTTCATCAATTCACGTCCATTACAGCATTCACCACGCTGTTTCTGACATCCTCACACTCATTGTAAATCTTTAAGTATGAAAGATGCATCTTTATTTACAAATTTGATGCATTTGATGCCGCAGAATACATTAGTGTCTCTTTGTATGTACACTGCACCTCAAGAACCGACACATATTTGAAGCTGAAATATATATCTATACTAATATTAAGGAGAGAGTTTTTTTTATATATATATATATTTCAAATGTCACTTAGAAACAAAATGAATTTACAAAACCCTTGAATACAATTAAGTTAGAATTATACAAAACATATTGATGAAAAAGTCTGACTTTAGGTTAGAAATAGAGTACGATATGTACTGTTGTCACTTCACAGAAAACAAATAGTTGCTACACCCCACAGAGTATAAAAACAAAAGCCGATCACATTTTATTTCAAAGAAGTATATAGATGACCTTGATGTAACACTTCAACAAACTTGTTTAAAAGTTGACAGTCGACCATGTGCCGCATTTGTTTCTCAGGCGATTATGAGAATATTTTTACCCCTGGAAAGACCAGGTCCTAACCGACATGAGACTACAAAATTCGTTTATAAGAAGCTGGATGAAAAATGGTTGTGGTTTTCCACGGACTATAAATAGCTAATGTTCTGCTAGATGTGAAATGAAGGGGTGTTTTGGTTACCGCCTTTTGATACACAATGAAAGGCTAAACCAATAAAATGCAACTCCACCTTCTAAAAGGAAAAAATTATAAACATTATTAATTGCATGTATCGTTAAACTGCAAGACAGTTGAAACCTTTATATGGGAGCTTTTATCGCCGACATTAAGACTAAGGTTAGACGGTATTTGTGCCATTAAAGGTCAATAAAATTCCTACATTCATGTACTCTAGTATGAAAATATAAGATATTAAAGGATAGGTCATCTTACTTTCTAAGTATTTTTATAGTGTATATTGTATTTTTGCACCAAAATGCAATGAAGCATGTCTTGAACGTGCAAACATGCAAAACTACCTTTTAAATGTTATCCTTTGAGAATTTGGCCGGTTTTTGTGGGAGATAAAGTACCAATTCATAGCTATAAAATAGAATCATGCTCAAGGAATACATGAGCACGGGCTGGCAAAGACCAAAATAAACAGCTTCACTCCTTTGTGCATGTTAGTGTACAGCGATGCTTTTAAAATTTGGTTGAACATATTTTATATTAAGGGCGCCGGAATAGTGCAGTGGTTTTGTTCGCGACTCTTGCGTTGAGGTTCCGAATTCGATTCCCGGCCACAGAGTTGTCAATTTTAAGGCATCCCTTTCCACACCGTCACCCCGTCTAGCGCATGTGAAGTGTCCCCTATGCCCAACGTGGTTCAGAGTCCACTGTGGGTCCACTCGCCTCATCGTCATGGAGGTAATGGACACCGCCCTCTGGGTGTCTCTACCTGAGAAATAGGTCCGGTCATCACGTGGTGGGGCGAGATTACCCCGAAGTCCTTAGTTGCCATACGGGGAGTGTTGGTATACCTACCTACTTATATATTAAGGATGGTTTATAAGGAGAGCCGTTGAACTTTTACTGTTTAGGCTATGTTTTATAGACTAGAAACAAAACAATGGTGAAATACGACAATTAAAAGTAGAAGAATTAAATAAAAGAATAATAGAATATAGAACCAACTGGAAGCAGCATCTAAATAGAATGGAAAAAAATAGAATTCATAAAGTAGCATATAATTAACAACCACAAGGACGAAGAAAGCTAGGAAGAGCGAGGGAAAGATGGAAAGAGCAAGAATTTGGAGCCGGAACAGACTAAATGGCCTAAACCGAGTTAGAGGAGGAGGAGGAGGAGCAGAAGAAGAAGAAGAAGAAGAAGAAGAAGAAGAAGAAGAAGAAGAAGAAGAAGAAGAAGAAGAAGAAGAAGAAGAAGGTTATGTTTTACATAATGATTTCGTGAGATACGTCGATCTTCTCTAATTTGGTTAAGGCAATTTATAACGCCTTATACTGAGAGCCTCTTAAAGCGCTCCTATTTCAGAATTAAATTTTATATAAAAGGTAGGTACGGGACAAACATCTGCTTTTCAAATTTTGTAAATCAATTTAGAAGTTTATATGATGAAGTTGCACTGTTTTAAGATTCTATTTTTTATTTAACATTCAGGAGAACATTAATGCTGTTCAAATTTGGTTTGAAACCCATTTAGGGTGGTTTATTTTCAAAACTACCTAACATTCCTCACTACTTCCGCCTCGAAACGAACGTACATGAAGCTTGGCTACATATTTAGATCTTATTATGTTAAGAGGAGTCACAAAGGCTTCAGAACAATCGCCATATGTGATCCGAAAGGTTATAATCCAGGTATCGTAATAAGAACATTGAGAAAGCTTATCCGTATCGGGATCCTGGGGGACATTAGGTGTGAAGGTTGCCACCTGGTGTTTGCAATCTGTGTCGCCAATCAGCAGCACCTGTCATCTGCTCCAGCTGTCGAGATGCGAAGCAATTAATTTCGCTCATTCTTGAACGTAAATCTGACAATCAATGTTTTTCTGTGTTCCGCAAAATTATTCCCCGTTCTATGTTCTACATGATCAACTGTCGGTGTTTTTATGTTACTGTCATATAGCCTCGTCCTTTGAAACAATAATTGCTGGTATTCATTACTTGTTTGTGTCGGAGTCAACATCTGTGTGGCGTGTTCAGCATCCCTGGGATCATCAACACACTATGGCATTTCAGGGACGAAGTAAAATATTTCCGATTTTGTTTATGTTTAATAATATAGCTATGTCATAATTCATAAAAAGACCCAGTAAGTTTATGTGCATTAGGAACTCGAGATTCTTAAAACATTTTTTTTTTCATTTTATATGTGATAAAACAAAATTTCAGCCTTAAATTAAATAAATGTTGAATTCTTATAACTTTCTCTATCCATTCTTTGACTGTTCTTACAAGTAGCTTGTAATTACTTCACGGTAATTGAGTTAAATATTTATAGAAAAGGTTTTACTCCATACTTCCTTTTAGGGACAATGGGAGTAGGCTTAAATAATTGTGAAATATTTTAAGAGCTGATCGCTCTGTGATGTCTTTAAATCTTGTTTCTCTTAGCATGACCAAGCACTTCGGGGACTATCTCCAGAATATAAAATATATATATATATATATATATATATATATATATATATATATATATATATATATTTAGTATATGTATTTTATATATAATTTAATATCTATAACTTAAACTTAATATAAATTAAATAACTTATACAGGGTGTTCATTTTATGTGATACTTTATCGTGCAAAATTTCACGTCATCAATAGCATCGCTGATGGAGCGAGTTTATATACGATTCCCCTGGCGGCTTTGGATCGTATTTGATGTGCTGACAGCAGCTTTAAGGCCTCCCTTTACCGGCAGGTAAATATATTATTTGAGAGGTGGGTCAGCTCGCGTAATATAAAGGTGCGTAATTTCGCCTGGTGCGTAGATACGTCAACTGTTTGTAAAAACTATATACCGCAATGCAATGCACTGCAGAGCTAATTATGCAGCCATAAAAGAATATACATGAAGAATATACGAAATGATAAGTCAACGAACACTTATTTCACAACGAATATCTGTTTTTCTGTTATAGTAGACATATGGGCATATTGTAAACCTGTCACATAAAATAGAAATACTTCAATTTGATCTCATGTTCTAGGAATAAAAAATAAATTAGTGTTACATTATGTACTTTTATCCAAGCTTTTATACAAGTCTAAACAAGAATGTTCTTAGGTGTCCATTTTCTTATATTTCCTTTCTCCCCCTTAAACACCGTCTGTATTGCGAGAAGGTATGCTTGAGGCCTTTCTGTCATAACATTTATTGCTTCTAGATTGAGACTTGGAAATATTTGATTTATCTAAGACATAAGGATACCAACATTAATACATATTTTAATTAAACGTGAGAATGACAAAACGTTTACATCGTATACTGATAAAACGTAAGACGTTTATGTTGCAAACAAAAGTATGTCAATTTGACGGTACCTGGACAGTTTTGACAACAGTAAGTTCCGAGGCCGGATAGCGTTGCATTAACTCCTCTATGCAGCGGTTTAAGTTATATTTGTATGTCGTTCCAATTTTAGTGCCGGTACGAAAGTAGCATTCAACCATAAAGACGCAGTACTTTGTGTTCATATCCACGGGAAGCTGGTTGTTTTAGTTACCAGCGCAACCATAGTCAGAGCGCTGTAATTTGCTTACTGTTCCGCAAACAGTACCGCTTCTCCGTAGAAGGCACCAGTCAGGGATTCCAAGGACTCGCCAGTCAACTATGATGTCATTCTTGCTCAATCGGAGGGCGGGTAGTAACGAATAAAAATGAACGCTGTGTATAAGTTATAACTTATAACTTAAATAAACATTATCTTAAACTTAAGGGTATCTTAATGAAATTTATTAGAACGCTTTTCGAGGAAAACAAACGTATTTGAAATTTTATCGATGTAAAAAGTATATGTTGATGGACTGATTTTTTTTAAGGAAAAAGAAAAAAGAAATATCTTTGTGTCGTACCCTCAGAAAACATTTGGTTTTTGACCGAGTTATCTTTATTGTCTTGTAGATGCAGGGAAATGTTTTATTTTTTTTATTTGCGTTAATTCATAACTGACGATGAATGAAATGATGTTCAAATAAGCCCAAGGTCCATAGAACTTAGAGTTAACAGATATTCGTCTTTCAGGATAAGGGAAAAACCCGGGAAAAACCTTATCTAGATAGCTCAGCCTGGCCGAGATTCGAACTTGGAACCTCTTGAACGTGAGGCAAACACGCTACCATCTACGCTACAGAGGCGGGTAAAATCTGAGAATACATTAGGCTTTTAGATCTTTTAATAGTTGTCGCTATATGATGTCTTTGAAATGATTGCGTGGTCAAAAGATAAAAACAGAATAACGTTGTATTACTACTTGAGAAAAGCGCTAAATAGGAAAAATTCAAACAGCAAGGAATGGAAACTAATTTTTCTTTCACACTGGCCGTGTGTAGGCTGAAGTATGGAAGGTAGTATTAAGGTAGTTGTCTCATGTGTTTATGAGAACTCCTAAGTGGTTTACCGGGAAAAATACGAGTCAGTTGGAGAATTTAATGTCATGTCGGCACGTTGGCCATAGTAGCTCAATGGTTAGAGCGGCTGGACGGTAATCAAAAAATTCGTGGTTCAAATCCCGGGTATGGCTTTGATTTTTTCAGTCTGAAATTTTTTTTCTCTTAAACAGCAAGGAATATTTTGGAAATGGTTCATTCCATTAACATTCTTTCTGGAATAAATTGTTTTAACCATAACTACCTACTCTTTTTAGTAAAATTAATGCCTTTTTGTTTTCAAGCTATGCTGTTCAGACACAGTGATATTTCTGTATCGAATAGAATGCTTCCTCTACTGACCTTAAGTACGTAAAGAAAAACTAAAAGTCGTTATTAGTTCATATTGTGGCATTTTTAGCACTAATTTGATATGTTAAACCGTATATATAAAAGTTAACACTAGCGTTGTAGGTAGGTTTGCATCTTGGTTTGCCTCAGAAGTTCATAGGTCCCGCCGGCCAAGTACAAACGTTTTGCACAGGAATCGAACCCTTGCTTTGTGCGCGCGTGGCGCCCGCGGTGGACAGCGGCCAGCACTAACGTTAGCAAAGGCGTGCAGCTACGGGCTATATAGTTTGGTAAGCGCTTTGATCATGGACCCGCGGACCGGCTTTGGATTTTCCTTCAACCCAGGCTATTCTTTAACAAATTAAGTTTACTGCTAAGTTGAAACAATACCGCTACACACTAGACCGTTGGGAAAACGTTATTTTTGTGGCGCTCCGGCTCTTGTTGCGCTAGCTTGTTTGGTTCAGGGGTGTCCACATGGGGAACGTGGGAGCGCAGCAGGTTTAATGTTTCTTTGCATGACCGGGAGATAAAAATAAAGGAATAACGACAACCGACAGTTGGAACGTTGTCCTGTAATTGTTCTCAGGTATTCGTTATTCGTAATTAGGCCTAAAAAGTTTTCATACAAGTTCGATTCCAGAATTTCTGTTCGTCTTAATGGGAGATTTTACGATCTATTCGACTAATATTAAAACTACTAAATCTATGATTCATTATCTTAAAATGCTATTTGAGATATAATGCCAAAACTTTTACAGACTGTACGCAGATAAGTGGTTTCTAAACGGTGATCTAGTTTCGTATAACAAATTTATTTATTGCCAAGGATGTGTACTTTAATTATACAGTAATTTATCAGAAATTACTTTTCGAAATAAACACTAATCGTATTAACACCGAAGGTTTTTTTTTCCTTTAGTTTTACGTCCTCCGACGTTAAGTCATATCGGACGATGACTGGAATGAGTGAAATGATGCTCAAATGAGCCCAGGGTCCATAGAGCTTAGTTACCCGACATTCGTCTTTTAGGATAAGGGAAAACCCGGAAAAAACCTCATCCAGGAAACTCACCTTGACCGAGATTTGAACTCGGGACCTCTTAAACATGAGGCAGGTACGCTACCATCTACGCTACCGAGGCGGGCAAGTAATAACACCGAAGGTACACCTAAGTAGGTACACCTATTTAGAGATTGTCTTTATTATCCTAAAATTTAATTTAGTTGTCTTAAGTAATGTCTAAGAAAAATGGGCTAACTTCGTTTTTGGCAATTTTTGCCTTTCAGTTCTCCTCTTAATTACGAAAAGGTAGTATCACACTAACAAATGCAATGCCATAACTTGAACCATATATCCTGCGTTCTTCCTGCCGCTAATTTTACCACGGTGCTACCATGACAACATGCCGGTACAATAATAAATTTTCCAACAGAATCACAATAACAGATTCTCTTAAGAATGATTACCTCAATGGTACATCGTTTTGTGAAAATTGTTATTTTTCTTAATTGCACATTTAATTACAATGATACAGATGTGACAAATACTTATTTTCGAGTAATGGTTACTTTTAACTGCTACAGTTACCAGTAATGATGAACTGTAAATATATTTCAATGTCATCAATACCATACAGACTTGCGTCAGTTCGTGCTATCCAAAATGCTGGTTTTCCATTATGAAATCGCGGTGTTTATAATCCCTATATATATATATATATATATATATATATATATATATATATATATATATATATATGTGTGTGTGTGTGTGTGTGTGTGTGTGTGTGTTATACATTCAGCCAGGGGTGGTTTCTGAGGTAGTGACGCTGTGCCATGGCACCATCTGTATGAAAACGAAAGAAAGAGAAGTGTATAGAAATTGCGCAAAAATGTGTTTCTGAGTACCTACTTCCTCGTGTGAATAGGCGCGTTAAACGCAAGCGCTCTGTCCCGGTTGTTTTCCGTGGCTTGGTGCCGATTCCAGAACGGCACCATCTACGCTCATAAGCGCCTGTGTTAGGGCTAGGATGTCTGCATATACATGGCTTCTTATGGGAGAAGGTAGCGCCGAGATTTCTCTGGCGCATAACTTACGTTTTATCCGCTAGAGTGCAGTAAAGCACGAGACTTAAGATACCTGTCTCTCTGTCGCGAAATCGTACACGAACGCTTCTTATATTCTCCATGAATTGTATTATCAAACTTTTACTGTGCTCGTTACACCTGTGCGTAACAAGAGTACGGATGTAATAAATATCTATTTCCGTTTCCCTGTACGTTGTGTTTGGTACAGTATATTATAAAATAGGATGGATTATTGATAAGATTACCTAAATCGTTCGAAATGGGTACACATATTTATATTTTAACAACCCTTATTTATTTATTTATTTATTTTATTTATTTATCCATTCCTTTATTATTTATTCATTTGTTTGTTTATTTATTTATGTATTTATTTAGTCATTCATTCGTTCATTTTATTTATGGCCAATACAATGCCTCACCGGCCGCCCCTGACTTTCACACTTGCTTCTCCATTCCTGAATAAACACACATAACAAAAGATTTAGAAATCAGTTGGTGGCAAAGGGATTAAATTAGTAAGACATTTGTCTCGCTAGATGGTGCATTAAATCAACAGCGCTATTCACTACCTCTTG
The DNA here is from genome assembly GCA_030765055.1 of Mantis religiosa. NCBI lineage: Eukaryota > Metazoa > Arthropoda > Insecta > Mantodea > Mantidae > Mantis > Mantis religiosa. The sequence continues at coordinate 89,554,645 of CM060952.1, forward strand.
AGGTGACTACAGAAATGTGAAGGTTTTGATTGTTTACTATTAAAGTTTAAGTCTGTGATATTGAGGCTCTGCTGTGACAAATGCTTATAGAACTTTCCGCTAATCTCTCTGAAAAAGTAATATAAAGCTGGTCAACTATCTTGAACTACTAGATAAATGGAGTTGATTACTCCTTTGTTTACTGGAAGTCTTCTCCTAAGTGAACATTCAAGACCATATCTGAAATTGTATAGTAAGTAATCTTTATTTCAATTTCAATTACAAATTATTATACATTTGCATACTTATTACTACAGTCCAATTAACTTAAGGTGGCAGCTGAGTAAAGATGCGCTCTAAGAGAAATAGTCCGATACTAAACCTGAAAGAATACTGAGGGTAATTTATGCACGTGGAGTAGTCTATACATGTACCATCAATAACTCTAAATGTATAAAATCATCCTCAGTCTCCTTTCAGAATTGGAGATAGACTAATTCTTTTAGTGCGCATCTTTACTCAGCTGCCACCTTAAGTTAATTGGAGTGTACACTGAGTTGCTAGTTACCCTTGGGCCCAATAGACTCAAACTCTGAGGTTGTCGGTCATATTTACTTATCTTCCTCAATCATTTGCCCAAAAAGTTCCCAATTTCAATTAAATTTTTCGTAGTTTTTACACTCGTTAACTTCATTGTTTGAATTTCTTTTGGTAGCCTTGCCCATTCTTTTTTACCTAAGCAAACCAGTTTCTTCACATTATAAAAAAAAAAAATTATATAGTATGGTGGTTACGATTTGTTCTGTGTAGAGCTTTCGAAGACATGAATTTGGGAAAATAATGTTTCACTAGCAAAAATTACTAATGCAGCGTTATTAGGGAAAAGGAAATATTAATAATTTTACTACTTAAATTTACGCCCTCCAACGCTCAATCATATTGGATGATGAATAAAGTGATGCTCAAATTACCTCAGTTCTATAGAGCTTAGAGTTATCTAACATTCATCTTTCATGATGAGAGAAAACCCTGGAAAAGCCCTTATCCAGATAACTCACCCTGGCCCAGATTAGACTCGGAAACCCTTCAGCATGAGACAGACACGCTACTCCACATCACATTGTTGAGAATCACTCAGGGAAGATATAGAAGTGTTTTATTTAATCCACTTTCTCTCACTTACCCAAGGAGTCCTGTCTCTGTAGATTTGCTCAGGTTAAGCATGCTGGACAACCCTGGTGGGCGGTAACGAAGGGGTTGAACTATGTTAAAACAACAGAGGGCCCGCGGTCCGGCACCACAACAACAATTAGAGCACAACAAACAAGCACCTCCCTACGGCGACGCCTGCCCGCCAGTGCCCCTGGTAATGAGGCTACGCAAGTTGCATTGTGTACCGTGTATACAAGCTATCGCCGCCCGTATGCATACGGGGTTCCTGAGGGCGATTTTGTTTATTTATGGTGCGACGCCACGCGGCGCTGCGCTGCGCTACGGACGAGAGCGGCCCACGTGCAAATCCATAAACCTTTTGTCGGACAACAATGTAGTAACAAGTGATTTAGAAGGCTACGATACACTTGTTAAGACAATGTTACAACTTTCGTCTATATAGTAATGTTATCCTGCTCTCATGAATACTTAATTTCTGTTTTCTAGTTTATTCTATTCCCCATCTTTATCTACTTTTCCTATTTCCCAACTTCACTTTCGTAACCCTTATTAATCAGTAATCCTCACTATTTCTCTACAACCTCACTGCATATGTATTCCTTCTCCTTCATTTACGATTTACCCATTTTTTTTTTAATCTTGTAATTTTTCATTTCTTTCCCTCCTGCTTACTTTTCTCTTCCCTTCACTGCCCTTTGGTCCAACAATTATTTCATCCCTCACTTTTTCTATGACATTATTAACCCACTCTTCGTTTCCTCCAAACTGCCCATTCTTACCATCTCCTACCTCGTTAAGTCAATCTAATGAATTTTCGTTACGACGCTAAAAATAGGTGAAATTGTTCACTAATTTCCAAACATTTTCCTAACCTGCTAAAGATTACCGCAGCTAAAACCAAGTACAGTTTCTTATTTTTCACTGGTGGCCGGCCGGAAGAAGGCACGCTGCCCTCTCCAGTAGGCCGCCGGGCCACCAGTGAAAAATAACACACCGTATTAACAAAATCTCCTGTACTACATTCACATAACGTTGTTTACTCATTTTCCAATAAGGCATACTTATAAATACTAGTTCTTTTATCTGAATTTAGTTAATGGAAATAAACATTTTTACTAATGGTAGTTGCAATAAGAATAGGCGTAGACAGTAGACTCTCTAGTGTTACAGTCAGATATTTTAAGAGTTGGTAGCTGTGTGGTGGCTTGAAATTTCGTTCTATTTGCAAGGCGAGGAGGAAAAAGCACAAATTAATACTTTGCATCTGAGAAAAGTATAAGTATTGGAACACTTTACTAAATAACTACGAATATCTCAGAGATGGCAAACCTCCAAATAAAAATTGTGTGATTAAATAGATATATTTTTGTGCTAATTAGAGTTTGTCTATCACTTATGCAAAATTAATGAAGGTCCTTATTGAAATTATTACCGGAAAATTCAAAATATATATTTCATTCATGAAAACATCTTTAACTTGTTGTACTTTATTAAACAATTTTACAAATATTTTTGAAAGAATCGAAATTTTAGATCGATTATCCATGTAAAGGATGTTTTGAGAAGGAGTGATTTTCTTGAAAATCTTCGTGTTGACCTGTGGCACAAAGAACACAACTAAGGTTTTTCACCCCCGGGGCTGTATGGCGTGTGCCTTCGCACACCTGTCCCCTGCACCTGCTCACCATTCAGCTTAGAGCCTGTTCTTCTCCAGTACAGCTGCAGCACATCTCCAAGCAAATATTGCTATTGGTTTAACTACTTCCAATGAATGGAAACCCAGATTAGGGGGGAAAAATCTCAAAATATGAAGTAAACGTCCAAAATATTGCCATTTTCCTAAAACATCTTACAAATGTAGTTTATGATGATCATATGAACCTAATTTCGATTTTTCAAAATTAATTTAAATACTTAATTTAGTAATTCAAAATTATTCCAGGTTGTATTCCGGATACAAGATTTTCTCTAATATACTAACTAGTTGTACAGAGCCCACCTTGGTAGCGTAGGTGGTGGCGTGTCTGCCTCACGTTCAAGAGATCCCGAGTTCGAATCTCGGTCAGGGTGAGTTACCTGGAGAAGGTTCTTTTCGGGGTTTTCCCTTATCCTGTAAACACGAATGTCAGGTAACTCTACGCTCCATAGGCCACGCCGTGGCTCAGTGGTTAGACCGCTTCGCTCTCACCAAGGCGGCCCGGGTTCGATCCCAGGCGACCGCAAAGTGAGATTTGTGGTGGACAACGCGGCGTTGGGGCGGGTTTTCTCCGGGACCTCCGGTTTCCCCCGCCATCTCATTCCACCGGTGCTCCATCTTCATCTCATGCATCATCAGTGTCATCGCCTGCGGTGCCGTATGTAGTAAAAGCGGGCGTTAAACACTACACATTTCATTTCTACGCTCCATGGACCCCGGACTCATTTGAACATCATTTTATCCATTCCATTCATCGTCCGATATGACTTAACGTTGGAGGACGTAAATTACAAGAAAAAATAATAATAAATAAATAATTTAAAAAGCTTGTACCGATATTTTAAAGCTGTTTCTTTTTTTTTTTTTTTTTTAATCTGAAATCTTATGTTTTCTTTTATGCAAACGACCAGAATTGAACTTCTACCTGCATAAACACTATTATGAATTTATTTCCAAATTAGCATGGATGTTTATGCCCACTCTGCGATGTGGTGTTAGCGTGCCCGCCTTACATGCAAAAGGTCCAGAGTTCGAATCACCTTGAAAAATAAATGTCAGCTAACTCTAAGGTCTATGGCCTCTGTACTCATTTGAGCATCATTTCACACATATTTATCGTCCGGTATGACCTAACGTTGGAGGATGTTAATTGTTTTAATGAATATTTCCAGAAAAATCTATTGGATGAGCACACTTCTAATTGTATTCGTAGATTATATATAAGGCAACATACACAAGAAGTTGCATTTAAATCCCTTCAGTAGTATAGAAAATCTACTTTGTGCGAAATTAATATTAAAACTTGAGTGTCTTTTTAACTATCTACATGATGCAGTACGTTGCCCTTTAAATGATTGCTCTGAAACTAATTCCGATATTTAAATAACTATTTCTGCACAGTTACCTAAATGTTTGCTACATCAATAACATATTTTTAAAAATCCATTTTAAAAAAATGTTTAGATATACAGACCCCCTAATCTTAAAAGCTAAAACCAAAAGAAGTTACGTTGCTTACCACTAATTACAACATTCCACTAAATATGTAAATTTTTGTAATTATACCTCACTAGCGTGGTATTTTTCAAATACATTTTCTAAAGAGTGTGATTTGGGGTTTAAAAACGTCTTTTACATCAAACTGCCAGAAAATAATATCTATAAAGTAGAGTTCATGGGGAGGGGGCAGAACACAGTAGGTTTACGCGATAGTCAAATATTTTAAGACCTTATCGCTGTGAAGGCTGTCATGAATAGCCAAAGTATAAAAAGAAGAAGAAAAACCAATATCGATTTCCTATTCGAGAAAAGTAAATGTATTGGAAACCGAAGACAAGGCAACCTAAACAATTAACTGACCAAAACTTTTATTTGGCATAAAGTGTGTACCTTGGAGAGCACTACATTTTTGTACAGAAATAATTTGTGTACCTCTTACGATTTACTCATGCAAAATCATCCAGAATAAAGAGGACTTTTGAAGATAATCCCAGAAATTTCAAGATGTATGCTTCATTTGTCACTAAAACTTAAGGGAGTTTAGTAAAAATCGTTAGCGATTTTTTAATAATTGCTTAATGCATTACATTCATACTACAAGTAATTAGAAGAACTTATCTAGTAGCTTCACTATCATAATTAAATCACTATTTGGCAGTAATTTATTCCAATTAATAAACTCTAGTGTTTGCCCTTTTCATGCAAAACACACATCACTGCACTAAGTCTTTGTCATTTTTAATGGTGTTGATACAGCACTGGTATCCAGTAGTTGAGGGACAACAGAGCCTGAATGGCTGTGAAGTCGCTTTTCGTGCTTCATTGCTTATTTCTTCACTAATGGTGACCATTTTTAAAAACCTATGGATGTCATTCCTAATGTACCGTGATGCCTTAACAATACCGCGTAGTACTTTATTTTGAAAGTTTTGTATAATTTTAATATAAGATTTCTTGGTACAGAACCAGATCTGCAAGCCATGTATCCAGATAGGTTTTAACATCTACTTATACAAAAGCTATTTATTAGGTATCGTAAATTTAGAATGTCTTCCTAAGAACCAATACATTTTTGATACAATTACATTTTTTGAGAGTGTTAGCACCCAAAGGGAGTCTGGAGAGGGGGATTTTCTTGAAAATCGTGTTATATCCTTGGAAGATTTGTTATACAGAGCAGAAAATGTCCTGATGCATGATATTTTTTATATTCTGTACACGCTGTCGTTTACTACCAGGCATCCGATCGCACACATCTTAGCAATCAATGTACACACAGGTACTATACAAGGCCAAGCGAGACATCAACAAACGTCCGTGTCAACAAGTATACCAATGCGCGGTGTGTGTACACTCAGGTACGAATACAAAATGTAGCCTACGTTAAAATATGCCATCCTCCTCATTGCTTTCGATGTGGGAATTACAGTTAACAACCATGTACATTCGTAAATTGTCGAATGTGAATTTTCTGCGCCTCTCACCTAAACAATATAAAAATATCAACCTGCGTGGGGAACAGTAGTTGTAATGAAACTAAAGCTACACATTGCGAACTGGACTATCCGTGCGTGTTGTCCCCGGGACTGACGTCAGCAGTTATACTGCGAGACTCGTAAACTTCATATCCTTTTAAAGGGGTATGGGATCAGATGCCTGTTTATTACCTTTTTGTACTAGAAATGGCGAAGTAGAGTACCACCCAAAAGTTCGATGTCGTGGTTTCACCGAAAATACACATTTTGAGAGTCTTGAATTAGTTTTTGTTTTTTTTTTTTTTTTTTTTTTTTTTTTTTTAAGATGTTTTGAAGCTTTACATATTTAAGTTCAGGACTTCTGAGAATGCGATGGGAGTTTTGCAAGAAAATTCTGCACACTCCAAACGGGTCTTTACAGGAAGCACTTTTAGAGTTTGATTCTCTTAAAATTAGGAAGGGTTAACACACTCCAGAATGCAATGGGACACAAAGAAGCTCGAAGGGAAGAACCCTCGGAACGTCTCTCCGGTACACATGTAAGCACGATCACATTGCTTGTATTCCTAACGGTTTTCAGGTGTGTTAGCGCACCTTGTTTGGGCCCCAGGCTGTTCATTTTCATGAGGATACTCCTTCAGTTTGGGAAATAAGTAGAATTAAAGGGAGGGTCGATCCCTTCATACGAATAACACGTTTTGTGTCAATGTAGCAACAGAGGCGATAGCATCAACACGTTTGACACTTAATATGGAAGAATACTTCAGCGTATTATCATTGTCTGATGAAGTTATTTCGGAGAAAATTATTATTTCTCACGCTTGCCTGCTCAGAAAAGTACAACTCTAGGAAAACTGAATTACATGGTGTTAGTTCTCCAATTGTATATAATGCCATGCATTTGCTTAAATTTTACTTTCTCTACCACGTGTATAGGTAGAGAAAGTATTACATTCCAACCAAAAATTCGAAACCAATATTTTACTGGAAATACATATGTTTAAATTTCCTGTCTGTAGACAGTATAATTGGAAAATTATTTCGATTTAACACTTACCTTAGTGTTAAACTTAAATTCAGCATATTTCAGAGTTGCAACACGAAAATTTCTCACTTAATTTTGCTTTTTACTTCGAAAATTTTGATTCTCTCAAAAGCGACTTTAACAATTTTTATTAAAGTGCCGTATGTTTAAAATATTTTCTAGCTAAATTAAATGCATATCATGAATTGTCTAGGTGTAGCAAAACTTGTAAACCGTAAAAGATGGAGAAAGTCTTACTATGTAAGTTTGTGTAAAATAATTTAAAAAGAAAAAGCAATTTTGAGGGAATTAACTGTTTCCATGATTCTCTATTTCTCTTGTCTCCTCTCTTGGCCACGCAAAGAAAACTGAAACTCAAAACCACCACTTTGGAAAGATTTGACTGCCGCTGCAACATACATACAGTGAAATATATAAAGTATATTTATATTAACAAGAATAGAAGAATAATCTTAAGAACATTGAGTTGAAAAAGTCATGTAAGTGTCTAGTGTGTTTGTAAACAGCATTTCAAGTCTCTTCCAAAACCTTTTGTGTCATTTTTCCTTCTGCTAGCTGATTACTTTCCAAGAGTATCCGCTGGTGCTTAAGCCCTTCTCTTGATATTGTAAACATTGCCTTAAAACATTACTTTTATCTAGGCCAAAGAATAAGAGAGCATACGCACTGCCATGCAACACCAACATTTAGAAACAGCCATATTCGCATAACTACCCACGAGAGAACCAGCCAGAAGATTCATCAAAGACTGGGTCAGGAGACCTATCTAAAGATATCTGATTAAGACGCCGGGGTTGATATTCACCCAATAAAACGAGGAAGACATCAAATTGGAACATGAATGTGTTTTTAACGGAAGCGGTTCAATCACTATCATCACAGTTGATAATGTAGGTTATCCGCCGAAGCACGATCGATAATTATCTGCGGGTTTACCTTCACTCGTGGTCACGCGACGCTAATCCACGGAAATCAATTAAATGCCCTCAGTTTCGGGTCGGTTTACCGCCTCTAGAGCAACTTTCTTTCCACACGCGACCCGTTTGTGCAGTTTCATGCAAATCAACTTCAACAACTATGTTGGAGCATGTATTAAACAAGAACGCAACGGAAAGAAGCGCTTTGGAATTTAAGGAATTGACTGCAATCTTCACAGGATGTATTCTGGATTTACATTTATCCCATAACCATGTTTATTAAGGTAAAACAGACTAATTTTCTTAATTATTCCACTTTTTCATTAAAATGAATCATTTTAAAATTTGCTTTAATGTCTCCAATATTTTCTGAAGAAATAGATACGCTATTATATCTGAAATGTCATCAAAAGGCAAAATGAACAGAGAAAACTCCCATTAAAGCATAGGAAAGTAATAGCACATAAGTTTCTTTCCTTTTGATAGATAGAGTCAACATGAAAAATTCAATGCCATGGCCGGGATTTGAACCAAGGTTCTCCTTGTTTCCGTCCAGTCGCTCTAACCCATTGAGCTACCATGGCCAACGTGTCGCCCTGACATGAAATTCTCCATTTGACTCGTATATTTCCCCGGTAGACCACTAGGGGCTCTCGCATCCGAGATACGCCGCTTGTGGCGACTTACTATCGTAAGTACTTGAGTCCCAGGATTCATCATGTAACTCTTATTATTTTAGTTAATTGATGGAAATTAATCATTTCTTCACACTAGCTGTATATAGGCTTTCCTATTTCTTTCTTTTTTTGCATTGTTTACCATTTCCGAGAATTTTTTAACGACCTTTAACCGGTTATGTCATATCAGACGATGAATGAAAAGGGTGAAATAATTTTCAAATAGCCTAGGATCCATAGAGCTTATAGTTACCCAACATTCCTTTTTTTTTCAGGATAAGGGAAACCCCGGATTGGGGAGGGGGGGCTTATCCAAATAACTCATCCTTACGGAGATGCAAACTTGGGTACCCTTGAGTGTGAGGTAGACACGCTCACCTACACTACTAATGTTTTTGTTATTGGATTGCATTTTTAAATTCCTATACTGTTCTGAAACGTGAAAAGTTTATTCTGTTTACTCTTTTGATGAAACCATAGCGAACCCCGGTTAAGCCCGTCTCGGTAGCGTAAATGGTATTGTGCCTGAGGCGTTCGAGAGGTCCCGAGTTCGAATCTCGGTCAGAGTTACCTGAGTAAGGTTTTTCCCGAGGTTTTCCCTTATTTTGATAACTGAAAGTCAGGTAACTCTAAGCTCCATGGACCCTGGGCTTATTTGAGCATTGTTTCACCCATTTCATTCATCGCCCTATATGACTTAACGTTGGAGGACGTACATTTAAAAAAAAACTGTTAAAATTAGTAACAATTGTTACAAAATGGTCAGAGAAACTCATGTGAAAATAGCACATCAGAAATTTTTGCTTTAAGTTAGCACTTATGCGATAGCGCAAACCAATTTTCCAGAAGTGCAAACTAATAGAAATATTTTTGTTTCAGTTTTGGATATTTAACAGGAAGATAAAATATAAAGAAAGGCTGAAATATGAGACAGTGTATTTAAAAGCATTAATTATTGTGGAAGCAGAAGAAGGCCGGGGGGCGGACGGGCGGCTTCATGTGGTGAACCTTTTACTTGTTAGCTCAAGGCAGTATCTATACGTAGCAGTAACCCTTCTGTGTAGAGAAACCACAGAACTGAGGTCATTCCCGTGGTCCAGCGTGCAGTAACAAGACACCCAGCACAAATAAACAGGATAATGCTTCATTCTCCCCTTGCCTCCTACTCTACCATTTTTACTTCCAACATTACAAAAATATGGATAAGTCTAGCTGAAATACGCAGTCGTGCTCGTAGCCTACCCCCGCACTTGCCCGTTCTATTCTATTATGTAGAGTTACCATTGTAAACCCTTTTTTCTTTCGAAGGCAACTTGTATTCCAAGCTTCAATGCACAAGTTTAAATAGTTCCTGGGGAAAATGTTGCCTTTGCAGAGAAAAAATTTCAACAAAAATGTATATAAAGTCAACAGTACCAATGATATATCTCACCAAACGTTTAAATCATTACAGGTTCTGTAAAAGTCCCAGTTATTCTTGTTCAAACTATTAATATCAATATTGCAAGGGAATAAATATATCCCGTAACATAAAAATCAATATTTGGGGGAGGGAGTTATTCCAAATTGACCATTTGTTGCCCCATTTTCATTTTTTTAAATTACTATTTTAAACTAACTTTGCTACTTTTAGAATAACAATATTTTTAAATGTGTAGCTTTAAGCTAATGTTTTAAATATAAATTATCTGCAAACACATGAAAACGCCCTTATATTTATTTTATAGCCTATCGTGCCAAATTCTTTCACCGATCAAGCGTGACCGACGTATACCTAATTAAAAATTGTGGCAAAAACCATGTGAGAACTTTATTTTAGGTTCATTCTCTCGGCGTTTCGGCTGGAAATTTGAAGGAGCTGCTTACAAACCATATCATAAGAAACATTTTATGCTTAAATATGTAAGGAAACTATCGAATATACTATTTTTTAATTTTCTGAAAATGTTAATAAATTTTAGCTGTTGCCCTTAAATTTGAGTTCAGGACCTTCCAAGGATACTATAGGAAGATTTTGAAGAAAATTCGCTCTCTATCCCATTGTACTCTTATATAAAAAGTATTTATTTCCTTTTATTTACTTCAACAGTTTAGCTTTTGAAAATGCTTAACTATTTCAAATTTCAAGCCAGTAGTAAAGAGTAACAAGGAACACCAAAGAAATATTTAATGCCAGAAAAATTATTCGACATAATTTGTGTTAGTTTTTCCTTATCGCTAATGTAAAATTACCCAAAACTATTTAGAATAAAGAGAGCATTTAACCTAAAAGTAGGAGTGCTCCTGGACTCGTGATGCATTTGTGAACCGAGAATTAAAACATCAGAAGAGCGCGTGCCGCCTCTCATTTATGCTAATAGAATGACAAGGTGTATCAGTCGCGATAAACTGGCGTGAGCATACAAATTACGGAAGAGGTAGTGGACCGTGAACCTGTGGAGACGGTGATAAAATTATTGGAAACATCGGTTCCGCTCGATTCGTTTAGCAGACACCACACCTCTGGCCTACTTGAGGGCAAATACCGCGGAAACGTACCTGCTAGCTAGCGTGTTCATTCCTAATGTTGTTGGCTTGATTTGTGTTCCCACAAGCTTAAATACTGAAATAATTTTATATGAACAAATCAAACAACAGGAAAGGAAAATAAGATCATGTTGATAAGAAGAATAGAACTTGGCTACGTAAGAAAATGATGAAAATGTGAAATAAAGTTAATGAAATTGTTTAGTGGAATTAAAGACAGAATGTATTAAAATGGATGAAAATGTGAAAATTAAAAGAAGAAGAATGTGGTAATGTACTGAAAAGTAAGATATAGGAAATCGGTAGACTTCGTGAGAATTTTACAGACTAAGATAGCTCAGAGATAATGTGAGGCTTGCAATTGGAAGGTCAGAGGTTCATGTTATCCTGACTGAGATTTGCCTCGGTTACCCAGACGGGGAAGGCACCGTAAACCAAAGGGCATAGTGATCTGGTACCCTGGGTTAGGAATGCGCTTGTGATCGATCTCACCCCTCAGGAAGAGGTGCGGATTTTAAGTCTCGGGTATAGGACCGGTGCCCACTCAGCATCGTGAGGAAATTGAGGAGCTACGCTAGGTAGCGAACTCTGGTCTAGAAAGACAACTCTCCAGCTGAAGGCCGGCCGAGATGCTGCCCACAACACCTCTCCTTATCGGTTGGATAATCGCCCACCTCTGCCTTGCGTATGTGGGCGTGAGGTCGGCAGTCGGGTTGGTAGGCTCAGGCCCACTTTAGGCTGTTACTTCATGGGTTACGTTTACCGTAAACCTAACACCTCTGTCTCAAATGGCATTTCATTTCGTATAATATTAGTCTCTACCGCCTGCGGTGCCGTATATAGTAATACAAACTGCTAGAAAGGTACAGAGTGCTATTAATTGGGTACCTCAAAAAATTGTGTGCTAATTTCATATGATTTTTCTCTACGCATTCCTCAATAAACCGTTCTGATAACTCAAATGTCTTATTACAACGGGAATTGTAAAACTGTCAAAATTTTAAGCGTTGGTTGCTCTGTGGTGTTTCTGAAACTTCATTCTCTTTGCAAGACCAGGGTAAGAAAATATTTTTGGCGAAAACCAAAATTTACAAAAAATGTTCCATGGAATGGAGGGATTTTCGTGAAAATCTTCATGGTGCATATTTGGAAAAACTTGGACTTAAATACGAAGTTTTGGGTGATTTTTCTAAAAAAAAAAAAAAATGGCTCTAAAGGTTTTAATTAAAATACCATATGTCTCAAATATTTTCATGGCAAATGAAACGAATAACTTCAAATTTCTGTGAATAGCCTCTGAAGTCCCCTTCATTCTGAATGATTTTTGCATAACTGGTAAATCGTAAGATATATTCAAAGTCTGACAGAAATGTTAAAGCACACGATTTAATGCAAATGCATTTTCCTAAATTTTACAGTTACTGCAATTTTTATAGATGTTTTTTTAAGGAAGGTCTGTTATTGGAGGACTTTTTTTCTCCATCGTAATCATACAAATAGAATGAAATATCAAAGCCGTTACATGGCGACCAGGTAGACTTCAGCCTACCGTATTCCTTTACTCTCAATGTGTCTACAAGGAAATGATAATAAAATCATTGAAGTAGAGTGAAGTAAATATGAGTATAAATGTAAGGATGTTTAGGGAGAATGTCATGTGAGTACAACACATCAAGATGAAGTAGGTATTTCCATGAGAACTAGACAAGTGAAGAACCGGCCGGCCGCGCTATGTGCAGAATGTGCCGTGTCCTCCGGGGATTCCGATCCGGTGCCGGAACTCAATTAGCAGTACAGCCTCACGCAACGTGCCAGGGGATGTCCAAGCCGGTTTTAATTACTCACCATAAGCGTTCAAATATGTCTGCGTACCTCGTCTTAAGTCGCATCGTTCCTGGCATACCAACCGGAACACAGTTATGCGTTACTTCGCTCAACTCTTTCCTAAACTTCGTAGAAACAATTTGTAATTCGTCTTACTCTTGTTTACGTAAGACAGAGACGTTATGTCTCCGATACGTGTGTAGAATGAGAGAACCTATACCTCATCCTATTTCCTACTGTCAGAGCTATGCAATCGTGCATTATCTTCATTCAGAATTCATCCATAAATTTTAAACCGATTTCTGAAAACCATATTCCTTTTTAATCATCCGCCTGCTTCTTGTAGACCTTGTACGATTAGTTTTACATTGTAAAATCTTTGTTAAAAATCCTCATTTCCTCTCGCAATTTCGATTCATTCACTGCTGCAAAGTACCCATTAGCAACTCTGTACATTTCATGAACAGTTTCGTTATGGATGTGAAAAAAATGTGATGATACATTTAAAATTTATTTATTTAACATCTCAGTAAATTCAGGGCAGTTTATCTTCTAAATTACTACTTTTAGATTAACTATAGTATGTAGCAATTCAAACGTTAGCCTTAAGAATTCAAATAAAAGTTTTTGATGAATTTAAAATTTTGTTGAGCTCTATGTAAAATTAACAAACCGTTAATTTGGGAAAACTGCCAAAGTTTGATGATTTTATTCGAACAGTTGAGGGAGTTGAAAAGTTGATTTAATTACAACAATTTGAATACTGTTAGTTGGCACATTTCAACTTTCATTTGGAGTAGCTTACATGTTGAAATATTTGAAAATGTATTTTAGTGTTAGTTTCCAAAAGGTTTGTAATAATAAGTAATATCCAAACTATCGTGTTATTTTAGTTAATTGATGGAAATTAATCATTTCTTCACACTAGCCGTATATAGGCTAAGGTCTTTGTTAGATAGAGTCAACAAGAAAAATTCAACGCCATGACCGGGATTTGAACCACGGATCTGCTAGTTTCCGTCCAGTCGCTCTCACCCATTGAGCTACCACGGCCAACGTGCCGTCCTGACATTAAATTCTCCATTTGAATATATATTTCCCCGGTAGACCAAATAGGGGCATTCGCATTCGAAATACACCGTTTGTGGCGACTTATTATCGTAACTACTCTTTTAAGAGTTAAATGATGAAGCCTGGACTCAAGTACTTACGATAGTAAGTCGCCACAAACGGTGTATCTCGAATGCGAGAACCTCTAGTGGTCTGCCAGGGAAATATACGAGACAAATGGAGAATTTAATTGTCATGATGGCATGTTGGCCATGGTAGCTCAATGGGTTAGAGTGACTGGACGGAAACCAGGAGATCCGTGGTTAAAATCCCGGCAATGGCATTGAATTTTTCATGTTGACTCTATCTATCGTGTTATTTGTCATAATTGAACATTGTTCATATTTACGATCTTGAACTCCTCCCTTCGTTTTGGTTATAATCAGAGTAAGCACAGGGGGAAGAAAGAGAAAATTAATTTGTATAATTTTGCTAATGCTGTTTGAGCCCCTAGTCTTCTTTTAGAGCGTACTGTTTTTCCTTCTATTTTGCTGAGATGAATGAAATGAACCACCCATAATATCCTAAAAACTGACATTTGAATTTAAAAAATATTCAGCAATCCTAAATTAAAAATTTATATTATATATATACCTATATGTATATTATGGAGATTATCTAGGATATTTTTTTTTTTTAATTTAAGGCTTTTCAAGTTATTTTTCAGCACATTTGCTTTTTTCAAAATGTTCCACACGATTCAGTTTTAACCAAATTATTCCATAATTTGTGATGTAGATTCGAAAAACATAATTAATTAAATTTTTATATTATTCGTTTTTCAGCATTACAATTTTTAGATCTACAAAGCTTCTAATATAAACCATAAGTTCAAATGACAGAATTTAAAAACAATTTTTTAACTAAGATTTGTTTAAAATGTAATAATTCCAAAACTAAAAGAGATATTTAAGGTATTCTAATGTTTATAACAATGAAAACAAATTTTCAAATAAATTTCCTGAAAACTAGAAAATTAAACTTTCAGTGGTGCATCCCCATAATGGATCTTTACCTGGAAGAGCAAATAGCCAAGATTCCGGCACATGTTGGTTACCCCTGACGTAAACAAAGAATAAGCAGGAACTAATAAAACACCGTTGAACATCGCGTGCTGATACCTCCTCATCATTACCTCTCCCCCGCAATGGCCTCAGGGCAGCCTGGCTCTAAGGTACACTGGCCATGCTCGGTGTGGGATAAGCGGCAATTTCATTTTCTCAAGACATCTGTCTTAAATGTCAAATGCAAGGGTCAGTACTAAACTGTCTCACAGCCGGTCAGCGTTCGATCTCCGGAACCAATAGCAGAAATTATGTATTTGTGGGGGAGGCTGACACATCAATTCTAAACACGAGAAACAAATGAATGGTAATTTACCACTCCAAAAATATATGAGAAATGTATTGAAGAGACCGTTACAAACTATTGGCTGAAAATTGAATGTAGTTACATTGTTTGCTTGTTTTAGATGTTATTTAAATCAAATTGTTATAACTACATTAAAATGTATTTGTTGCATAAAGGATTGTTTAAAGGGTGGAACTTTGGTATTCCACTATTTGTTTTTTAGTTATGTTGCGAACATATCAGTTTCGAATTCCAAATAAACTTTTGGGTATTTATGATCCTCATTTTTACTATCAGTAAAATCTTGATAGTAAAGTTTAGATGCAGTATTTGTTGTTCGATATAAGTATATGACAGAGAAAGTTGCTGTCTACGAGATATGAGCTGTAAAGTAGTCATGGCTGCATTCTTCTCATCTTACAACAATAGTTCACTTATGGACTGAACTTCACAGACAACTTAACCAATGTTTCAGGTATCCGGAATCTCGGCTGGCCAAACTGTTCAACGGGAGTATCCCTATCGTCCTGGACTCCCTGAAGCAGCACTATTTCATTGACCGGGACGGCGGAATGTTCCGGCATATCCTCAACTTCATGCGGAACTCCAGGCTTCTCATCCCGGACAACTTCGCAGATCTAGACCTGCTCCTTGAGGAGGCGCGGTACTTCGATATCACGCGTAAGTATCTCTGTAGTGTTAAACTACATTAGTTCATAGTGGAAGTGGGAGCTGGGTTAAATTGTTAGCTTATCTGTGTACAAGACTCAGACTGAGTGATCACATTTTATTAATAAACCTATAAGCTTTGTTTGCGTGCAATGCATACGTTCACAAGGGCGGGTGGTGCTGGCTTCACTTATACCTCTCCAATATTGAAAATACAGTGTGGACTGGGTGATATTTGTTGAGGTAACATTGTAGATAGCCTCTCTTGCATTCCTTCGGCTTTCCGCATAAATGAGAAGCAATTTGGTATAATCTTCAATTGTGCATTACGTCAATATTGTTCATTTCCAATGCTAGCCACGCAAATTGATAGTGTAAAGTAAGGAGCTACAAAACAAAATAATACCCGAAACAGTAACGTCGGTTGTATGTACGGTAGTGTTCTGCATCACGTAAAAGCTGATGCAGTATCTTTGAAAAAACTCGTAATCCACTCACTTTCTTCTTGGGCAGCCAGCCAGGTGAGAAGATGATTTGGCCACATGGATCAGACACTTTGCCCAGCTTTCTTGCGCATCTCAACGGCCTTCGACCTCAAATACAGTTTACCATGGAAGTGGAGAAGGACATCCCTGGACATTCTTGTTTCAAAAACAGCAAACACACCAATCTATATCTGGACGCTCATAGTTTCCATCATAAGTCTCAACGACTGGGAGTTCTCAATACACTGGCCCACAGAGCTTTGTCTATCTCTGATCCCAGCCACTTAAAACAAGAATTACAGCAATCGAGACTCGCTTTCCGTCAAAAAGGCTACTCCGAATATGACGTTGAAGCCTCGATCACCAAAGCTAAGAAAGGGAAACCTGTAATACAGCAAGCGTCAGATAAGCCTACTGCTACAGCCTGCATCCCGTTTACCGGCAATCTATCCGGCAGAATCAGCAGAATTCTCGCCAAATGCAACATCAGGACCATCCACAAGCCACCTCCGAAGATCAAACAGCTGTTGAGACCAAGGAAAGACAAACTGGACTTCCAAGTTCCGGGAGTGTACCGCATTCCCTGTGAATGTAGGACACCGTATATAGGACAAACCGGAAGGACCATCGCTACTAGAATAATCGAACATGAACGGAGCATTCGTTTAATGCAACCTGAGAAGTCTGGGCTGGCAGAGCATTGTTTTGATAACGATCATAGAGCCAATTTTCGGGAGACGACCATCTTGGAAAATGCAACAGTTACTGGGAGCGGAGAATTAATGATGCTTTGGCTATTTCCTCCGAGAGAAGCACACTTAATCGTGATGCTGGATTTCAGTTCAGCTCCTCTTGGAAACCGGCCTTAAAAATGGAAATCCGTCGACTTAAGAAGCAAAGATCAATACATATTGATAATCAAGTTAAGTAGTCACGTTTCTTTGACACAATTTTCTATACTCACGCCATCTCCTGGCCTGGCATTTAATTTACTGAAAACAGTCTTTTGTTCAGTAATGCGAATTTTCATTGCGTTTTGTCTTTGTTTATGTTGGTATTATATCCAGTATTTCATTTGTGGTTATAACATTTTATAAATATCCTGATGATGGTAGAGATGCACACTCCCGAAACGTCGATATCTAATCATGTTTTCACCTGGCTTGCTGCCCGAGAAGAAAGTGATCATATTCGTCGCCAGGAAAGCTTCAGGTCTTATTTTCGTAATCCACTGTTTGTCGTGGAGTCCCTGCAGCTTGTTTGCCTAGGATCATTGCCCTTCCCGTTTCGGAGGTCCTTGCATGTAAACGAGCAGTTAGTGAACTTGAATTTCTGAACTAAATATTACCACATACTACTGAGTCTTGTAACATTGTTTTAATCCTGAGTTAGATAGTTTACTAGTGTTACTTAATATTTGTTTCATTAAATCTAACATCATGTCCAGAATTTAAGAGCAACTTACATTGACTGACGAACATCAGTTGAACAGGTATAAGCGAATTGCTGTAGGGTACAAACTGCAGTAGTAACTTCTGCATCTGAAATTTACATCGAAAGTAAAAGAGCCAAGGTAACCGTCGAAAGTTGCAAGGCAGCGCTTGCGTATGGAAAACAGTTAATCTATGGGCACGCTCCCAGTCGTACCAACCAATCCGCGTACTCCTCGTCGTCATTAACGCCACAATTACCAGGACCCCTGCAGTTACATCTCTGCTACTTGCAACAACTGTAATATAAAAAAGATGTACTTTTCCGCGTTTCCCACGCACGGTGGTTTCCCAATCTCAGCTCAAGGTGTGTTGGTAACCTGCGACCTTTCACCTCTCCGCCATCACGAGCAAGACTTCGTCCTCCTACGGGCTCGGGGTGCGCAAACACAAGTGGGTCAGCGCACGTGATTGAAAAAGTAAAACAGGAATGGGAGTGTTTTCTAGCAGTCCACACTGTAAGCTTTTGGAGTTTGTCACAATATTTCACCCATTTGGTTAATTAGTGACATCAGTACCTGCACATGTTTGGTTTCTTTATAAACATTAAACTCGTCGTACACGCGCTTCCAGACTCCAGAGGTTTTTTTTTTTTTTTTTTTTTTTTTTTTTTTTTTTTTGTGATTTTACGTTCTCCAACTTTAAGTCATATCGGACGGTGAACGAAATGGGTGAAATGATGCTCAAATGTGTCCAGGGTCCATGGAGCTTAGAGCTACCCGACATTCGTCTGTAAAGATAAGGGAAAACCCCGGAAAAACCCTTATCCAGGTAACTCACCCTGACCGAGATTCGAACTCGGGACCTCTTGAACGCGAGGCAGAACGCTACCACCACGCTACCGAGGCGGGCGCCCCAGACTCCAGAGATTATGAAGATGGGTTCATGTGGAGTTGCTGTAGGCTTACGTAAGCTTTCCTCAGATTTTAACAATACGAGGGGATGTTTAGCGATGCGAAGTCATTTAATCAAATTATGTTGTTTCAAAACAAGATTTGGCTTATTGACTCTACTGAAACTAGTCATTTCCGTTGTAAGGTTGGTAGTACTTCAGTTTAAAGTCAGCTATTTTGAATTTTTAGAAATTGCCACTAAATTTTTACCTCGTTTCATGTAAATTAAGCATTTAGTTCCTTTATCTGCCATGACAGGTTGCACTAACGTTTCAATAGAGATAAACAAAATATTAAATTTAAAAACTCATGTATATGTTTTAATGAGGCAAAGTATCTTATAATTTAATTTGCAGCATATTTACTACGTTATTATAAAAATTGTAATGTTACACACGGTTTCTCTACCAATTCACTAACAAAATTTTCTTACAAAGAACTGATTGTTCTGGCTACTGTCTGCCCACCACAAGAAGGCAAGGTGGAGGAATGTGTAACGTAATCACTTTTGCTGTGTGTTCGATGTCTATGCTTGTCCTCCAGATATGATAAGTATGCTAGCTTCATGTAAAATATACAGTGCTGTCACATAACTCACCCATGTAGTAGCTAAAACGAGCGTTATGTCTGGCAGCATGGGTGACTCATATGCACTCTCATACACTCATTTACTAGTAAACAGATCTGCTGCTAGAGCAGATAAGCAATGTTAACTCCTCCCTCTTCAGGCCCCGCTTGCCTTCTTGAAGTGGGTAGACAATACTTCATGTTAACCAAAATAGATGTGGAAATGGTTTTAGTAAGTATTATTTCCTTTTATTATTTGTTTGTTTAATTAACGTCCTCCAGCTTTAAGTGATATCGGACATGAGTGAAATGATACTCGATATAGCTTAGAGCTACCTGACACTCATTTTTCAATATAAGGCAAACCCCCGGATAAAATCTTATCCAGATAACTCAACCTGACTGAGATTCGAACTTGAAACCTCTTGAACGTGAGGAAGACACGCTACCACCTACGCAACAGAGGTATTTCCGTTTAGATATTATGGTTAAATGGAAATGCGGTAGGTTTTAGCAATAGTGAAATATTTTACGAGCTGTCGCTATATGATGACTTAAAAACTACGTTTATGTGCATAAACTGAGGGGAAAATCTAATAACGACTTCCCATTTGAGAAAGTATTGGAAAAGTAAAGTCAATAAATACTTCGGAAATGCTTAATGACAAAAAAAAAAAATTGCATGAAAAATAAATTTTGTGTTCTAACTAAATCGACATTTTTTGTTTAATAAGGTTTCGTTTATCTGTAGTTAAGCATTCGCCATTCAGAATGTAGAACACTTGAGATGTTAGATGCATTTGTGAGAAAACAAAAAAGTAACTAAATTTTTTCCTTGTAAAACTACTTTGGTGAGGAGGAATTTTGTTATAACTCTTCTTCCTTGGAAGATGAACCTTTCTGGCTGGAATACAATTATTGACAACATAACCGTTTTTTAAGTCAAGTGTATCCAAATTAGAGAGTTGTAAGAGGAGAGGATAAAAAGGTGGTCACGTGCCGAGGTTCGATCTGGTTTCATCACACTGAGCTGCAGGACAAAGTGTCAATCAGTGTCCGTTACGATTCGTCATGTAACATGTAACATGTTGCTGTCGCTTCGAGCGCCTCGTGCCCTTAGGCCTGCATTTTGTTTACACACTCTATACGCTTTGGGTTAAGGAGAACGCTTATAAGGGTATAACCATATATGTATAATTTTGTTAAGCTGACCCACAACTAAGTCCTTTAAAATGTTTCTCTGTGTTCTGGAGATATGTACGCGATTCACCAACGACTTCTTTTTGAACGTGAAGGTTATGTTGAAAGTGGTGCTCCTCTGAATTTTAATTTTATCTAATGTGCATATTGAAAATAAATACATATGTTTATTTGACCCATTAAGCCTTCTCTCCACCAAAATCTATCGTGCTTCAATGAATAATAAATCCGTAAATAAACTTATACAATTACCTACCACTCAAGTCATTTGAGATTTTTGCCAACATGATTTCTGTCCTGACAGTCTAAGCTTCGGGTTTGGCCAATTTTAGTGCCGCAGGTGAAATAAATAAATGCATATATAATACTCTATATCAAATCTAAAATATTACGAGGACTGTTCAATAAAGAATGATCATAAGTGTATACAGTCATAATTTTTCGCACTAAAATTCAATCGTATTATATTCTGTTAGCTTAACGTGGTACGAACACGCCGTAGTAGTTTCATTATTGGTACTCCTGGTTGCCGCCAGTGAGAACCAGGCAAGTTCCGACATGTTCAGTATCGCCTACCGCTGCAATGGAGGTAACATGCAGTTAAAGTTGATGTTAGGGGAAGATCCGGAGCTTCTTTCAAACGTAATCACTGCTGATGAAGCTTGGCTACATCATTTTGATCCTGAGAGCAAACAGCAAAGCTCAGTGTGGAATTCTACTTCATCACCAACCCCCAAAAAGCAAAAGTGGTTGCTTCTGCTGGCAAAGTTATAGTCCTCTCATTCTTTGATATTCATGGAATGGTTTATCAACATGTTGTACTTACACACACAGCAGTAACTGGACAATACTTCAGGGATGTCCTGAAAACATTGCAAGTCCATATCAGGCGCAAAACACCACATTTCCATGAAGCAGGCTGGATGCTGCTACACGATAATGCGCGGCCGCATATTGCCAATGTTGTTACTGAATATCTTACAAAACTCAATGAAGTGCATCCCTCACCCTCCTTATAGTCCGTATTTAGCCCAATGTGACTTTTTTCTATTCCCTAACTTCGCAGAAACGCTTTCGTGAGAGCACTGATTTAGGCTGCGGAGGCGATTTTGAAGGATCTCTCAAAAATTGTTTCCAACATGTCTTTGAAGACTGGCAGAAACGCTGAGACAATGCATCGCATGCAGGGGAGACTATTTTGAGAAGGAAAATCAAAATTATGAGGATGAGTAAAAGTACGTTGTCAAAAAAAAAAAAATTGTGATCATTCTTTATTCAACAGCCCTCGTACAAGTTTAGTTATATGTACAACGAATTTTATGTTTGCATAACCTAATTTCGAAATAGGTTGCCTTCCCTCGTCTAGGGCCTTGAACTGGTTCAACAAAAGGTCGAGTATTGTGATAAAGGCAGTTAGGTAGAAAGGAATAAATGGTCTAAGAATTGTTTGGTATTTCAGTATGATACTAGCTAGTAGCTCTGGTGAAATAAAGGTTCACAAAGAGCAATGATATTTTGAGAGCGTCAAGCATCGCCTGATAGTCTACCTAGAGGTGAAAACTGGAACAGAGGAAGGGAATTCTTAACCCTCTTGCTCCCGAGCGTCAATTAGATCGAAGATGCCCGCTTGGTGTTTAAATACCAACCTCAAATATGTCAGCAGCAGTGAAAACTCGTATTACCAGGATGGTAGTGTTAACTTTCAGAAAAAAAAATCATAACAAATGTAATTTTAAAGCAAAATTAAAAATGTAAAAAGTAGATTTTGCTAATAATGTTTTTTTTTTTTTTTTTTTTTTTTTTTTAATTTACGTCCTCCAACGTTAAGTCATCGGACGACCACTGAAGCGGGTGAAATTATGCTCAAATGAGTCCCGGGGTCATGAACTTAAGCTTACCCGACATTCGTCTATAAGGATAAGGGAAAACCCTTATCCAGGTAGCTCACCCTAACCGAGATTTGAACTCGGGATCTCTTGAACGTAATTAATTTCTGTTGAATACTCTGTTAACTAACAGAATCATCAGATAGCATGTTTAGTTGTAACAGCAAGGAGTAGTAATTTTGTTCTTGCAATTTGAAGCGAAGTTTTACATATTTCTTTTGAAATAACGCGAAAGATATTTGGCACTACAAAAATGTACTCAATTACAGATAGAATAGTTATAAACACATCTAAATATGTGTGTTATTTTACTTAAAAAATACACGAAATTTAACTCACTACTATCGAAGATATTAGGGTTGTTTAGATCAAGAATATATGTAAGGGTGGTCTGAAAATTTTCCGACTTGTAAATTTCGAAAGCTAGATAATTTCGTTGCCCATCTATTAACAGTTTACCAGCTCACCAAGGTCTCAGCCATTTTGGACGCTCAGTTGTTATGTAACAGTCGTTTGAGTGAGTTGATGTGAGTGTTTTTATGAAAATGGACAAAATCGAGTATCGAGCTGTCATTAAATGTTTGTTTTTGAAAGGCAATACGCCCACGCAAATCAAAGATGAGTTGGATTCTGTGTATGGGGACTCCACACCATCATTTGCCACAGTGCAATTTTGAGGTAGCTGAATTTAAACGTGGCCGTAAGAGCTTGGGAGACATGAACGTTAGGGACGTCCAAAAACTGCAACTACGAAAACATCACCAAAGTTCACCAAATGGTGCTAGACGACCGCTGAACATGTCAAAAGAACGTATTTGTCAACATTTAGACATGAGAAAGTTGTCCACGCGTTGGATACCGCGTTTGCTCACGTTAGACCAAAAACGTGTCCGAATAAACATTTCAACGGTCTGTTGGCGCAGTTTAGGCGCAATAAATCCGATTTTTGGTGCCGATTAATTACTGTAGATGAAACTTAGATACACTATTATACACCCGAAACAAAAATACAGTCCAAACAGTGGACTGCAAAGGGGCAACCGGCTCCAAAAAAGAAAACAAAAATTGCTTCTTTTTTTCGGCTGGGAAAGGGATGGCTACTGATTTTTGGGATATTCATAGAGTTATTTTAATCGATTATTTTCATAAAAGAAAAAACATTACAGAAGCATATTACGCATCATTACTTGACAAGCTGAAGGCAAAATTTGCGGGAAAGCGGCCACATTTGCAGAAAAAGAAAATCCTGTTTCACCAAGATAATGCACCGTCTCACACTTCAGCGGTTGCAATGGCGAAAATCCACGAATTACGGTTTGAACTGCTTGAACATCCAGCTTGCTCACCAGATCTAACTCCAAGTGAGTTCTTTTCGTTCCCTCATCTGAAAATTGCGCCCGAAGTACAGAGATTTTCGTCAAATGAATTGGCAATCACCCTCATGAACAATTATTTTGCAGAGAAAAACGCCGAGTACTATTTGGACGGGTTACAGAGGCGGGAGCATCGCTGGAAGAAGTGTGTAGAATTACAAGGAGACTGTTGAAAAATATAAAATAAAAAGTTCTAAAAAAATGTCTTGTATCCTTATTAGGTCGGAAAATTTTCGGACCACCTATGTTCTCTTCGTCTATCGCCGCTGTTTTCCAACACCAGTTATAACATACCGCAAATCTAAGAATTCTCTGTTACATATATAAACACACAAATAATTATAATAAACACGTATGGGTTGAGAAATTAAAGTGTAAAACATTAATTAAAAGGTTAAAGCTTGCTTCGCAAAGTTAAGAATTTCTAGCCACTGTCAGAGTATTTGTATCGATATCATACTCGGCGGAATACAAAATATCTTTGTCATCATCTCTCCCTGGCACAAAAACATCGCGAGAATAACTTGTCATCTTCATTTTTACAAATTACAAACATAATTAAACACGATATGGTCAAACAATATTGGTGAGGGTTGGAAATACCGTCCTTCAAATAACAAAATGGCCAAGCAACACACCGTTAGAAAGAAGAAGGTTTGCTCTTTCCAATGTCATAAAAGGCATCCCTATAGGATGTTTCAAAAATAGGTTTACAGCCTCAATAAATATTGCGTCGATTAGATCGATAATGGCAGTCTTCGCTCGGTATAGAACAGTCGATTATATCGACCATCAGCGTTTTACGGCAGAAACTCTCTTAAGACGCGCGGCAGCAAGAGGGTTAAACATGTAACTTATACTTGTATTATATGTAAGTCCATATAAGGTTGTGTTAGTTTCTTGTCAAACAAATGTTCTAGGCTAGTGGCTAAACTCGATGTTTGTGTGTTTGTTGACAGCGATGTGCAGGCAGTTGGAACAGATGAAGAAGGAGCGGTTGAAGAACGGCGGAGGTAACGGTATTGGGAGTGGAGGTACTGCAGCGGCGGCGGGGTCGGCGAGTAGCCCCAAACCTTCCGGAGGCGTCAGCGGTAGATCCCAGTCCGTATCGTCCGAGACTGAGAACCACCACCATACCCACCACGGCGGACACCACGAAGGCTACGAGTGCGTTGCCCTGCACGTTAGTCCCGATCTCGGGGAGCGCATCATGCTTTCTGGTGAGCGCGCCCTGCTGGACGAGGTGTTTCCCGAGACGAATCAGGCCCTTTTAGACGCCAGGTCCAGCGTCGCTTGGAATCAGCACGACGCCCGCCACGTGATCCGCTTCCCACTGAACGGTTACTGCAAGTTGAACTCTGTCCAGGCAATCACCAGGCTCCTGAACGCCGGCTTCAGGGTCGCGGCCAGTAATGGTGGAGGAGTAGAAGGCCAGCAGTTCTCGGAGTACCTCTTCGTCCGCAAGGTGCTCCCCGTGTGAGCTTCCTTGATTACTATCAGTGATGACGACAATCAACACCCTCCGATCTGTGCCATATATTTACCTGGGTCTCACTTTCACCGCGAGGAGGAGATGCCAGAAAAACAAGATCCGTCAACTGTTTTGTGGTGCTACTCCCGCATTCCCTCTGTAATTGTGTCTCCCAAACCTCTTAGTTGAGTATCCGAAGTAGAAGTCTTCACCAGCGGAGAGACCGGCCACTGTACTACAGAACTACGTGTTTTAACCCTAATTTTGAACAAAGCAGACTTTTGTTCACAGGCACCCTCCTCGGCAATTGGCCATTCAAAGCCGTCCTTTTTTTGTTTGATATGAGTGTATCCATTCTTGTCCAATCCAACCAAGCTGAACCCCAGAACAGTGAAAGTGGTCCAGGAGTTTTCGAGGGTGACTGTACAAAAGTACATACGATCTCATCATCCATTGTACATAGCTTACTTTTGAAACTGAAGGGTCGCTGGTGATTTCAATTTCAAACAGAGAATATATTGTAATATTTCCTCGATATTTGTTTTGAAGGGAACATATCTTGAACCAATTCCAAGACAGGAGTTGATATTCTGTTCCATCCCTTTCATATAGAGCATCGAACTTGTCGAAAACTGTTGTATGTGCGAGTGAGTGCATGTAATTGTTGAAATTTATATATATTGTTTTCCTATACCTGCTGAAGTTGGTCAGTAAAGAGTGCTATGTGAATGTTAGCACCTAGTAAATTTGGCAATATGAGAAGTATACTATTTGGTTCAAAGGGACCAGTGACCTCTAATTCTGCCTGTATATAGATGTTAACACAAGGCAGATGCACCTGTTGTTGATTTTAAACAGAAAATTGGATGTAATTCAACTGCATCAAATCTGGTGCTAGTTCCATTGACTTTTCTTTGTTTAGAACCACTGCATTGCAAAAAAGATGTTTCTTTGTAACAATTTTAACATTCTCCTTTCACTCCAGCGCCACAACTTCATAGAAACAACTTATAAAATATAGTTAACTAAGATTTTAGCTGTTAGTTTTAAGTTATGAGAGTTTACAAATAATAAAGATTTTGTTCTTATATGAGTCTAATTCTAATACTTGTTATGCCATATCTCTTCTTTAAGATTTATCACGTTTCCTTTTACACCCATTTAGATTCTAGACATTACTATAAAATTTTGGGAGCTGCTATATCAGATTCATCAAAATTCATTTTCTGTATCCTCTATATCTTAATCTCCTTTCATATTTGTTACTTATACCAATTAAGTTTGTATAATTGATGACGCAATAAATTATTTGATCTCATAAATGGTCAACTCAGAAATGGCTTAGCTACAAGGCACTGTAACTATTTGGTAAGAGTTATCTTCAAAACTTCCAGCAAGTGAGAGAAACTATGGTTGCAGCACAAATGAAGTGCATTGTGATCTTTAAGCTCCTCCAGTGTAGTGGAATAAGCAAATTAAAGTTTATCTTCATAAACTGTTGACTTTTCAGCATCCCAAATGAAATATTGAGAGTGTACCAGTTCTTGAACAAAACTGCCGCACAAAATTTATTTATTAAATCATATTCTGAAGCAGTAATCTGGAATTTAGAAACTACTCTTTAAATTTTTGTTCCTCTTTTTTTGTACATAACCCTGCACTAAAGGGATATGCTGTTCAATCTAACAGTTTCAACTTAAATGAAAGCACACCTGTACACTGATAAACCTTATTATGATGGGAATTATGCTTTAGATATGGAATTCAACCATCACATCCAAATGCTGAAATGTAACTTCTTTTGGGATGTATTGAAAGCAGTATGCTGAAAGCTCTAAAAGATCATATTGTACTTGAAAATACTGCAACATATTAGAAGTACGACCTGTATGCATGGCCAGTGACATGTCTCGCCTGTAAGTTACTGATCAGAAAACTAAATTATTGTTAGACTTGTCTTTACTGGGTAATTTTTACTTTGAGTTGTACATGTTAGCATCTCATACTTCAGCTACATAAACCTCCAGCGCTCTTTGTTTATCAGTACACTATTAGTATTTCTCTCATTTTATCTCACTACAGAGCAATAAATAAGATGTGCTATGCTCCTTCATAGCCTTGCTAAGAAATTACTATGTGTCATCTCTGAATTGGCCATAAATAGGGTAAACCCAAATGATGGGCTGTGAAGTCTAAAGTATGTTAAAAATATTCGGTGGGTTTGAGGAAAATCAAACGTTTTTCTGGAGACAAACATCGAGAATCTGAGCTTGCATCCAGAGACATCATCAGCGTGACTGTAAATAAAATACGACTTATGTGAATGTATGAAAGTGAGAGAATGTTGTTTTGAAAGACACATCGTAAAAAGTAACAGATATATGAAGATCTATTATAAATATTAATTCATTTAAATAATAGACCATGTAAGTGGAATATTTAGCAAGAGAACCTTTATCTTTTGAACATTTAAATACTGTTCTTCTTTGTGTATAACTTAGTGCATTAGAAACTGCTATTATATGATTTTTTTTTCAATAAATATTATATATAAGAAAAAAAATGAGAGTGCCAATATGTACCAAACTTGTACTATTAAACGCTGATAAGATATTAACCAAAAATTATGTCTTCTCTGTGGCATACCTTATAAAACAGACTTGGCAAAAATAACTTTGTTCTTTGACTCACTTCAAGTATGAGACCTGCAAAACATTATTTGACAGCGGGTAAAGTGTAGAGGGAATTGGGGTTAACTGACAGAGAAGAACTTTCTCTAGGGATCGAAGCATATTTACAAGTCAAATTTTTGCCAAGCCCGTTGTAAGGTATTACCCAATGGCTTTTCTACCAAAATATTTCCATTCACTATCCTTAGTTCTTTTTTTTAAAACAAAAAAGGTTATTCCCATTTATGTTTTCTGTGAGTCTTCAATTTGGTAATGTGCCTGTACCTCCTTCAGCTCATTTACATGTCATAAAGTCAGGCCTGGGGAAGAGTACTCCAAAGGTTTGAACAGAGTAGTCCCTGTGCTCGTTACGTTAGTACACATTGGGTGGAGCCAGTTTCCCGTTTAGTCGCGAGAGGTATGTCTTAATACCTGGAGAGTGTTGTTCCCCAGGCTTGTTCTAAGCAATCAGATTCTTGTATTATTTTCATCAAATTAAGATAAATTTTTCATTGGTGATCCAAGTTATGATATCTTCAGTGAATTCTGCTTTACACAGTCAACAAATGCAATACCTCTACAAACAATTCTTTCAAAACCTTATTTTACTCATTTCTTATTAATCTGGACAAACTTCCAATTTATCTTAATTTTCTCTTTACTTATCACCAGAAAAGGTGAGTACCACTTGCAAAATGTGTCAACATTTGAAAGTTTCTATAATAAAGAAAGGTATTTGTCATGAATAGTATTTTAACAAAATCTACTTTTTTTCACTTTATCTCTTGTGGTTTAGCATTTATAAAAGGTCATTCAAAATATAGAGAACTTTAATGGCTATTAATGAAACATAGTGCAGGTTGAATTTGTCATGCAAGTGTCTTAAACATATGCTATTTCAATAAAAACAAAAATCAGTATTTTTTTGAGAAATAAAATTTAAAACATGAAAAATGTTGAATGTAAACGATGATACCATCTCTCCGTGTAAGCAATTTCTTTAATATCTCCAATTTTGTTGAATGTGCTGCCAGCTGCTACAGTGTTGAACTGTGGGATCTTTCAGGGCCCATCCACTCTGGTCATCTGATCTGTGGCCAAAGTGTTTCGTCGTCCTCGAAGGAATTGCTGTTATCTTAGGCTCAACCTCGATGAGTGCTGTGTCATCTAAACAGGATTTATTGCGTTGGTTTGTGGTAGGAGGAGAAAGTAGGATTTCTTTGTTATTCTTCTAGAATGAAACTCGAAATGTATTTTGGTATTCATATTACTAGGTTCTCTACAAGTTCTCTGTCCTGTGAAATAACATGAGTTCCGATAAAGTAACCGAGCGGGATGGCCCAGGCGGTTTCGTCTGTGGTCCCTGGGTGGCCTACCTGACCCATGGGATTTTTGGGGGGTTTCCCTGGGTCGTCAGGCGAATGCTGGGTGGGTAAATTACATCCCGCGAATTTCATCTCCATTATCATTTCATATCATCTTTCATCTGATGGTCTCTTTCAGGGTAGAAGTGTCGGCGGGTGTCTTGGCGCTGCATGGCAAGATGATATGCAGCTTCGTCCTCCGGTGAGACAGTCTCCGGTCTCCGAGGCGGCCTATTAGGCCGTTTCAGGAACGGGGTAGGAGGGCTGGGAGTTTTCCCGAGTTCTAGCCTGGCGGCCTCCAGTCTCCAAGCCGGCCTAGTAGACTGTTTCGGGCCACGGTAGGAGAGATGCCGTTTGCAGTGGTCTGCCGGGGAGTTTCAAACTGGTAAATGGTAGGGACCCCGACCTCTGCACTGTCGTGACTCCTTGGGGGTCGGCCACCCTCTGTTTCCTCTCGCCTCATTCCTCCTCCCAGGATGCGTCTTGGAGCATAGGTACATAAGGTCAGTGTGGTCGACGTGCCGAATGTCTTCTGTAAAATTCTATACTATACGATAAAGGATAAATTTCTTTAATTCACCGTCTTTTAGGTCTGCATTCCCTTAATCGAAACATTGGCTTACGTTAGACCCTTTTCTCATGTAATATTTAAGTGTTGAGTTTTACACTCATATAATAAAACATTTAACACCGATCTATAAGTAATACTTAAAGGCTCACTGTTTCCTCTCACCTCTTCTCACTATATTTACGTACTATATTTTGTTGCTGCTACGGTTCACTTTACAGTTAATTTCGCCGGACTGGCCCGAAATTCTCCCCTAACATAATTACAATTGTGGACAACTTACGGAATTTCTTGCTCAAGAGGATTTGTTCTCAATATTTATTGCTCTTGCTTAAGGATGTCTATATTCTTGTAACTTTGACATTTATACAAATTTCAAATGCATTTCAATTATATATTTTCATGATCATTGGCATAAAAGCTGTAGATATTTGTTATTTTGAAGGCTAATTAATTGTTAATAACTCGTAAATGTTGATTTATTATTTCTGCTAATTTCTGGAGTGTCAATAACTTTCTGTAATAATTAGAAGTATAAGTTTCCCTGAGTTTCTGAAATGTTTTGCAGAGAATTGCCTTGCGGCTGTCGCCAAATATGTGTTAAACTGAGCGCAATTTTTAGTCGCTATGGACAGATGTCCGACGCTTCTGTATGTAGAAAGGATTGAAAGAATGTAAAGTGCAAAAGGACATTAAAGAAAAAACCGTTACCTTTAAAAATGTACATTTTTGTAAACTCAGGTCCCAGTAACTTCATTACTGTACGACCAAAGTTCCTAGATCACGCGTTGCAAAATTGTAACTTCTTTCTAGTACCTACACACACTTGTCCTGTGCCTGATAAATTATATTTTTTCTCTTTCTAATTTTCAATTCTTTGTGTATGTGTATATTTGCAATTCTTAACTTTTGAATGTTTGTTGTAATGTCTATTACCTTAATTACTTCCTTAGTGTCTGACAAATGAATACAGTTGTTACGGGAGGCCGCTGGTGTAGCATGGGAGGTTAGAGAAGGCGGGAATATACCGTGCGTTCCCTGAGCGACCGGAACACCCCGCGTCGGCACTGTAATGGGTCAGGGCCGGCGCGCTCATAGCCAGAATTATACCTAAAGGACCGACAGGTAACGTGTATTGAAATATACCACAATCTGACATTTGGCGGTTCACAAAGTCCTTGTTCTTAGTCAAGGCGGCTCTGGTGGGGAGGCATACCCCTTCCCCCTGCACTTACATGACATTGGCACTAGAAGTAATGGTTATGATCTATCATTCAACTTAGAATTAACCTCAAACCAGACGCAGCTTATGCGCAGATCTAACAATCTTACAACTAGGGACCACTGACCATCGCAATCAGTTGCGAAGACAGGAACTGCCATTTTGCCTTTAACTCTAATTTTACTTGTAAAGACAATGCATGACTAACGCTTTCTTAGCGTCCACCACTAGCATTAATGGCACGTTCTACCCGCTAAAGGGTGGACAGACCATTAGTTAAGAATTAAAAGCCAAGGCAAATAAAGCAGTATAACTCACACATGACTATCTCCTCCAGCATTGGGGACGCAACTTCTAGGTTAAGACAGTGTTTCGTATTGGAAACGACACTACACCCCACTACATCCTTCACCTCGAATCCGCGAGGGCATATTCAGGCTTCGGCCATGCTTATGTCCTGGCAACTAGTCTCACCACGGTTAGGCCATACGGCCAACCTGCATACCTTCTCCATGAATCCGCAGGTGCATATAGCGGTACTGCTGGAATTCCTCTCCTGACTACTCTCCGGTGGAGGTTTTTTTAGTGGGTAGTACCTTCGGGTGAAGCTCACACTCCCGGCTGTAACATCCCAACTCAGTCGGGCTCAGTACATAAATGGAGTTTTCCTCCACCTGGAAAAAAAAAAGAATCTAACTACTGTACTAACTTACATTAGGCTTACCTGAAATCACAATTTATGTTGAAAATGATGAGCTTCAACGCGAATACATTCCCTATATCTGCGAAAACAGTTCTTGTTTACTCGCAGAAGTTCATCTTGGCTGATTGCCTGTATGTCTCTTGTGATGTTGGCCTTCAGTTCTTGTAACGTGTTGGGTTTGATGCGTACACTTTATTCTTTAACGTTCCCCATAAATGAAAGTGTCATGTAGATAGGTCAGGGGAACGAGATGGCTACAAACCTCGACAAATAATTCTGTCACCACACACTTCTCAATTCATGCATAGAATTTGCGCTGTAGTCGAATCCTGCTGAAACCACCCACACAATTGTTCATCTCTTGTTAGTTGCGGATAAAAATACTTAAAATGGAATTTACTAAACTGTGAATTGTGTCGAAAAAATATGTGCATTTACTGCATAGCAAACTCCAACTTTTGCATCGTGGTGAGCAATTTCATGAATAATATGGGGATTTTCCGTAACCGAGTATCCATTGTTTTGGGTAGAAACGTGACCTTGAAGATAAAACCACACTTTGTCAATGAAGAACTTTAAAAGTGAGTCCATGTCACCGTCATAAACGTACTGCAAAAAGCAATTGCAATAATTAATCCTAAGTAATGGATCATGTGATTGTAAAGAATGGACTACATTTACCTTGTACGGCTTGAGATTCAGAAGTTTCGTTTCCCTAAACGCGGACGTCTTGGAAATGCCAACCTCTAGTGCTACAGTCTCAGTGATTTTTGTGAGTCTACTTCATCAAGCTTCTCTTCTGATAGCACACTGCGTTTTGAAACATATTTCGTGTATATAAACAATCCTGTACGCTTGATTTTATTGATAAGTTCACGAATAGTTGACTTGCAGAAGAGTATTTCACATACGAGTAATATATGAAAATACGTTATTCTAAAGTGTACTGAGCCCTTAATAATGGACAAATTATCAACAAGAGACAACACAATGTCACTTCGAACACGCACGCAGAACTCTTTCCCTCACCACAGAGTTAACTCGACTGACACGGCAGTTGTAGTGTGCTATTGTCTGACGGCAGGTGCACCACTCGTCACCCAGCCCAAGACAGTCGCGAAGCGGTCCGGTCACTCAGGGAACGCAAGGTAGTACAGTGCAGTCTGACCATCAAAGCATCAGCACAATGTACTGCACGTCTCATATTTGTTTCTTGCGAAATTGAGATCCCATGACTAAGTATTTTCCAGAATATACCGTCTCCTTCAACGGGGATCTTTTCTTTGGCACCATTCATGAGTAACGTGCCATAGCAATTTCTCTTCTTTGATCGTAAACTCAAGAAAAGCTCTGCGCACAACACACATCGAGTTCGAATATGTTTGGACGTAAGCGCTGTTTACCAACTGTTCAAGGCTTTTCTCCCTCACACTTACAGTTTTGAACCTCTTTCACTATATTATGTACAGCTCGTTCAATACCATTGCTGTAGCATTATTTAACGGAATAATTAGACCTTTACTTTTTTTTTATTTACAAAACTGTAACACATTCAGTAACTTTCTACTTTGTGAGCGTATGACTGTGTTTGCATTTTGACTTGATTCAAACCCGTCCACGTAAGAGACTCAACTACTGCATGGCTAAACGTTACAGGGAATCGTGATGTAATGCCGCTTATCTGTTTGTTTTTATGTAAGCTTCCATTGTTGCCATCTGTATTCATTCTTCAGGCACGTTGTATAACTAATTGCTCATTCTGAACACGAAACTTGCTAATGAATCTTTATACGCAGTAAAACTTACATTAAGTTTTGGTTTTAACACAAAATTATGTTTTGCAATTATTTAGCTATTTCTATCATTTATTCACAAAATTATTAAGTTACAGTTTTTAATTCCACTAGTAATTTGGGATAGCAGCTTCTCTTGAAAATTTACGTGTTGCATTCTGTTAGTCGAGATTTTTTTTTTCACTTTACGTCCTTTAACGTTGTCATATCGGACGATGAATGAAATGGGTGAAATGATGCTCAAATGAGTCCGGGGTCAATGGAGCTTAGAGTTACCTGACATTCGTGTATCAGTATAAGGGAAAACCCCGGAAAACCCTTAGCCAGGTAACTCGCCCTGACCAAAATTCGAACTCGGGAACTCTTGAACGCGAGGCAGACACGCTACCGAGGCAAGCTAGTCGTGTTTTGTTTAGGCTACCTATTCACAAACACGTAAAGCCACCAACACTCAGGGTCCGATGTCGACAAACGTCGACAATGACCACACATGCGCAAACATCCGCAGCATCTGCCCAGCACCACTCTAACATCACGAGCCTGAAAGATGATAAGGAAACGGAATGAAAGGAAATAATTACAATGTCGAAAACACAATTCTTCCTCGTGTTGTATGGAGGTTTGACTGACATCGATAATTACCGAAGTTATCCCGAAGCCCATGTCGCTCAAGGGAACTTGTATATTACTATTGATCAGTGTTTCGTTTTTGGAACGTTAATCAAATTTAAAATTAGTTATTACAATAATAGTTGTCATTTGTGTCACAAACAATAATTCCAGTTCAGTGATAGCACATTTCTTTACAAACAATTGAACTTGTGTCCCGAGCTAATCAAATATGTAGAAGCAAGTAAGCCCATTTACTTTGTGGGTCATCCCTTACCAGAACGAGCACTCATAACTAAGCGAACTCGCTCCTCGGTAATGTGTGACAGGTTCCTGGGTTCCATTCATGGTACCGCTGACCTGAACATTTCTGGCACATTTTTATGAAACTGCTCATTATGTTTCCTATTCTCTTGAGGTATTTAAATTATTTCTAGATAAAGGACAGTTTTAAATTGATGTGGATCTTGAAATTTGGGAAGTTCACAATATGTAAGATAACTTGTTGATTATATCAATTATTACGTACAATAACAACAATGTTTCAAACGTATAGATAGCATGATTATTTAAATGTTAAATTTTAATTCTGGAAATTCATTTTATGTACTAATAAAATGTCCTATAACGATGGCTTTTTGCAATACTTATATATAATTCATGTTTTATAGAAAATGAACAAACAGAAAGATTCATCAACCAGAGTTTCTATATTAATTCCTAATTGTTTTTAGAAAAATTATTTTGCCTTAATTTTCTAAAAAATTAATAAGTGCGTAAGCCTTTATTCACCATAACTTATTCCTGAAAGTTGGACTATTGTTTTGGAAATGTATATAATAATATTAATATAATTTTGAGATGAACTAAAAATATTCTGAAACATTTAAAGTTGAACGAGTTTATTAATAAGTATGTGCTTGTTTGTTCATTTATAGCCTTAGCTAAATGATAATTTAATTCACAAGAAACTATGTTTTCTCTTAACATTTAGATATCAAAACTTAAATAGCATGGACGTAAACACAAACTTCACTCTGACCAATCTTACTCTGTTCTCAGTTTCCTCGCTTGATACTGCACTGCCTTTCTTTCATTGCTCATTGGGATAACACTTGAAAAGCGGATACGAAGATACCTTGAATGGACTAGTGAAAATGAAAATACAAATATTATGCTTTTCACCTGTGAGAAAGTTAGATTATGTGTATTTTGGAAGACACTTCTGAACAAAAATACTCTAATGCACATTCCAATTCTAACTGTCGTTTGTCTCAAAACTCTTTTTTTTTCAATGTTTTTCATTACTTAAAATCCTCAGCATGTTAAAATCTTTAATTTCTAATTTTCAGCAAACGTTCATGAATAATTATTTAAGAGACTCGCGTAGTAGCTAGTTACGAGGAAAACTTCACCTCAGAAGAGACACTACAAATATTCATTTCATACTAATCTTGAGTATTATGTACTTGTTCCACACTTCCAGTCCCAGGCGCTTAACTTGGACTTAAATGACACGGAGGCGTCACTCTATCCATTTCAAAAAGCAAAGACTATGGATTTAACACTAATACAGTCATGCTGACTTTCTTCTCGGGCAACAAGCCAGGTGAAAAAACGATTAGATATTGGCGTTTAGGAAGTGTGCATCTCTCCCATCATCAGGATATTTATTAAATGTTATAACCGCAAATGAAACACTGGATATAACACCAATATAAACAAAGATAAAACACTATCAAAATTCGCATTACTGAACAAAAGACTGTTTTCAGTAAATTAAATGTCAGGTCAGGAGATGGAAAATTATGTCAAAGAAACGTAACTACTTAACTTGATTATCAAGCTGTATTGATCTTTGCTTCTTAAATCGACGGGTTTCCATTTTTAAGGCCGGTTTCCAAGAGGAGCTGAACTGAAATCCAGCATCACAATTAAGCGAGCTCCTTTAAGAGGAAATCGCCAAAGCCTCCTTAATTCTCCGCTCCCAGTAACTGTTATATTTTGCCAAGATGGTCGTCTCCAGAAAGTTGGTTCTATGGTCGTTATCAAAACAATGCTCTGCCAGCCCAGACTTCTCAGGTTGCATTAAACGAATGCTCCGTTCATCTTCTATTACTCTGGTAGCGATGGTCCTTCCGGTTTGTCCTATATATGGTGTCCCACATCCACAGGGAATGTGGTACACTCCCAGAACTTGGAAGTCCAGTTTGTCATTCACTGGTCTCAACAGATGTTTAATCTTCGGAGGTGGCTTGTGCATGGTCCTGATGTATTTGGCGAGAATTCTGCTGATTCTGCCGGATAGATTGCCGGTAAACGGGATGCAGGCTGTAGTGGTTGGCTTATCTGACGCTTGCTGTATTACAGGTTTGCCTTTCTTAGCTTTGGTGATCGAGGCTTTAACGTCATATTCGGAGTAGATGTTTTGACGGAAAGTGAGGTGGTGTTATATCCAGTTTTTCATTTGTGGTTATAACATTTTATAAATATACTGATGATGGCAGCGATGCACACTCCCCAAACGTTGATATCTAATCGTCTTTTCCCCTGGCTTGTTGCCCGAATAGAAAGTGAGCATATTCGTCACCAAGAAAGCTTCAGGTCTTATTTTACTAATACAGTCATTTTTAACTGTTTTTTTTTTTATTTTTACCTGTCACCTCTTCCTAATATCAGATTGTAAGTTATGTGTGTAACGGGTGTCGTTACTCCAGGTTATGCTGATGTATACATACTACCACGTATTTACAATAAGTAGAGAAAATATTGCATTCTAACCAAAAGTATGACTTGAGATTACATTTTCAGAGTCCCTGAATTCAAAACATAAAAAGAAATACATTTTCAATAAAGGCTTGTGAAAACTACCCTTTACATAAAAAGCTTTCGAACAGTTGTTTTCCTTAAAAATGTCTCCTAAACGTTTCGATTAGTTTGTAAATTTTTAACTGTTTTTATATAAATTAGAGGCCTGGCTTTAATTTCCTGAGATTAGCCTCTGAAATGCTCTTCATTCTGTATGATTTGTATAGCAGGTAAACTGTAAGAGATAACAAAATCCTACTGCACAACAAATGTAGATCTAGATAAAACACACAATTTGTCAGATATGTCAAAACTATTTCCGAGATATTCGTTGTTATTGGTCTGAGATTTTCAGTTCTTTTCTCAAATAGAAAAAATATATTTTCTTCTTTTCATTATTTCTTCTTCCTGGTCATACAAATTGAACGGAATTTTCAAAATAACCCAAAGCAACGAGTACTATATTGTATGCAGATTATAAAATACTATTAATCACTAATTAAAATATAGCATAAGTAATAGTTTAGTATTTCAGGAGAAAAGCTATTTTTCATTAACCGTTTTAAAAGATGTCTTTGCCCTGGATTATGTGTTATCAAACAATACTCAAATTGTCTGCTAAGCACTGATTTACGAAGGATAACTTTTATGCAAACCTTCAAAGATTTAAAAACCGAACACGCATTTTATGTATAAATCCAGGCTACAGTTTTTATTCTATGAAAGTTTCTGGTCCCCCAAATCCGTACTATAGGGAGGCCGAGGGATGCACTTCACGTTGATTTTTCCAATATATTCAGCAACAACATTGGCAATATACGACCGCGCATTATCGTGGTGCAGCATCCAGCATGCTTCATGGAAATGTGGTCTTTTGCGCCTGATATGGACTTGCAATGTTTTCAGGACATCCCTGTAGTATTGTCCAGTTACTGATGTGTATGCAGGCACAACATGCTGATAAACCATTCTATCAATATAAAAGAATGAAATGACCATAACTTTCCCAGCAGAAGCAACCACTTTTTGTGGGGGGGGGGGGTTGGTGACGAAGGAGATTTCCACACTGAGCTTTGCTGTTTGCTCTCAGGATCAAAATAATATAGCCAAGTTTCATCAGCAGTGATTACGTTTCATAGAAACCTCTGGTCTTCCTCTAACATCAACTTTAACTGCATGTTACCTCCATTGCAGCGGTAGGCGATACTGAACATGTCTGAACTTGCCTGGCTCTACAAGGCGGGAACCAACAGTATATACAATGAAACTACTACGGCGTGTTTGCTTCATATTAAGCTAACAGAATATAATAAGATTGAATTTTAGTGCGAAAAATTATGACCGTAAAAAAATTATGACCATTCTTTATTGAACAGCCCTCGTAATTTTTATATTTAGAATACAATAAAAATATTGCTAATAACCACAACAAAAATAAAAGGCTAGACTTGTATGTACTCGTACCAACACACCAATGCACAATTTTCTTTAAAAAAATAAAACATAATGAAAATTGCAGCTAAATCTCTCAATATTTACCGCACAAAATGTTACCCAAAGACACGGGAGTGTCACAACGAAGAAAGGCTATTAATGGAGATTTTACGAGAGTCTAAATAAATTTAAAATACACCAATTTCTAGGTCGACCTTTATACATTTACTGATCCTATTCTAGGCATTTTGAAGTTAATACTTCTACCAAAAAATTGTATTGCATAATTCCAAATCTGTGTTTACGTTTTATATTATAAACACCCATAATTATACAATGTTGGTTATAAAGTCTGAATAAAATGTTTTTCATTTTGAAATTTGAGGTTCTTAAAAATTATTCTTTCAACATCTTCACATTTTGAAAACGTTTAATATGAATGCAGCCTTCAGCCAATTCTTCTAATTTGTCATGTAAAAACAAAGAAAATAATATATATATATATATATATATATATATATATATATTGCTTTTAACCGTTTTTAGATTATTAATTTTTAAAAATTTAAAAATACTAGTCATTTTGAATTACAGAATTAATATGTTATTTTGTTTTGAGCTAAGCCTAAGGAAGGACAAATTATATGACATATTTGTGTGTTAATAGTCAGATAAATTACACAAAATTGTATGAAAAGAAGTTTTTAAAATTGCATGGCACAGGTTAATATGTACATCTCCCAAACTAAAAGAGACATGATACTGAAGTTTAAAGATCTGCAATCTAGGACAACATTTAAAATAAGAAAGCTTAATTTTCAGGTAAGCGCTGAAAACTTTTTAAAAAGTATATTTTTGATTTGTTTTGTTCTTAAATAATCTCCGAAAACATCTGTGGAGAGAGATGAGTTATATCTAAGACTTAGATATGTGTAAACATAATAATGAACCGAGGACTGTGCAGCAGCAACAACGTGTGTCTCTAAAAACACATTTAAAATGCCAGACTTGGAGGAACGTGTATGTTAGAAATCCCTTTAGGGCTCGTATAAATATTTGTATCTCCTGATATTAAAAAATAATAATCATCGTCAAAATAAAAACTTTATACAAGTCATAGTGGCTTTTTTGTGAAAACAAAGCTCCCTTTGCTGTGTGAAAGGATACGCAGTGGTGTAAAATATCTCTGTGTGTGTGGATATATTAATATATAAGGTGAACCCCCCCCCCCCCCCCGCCAACATTATTGCAGGGTACACCAGTTCTCCGTCGTTATGCTTTTGCTAGAGAAACGCAATTTTCACATTCCGTTCACTCGCTCGCTCTGTACGAGAGACGCCCTCAGGATACTTAGGTATACAGCGTCTCTCTCTAGTGCGCCTTCAAGCCTGCAGGCGCTCAACATCCGAGCCGCTGGGGCCCTGGGGCCGCCTACCCTTCTCTCTATCTCACTTGGCTCGCCTGGGCCCGCGGGCCTTCTAGTCCCAATTGGTTGCATGTCGGGGATATTGAGTTCAGAGTAACCATGGTAACTACCTCAAGGCAAGAACACTCAGTTTGTCCTAGCTACCTCCTCCTCCCCTTCCCAGGATATTCGATATTCAGTTCAGAGAAAAGAGCCTGTGTTTTTCTTGGTGTCTTTTGTTCCCCGTACGGGTTCTGGAGTTGATCCCGGCCAGGTGGAAGGGACTCCAGGCACCTCTCCCCACTACTGCAATGAATAATAACTACACGTACATGTGTGTGTGTGTGTGTGTGTGTGTGTGTGTGTGTGTGTGTGTGTGTGTGTGTGTGTGTGTGTGTGTGTGTGTGTGTGTGTATGCTCTTTCACGACATGGGCGCTCCTTGATCGCGTCTTCCTCACTGATTTGTGTCACTCCAAATGTGGAACTTGCTTCAGAAAATGAACAAAATACAAAGGAGACAAAAATCTTATGTGAATTTGAGTCAATTATAAAAATTAAAGTCATACCGCCACGTTCTCACGGTAGCTCAGATGTTTAGAGCAACGACACGTTAAGCCAAATATCGATGGTTCGTATCTTGACCCTCACAGTCTAATTATACCTGCGTACCACTTACATGAAACAACAATAAATAGCCTAACAGTTAAAGTACTTATGACAAAGAAGAAAATGTGAATCAGTTGGGGAATTTAATGTCGTATCGACTTGTTACCGCGGTATCTCATCTAGTTAGAGCGACGGCACGTAAGCTGTGGCTATGGCATTACATTTTTAATGTTATTTTACCTTCTTTAGTTTCGTGTGAAAAAAACAATTACTTACTACTTAAGGTTTCAAACTCTAGATGCACAAAGTAAGGCAAGCCTGCTTCTGTAGCGTGGTGGTAGCGTGTCTGACTCACGTTCAAGAGGTCCCCGGTTTGAATTTCGATCAAGATGATCTATCTGGATAAGGTTTTTCCGGGGTTTTCCCTTATCCTGAAATATGTCGGGTAAGTCTAAAGTTTATGAATCCTGAGCTCATTTGAGCATCATTTTATTCATCGTCCGATATGACTTAACGTCAGAGGACGTAAATTTAAAAAAGAAAAAGAAAAATCTCAGGCAACTGAAGAATACCAAGGTTTTCGAACATTTGACGTTCATGTCGCACTGCGATAAATAGCACAGTTTTGCATAGATTTCTATTTTCTTTTTATATGAATGAGAGTTTCTGAATCACATATTCACATTGATTACAAAATTTAAATCCGTTTTCAGGTACCACGTCAGATTTTTTTTTCAATTCCAAATTTTATATTTTGAAAATTTTTCGTAATTTACGAACTGTATTAATATAACCGTACGCCTATTGTTTATTACAAAAGCTCAGCAGCTTATAATTTCAACTTTATTGTTTAAAATGTGAAATAATATAAGTAATATTATGTTTGTATTGATATATTATAATATTGATTAAAGTCTGCTACATGTGCTCTAGGGGATGTACAAAAATATGTTTTCCCCTTAAAATTAATAATCCCGAAGACTGGAAGTTCCTCATAGATTCCTCTCAATAAGTCTAAAACGTGTTTTGCTTCATAAGGAAAACATTCAACCATCCATTCCTAAGGCCCAGTCTGTTGTTTTAAAGGAGATATATGAAAATGTTAAGTGTTTGTTACAAAAACTACAATATAAAAACCATCTATGGTTAGTGTGTGGAGATTTCGAGATAATTGGAGTATTATTTGGTCAGCA
Organism: Mantis religiosa; assembly: GCA_030765055.1. Lineage (NCBI taxonomy): Eukaryota > Metazoa > Arthropoda > Insecta > Mantodea > Mantidae > Mantis > Mantis religiosa. The sequence goes on from CM060952.1 coordinate 89,596,326, forward strand.
GGCTGGTACCACAAAAACTCCTTGTTTCTAATGCAAATGGGATAGCAGAGCTATGTCAGGACACTGGGAAGGTAAACAGTGACCACTTAGCAATTTAACACCGGGCGAGAAATTTACAATAAGTGAACCTCTTATTGATCCCTTAAAAGTAACACCTTTCTATGTAAAATTATATTCAACGAAGTAATTTGTGAAAACTTTTAATAAAGACAGTGAGTGCTTTAAATGCCTTTGTGCTACATTTCCTTCTTTATTCTATGAAAAAATTTAACGCTGGTGTATTCTTTGGCCCATAAATTCAATAACTAACGATAGACAGTCACTTCGAGAAGTGAAATATGCCTGAAATGTTTTCAGAAATATTTTTTTTAATTTCCTTGTAAATAAAAAAGACCCAAATTATGTTCAGATATTGAAAAGTGTGTTACAAAGCTTCAAACAAATTTATTGCAGCATAAGTGTCCAAGTACATTTTCTTCATTCCCATCTAAATTATTTCCCTGATAATTTAGGAGATTTTAGTAAGGAGAAGGGTGCAAGATATTACCAGGATATAAAAAAGATATGGATATGGGGTATCAAGTAATGGCGGACTGTTCTGAACATACGAGGTCAAAGATGAGAAAATTTGAAGTGAAATATCGAGATAAGATTATGTATGTGCTTGTAATTATTATTAATTAATGATTAATAAGTAGAAAATAACAAATTATAAAGGCTTAGTTTTTCATACAAAATTCTTGTTGAAGGCAACTTTTGTTATGTTTTACAGAGCCTTAATTTGATTTCTGTTATTTATGAATAGTTTAAAAGCCTGACGTTATGGGAGAACATGGATATTATTTTCGAACTGAGCACAAAAGATCCGTCTAGTATTACCTATCAAATTTAAAAAAAAAGAACAGAAATTTAGTTTTAAAGCGTAATGTTTACACCGTATACTGTACCGTTCTACAATGTTCACTGTATAAATGGGTATCCAGAAGGTAGTAATCTTTGGTTTTAAGTGTTGAACCGTTTTTAATTAAAAGGATAATGTTTCTATTAAAATTGAATCTTTCTCTCTCAACATAATCAACACAATCATCAACATAATTTAAGGATTTATGACAACTATCCTCAAGTATTAGAATTTTCATGATGGTTCCTTCTTTAAAATAATATTTTTGGACAGAATTTCACCAAGTAAAGGACAAGAAATATTTGGGAAGGAATGTGTAATAATTCATTTAAGATTACAGTCTGTCTTATATGATGTTTGATTCTTTAAACCTTCAGTGTCAACGTAAAGTTTCGTCACATCATATATGTCAGTACATTTCCTGACATGCAAAAGAACTGCGAGATAAACTTCCGGTATATCAGCGGTAATTGACAGCAGGGTTAACAAAGAGCATATTTATGTATTTTTGTTCCAACATTCAAAGAATGCATAATAGCAATTCATTTCGACAAGCACTGTCACTATACTGAGAAAATATGCCTAGTAATCTATTGAATCGATGTAAGCAGCGCAGCGATTTACGTAACGGAAATGTGCAAATGCTCGTTATGTCTTGTTACCCAGGTACATAGATAATCATCTCACTGACTTGACATCGTACTGATTTGTGTCGTTCCTCAGTATATAAGCACAAACATTTAACAAGAAATACTTCTAAAATGGTTAATTATAGAAAATATATACTTTACATAAAACTGTGTCTTTTAACAATGTTCTACAGGTTTTGTAAAGTAAGATTTTGTCTATTTTTGTTAAGTGCATTCAGAATAAAGAAAACCTCTCAGACCATTCCCAAAAATTCGAAAAATGTGTTTCCTTTGTTATAAAAATATATTAAATGTCTTAATTCTATATTTAAGATATTTATTTTCAAAACTGCTAATTGAGCCAATGAGTATCATAACCTCTGAGTAGAAAGGGAAGCATATGACAAGTTTAATTCTCTTATCATCCGTGCAAGAACGCCTGAGGATTATGGGACCCTTCGCGCACATCTCACAGAAACATAGATACTAAGGCCCGATTTCACCAACAGATGTTAAAATCGACGTTAACAAATGTAACGTAGCAATTGTTACAGCGTTAACAAAGGTGTTACAATGCTTGCTTTTCACCAACTTATTTTGTGAAAATGTTAACAAACATGCATTAACGCCGAGAGTCTTGTAAATATTATAGATACAGAAGGCCGTGGATGAATCTTATTATTTTCTGAACGTACTGCGATGCGCTTTTGTTTTTATTTTCGTTTACACACAGCTAGAAAAATGACAGGTGAACAAAATCAGAAGAGAAGTTGTGGGATAAATTTCTCATCAAACGAGAAAGAATTATTAGTTAAATTAGTAATTATATATATATATATATATATATATATATATATATATATATATAAGGATATTGTGATAAATAAGAGGACGGAGCGCTAAATGTGAAAGAGAAAGATGTGACGTGGGAAAAGATTGGAAATGAGTTTAATTCGAATGCAAATGCAAATTTCGAATGCAGCTTCGTCAATATTACGTAAATTCAAAATCAGATGAGAAGGCCAACTGACTTAAACGTTTCAAGATGGGAGGTGAACAGTGTATTATTCACAGTAATCGGTGAATTATAAAATCGCAAAGTTAGTAATACATGAAGCAAAGGCGAAATCCTCATATTCCTTTCAATGCTTGTTCTAACCTATCTTGTACTTCCGCAGTAACCTTCATACCAACTTGTTTCGACAGTATACGCCTCCGTAGAAAATGTTCTTCTGATAGATTCTGAAAATCATTTCTCCTCATACGTCGTTCTCTATTACAAATGACACTTAGGCGGTCTTAAATATAAAAGCTGTGTTCACGCCGGTCATCTTGACAACTCTACAGTTGTTAACGACTTAAGAACAGAAATATGGCTTGTTAGTTTAACAAGAGATTTAACACTAGTGTTAAGTTAGCACTGGTTGGTGAAATGCAATTGTTATAAATATTGCTAAATAGACTAACAGCCATGTTAAGTCTTGACATCTGTTGGTGGAATCGGGCATAAAGGTAATGTTTGTTAACCATGTTGTCAATCATTAGGGTCATATCAGTGCCGCCAGTGTGGCGAAATTTTGCCCCGCAGTTCTTTTAACGATATGGAGCTGTCGCTTTTAGGCAAATCATCAGTCTTGGCCGCATTCTAACCGGCCCAGGCCGACGGTCTTATTTAAGTTGACATTTATGATAAATAGCACAATCGCTATGCAATGTCAGGTGATAAATGATGATCATTTTGAGAGGCAGGTTTAAATTTATGGATCCTAAAAACCTGCTGGAAAGAATTTATACATATGCATTCTGAATTAAATAAAATATTTTATTCACAATATTTTACAAATGTAAATTTAACGATTTTCTTCTAATATATTTTTAAGTGAAATATCTTATGTTGCACTTACATAACTTCCTGTACTGTTGTACAAGCAAGTATTCCTCTATCTACCTCATGTTATTCAAGATAAGCATTATCTAATTGCTAGGTACAAGGGAATGTGAGAATATAGTACAATTAAAACGATAGTAACGTTTTAAAGCTAGTTGCTATGTAATGACTTTTAATTCCATTTTCTTTGCTGTCTCTTACTATTTACCAGTTATGCAAAAGTCATTCAAAATTAAGAGGACTTCAGAGTCTATTGTCAGAAACTTTAAAGCATACATTTCATCAACCGAGCGAGATGGCTCAGGCCGTTTCATCTGCGACCGTAATCGGGAGGGCCGGTTTCGTATCCGACCTACCTGACCCATGGGTACTTTCGGTGTTCCCCCGGGTCACCAGATGAATGCTAGGTAGGTTAATTACATCCCCCGAATTTCCTGGCTCCCCATTTCACCTCATCATTTCATATCATCTTTCATATGGTGCTCTTTTTCAGGGTAGAAGTGACGATGGAAGTCTCGGCGCTGCATGGCAGGATGATATGCTCCTAGTAAACACTTCCTCCTCTGGTAGGATGGCTTCCGGTCTTCAAACGCCGTCTGGTGGGCCGTTTCTGCATCACGGTGGGTGGGATGCCGGTTGTGCTGCCTGCCGCAGGAGTTTCTATAAATGGTAAATAGAAGGGACTCTGCACTGGCGTGACTCCTTGGGTTCGGCCACCCTTTGTCTCCTCTCGCCTCATCCGTTCTCACCGGGGCTTACGTAAAATAAACCACAAGTTTCGGTGCCGAATCCCCTCCGTAGTAATCCTAATCCTAATATTATTTTTTTCATAAAATTATCTTAAATATGTCTTATTTTAATGAACATCGTTAGCAAACCTTTAGGAAGCCACAATATTTTCATATGGAAAAAATCATCCATATTAAGGGTAGTCAGAATTGGGAATTTGACTGACTTTTCATTTTTAAGTTATGTGTTCACACATGCACGCCTGTGTGAAGCATTTTATCTCAGACGTACTGGTAGAAGCCAAGTGAAAATAAACAAAATGAAACTACCAAATTGTACTTCTATATACTCGTTCGTTAGTCCGCAGGGGAGTGTTTGATTTTGTATCATATTGCCTAGTTCTTCATATTGCCTGTCTTTGATGTTCAATATTTAAGTATATGTGCTATTAAACTGTACACTTCATTGACATGCTCAATGTTCACAAATTTTTGTAACGACTAGTGAACTCCCTGAGCACAAAGCAATCTAATCTAAAATTGTTTTTTCTAGATTAGTCGGTGCCAAAATGTTTATAATGGGATAGGTTTTATTAACATGTTTAATTCTGATATTATTATACAATAATGTTAAATTGTGTAAATTTTAAGCAAAATTATTGAAGTATGGTCATATACAACAGTTATTTTCTCCCAAACTAATGCAGTAAAAGATGCATTGGTATGTATATGTTACTAAACAGTTTAAACATAACATGATGACTTTCTTAAAACTCCAATGATTAAAACGTGAGTTACTGTCTTAAAAACAGTAAAAAAATAAAAATATTTCTCTATAAATATCGGGAATTAATTTAGAATATGCATGGAATTTGGTCCACGTATATAGGTACTAAAATCTCAACAGCGCATTGAAATTTCAAATTGTACATGTTTTAAATTAAAAAGATGGATCGGATGCCACCTGAAAAGAAGGAGTACCTTCCGTGGACACTAGAGTACTGTTTAGTCGACGAGTCATTTACCAACAGTGGAACCTGGCAACGTTAGGGAAGCGCAATGTTTGTGACCAGTAGCCTCCTGTGTTTCCTTCACTTCATCAATCACTCATGGGAGACTGTGCCCGTCTCGGTAGCATGGTGGTAGCATGTCTGCCTCACGTTCAAGAGGTTCCGAGTTTGAATCTCGGTCAGGTGAGTTACCTGAATAAGGTTTTTCCAGGGTTTTTCCTTATCCTTCAAGACGAATGTCGGTAACTCTAAGCTCCGTGGACCCTGGACTCAATAGAGCATCATTTCACCCAATTCACTCACCGTGCGATATGACTTAACGTTGGAGGACGTAAATTACAAAAAAAAAAAAAAAAAAAAAAAATGGGAGACTGTTTTTCTTTAATTAGCGTCCTCCAACGTTGTCATATTGGATGATGAGTGAAATGATGCTCAAGTGAATCCAGGTTCCACAGAGCTTAAAGTTACCAGACATTCATGTTTCAAGAAAAGGTAAAACCCTAGAAAAGAAACTTCTCCAGGTAACGCGCACTGACCGAGATTCGACCTTAGACCTCTTGAAAGTGAGGCCGACACTTCTGCGAGTGATAGGTCATGCTGATGTTCTATTAGTAGTGCAATATCATCAGTAAATCTATCCCGCCTAGGTAGCATAGATGGTAGCGTGTCAGCCTCACGTTCAAGAGGTCCCGAGCTGGAATTTCGGTCAGGGTGAGTTACTTGGATAAGGTTTTTTCCGGGGTTTTCCCTAATCCTGAAAGACGAATGTCGGTAACTCTAAGCTCCATGGACACTGGGCCCATTTGAGCAACATTTCACCCATTCCATTCATCGTCCGGTATAACTTAAACAGTTAAAGGACGTAAATTACAAAAAAAAAAGTCAGTAAATTTAAGACACCTGATGCTTTTTCCTCGTCATTTGTTCTGAAAGCAGTAATGAAGTCACATTAAACAATGAGGTCATATTGTCTCCACTATACTTTTGTACGTAATTTACAATTTTGGAAGGTATAGCTGATGAAATATAATTCTGATAAGGATAATCTTACATCACGGTATAGAACCTTCCCTACACCCCCCAGCCCCGAATTCGCCCAGGAGTCAGTCAGTTTCTTTTCTTTATATAAACTTTTAATTATCTCTTGAAGGAGGAATATCAAGTTCCTGGCCCCAAGGCTCTGTATTGAATTTCATTAAGCTTTTTTTTTCCTTCAACCCCTTTGGTGTGTGTGTGTGTATGTGTGTGTTGTTTTGCTGAACAGAGATGGAGGGATGAAGCTTTACGTTTTATGAAAACTGTTTAGAGTTTCAGGAACGGAGATAAAAAGGGTAACAGGAAAGGAGGGGGGAGGGAGGTTTAAAGATTTTATTATTCGCGTGGTGTTGTCAATATTACGTGCAGACACCCTACGTCGGCCCAAAACTTGGACAGCAGCTATCCGATATTACCAAAGAAGACCGATCAGCTGTTCCGGATGTTTCTTAGTCCAACACAAAGCATACTCGAAAATGGAGATTTCGTTACCTTGGCGTCTTTGATAAAACATCATCATGGAAACATTTTTAAAACCTTATTAAGCATAGTGATAGAGACTGGTGTGTGTCTGTGAACGACATAAATAAAATTAGAAAAGCTCAATTAGGAATTTAAATGCAGCTTCTTCCAAGAATAGCACACGAAAATTTGAAAAAATTCCCCCATCCCAACATTTTATTTTTAAAAATGTTATAAAGTTTGATTAATTAAGATATGTTTACTATATTTTATATCACATTAAATGCATATGTTTAATTTTCTTAGAAAAACATGTAAAGTCTCCATTCTAACGACTTTTACAAAACCGGACGTGTTAACAGTTAGCAAGAGATCAAATGCTACCACACAAAAATTTAATCTCGTTACATTTAAGTCACATACATTTTGTGAAGTTAACCATTTTTAGATACTTTTTTGTCTGCAATAAAATTAATTAAACTTTTCTCAAATAGAAATTCGCCATTCTCCCTTTTCCTCCAGGCTATGCAAATACAATGATATTTCAAACCCTTACACAGCGACATCTCGATATGATCCTCACTTCTGTTCTCTCGTATTCCAGTTATAAATATCTACAAACTCATTCTTAAAATAATATTTCTATAAATGTTTATCTGCATTAACAGATGAAGCAGGGACGTTTTAAAGAGACGTTTCTTGAAGAATGCGTAAATCATCACATGTTATAGATTTAACTGGTATACACACATTCATTCACACACTCAGGACTTGTAAGGCACAGTATTCTTTCCAAAACATAACGGACCTGCCACATACACCTGACCATAGACTTCCTCTTGCCACTGGAGAATACTGTTAGCAAACAAAAAGCCGACCTTATTAGGAATTTATGTATGTTTCCTGTATTTCCTTAACCTTCATAAACAATCAATTATAGCAACCTGAAGCTTTTAAAAAAAAAAAAAAAGCTCCCGTGAAAAATTGTTCCACCGTTGCTAGGTTACGTAAACAAGCTGTGTGATGCTGAGAAACACTTAAGTTCCATTTTGCGATGGTTATGTAATAAACTGATTACAATTAGCTAAATTAAATAGGGATCAGTTGACTAATATAACAATGACATATGTTTAAATTTCTTAAATTCAGTCCTCGTAACCTAACCTATCTGCGTGTTTTGTCTATTTTGTTGCTATATTCACAAGAACTATATTAAATTCTTAACTTTTTATTTTTATTGTCACAAACATTGAATATAATAGAAATTAATTGTCCTTTCACACTAGCCGTGTGTAGGACGAAGTATGCAAAGGTAGAGTGAGACTGAAAAATACAATGCTGCTCTTAACCATTGAAATTTCATGGCCAACATGTAAGCATGACATAAAATTCTCCAACTGACTCGTATTTTTCCCGGTGAACCACTAGAAGTTCTCATAAACACATGAGACAACTAGTTTAATGGCGACTTACTATGCTGTAAGTACTTTAATTCCTGAGGTTTATATTTCGGACCACTATTAGGTACAATTAATGGAAATTATTTGTTATTTCACACAGGATGAAGTATAGAAAGGTAGAATCCTGACTGGGGAGATGCGCCCAGTACCTCACGGTGTCAGTATCTCGTAGTTGCCGATAGTAGAACCTCATGGTGTGTATTTAGACAAAGAACTATCTTTGTTACCAACGAAAAGTTTTCTCTCCTCTTTGACCGTTGAATCAGAAGTTATTGTTCAGAGAAGTCGTATAGTGATCCGGAGCTGTGCTGTTAATAACTTGCTGACATTGCTGCTGCCTTGTCCGGTGAAGAATGAAGTAAGTATTTGTACTCATATTATTTGGTACTAAGTAGACTACACAAACACAAAATACAGTGTCGGTTTAAAAGAATCTGGCCGTGCTATGACGTTATATATAAGTACGTGTGAGTTGCTCAGTACCGTACGATGGCAATTTTCCCAGTACCGTACGCAAAGGTATATTTTTATCCCTTGAACTTGCACTGATATTAGATTAGTTTTTGTTTATAGGCAACCCTGTCAACATGAAGGCCAAAAATAAAGGGAAAACGGCTAGAAGAAAATATGAAACAAGCAATCAAGAATGAGATAGAAAGATCAATGAGCCTGGGAGTAGCAGTATATTTTGCTGAAATATTAACATAGACTATGTATAAGTTGAAGTGGCAGGAAAGGGCACAAAAACAGAAGAACAAAACAATAACAAAGGGACGCAACACAAGCATTAATAAAAGTATAAATAGAGAACCTAGCTCTAACTCTGTGCCAACAGGAACCGGAAATAGTGAAAAGCCTTAGAAGATTAAAAGAAAATTAAATTTTGGAACCAAAACCAGTGTCGATTGAAGTGTTCTAACAGAGTGTATCATTTGCTTAGAAATCACAGACGAGGCTTGGGTTCAGTGTAATTAGTGTATCGTGAAAGGGGTGGCCATATCTTGAATGTACAGGGCAAGAGAACATTGATTTTTATATATGTGGTCATTCCGAAAAAAATGTTTCATTAGTTCCAAGACATTTTTACTTGTAGTGATAATCTCTAGAGAATCTTTTGAAAAAATATATTATCATGTTACCGTGTTCTGCTATTATCTCAAAAATACAACAATGATAAGAATAATTATATTGTTATTTATTATGCACTTACTTTTCCTTTATTTATAAATATGTATTTATTTACATCTGTCCGGTACTGGGAAACACTTTTAGAGATACGAAGTTATCACTAATATTTACTTTAGTTTTTAACAGTCAACATGATTCGCGTTCATGAATGTTCATTTTTCATGCTGTTTTTGTATGTTATTAGCTTCATGATATTAGTAACACGCTACTTGTTCTAAATTGCAGTTTCTTTGAATTTTGAAAAAAGAAACCTTAGGTGTTTGGTACTGGGCGCATCTCCCCTAAATTTTTCAGTCCGCCTCTATCTTTAGAACCTCTAATAAACTTGGCAACTAAACAAAACGTTGTGAATGCAACCCTCTAAGCACTGCCGACTTCGATAAATGAGGGAAGCATTTTGCAAAATACTGCACAGAATAAACTTGACTACAAAATTCTCAGCCTATAACCAGGAATCGAACCTCAAAACCTAGATAATGCCGAAAACGAAATTATGATACATATAGGCAAAATAATTGAGAACCATTATTGCAAAATTTCCTATGTAACAATATGTTTGCACAAATATTTTTTCTTCAACAGTATATTTTCCCAAAACTTGCTATCTATAACTTATCATAAACCTTGATATAATACTAAAAGGCAGTAACGCCAAAGAAAAAATACAAGTCTATGCATTTATATTATGATATTGTTTTATATATTTTCAACGAAAAATAATTGTAAGTAAAATCTGAATTTATGATAAAAATGTTATTTAAAACTTCAAAAAAGATTTTAAATAGGATACTACAGTAAGGTCTATATTAGTGCACTAGATTATTCAGTTTTTCCAACATTTACGTCCGTAGTAATAAATGTCACATAGAATATTTGTTTTCTTGAAATATAGTTTACAGAATTTTTAGCACCTTTGTTTGTATCAAACCGTGGCTGAGAACCAGAGCTGCCACACTCTAACCCATTGGGCCACTGCCAGGACTCATTTTTGTTGATTTTATTTATTTTAACTTTCCAATTATTTAACTGTTTACTGGTTGATCTAATAATACACACAATTTGTGATGCTTTTCAGCTGCAAAAAGGAATGAAATAATTGACATTGAGTTCTAAGAAAAAAATTTGGGATAAAAATGATAGATTATTGGGGAAGTATGTGTGATAGATAGCCTTTGGGGGGATTGGATCACTATATAACAACCTGTGTGTGGTTAACAATAGAATAGAGCGAGCTGCTCTGATAAGATGAAGTTGAGCACACGTAGGTAAAGGTCGGATTTAACACAATGGTTTACTATTTGCTTTGTGTCTATTTTGCAAATAATGAGAGAGCAGTTTTTGTTCATGAGCCCTGCACACAAAGGTATCAATTCCTCCTACTACCTTACCTGGTGTAATGTTCAGCTTGCCCCTGGTAAGTTAGACTACCGCGCGCACAGCGTGCAGCTGAAGTCTTGAGCCCTGCAGCACGAGCTCACATCATCAGCAACAGTTCGCCGCCGCCACCGCCTCCACCGCCTCCAGCCACCTCCACGTTTCAATTTCTTTTCGCAAGGCGATGTTGCTATCATCCGGCACGGGAAAATTAATTTTCAAAAGTTGGAGTAATAACTAACTGATCCAGACATAAACTGCTGTTGCTGCAACTTCACAAAACTGAATTCCCTGCTTTATTTACACACAAGCATGGACATCACGAGTATCAAGTCAAATAGACATTTAGTATTTACTATCTCTTTGTAATCGACGGCTGGGAAATAGATCACTTATATAAATAACTCCAAAACACTATTGCGCCTCTTTAGCGTGGTGGTACCGTATCTGCCTCACGTTCAAGAGGAACCCGGTTTGAATCTCGGTCAGGGAGAGTTGTCTGGATAAGCTTTTTCGAGTGTTTCCCCTTATCTGAAAGATAAATGTCTGGTAAATTCAAGCTCTATGGACCCTGGACACATTTGAGTACCATTTCATTCATTGTCCGTTACAACTTAACGTTGGAGGACGTAAATTAAAATAAAGGCACCTTATGAAACATAAAAAATTATTGTGAAAAATTATTTAAAATATTATGAAAATTAAGCAATATGTTTACTCTGTCTATTACGCAAATCTTGCAACCTACCCAAAAATTCGGCCTGTGCCGTGGGGCTAGAGCTCTCCCCCCCCCCCCCCAATTTACGTCCTCCGACGTTAAGTCACATCGAACGATGAACGGAATGGGTAAAATGATGCTCAAATGAATCCGGGATCCATAGAGCTTACATTTACCCGACATTTGTCTTTTAGAATAAGGGAACACCCCGGAAAAACCTTATCCAGGTAACTCATCCTGACCGAGATTCAAACTCCCGACCTCTTAAACGTGAGGCAGACATGCTATCATCTACGCTACCGAGGCGGGCAGAGCTTAGTGGCTACGGTGTTGTGCTGCTTTGCTTCCCTGCTACGGAATTCGCCCGGGTTCGATCCCACGCCTGGATGTATGGATTTTAAGTCCCGGGTATAGGACCGGTGCCACCTCAGCATAATGAGGAAACTGAGGAGCTACGATAGGTAACGAACACTAGTCAAGAAAGCCAACTTCCGGCCTGCGGGTGCGTGATGCTTATCACAACCACACGCATCGATTGGATGATCGACCACCTCCGCCTTGCGTGTCCGGATTTGACGCCGGCAGTCGGGTTAGTCGGGTTGGCTGTCTCTAGCCCGCTCTTACGTAACAGAAAATTCCACATATATTTTGGAACTACCTGAATTTCTAAAATGCAATTTTGTGTATGTCCGCCTGTCTGTGAACAGCATAACTAAAGCAATAAACAGCAACTTTGATATGGTAATGAATGAAGGAATGTGTAGTGTTTAACGCCCGCGTTTACTACATGTGGCACCGCAGGCGGTGACACTGACGATACATGAAAATGAAGATGGAGAACCGGTGGAATGAGATGGCGGGGAAAACCGGAAGTCTCGGAGGAAACCCGCCCCACAAATCTCATTTTGTGGTTTCCAGGGATCGAAACCTGGCCACCTTGGTGAGAGTCGAGCGATCTAAACGTTCGGCCACGGCGCGACCTTGGTATGGTAGTGATTAGGTAGATGGAACGTATGCTATAAAAGGGCATGATCGTGTCTTTAGTGTCTTACAGTCGTACAGAAATTTGATCAATTACACTGGGCAACAACAAAAAATAATTTTTGAATGTTTGTAGCACTTCATGAGGCAATTCCTACTAATTTTGAGTTGAGAAAAACAAATATGACAGTGAAAAATTTTTATTAGCTCTAGTTTCTATGATATACACAAGGTGGAAGTATTACATATTAACGGATTGAAAGAAAAGTATACATTTTAATTACATACATACTAACAAAAATGAAAGTGCATTTGATTCTTTTAACTGGTATTTACATACTAAGAGTTCTAAATTGCTGGAAAAATACTTCGCAGATAGTCGTGTCTGAAGACAATCATGTGGTGGCCTACTGACTTCGTCGTCTTTTAGCTTGCCTGTTGTGACAGCGTTCCGCAGAATCCCTATACAAAGACCAACAGTAATCCGCAAGCATTACTTCATTACAACGGCCCTGATATCTTTGTTCCATAACAGAAATGTCCTGATGGAATCTCTCCCCATGTTCATCACTAACAGCTCCACAACTAGGAGGGAAAAAGTCTAGGTGGGAGTGGGGAAAATGGATCTTAAGGGACATGTTGCATCCAAGGTTACAGTATTTTTTTCAGGAGCACTGTCACCAAACGCTTGTAGTTGTTCTCTCTTTTGTTGCCTAAAAATCCATGAACAACACCCTTGAAGGCTTCCCAAGCTTCCCATTCTTTCCTCTCAAAACTTGGTCAAATGTAGGATCCTTTACAAGTTCTCTTATTTGTGGTCCGACAAAAATGCCTTCCTGAAGAGCATTTGTGTTTTGTTATTTGACAGGTTTGCCAACTCCGCAAAAACTTCTCCAAAACTTAAAATCTTCACTGTAAAAAATGAAATGTCACTTTTTCTTCAAAACATGAGCTAATCTATCATTTTTATGGTGATTTTTTAATTCAGCAGATGGAAATACATGCAAATTCCTATTTTTAAGCCCGAAACATTTTCATTGTTGCCCAGTGTTATTATCCGTAGCCCGTTGAGCCAAAATACCGCGCTCGGGTTATACAGCCGCCGGAACAACATTCGCTGATTAACATGCCGACTTACACATCTCATTTTTGTTACGGAAACAGCTATTTTGAACCATGAAGTATTGTTACCTAAGAATTTATATGATATAACGTTCAGTTTTATAGTACCTAAATCAGAGGCAGTTTGATTCTATATTCATAGATATTTAGCTCCAAAGAGCTCATTTACTATCTTCATTACAGTTGTCTAACTAACGTGATGAAGATCGCGGGTTCTAACTCGTTTCTCCTAGCCACAAGGCAATGCTAGGGCGTATTTTGCTAATTCACATAATCTTTTTCTTCACTTTTTCATGTCACTTTTTTCTTACCTTCCAGGTTTGCTAGTTTAGTAGGATGCAGGCAGATGGTACAGAATCCTGCGCTATGTAAAGTATCTGTTCTGACTGGTGGTCAAAAGCTTCGGTGTGCACCGAATGATAATGTACACAAGCTTTTACAGGTCTCTGCGGCTCCGCTGACTCTGCCCACTGCCAGCCTGAAGGGGTGGTACCCAGCAATAGATTTTTATTGGGTCGCTGTGATCCCCCGCGTGAAGTGGTTAATGTTCTCTGATATTGCTGACATCCGGTAGCAGCGTGAACTCCCTGTATAACGCCTCAAGGTGCTAGTACAGAGCTTTGCTTTACCGAACTGGGGTTGTCTGTTACCTCCAGCTGCCCATGTTTATTATTACGTTTTCTTTTATTTTTAGGCATTGTCCTATGACCTTCTTTGGTTACGCATTGCACTTCCCGTAATTAAACAGCAGCTAGGATACCTACAAAGCTACCCAAAAGGGTTACTTCTCGCGAGAGCATACATTTTTTATTGCTGATTAACGTTGCACTGCATAATGTCACCAGTTGCCTCTCAAAATGCATTCACTTTGTTCAAACTGATGCAATTTCTAACTCTAGGGGCTTAACAAAATTTTATATCCATATTTACTTGTGAATGCAGGTAGTAAGTAGTACCTGCAGGTTAGCTCGGCGCTGGTGTGTCACGTTCGAAGCCCGTTCATGTTATCTCTTCGGTTCGGATGCTGTCTCGGTAGATTCACGTGTTGTGTTTTGTTTTCAGCCTGGCTAGGATTATCTCGGTGGAGAGACGTTTAGACGTCAGATGGGTGAAAGACCAGCGAATGACGATTTCTCAAACCTTACTTGTACAGGATGTGTACTCCGAGTCCAAGTTCGATGCTATTTGTTCTCCATTTGCTATATTTTCCCGCTGTTGAAAGCGTCAGTCTGCTATGATGCCAATTTGATTTTTTTCTTATTGGCTTTACTGCTACTCAGTGACTCCCCTTATCACGTGATACGGGATCCTTCCTCGGTAAGCGAGATTTCTACTACGCCTTCTCCTGGTCAGTATTCTGAACATGTCCAATAGGACAGGGGAAGACAGGTGGTGGCGGTGTGACGTCACCTCCGTCAGCTCTAACCGCCAAATATGCCCCCGAACGAAAGGCAGGTTGGCGTGTGACGTCACCGTGCTGATTTCTGCTGCCCAAAAGGAATGAAATAGTTTGATGTTTTGGGGATCCGACAGTGTAGGAAAGACAGGAAACGTATCGGGTATTAATAACATGTATACCTTACGTCTTGGGTGTTGTAATGTTAATGCTGACTGCTTTAATTACACAATTGGTCACAGTTTATAAACAATTACATTTTGGATCTGTGCTATGAGAAAATATATAAAACCTCAACTCGTAGTTTATATGAAGTTCAGGCATTATAAAGTAAATAAAATAAAACATAAAGTAATTTTCTCTGCAAATTAGATGAGATCCATTCTGAAGAAAATTTTGTTGACAATTTTCTGACACTTTCTGTTTCGTTTTTATAATCGTTTTTTGTAGTCGAAGGCTATATTGTAATTCGAGAAGGTACTTCGGTGTTTTTTACGTCCTCCAACGTTAAGTCTTATCGGACAGTGAATGAAATTGGTGAAATTATGCTCAAATGAGTGCGGGGTCCATGGAGCTTAAAGTTCCCTGACATTTGTCATTCAGGATAATGGAAAACATCGGGAAAACCTTATCCAGGTAACTCACCCTGACCGAGATTCGAACTCGGGACCTCTTGAACGTGAGGCAGACATGCTACCATCTACGCTGCCGAGGCGGGCACTTCGGTGTTTGGACTTAGCTAATTTCATAATAGAATAAAATTTTGTTCGCACACATATGTCGAGCCAAACATACACACTGTCCGTGCGGCAAGTCAATACAACCTCGGAAATCTGGTTTGGGGGACATTCTTGTAAAAATCGGCAACTTTTTTTCTTGTATGTATATTTGTGCTTCAATAAATCGTTACATTGTAAATTTAACAGTTCCATTTGGTACATGTTATCGAGTGCGCTACACCTGACTGAGCCCTTAGATTTTGTAAGCACATTTATATAGCCAACTTGGTACGAGGGCTCTTCAATAAAGAATGATCATAATTTTTTTACGATCATAATTTTTCACACTAAAATTCAATGTTATTATATTCTGTTAGCCTAATGTGAAACAAACACGCCGTAGTAGTTTTATTGTTGGTACTCCTGGTTCCCGCCTGTGAGAACCAGGCAAATTCAGACATATTCAGTATCGCCTACCGCTGAAACGAAGGCAACACTTTGAAATTCTGCTTTCGTCTCAACAAATCTTCAGTTTTGGCCTATACAATGTTACAGGAGGCCTATGGAGAGTCTGTTCTTCCCTACAGCACAGCTCGAGCGTGGTTTAAAATGTTTAAAGAAGGGAGACAATTTCAAAGTAAGGTAGACCCGGTGCTCCAGTTACGGAAGAAAACATCAACACTGCTGCTGCCATTGTGAGAGAGGATCGACGAATTACCTTAACATCACTTCCTGAAATACTGAACATTTTATTGGGTGCCACCCACACATTGGTGACAGAAACATTACACATGAGACGTGTTTGTGCGTGATGGGTTCCAAGATGGGTTGATTCCCGAACAAAAGGACATTCGCATGCAGGTCTGCATGCAGTTAAAGTTGATGTTAGAGGAAGATCCGGAGTTTGTTTCAAACGTAATCACTGATGATGAAACTTGGCTACATCATTTTGATCCTGAGAGAAAACAGCAAAGCTCAGTGTGGAAATCTCCTTCATCACTAACCCCCAAAAAAGCAAAAGTGGTTGCTTCTACTAGGAAAGTTATGGTCACCTCATTCTTTGATATTCATGGAATGCTCCACCAGCATGTTGTACCTGCACACACATCAGTAACTGGACAATACTACAGGGATTCCTGAAAACATTGCAAATCCATATCACGCGCAAAAAAGCATTTCCTGTAGCAGGCTGGATGCTGCACCACGATAATGCGCGGATACATATTGCCAATGTTGTTGCTGAATATCTTGCAAAAATCAACGTGAAGTGCATCCCTCACCCTCCCTATAGTCCGGATTTAGCCCCATGTGACTTTTCTCTTGGAGAAACGCCTTCGTGGGAGGCATTATCCATCATCAGAAGCAGTGGTGAAGGCTGCGGAGGCGATTATGAAGAATCTCTCAAAAATGCTTACCAACATGTCTTTGAAGACTGGCAGAAACGCTGTGGACAATTCATCGCATTCAGGGGAGACTATTTTGAGAAGGACCATCAAAATTATAAGGATGTGTAAAGGTACGTTGTCAAAAACAAATTGTGATCTTTCTTTATTGAACAGCCCTCGTACTACACGGCTCTTGCCTGACGTCACAAGCACTGCAGTCCCCGCTCCCGGCAGAAATACGTCACAACTCTGGAAGCTGTCTTTCTCTGCAATAGGACAATAGAATTTTATCCCTCACTGAATTACACAGAGGTTTCTCGCCAAATGCGTTAAACATCTTGGCTTTTAGCTTCCAATGATAATTTTAAGCTTCCGTAAACCAGAAACCAGGAACGTTTTCACATAGCTCAAAATTTTCTACGATAAAATTCACAGTTGTGCGAGTTACAGTATTCCAATTTGACATAATTACACATGAATATGATCCCTGTATAAAATACAGCTTGCAAATTTATTATTCAAGATTAAATACAATCTCATACATCATAACACAAAAAGGAGAAATGCCTTAAAATACCAGAATACCCTATAAGTAGAACATTTTGAAAAAAATGCTTGTTTAAAAAGATAGCTCAGACAAGTTTGATTAAAATGTTTTTAAGTATATGTTTTTAAGTATTTTCATGACAAATAAATTATATATCTTAAACGTTTTAGAAATTAATTCATCTTTCACTGTGAATGAATTTGCTTAACTAGTAAATCTTAAGAGACAATCAAAATCTTACCACGTAAAACACAATATATTATTTTTGTGTATAATTAACAATTTCCAAGATATTTTTTTAAAAAAAATTGAATTTCCATATACCCATAACTTTCTTAATTAGAGAGTCGTGATTTTTAACTTGTGGCCAGTACAGGGAAAGGAATGAATGTCACAGCTATTACCCAGCTCTTAAATGATTACGGTATCCCTAAAAGCCTACTTTTCCTGTTGGTATTTCAACTATAAAGAAATATATAGTAAAATAATTTCTGCAAATCTTTATAACGATTAACATAAAATTGATATAATAAAGTAACGACATGTCTTTTGAGAGTTGGCAGAACAGTCACATTAATTATTTATTTCTTTTCTTCAAGGGATCGTGCAAACTTCTAATTACCTTTAAATAGGTTTACATAATTAATAATTAATACGCATTACACTTAGAAAAATTAAAGTAAACATAGTTACATTCCCTTAAATCCAATAAATAGAAGCTCTGTTTCACACCTAAGGCTACTCCTAAAACTTCAGTTATAACATTCTATATTTTTCAAATTATGATTGCGTTAATTAACCTTCGTTCACTTTCTTCTCGTGCAGCAAACCAGATGAAAAGACGATTAGATATCGACGTTTCGGGATTGTGCACCTCTCCCATCATCAGGATATTTATAAAATGTTATAACCACAAATGAAACACTGGATATAACACCAATATAAACAAAGACAAAACACTATCAAAATTCTCATTGCTGAACAAAAGACTGTTTTCAGTAAATTAAATGCCAGGTCAGGTAATGGCGTGAGTATAGAAAATTGTGTCAAAGAAAGTTAACTACTTAACTTGATTATCAAGCTGTATTGATCTTTGCTTCTTAAATCGACTTTTAAAGGCCGGTTTCCAAGAGAAGCTGAACTGAAATCCAGCATCACGATTAAGCGTGCTCCTTTCAGAGGAAATGGCCAAGGCCTCCTTAATTCTCCGCTCCCAGTAAATCTTCGGAGGTGGCTTGTGGATGGTCCTGATGTTGTATTTGGCGAGAATTCTGCCGATTCTGCCGTATAGATTGCCGGTAAACGGGATGCAGGCTGTAGCGGTAGGCTTATCTGACGCTTGCTGTATTATAGGTTTCCCTTTCTTAGCTTTGGTGATCGAGGCTTCAACGTCATATTCGGAGTAGCCGTTTTGACGGAAAGTGAGCCTCAGGTGCTGTAATTCTTGTTTTATATGACTGGGATCAGAGGTAGACAAAGCTCTGTGGGCTAGTGTATTGTTATACACAGTCTATTGTTATTTCGGGAGACGACCATCTTGGCAATATGCAACAGTTACTGGGAGCGGAGAATTAAGGAGGATTTGGGGATTTCCTCTGGAAGGAGCACGCTTAATCGTGATGTTGGATTTAAGTTCATCTCCTCTTGGAAACCGGCCTTAAAAATGGAAATCCGTCGATTTAAGGAGCAAAGACGAATACAGCTTGGTAATCAAGTTAAGTAGTTATGTTTCTTTGACACAATTTTCTATACTCACGCCATCTCCTGACCTGGCATTTAGTTTACTGAAAAGTCTTTTGTTCAGTAATGCAAAATTTTGATAGTGTTTTGTCTTTGTTTATATTTGTGTTATATCTAGTGTTTTATTTGTAGTTATAACATTTTATAAATATCCTGATGATGGGAGAGATGCACACTCCCGAAACGTTGATATTTAATCGTCTTTTCACCTGACTTGCTGCCCGAGAAGACAGTGAGCATATTCGTCGCCAGGAAAGCTTCAGGTCTTATTTTAATTAACCTTCGTATTTGTGTACTTATATAAAACAGAGTAATGTCCTCTGATTCATATATAAGTACCGTTAAACAAAATTAATTTTAATTTGTTGGATTTATAATGCCTAAAAGTAAAGAAGAAGTATGATAATTGATGAAACTTGGGTTAATAAGTCATCTAGAAAGCTAACATATTCCCCAAGTGAAAGTTTGCCATAACAAAAACACTTTCATTAGCCAGGAATGTTATGATAACTATTTTCTAGAAAGCACGCGAGCGACGCGAGGCAACACAGTTAATGCTAATTGGTCATTTGGAAAAATAAAAGTTGGTGTACATGGCATTAATAGAATGTGACCAATAAAACGAGTAAGAAACGTCATATTAATTGACTTTTAACGTTAAAATTTAGCGTCCCCTACATATGTATAGCAATTGCATGCTTCCTTGCTTGTATTTGCCTGATTACAGTTGGCGAAACCTGAAAACCAGCTTTGGAATTAAGATTTTCCTCCAATTTTACTGTTAACCGGTCAGTTTTGTCAGGGTTTCCTGAGTGGGTGCTATTATAAATTATAAAATTATTCGGCCTCTACAGCTAACATAGGTGAGATGCCCATAATCTTTTAAATGAGCTCTTTGTAAAGTTAATTTAAACACTGTTACATGTAAAGGATAGTTTGGAATGGAGGGATTTTCTTGGAAGTAAGTTAATATTGCATTTTTATCCAGTACTGAGTTATGTTTAAAGTTTCAAGTCTCTAGCTCATCGAGATGTTGATTTAAAAATGTTTCCATCTAAAGGGTAGATTGGTGAGGGGATTTTCACGAAAGTGAGTAATGCATGCCGAGAGGGATGGTTTAGGCTGTTTCGCATATGGGTGACCCGGGTTCGATTCTCGTGGCCAACCTACCTGATCCATAAGTTTTTTCATGGGTTTTCCCGGGTCGTCAGGCGAATGCTAGGTAGGTTAATTATATCCCCCGAATTTTCTGTCTCCCCACTTCATCTCCATTATCACTTCATATCATCTCTCATTTGATGGTCTCTTTCAGGGTATAAGAGTCCACAGGAGTCTCGGCGCGACATGGCACGATGACATGCTTCAGGTAGACACTTCCTCCTCCGGTAGAACGGTTTCCGCTATCTGGGCTGACCTGTTTTGCCCTTTCCGCACCACGGCGGGTGGGATGCCGATTGTTCTGGCCTGCCGGGGAATTTTCCAACTGGTAAAAGGAGGGGACCCACCCTCTGCACTGCCGTGACTCCTAGGGTTGGCCGCAATCTGTCACCTCTCACCTCATCCTGGGGGTGTCCCACTTGAGGCTTAGACACAAAAATCCACAGGTGAAGAATACCCTCCTAATTTTAATATTGCATTTTCATGCAGTTCTGAGATGCTTTTGAAGTTTTAAGTCGAGCTCATAGTAAAGTTAATTTAAACATTATCCCATATAAAGGTTAGTCTGGAGTGGAGATTTTCTTGAAAGTGAGTAAATTTGCACTGTCCATAGAGCTTAGAGTTACCCGACATTGTCTATCAGGACAAGGGAAAACGCCGGAAAAAACCTTATCCAGGCAACTAACCCTGACCGAGATTCGAACTCGGGACCTCTTGAACGTGAGGAGACACTCTAGCACCACGCTACCGAGGCGGGCTATCGGGAAGTCTAAAATCGAATGCAAAATGAACAAACAGAAGAAGGCGAGTTAAACCGTTTTCAAACGATTTCGTTTTTCATTATGAGCAACAATGTATATATTATTATTACTATTTATTATTATTATTATTATTATTATTATTATTATTATTATTATTATTATTATTATTATTATTATTATTATTATTATTATTATTATTATTATTATTATTATTATTATTATTATTATTATTATTATTATTATTATTATTATTATTATTATTATTATTATTATTATTATTATTATTATTATTATTATTATTATTATTATTATTATTATTATTATTATTATTATTATTATTATTATTATTATTATTATTATTATTATTATTATTATTATTATTATTATTATTATTATTATTATTATTATTATTATTATTATTATTATTATTATTATTATTATTATTATTATTATTATTATTATTATTATTATTATTATTATTATTATTATTATTATTATTATTATTATTATTATTATTATTATTATTATTATTATTATTATTATTATTATTATTATTATTATTATTATTATTATTATTATTATTATTATTATTATTATTATTATTATTATTATTATTATTATTATTATTTTATAATACTAACCAGTATTTCGTAATTACTGTATAATCAACCGACTATATACGAAATTGAATACAGTAGTTCTTTGATTATAAGGTTAAGCTTAACTTATATAATAATAAATAATAGTCATTAAAATAAAATTATGGTACACTAAGGAAGCGAGGATTTAATTTATGGAGCGGAGAAAACCTTATGAGCCAAGATTAGTTACTGTTTCTGCCTAAAGAGGACAGAGTGATAAGTTATAACAAACGACTCCCATCAACAAAGACAGCTAGATAATGGAGGTGTTGGGGTTAAAGGTTTTAAGGTTTTTGTCTCTATTTCATGATTGAGGTGACCTCTTTATATATCTCCTAGGTCACAGTGTCGTCTTCCCTTCTCTAGGGCTGCCATAATTGTTGAGCAGCTTTCGGGTTCGAACCTGGTAGAGCATAAGGCAGTTCGCTTCCCTCGGAAGGCAAACGACCTCCTTTCGTAATTTTACAGTACATAAAGGAACCTCAAGCTGATAAAGAAGCCTATCAGCAAATTGAAGCGCTTCTTCACGCTTAATATAGAACTGGACGCTAGTGGCAAGCGTGCAATGAAGCGCTGGGAGCGCCGTTTATCCAAGAATTTCAGGAGAAAAAGAAGAAAAACAAAAATATTCATGCCAGACAATACTTATTTTCTCTGGATAAATTTTCAAAATTTATTTTCAGACATCCGCGGTGTTGCAGACAATTTAACAGCTGCTTATGCTCCAGTGACCAGTTCCGTGAGCTTATTTATTACTAAATATTTCGTTATTTACGCTTCGTAAGCTTGAACCATACTTTGTAGGTTTCCGGAAATAATAGCGACTGCTCGATAGTTAGGAAGCACTGATCAATTTTGTCGCGTGAAGTCTCTGTAGTGTGTCAAGAAAAGTTGCTTTGTCCTTATTATATTTTATGTGCACAACTGTACGTATATTTCAATTTTATTACCAATAGTACTTTACGTATATTGGTATTTTGTGGTAACAAATAGGAAATTCTTGTGAAGTTCTAAGTTATTGGCCGAAGTATATGAATTGCATACTTTCTCCATTTTACGAGAATGGTCTGAAAAGCTTCCGACCTAATAAACATACAAGACAATTTTTCAGAATTTATTTTTTGATGTTTCAATATAGTCTCCTTGTAACTCTGCACACTTCTCCCAGCGATGCTCTCATCTCTGTAACCCGTCGAAATAGTACTCCACGTTTTTCTCTGCAAAATAATTGTTCACGTAGGTGATTCCTTCTCATTTGAGGAAAATCACTATCCTTCGAGCGCAATTTTCAGATGAGGGAACATAACGAATTCGCTTGGGGCTAGATCTGGTGAGTAAGGTGGATGGTCAAGCAGTTCAAACCGTAATTCGTGGATTTTTGCCATTACAACCGCTGAGGTGTGAGACTTGCTGAAATATGATTTTCTTTTTCTGTAAATGTGGCCGTTTTTGCACAAGTTCTGCTTTCAGCTTGTCAAGTAATGACGCGTCATATGATACTGTAATGTTCTTGTTTCCCCCCTTTTTAAAGATAGTCGATTAATATAACTTCATGACTATCCCAAAAAAACAGTCACCATCAATTTACCAGCCGAAAAAAAAACAGTTTTTGCCTTTTTTGGAGCCGATTTCCCCTTTGCAGTCCACTGTTTCGTCTGCGTTTTTGTTTTGGGCGTATAATAGTGTATCCAAATTTCATCTACAATAATTAATCGGCGCCAAAACTCGGATTTATTGCGCCCAAACTGCGCCAACAGAGCGTTGGAAATGTTTATTCGAACACGTTTTTGGTCTCACGTGAACAAACGCGGCACCCAACGCGCGGACAGCTTTCTCATGTCTAAATGTTGATTTAATATGTGACAAACACGTTCTTTTGACATATGCATAGCCTCTGCTATCTCTCTCATAGCCCGCCTCGGTAGCGTAGATGGTAGCATGTCTGCCTCACGTTCAAGAGGTCCCGAGTTCGAATCTCGGTTAGGAGGAGTTACCTGGAAAATGGTTTTTTCCTTATCCTGAAATACGACTGTCGGGTAATTCTAAGCTCCGTAGACCCCGGACTCATTTGAGCATCATTTCACCCATTTCATTCACCGTCCGATATGACTTAACGTTGGAGGACGTAAATTACAAATATATATATATTATATATATAATATATATATTATATATAATTAACTCTCACTTTAATTCGGCGGTCGTCTAGCACTATTTGGTGAACTTTGGCGATTCGTCTGTAGTTGCAGTTCCGAACGTTCAGCGTCTCCCAAGCTCTTACGGCCACGTTTAAATTCAGCTGCCCAAAATTTCACTGTGGTAAATGATGGGGCAGAGTCCCCATACACAGAATCCAACTCATATTTGATTTGCGTAGACGTATTGCCTTTCAAAAACAAATATTTAATAACAGCTCGATACTCGATTTTGTCTATTTTCATAAAAAAAAAACACTCACGTCAACTCACTCAAACGTCAAAAATGACTGAAACTTTGGGGAGTAACTGTGAACATATGGACAGCGAAATGCAATAGCTTTTATTTATGAGTGCTGCCACCTTCATGTTGAGATCGGAAACTTTTCAGACCACCCTCGTAGGCTAACAGTTCACGCAGTGTGGGTCAGCTCTAAGAAAAATTGGAGCGTCTGTGTAGAGAGGGGAAGCAGGAATATACTTGTAGTGTGACCAGTCTTGCAAAGCAAGAAGTACCTACATATGGCTTTACAATAGGAAGAGTACTGAAGAGAAGTCTTAGTTCTTTGAGTCATTATTCTCTCTTATTTTAATGAAAATTATTATTTGAAGCTTCCTCGCTTTTGCTGGACGCCAAGAATTATAATGGTTGAAAAGCATGCGTAAATGAAAACTCATTTCAATTTCCGGTCGCAGTGCACCTATACCCTACATCCTAAAGGTGCAATTTCCTACTTATTTCTCTCCTATATGTTTCACTAGTAAACAAAAGTTAAAGTCCTATGCTAGGAGGGAACAATTGTATTGTGTTACGTGGAAATTGCATAGAAAAGTAACAAGAAATATGTCCCTAGGCTAGATATTTAATATACGCCATTGGTATAAGTTACCATGGTAACCAAATGTACGTGTTTATAACAAAAGTGAAACTATAATAGTGTGGGTAATAAGAAGGAGAAAGATTATATTCCACCCAACACATCCAATGTGGAGATTACACAGGAAATGTATGTTTTGGAACACTAATTACAAAAACAGGGTATTTTTAGGAAAGGTCTGTGTGCGTTTATGAACAACACAACTCATAAACTAAAACTCTTGGTATTTAACTCCAGCATATTCCAAGAACAGGAATTTTCAATAAAATCCACCACACCAGACTATTCTTTATATGGAACACTCTTCAATTTTTTTTTTTTCTCGTGAAAATGGCTGTAGCGATTACGATTTAAATTTCACATGTTTAAGGCTTTTCATGCCATGTGAAAAATATATCTTGAAGTTTCTGAAAATTTCCGCTGAGTGCTCTTCATTGTGAATGAATTTTGCATAACTCGTAACCGCAAGAGACGGACAAACTTTTATTGGACTAATAATGTAGATATTGTTGAAATATAGAACTTATATCAAATACGAGACATGAATAGGATTAGAATCACTACGGGATGGGGATTTGACACCGAAACCTGCGGTTTATTGTACCTATACTGGAGCCGTCCTAAGTTTATATGGTGATGTAAACAAAAGCAAGTGTACGTGTGCAACATCATTGACTGTTTAGCCTTGTAACCCACTGCAGATGAAAAATATAGTTCGCATATCAATTTTAAGAACTTTAAATTAATTAATTTGTTTTTTATTTGGTAAATGTAAGCGTAATTTGTACATATTAATCAGGTCACGCTGCGCTTGCGCAGTTTAAAAGGAAGTGGCAAGACAGTCAGTTTAAACATGACAGCTTCCGTGCAATATGTAAAACATCACAAAGGAAAACCTTTAAAAAATGGCAAAAAGCAAATTTCGAGGGGGTGTAGTAAAGTTTTAATGATCACCCGGTAGTTTTTATACTAGAGTGATGAACATTATTCAGTGTCATCATTGATCTCTCCGGACATAATGTTGGTAGTTTCAGTGATTTGAGTCCTCTTGTTCCTTTTACAGTGAGTGCCAGAAGTGACTGAGATGTAAGATGGAGAAAATTGAGGCCCGTAGTGTGACCAAGTTCCTGCATTTGAAGGCCAAATCTGCCCAGGAAATCCATGATGAGATGACAGCTGTTTATGGAAATGATTGCCCATCGTATGACACTATTGTGAGGTGAAAAAGGAATTTTCAAACTGGTCACATGTCCCTGACAGATGAGCCAAGAGCTGGTAGACCGTCAATGACAGACGTTGCTGTCACAGTGAAGAAAGTGGAGTGCTAAATACTGGAAGACAGACGAGCAAGCATCCAAATGATCATGAATGAGACACATCTTAGTTATGGTAGTGTGTGGAAAATTATTCATGAGGAACTGCACATGTCTAAGGTGTCTGCGCGGTGAGTTCCACGTTTGCTAACCTCTTTCCAAAAGCAAACACGGCATGATCTTTCAAGACAGATGTTGATGCTGTTGGAACAGGATGAAGATGATTTGTTTGATCGTCTGGTAACCATGGATGAATCCTGGATCTGTCAGTATGATCCAGGGACAAAAACCATGAGCATGGAATGGAAACATGCCGATTGCCCCCTCCCAAAATGGTAAAGGTGCCAAAGTCAGCTGGGGAGGTTATGCTTTCAGTTTTCTGGGACTGTCATGGAATCATCCTTACAGATTATCTTTTCAAGGGTCAAACCATCACTGGCAGATACTAATGCAATCTTCTGGACAAGTTACGAGCAGCTCTGGTTAAGAAACGACGCGGTATGTGTTCGTCTTCTGGATGAGAATGCACCAGCTCATTGATCTCAAGTTCTAGTTGACAAAACAAGGGAATGTGGCTTTGAGATCTTACAGCATCCGCCTTATTCGCCCGATCTCGTACCAAGTGAGTTTTTCTAGTTCCCGAAAATGAAGAATCCGTTGCGTGTTCACCGATTTGACAACACAAATTACGGCATTAATGAAGTGAAAGATTGGTTTAAAGCGAATTCTGCAGACTACTAAAATCAAGTTATTCGGAAGATCAAGAAACGCTGGGAAATTGTGTAAATCTTGATGGTGACTACGTAGAGAAGAACTAACAAGCAAATATCAACACAAACCCTCTATCACATTTTTAAAGGGTGATAATTAAAACTGTACGACACCCCCTCGTGTTTTGCAAGTTGGAAAAATACCCAACCTTATCAGTTGAGGACGTTGTTAATTTGTCAACAGAATTAACTGCTGTTTCAATGCCAAGTATCAATGCCGCTCGAAGTGAGCTTGTGAAAACAGACCGGCTTTCTACTCCAGGAAAACACCGAAAAGAATGAATCCAGTTGTGGAAAGTGAATATTATGAATATAACTGTTGAGCATGAAGATATTTTTTGTGACGGAGGAATTATCAAAGAAAAGTTCTGAAGTGGAAGTCGTTTAAGGAAATTGTCCGTTGTTAGATTCCAATTAGGTACGTAATTTGTATTTTTTTTTCAGTTGCATGCTAGTATAACGTTCAAGTCATTGCCAAAATGGCTACACGCAGGTAGTTAACACTGTTATTCCGCAGAAAGACCCGTGTCTTAACTTTTAATTTATAAATGAGGTGAGGTGATGTGATGAAATCAAATATCTGAGTAACTGTTGTAAGTATTCAGTCACGTTTTGGCGTACAAAAGGAAAAATATACGAGGGTGAGTCAAATGAAAACCTAAAATTAGTAATAACAAATCGAAATTTCGCGCCATTATCCTGTAAGTTGGTAAGCGTGCTACAAACAGCGTGCAGAATGACCTGTAGGTGGCAGCATAGTGCAGATGCACACATATCGTCGCATGGTGTGACTTCAGTGGAAGATGCTCCACGTCCAGGTCAGGCACAACGAGTTGTAACTCCACAGAACATTGCAGCAGTTGAAGCCATAGTGAAGGAAAACAGCCGAGTGACACTGAATGACATTGCAGCATGTCTACAGATTAGTCATGGATCAGTACACCACATTGTGTATGATGTGCCCCAGCTTCACAAAGTGTCTGCAAGTTGGATGCCACGGCAGCTGACTCCTGAAATGAGAGAACTACATGTTGATGCTTGTGAAAAACTTCCTTCGGCACTTTGAACGGGAAGATGATGGCTTGCTTGCAAGAATCGTTACTGGGGACGAAACCTGGATTCACTTCCACCAACCGGAAACGAAGAGAGCGAGCAGGGAATGGCGCCATCCCTCATCACCAAAGCCAAAGAATAACCATCAGCAGGGAAGGTTATGCTGACTCTCTCATTTTGAAGCATTACATGCCTATAGTGACCACTGTCACCAGTGCATCATACACAGATCTCCTAAAAGATCATATTCGGCTTGCAATCAAATCAAAGCGACGTGGATTGCTGTCGGCAGATGTTCTTTTGCAACATCACAATGTGAAGCCCCACACTGCTCGTACAACAGTTGCAACAATCACAGACCTGTATTTTGAGTGTCTTCCTCATCCACCATACCCACCAGACCCTACCCCAAGTGATTTCCATATGTTTGGACCACTCAAAGACGCAATGGGAGGAAAGAAGTTCCGTTCCGATGAAGAGGTACGCCACGTGGTGCATGAGTAGTTGCGCGCACTACCAAAATAATTTTTTTCTAAAGGCATTTATGCACCTTGTAAGCACTGTAGGACTTGCATTGAGCGTGGTTGAGATTATGTTGAAAAGTGATACAGCTTGATACCATTTCTGCACAATAAATAATATTTAAAAATATATATTTAAAGTTTTCATTTGACTCACCCTCGTATTACACATTAGATACATATTTGCATTTAATCTTAAGTAAACGTTCCACCACATAAGCTACTCAAACATGAAAAACGGTAAATCAAAACTTTTTAAATTCGTTGACAGTGCACATGCTTGACACGTGGTTGATAAAATGGCGCTACTATTCCCTCCAATTACAGTCACCTACGGAGTAATACATTTTCCCGCTTTGTTTATATCAACATATAAACTAAGGACAGCAAGTGGGGCATCTCCGGGAGGATGAGGCGAGAGGAGACAGAGAGCGGCCGATCCAAGGAGTTACAACAGTGCAGAAGGCAGTGTCCATACATTTTACCAGTTGGAAACTCCTCCGGCAGGCGTGCTGGACTGCTGGTTGGCATCCCACCCGACTTGGACCAGAAACGGATCATCAGATCGGCCCGGAGACCGTAAACCATCCTATTGAAGGAAGAAGTATTCGAAAGGAGCATATCATCCTGTCATGCAGCGCCGAGACACACTCCGATACTTCTACGCTTAAAGAGACCACCAGATGAGAGATGATGTGAAATAATGATGAAGATTTCTTTTTTTTAATTTACGTCCTCCAGCGTTAAGTCATATCGGACGATGAATGAAATTGGTGAAATGATGCTCAAATGAGTCCGAGGTCTATGGAGCTTAGAGCTATCCGACATTCGTCTTTCAGGATAACGGAAAACCCCGAAAAAACCTTGTCCAGATAACTCACCCTGACCGAGATTCGAATTCGGGACCTCTTGAACGTGAGGCTGACACGCTACCATCTACGCTACCGAGGTGGGCTAATGGAGATTAAATAGAGGGACAGGAAATTCGGGGGATGAAATTAATCTACCCAGAATTCGCCTGGAGACCCGGGATAACTCATGGATCAGGTAAGTCGGCCACGGGAGTCGAACCCGGGCCACAGACGAAATCGCCTGAGTCATCTAGTTCGCTATACATGAATAACTTCCAACATATCCTTGTTATTTGTTTGAATGTCCTAATACTTGAATTTTTCTTAAAAGGAACAAATATTACTCTTTATCTATTGGTAAAGGGAGAAAACATATCAAAGCCATATGATAGCAAACATTTGACTATCGCTTAAAGGCAACTATTGCCTTTGTTGCTGTTAGTTTATCTCGATTAACATGAAGTAGGCAGAGGAATATCTAAGCGTTGTAAGAATAGTTTGTACAAGAGTTGACACATAGTATTTTACGAATAAGATTATTGTTTTAAGCGCTAATATATAGTAGCGTTGTAGCGTAGTGAACATCGCAGTCTCCATTATCATTGTGAGATATGCCCCTAGCTGTGCATGGCAGAATGAATACTGTCCAGACGAAGGATAGGGGCGGGGGAGATTGCCTGAGGGGAGAATGAGTTTTCATTGGATAAGTGAAGATGTCCAATTTGAGCGGTTTGCTGGCTCGGGGCAGTTCATTGGTTGCGAGCAGGAAAATCATTACGTCACGTCTGACCATCTCCTAGTTGCAGTCGACTTGACTGGGAGGTTAAACACCCCAAACAAATAGCAACCTATAATACCTACTTTCACCTTAAATTTGTGTCTTAGCACTAACGAACAGCACATATACACAATGATTCACTAACATACATAACCTATTGCTTCTTTCCAATGTACATAAGTTATACATGCTTGCAAACTTATAGAAGATTAAAGCAATTCATCGGTAAAATTTGTTAAAAAGTCTTGAAACTTCAATATTTAGTTCTTCTCTATTTCTTCCACTAGCTGCATAATAAGCAAGAATGTTATTGCATAGCACCCAATAATTAACCCTGATTTCATTGGAAAAGTACTTTTTGGATTTTCTGAATACAAAAAAATTGGAAAACGCTCCTTATTTGTATGTATAACTACAGTTTACCACTTAGGTATACAAAGGTTATCGAGAATGAAGAGGACTTTTGATGACATTCCCAGAAAATACAAGTTATACATTTAATTTATCAGAGAACATCGTAAACATACACCCTTTGACAAAGGAAATGAGTAAAGTCTGGAAGCATATATTTCACAACGTTTCCACGGCCAGTTTACAATGGTGTCACGGAACGTGTCTCTTTAGCTTCGTCCTCATTCATAATAACAACAACAACAATAATAATAATAATAATAATAATAATAATAATAATAATAATAATAATAATAATAATAATAATAATAATAATAATAATAATAATAATAATAATAATAATAATAATAATAATAATAATAATAATAATAATAATAATAATAATAATAATAATAATAATAATAATAATAATAATAATAATAATAATAATAATAATAATAATAATAATAATAATAATAATAATAATAATAATAATAATAATAATAATAATAATAATAATAATAATAATAATAATAATAATAATAGTAATAATAATAATAATAATAATAATAATAATAATAATAATAATAATAATAATAATAATAATAATAATAATAATAATAATAATAATAATAATAATAATAATAATAATAATAATAATAATAATAATAATAATAATAATAATAATAATAATAATAATAATAATAATAATAATAATAATAATAATAATAATAATAATAATAATAATAATAATAATAATAATAATAATAATAATAATAATAATAATAATAATAATAATAATAATAATAATAATAATAATAATAATAATAATAATAATAATAATAATAACACTTTTTCTATTATTTCATACCTTTCGTGCATAAGGAACACTTTGTAATGTGTACAAAAAATTGAGACTTATAATTTACTAATAGTGTGAGTCCCAATTCCGTGCACTGATAGCCGAGCGGCTATACACTCTGATTTTTAAAAGAAGATACGTGAATTCATCTGTTTCTCCACGAGGTTGCTGCAACGTTGCCCAGCAGATCCCCTTTCTTTATCCTCTCAACACTGGAAACATAAACAAGGGTTCGAGTTATCTCACTTCAGCAAAAATATGCACAGTTAATCTGTATTAGCCTACTTTAAAACAGAAATAAGTTGTTCACACATTCACTGCGTTATAGAGTATTCACGTGTGAGATCTTTTAAATAATTTTTGCTCTATGTAAAAATATTCCATACTTACTGTTATTGTTGCTATGCATCGTAAGTTGACATTTCTGCACCAGTGCGGTAAGTATTTCTCCATAGCAACACATATATAGGCGATGCACGTTCTAAAATCTAACGTTTATCTTCAGTTATATTTATTAATATTTCGGCTAATTTCTTAATTATTAAAATTCAGATTGATATAAATACACATAAAGCAAAAAAATAATGTGCAATACATGTAGTAAGCACATAACGAAATCTCGAGAACTGAAAAAACTCGGTGCAAGCGGCTCCTTTTTCAAACTTTTCTTTGTTCGATATAAATTAGTATCGCAATATACTATTATTAACGACTTTGTTAATTCACATGTTCGTATCAACGCCGCCGATATGCCGGAATTTTGACCCACAGGAATTCTTTTATGTGCAAGCATATCTATACTCCTCTACAGGAGAGAAAGTCTCCGAGGGACGAGACGCAGGGGGGTGGCCGAAGGTTCCCACACCCTCCCTGGCCAGGTTTATGACAACCCATGTCAGTACAGTTACAGACCATTCAAAAACATTCTGACGGCTTCTACTTTTGTGAATGAATCTTCTCGGCTTTAATGCACAGTGATTAGGGTGCATGTTTTTTTAACGGTCTGCTCCTTGTATAGCAAGCGTTCTCTGCCACACACATTCGCTGTCCTTGTCCCACAGCACATTCCTTACAGGGATTTTCTTTGAGTTGCTATACTATACTGACATGGGGCTGTCGCTTTTGGATAAAATGAATAAGCTGTTCATTCATAAGGAGCAAACCCTCATATTCCTGCTGGAAGAATTTCCTAAGAGAACAGACAAATTCTCTAGCTTGCTGTGCAATTTAACAACCCAACCGTAAGCTGATCTTTGTCTTGGGCCATGAATCCTCGGTCCACCTTTAATCCCACCGCCACTACGTCTTGCTTCCATAAAAAGCGTATTTTAATTGTGTTTTAACAAAGTAGGCTAACAATACACAGCGCAACTGAATACTCAAGCAAACTCTGTTTCCCGCATACAACTAGCGATAACTGACCTGAGGAGTACGTGATTCACCAGTATAACAATCTGGCAACCTTTGTTTACATTTCGATAGCAACGACCTTCCTTTCTTATCCTTCGCGGCCCTTGTTTGATGACCTTTTAAAAATCAGACTGTAGACATGTATGTAGGAGCTTATCTACAAAGGTTCGAATTCCAGACATCAATTTGACTTTTTTTTTAATTGAAGAAACATGAAATGTGTATTACGAACATTGTAATATAACTTCCAATTGCTAAGGTTTACTTGCTTTTATGGCATTTATGCTCACACATAAAAGCTGAACCACTCTGCTCTGTTTTTAAACTAACTGAAATAAATGTTTTATTCCTATATGTAAAATCAAATAAAAATCGAAATTAACATAGTATCCGGTGTGTAAACCCTCTCTTCTATTACTGTCCTGATTCTACGGGCCATGGATAAAAATTATGAGGTTTACACGAGAGGATACTTTGCATTATATGCCAGCAACATTCACAACCAATAGCAAGGCAATTTTCTAATAACATTACATTTATTTCGAAAAGGACAAGAATATGTATTGGCGTTTTTATAAATGAATTTGTTTAAAATATTGTTATCTATCTTCTGCAAGAAAAATATAAGGAAGTAACAATAATATAAAGAAACGTGCACATCAGTGATTTGGGCTACATGCGTTTTACCACTCAGCTATCATGCATACGGCCAAGCCGCAAGGCAACTCCCTGTCTATCGATAAGTTTGAAATGAAGCCAGAGTGGTATCAAAGCGTCTATTGTGAACGCAGCGTCATCGAAATATTCCAATGTTTTCGGAATCGAACTTAGTTTCTGGTAGCTGC
Organism: Mantis religiosa; assembly: GCA_030765055.1. Classification (NCBI taxonomy): domain Eukaryota; kingdom Metazoa; phylum Arthropoda; class Insecta; order Mantodea; family Mantidae; genus Mantis; species Mantis religiosa. The sequence goes on from CM060952.1 coordinate 89,630,035, forward strand.
GCTTTTTTTTTTTCTCCTAAGGCTGTATAATATTTTAATCAAAATAATTAGATATATTTTTAAGAAAATAAAAGCTTTGAAAAATTGTCCGTGTAAAGAATATTTTAAGTTGGTGAATTTTTAAGATGTTTGTGTCGCATTCTTAGAAACCGCAGAGCTTAAGTACAAGTTTGGTATTTAATTGATTTTTATGGAATGGAATTCTACTTCTATCTACTAGTAGATAAAGTAAGAAATCCAATTGTTGGTTTTAACTATCCTTTCACAGTATGAACAAAGGTTGAGCCTCGTTGGATGAATGAACTTTCTCTGTAATAAAATGTGTTTACTTTGAGTTTGGTTATGGCAGGCGGTCAGAGATCGGGATTAGCTTCTCCTATGTATCCAAAGCGGTGTGTTCGAATATCAAACATACGTAGTATATTTTGTTAGGGCATAGCGCACTGGTCGTGTGGTATGCATTTAATTAGAAGCCTGGCATGGCAGAAAAAAAGGGCTCTGTGCGGACTTGGGGCCATTCAAAGCCTTTGAAAGGTTAATAGAACCTGGGGCAAATTCGCGCGCGCACCATCCTCAGGCTGGACGAACTGTCAGAACTTCACATGCCACTCGCTGCCTTCAACGCTTCTCTGTAATTGGCCGATTAAAACATCCGCAATTAACAGCTTGTGTTTATATAGACGTCTCAAAAGTTACCAATAGATGTCACTCTCACGTATCGCTTATAACACTTCGATATCTCCAATCGCTGCGAGAGAGCAGCGCGTTTTAATAGCCCGTTGTTGTCTGTGTCAGTGGCGGCCAGTGGTTAAACAGTTGTTACCCCGTTGCTTATGTCTATATTAACGAGGCTTTCAATCATCAGGTCGCCAGTGCACCGGAATTTAGTCCCAGGGGAGTTATTTTACAGTCAGTTACATTGGGCGGACCCTTCTTAGCAACTTAATGACAAAAAGTTTTGAATAAAATGCCATATATTTAACATACTTTCATGACAAATGAAACATATCTTGAATTTTCTGGAATAGCTTCTGAAGTTCTCTTCATTCTGAATGTATAATTAGTAAATATTAGAGATTGATAAAATATTACTATAGAAAAGTGTAGACACTGCTAAAGACATAAGTGAATGCAATTTATTATTATTTTTTGTAAAGTTAACTTTCCCAATCATTTCTAGTTTCTTGTTATTTTTTGCGTTATCAAATAGTTGTACTAATTTCAAATGGGAATTGATTATTTGCTTTAACTTTCTTAGTTTTTTCTTCCCTTTTAATCCCTTTCTTTCCTCCCCTTCTTGCCATGCAAAGATAATGGATGTCATCAAGTACAGACCAGCTCTCAAATATTTGGACTGCTACTTATGCCTTCTGTATTCTGTAATATTAATTTAGTGTGACATTTTGCGTATTGAAAGGTTTTTTTTTTTAATTTGAGTTTGTTGAATTTGGTTTTAAGTTAAATTAAAATATGAATTCCCAGCAGTAACATGATGACTCTCCTCCCAAGGCGTAGTCTCGTACAGTTGTCATTCTTCTTTCCGGATATCATTTAAAAAGTGAAATAAATGACTGAATTTCTTTCTAACATGCTGAATTTAATTCTTGTTTAAAATTGACAAAGTAAAGCTACAAATGAATTGATAATCTCTCAACTATAATCACTCTTAAAGCGCCCTTTTTAGCACTTTTTATACCTCTACACTTATAAAATCAAGCTTAAAATCCACGCGTATCTACACGAGTTTATTGACTTTTCTTCACTATAGTAACCATGCCTTTCTTTATAACCACATCATTCGTAGCAACCAATAACAAAAGTTATTTATTTCAACAATTTCACTTTTTAAACTTAATTAAACATTAATATACTTTCAAAACTCTTTAAATAGTTTTAAACTTTAAATGACATTTAAAACACATTAACAAAATTGATTCTTTCCTTTCAAGGCTGAATTAAAAATCACTGTTACAATTTTATATTCGTATTTGTATCTATAAGGAAAAAGTACAAAATGTCTATCTCAATTAACCTGATGTAGGTAGAAAAAATGGCCATTGCTAGGAATCATTTATACAGGAGAGAATAAAAAAGTCATGTGAGTACAATATCTCAGTATTTTATGTGGTATTTTAATCAAAATATTAGAACAATATTTAGAAAATCAAAATTTTCGAATGCACTATATAATGAGTAGTTACGAATGCAGTGATTTTCTTTGTGCCGCATCTTTGAAAAACGTTGAACTAAGTTTAACACTTATCGGAGATTTTGCTTCTGAGTTATACTATTCACAGACACACACATACACACACACTTACAATGCATGTGATAGAGAAAGAGAATACAAATATTATAAGTTCTGCAGTTGCGAGCGCTTCGGACCCTTAGCACTCGCGGTAGTACCTCTGACGTCACTAGAGGAACTTCGGGCCGAACAGCCGAGCCCCTCCCGTCGGGGAGTTGTTTGGATTGGGTTAGACTCGAGGGCACAGTGAGTTTCCGACACCCAAGGGAAATTGGGTATCTCCGGCCAGGCTACGGCCGCCCTGTGGGGGTGGAGGGTTGCCTCATAAGTCCCAGGTACTAGCCTGCAGAGCTAGTTGAAGGTGTGCTAGATCACCAGGCGGCCCCACCGAGGTTTTCGGTAGTCTTCCCTGCGGGTTGACGCGCCTAAGTATCATATCCACTTCCATCCCATCTTGACGTTGTTGTCAACGGGGGTGGGGCTTTCTAAGAAATCAGGTACTGTCCTATGGAAAGAGCACTGGAGTTATCCATCTCTTCGGGGTTGAAGGAGGCCAGGGTTCTTGGACTTTAGGGTCTTTTGACTTTTGGGTAGATCCTTTGCACATAATAAAGTTCTGCAGTGACGAGACGTGGCTTTCAAAGCGAGGGAGGCTCCAGATAATAATTTTCATTAAAGCAGGAGAGAATAATGAGTCAAAGAACTAAAGCTACTCTTCAGTACTCTTTCTATTGTACAGTCACACGTATACCCTTCTTGTATTGCAAGACTGGTCATAATACAAGCAGACATATTCCTTGCTTCCCCTCTCCACTTAAGACGTTTCAATTTCTCCTACAGCTGACCTACACCGCGTTAGCCTAAATTGGAGAAAGTGCCAATTCACAATTTTTTTTCTACTAACTTAAAACTTCACAAAAATTTCCTATTTGTCACACTAAATACCAATCTACGTAAAACACCATTGTTAATGCTATTGAAATATACTTACAGTTGCCTTTCAAAACGCCACATAAAACAAAACAAAAATAAACTCTTCTTCACACGCTACAGAGACTTCATTTGTCAAAATCTGTCAGTACTTCTAAACTATCGAAGTGTCGCGATTGCTTTCGGAAACCTACGAAGAATGGTATTCAAGATTACGAATGCATAAATATTCAGTATTGAATGAGCTCGCAGAACTAGTCAATCGAATCTAAGCAACTGTGAAATTGTTCACAGCACTGCGGAATTAGTGTATACATTTTGAAAATGTATCCAGAGCAAATAAAATATTGTTTAGCATGAGTATTTTCTCTCTCTCTCTCTCTCTCTCTCTCTCTCTCTCTCTCTCTCTCTCTCTCTCTCTCTCTCTCTCTCTCTCTCTCTTGAAATTCTTGGGGAAGCGCTTCGCCACTGCTATTCTGTGTAAATATCTAAGCAATAAAATATTTCAAAATCACGCCAACGGTTTACAATTGTATTGTGGCATTCTGCAAATATGAAGGAAACAGGACCAACTAGATGGCGTAGCAATGCGACTGGAACGCGACTGGAACGTTCCCTTCCTGTGTCGAAAGTAATTACGTGACTTACGAGAGCTCAAAAGTAGTTACAAAGGCTCGCCGAGGGCAAAAGCAAAACCATCTTGAGATTCACCTTGGCAACTTTAAGTAATTCATATTGTGTTAAACATACAGAGTTATTTCATGTCTTCAGCTTAGCTACCGTGGAAACGGTGCTTAATTTACTCCGTGTTGCTAGAATTGGATAAATAACATTCATTTATGTGCCAAAGAAATACTGTATATAGATACATCATAACATTATATAACATGGAATTCAAAGCAATGGTTGTGTGAAATTTAGTTCTTTCTTTCTTTCTTTCTTTCTTTCTTTCTTTCTTTCTTTCTTTCTTTATTTCTTTCTTTCTTTCTTTCTTTCTTTCTTTCTTTCTTTCTTTCTTTCTTTCTTTCTTTCTTTCTTTCTTTCTTTCTTTCTTTCTTTCTTTCTTTCTTTCTTTCTTTCTTTCTTTCTTTCTTTGTTTCTTTCTTTCTTTCTTTCTTTCTTTCTCTCTTTCTTTCTTACTTACTTTCTTTCTTTCTTTCTTTCTTTCTTTCTTTGTTTCTTTGTTTCTTTCTTTCTTTCTTTGTTTCTTTCTTTCTTTCTTTCTTATAATTTCTACGGTAATGCCATATTTTTTTCAATATTAATCATTTTAAAGCCACATATGGCTATTTAATTTGTCCTATATATTATTTAGAAAAGCATGCGTTGACGTTTAGGTAACACCTGCTTTTTTAATTTCCTTTTTCTTTTTCAGCATCTTTCTCTTCTCAAAATATTACAGATTACCTTGAAAATTTCACAAGAACTTCAGGAATTACGAATCCAAAATTATTCTATGCTCATTGAGAAAATACAAGGGGCGTGCAGAAAGAAAGTTCTGTTTAAATTTATTGCAGTTCCGCACATGCGCGGTAGACGCTCTGTATCAAGGAGAAGAAACGTGCGCCATTAAGAAATCGCTGTCAGCCACGTATGCTCTGTTGTGCTTGTTTACAATGTCGGTGTTGATTGAAAATCCCGCCGCTTGTGAAATCAGATCTGTGATTCGTTTCTGAATGCTAGGAAGGTGAAACCAATTGAAATTTATCGGCAAACTTGCGATGTCAAAAGGTTTTGTGTTTCTTCACGACAACGCACGACCACACACTGCAAATGCGACGAAAAACATCCTACAGGGATTTAGCTGGGACGTGTTTGACCACCACCCGTACAGCACTGACCTCACTCCTAGCGACCTTCATCTGTTTTTGCATCTCAAATCCTTCCTTGGCGGTCAACACTTCAACAATGACGAAGAGCTGAAAGAAAATGTTTCCAACTGGTTGAAGACACAGGTGGCAAACTTCTATGAAGAAGTTATACAAAAAATTGCCCCTCGCTATGACAAATGCCTGCAAAATTTCGGCAGTTATGTGGAAAAGTAGTCTAAGAGTTGTAGAATTTTGTGCAATCAGCATTTTTTCTGTATCTGTACACAATTTAATTTTATTACCAAACGAAACCTACTTTCTGGACATACCTCGTATATATCCTGTTATACTCGCATTTCTCTTCATTCAATCCTGTAAAATTAATCCTACGAACGTCTGCTGTTTCATCTAATCGAGATACACATGTTCCTTGTCAATTAGGATAGACAATAGTCAGAACTTTTAAGAGCTGGTTGCTAAATAATAGATTTGAAATTCCATTCTATTTGCAAGACCAGGAAAGATAAAAACGAATAGCGACTTCCCATTAGTATTGGAAAATTCAAACCGTATGCAGCAGCATTTTGGAAATCTCGTAAAGTTTACCAGTGACGCAAAAGTCATTCTGAATGAAGAGCGATTAGCAATAAGCTGACTACACATGTCCACTTTGTGTTGAACTTGATTTATAAATGTTACAAATTTACAACTTCTTGGCGATTTCTAAGTGTGTTAACACGACAATATGTGTTTTTGAATCTTCTTCCATAACTTGGGTTTTTCGAAACGTTAACAGTATTAATGTTCTCGACTGCATTACTGAAACGGTGGAACCATCCTTCTCTAATTGCATCTTCACTTTTGACTTCACATATTTTTTGGGCCATGAAGTTTTAATTCTCGTTTATAATTCTCGTTTCTAGTATAACTTTTAACCTCAATCTTTGTTGCCTCCATTTTAAAGTCTTACTCGTATATTACCAACAGCTGGATGTCAATAGGTTAACAATACGGAACAATAACCACAAATCCTATAAATAGTATTGTATAAGAACATCAATACGTACGATATATGACATTACTTTTGAGATAATCATATAATACAGGGAAGTCTTCAAAACATAGAGCTGATGCTGGTGAATACAGATTCCGCACACCTATGCCACCATTTTGTTTTTCGAGTGGAGGAAAAATCCCTTTACGGAGTCCCACTGTGTTGGAGGGCACAATGGGGACTTTGGGACTCACTGTCCTTGGCAATACCCAATAAAAACCTCCACTGGATAAAGGAAGGAAACTGAGAGTAGAAACGGCGTGGCTTCTTGCGGTCCCTCTAACACCCCCGTGTTGGTATTTGGCAGCTGCTAAGCTGGTACACATTGGTTACGAGCGCGTGAAAAGGTAATTCTAGGCTACAGCCATGAAACCTGACAGCAGCCTAGGGGATAGAGGTGGTATTAGGTAAGGACAGGTATGGGATAAATGCTGAGGATGTTGAGCCTACCGCACGCGGCGAGACTTGAGACTCCTCCAGGTACATGCGGCTGTAGATCTTCTGCTGCTGGTCAGTGGTGTGATGTTGCAGTTTCTCTGCTGATGGTGCAGGTGGTTGGTTTTCGGAGTTGGTGGAGTTCCTGAGGAGACCCCGAGGCTCTCAGCGAGTTCGTCCAGCTTCCGGTGAACGGTATGTTTTTCTGCGGTTTAGTGTGCTGCCTGAATTGATGATGCCTGGAATTCTCTTAGGAGGTCCTCCAGGGCGGTCAGCTTGGCCGCTATGACCAGGAACTCCGAATGGAGATCATGAGCGGCCTCCCCTAGGCTCCGGAATTCCACCCTGAGCTGCTCCTGGCTGCTGCTGAAGAGTTGACGGTGCTGGTGGTAGAGGCGATGCCTTCATGCAGGGATGCAGGGGGCAGAGCGCCTCCCCGGTGTAGTGGTTGTGCCCTCCACAGAAGGCACAGTAGTGGCGCCGGCAGCGGAGGTCGTGTTCTGTGCAGACTGACGTGAGGCTGGAGGCACCAAAATAATGGCACTTCGGCTCGGCTGCACAGGAACCTGCTACATGTCCGTAGGCGCAGCAGCGGTGGCATGGAGCTAGTCGACTCTGACGGCTAGCCTCGGTCCTCAGCACCCGTCCTGATAAGGGCAGGCCGGTAACCAAGACAGCTTCCAGGTCGGTGTTGCTGGCTAGCTCCACTCTGACCAGCGGTGTCGGGGCCCGGGCTGACATGATGCAGTTGACCCTCGATGCTGAGGGCCACTGTTTCTGCGCTGCAGCAAGCACGAAGTGTGCGCTTGCAGATCCTGGGGTACTCCCTTCACCACGATGCTGGGCTTGGGCGGCGGTGGCGTGGCGGCGGCTGGATGGCGGCCACTGGTGACTGGCCTCCTCCCGGCTGGGAGGCAGAGCCAGGTTCCGAGTAAAATAGTCTTCAGTTTCTTCTTCTTCAGCGGCTGGCGGACTGAGGAACAGCCCGAGGTGAGTCAAACGTGTACCTGTCCTGGACAGTGCGTAACCAAGGAGTGACGGGATGTGAATGTCACAAGGTGGCGGGGTCCACCTCAGTAGCGTAGATGGTTCAAGAGGTCCCAAGTTCGAATCTCGGTCAGGGTGAGTTACCTGGATAAAGTTTTTCCGGTGTTTTTCCTTATCCTGATAGACGAATGTCAAGTAACTCTAAGCTCCATGGACCCCGGACTCATTTGAGCTTCATTTCAACCATTTCATTCATCGTTCGATATGACTTAACGTTGGAGGACGTAAATTAAAAAAAAAAAGTGGCGGGTGAAAATTAGGTAGGGGGAGGGGGGGTAAAAGGGAAGTAGCATGCTGCTCCTCAAGGGCTGCGGATGCAAAAGCCCTTGTGTTTCGCTGGTGGAATTTTTAATAATAAGAAGAAAAAAGTTGTAATTTTGACAATCCAAGCAAAATCTTCGGTAGGTGTAATATAGTTAAGACTGGTGCATAAGCCTTATGGTTAAGATCTCTCTTCAGTTGTTAATTACAAATACCAATTTACTGACTTCTAGTGTTATCATAGGTAATGTCACGAGTGGTTTTGAAATTACCGATAATTTCACCAGCGATGAAGTTGCAAATTTATCTAGGGAAGTTCAAAACTAGGAATTACATTTCTTAAACGCAATAAAACAATTATTTGATTCCCTAAATTACATAGGCCTACATTAGCTCATGTTAAACTTAACCTCACAAGTAACGGCATACAAGTTCACAAATTAACACTGGTGAAAGCAACGTTGGTCTTAAGGCCGTCAGGTGGCGCTAATTGATTATACGAAAATAATAAAGTAACATAACCTCTATTTTCAAACAACAAACATCATTTATTTTAAACTACAATAAATTTGCAATTATTTAAGTTGAATATTCGTTTTTTAAGAGTATTTTCAGCCACCATGTTACTGTTTGAATCTCGCGCTTGTCTTCATTGCTCACGTGATCGATCGTTATACCCAACAGAAAAGGAACATGTGACAATTGCTGAGCGATGATTGTGTTTGCTGTACAATTATCAGTTTTGATCAGTGATTGGATGGTATTTGACCATTGATGGTGTGTTTTGAATGGGATGATGTTTGTCCTACAGCGCTACTAGGTGAGCAACCAATCGGAGTCCTGCGGTGTTGTCGTATTGCATTCCCTGTAATTGGTGTGTGACGAGCGCCAAACTAATCAATCTCAAATAAATACTATTCGCGCTAAGATAAAAATTATCGCTAGCAACCGCCCAAAGCGAGGTGGAACGGGCACTGCCCCCCTTCATCGGAGGGACATCCCGGCACCAGAAACATCAGTAGAGGCCAACTGCGCCGTCTTACGCAACGACACGCAAGCTCGCGCAAGTTACTGTTTATATATATATATATATATATATATATATATATATATATATATATATATATATATATATATACACCACACGGGTAAATCCGCACAGCGGATAGGTACCGTGGCGTGTAACCCTCCGTCCGGGAGAACCCGGGCGACCTGCACCTGCTCTTGGCTCTTGGCTCTATAAAAATTCAGATTTTGCAAAAACTGATCCATGAGGAAGGTAGAGTAATGTATTTAACATAAACGCAAAAACCCCATATTTTTAGCTCAAATAGGTTTCCTAATACAAGTAAATAAAGTAGATGCCATTATATTATAACAATGCATTGCAGCGTAAGCACTGTAATGAATATCATTATTGGTAGGCATGTATGCGTGAACGTATGTTTGAAATTACTCAGAACTTAAACGTAAACACTTGACATGACGTGATTTTTTTTTTTTTTTTTTTTTTAAATTTTCGTCATCCAACGTTAAGTCATATCGGAAGATGAGTGGAATGGGTGAAATGATGCTCAAATGAGCCCGGTCCATAGAGCTTAGAGTTACCCGACATTCGTCTTTCAGGATAAGGGAAAAGCGCGGAAAAAACCTTATCCAGGTAATTCGCCCTGACCGAGATTCGAACTCAGGACCTCTTATAATAATATATACTTCCAATAAGTCAAGGTGTTTGTTAAATTCGATGAGAGGAAACTATACACTTCTTGCTAGTCTGACAGAACGTGTCTGTCCACATATCTTTGTTTATGAATGGTTCGTAATCTCTATTTACTCTAGAGACTTCAAAGCAGTACTATTTAGTTACTCGTCCATGAAAAAGTGTATCAGCTGGATCAATGAGGCGCGATCTACTTTCCCCCTTACTACTGTCAGAACAATCCAATTGAGTTAAAGTGAGCTCAAATTATGTTGCGAACAGAAATAATATTTTAAACTGACTGACGTTGAACGACTTATTCACGAAGAAACTAACAAGGAACACAAGAAGACTGGGAAAACAGCGTGAGACATCAGATAAACTACAAGACGACTTTTGGAAAGATATAGCACGTAACGAGATTTTGGAATGTATCATCATAAATTTGCAGTACTCAGACGATGAAGACGATGACAATGACGAATTATCTCTTAACGTAAGTAACATTCACAGCTATGCCCGCCTCGGTAGCGTAGATGGTAGCATGTCTGCCTCACGTTCAAGAGGTCCCGAGTTCGAATCTCGGTCAGGGTGAGTTATCTGGATAAGGTATTTTTCCATGGTTTTCCCTTATCCTTCAAGACGAATGTCGGGTAACTCTAAGCTCCGTGGACCCTGGAATCATTTGAGCATCATTTCATCCAATTCATTCACCATCCGATATGGCTTAACGTTGGAGGACGTAAATTACAACAACAAAATCACAGCTATATGGATGCACCGTTGGTATTTTCGTTTGATTAGAAGAAAAATTAATTCATAAACTATAATTAATTTAAACTAAATATTTAAACAATTGTGACTTCAACAACTGCATTGTGATAAAACTTGAGAAAATTCAGTTTGCGTTAGCGCCAAGAACACTCGCGAATGTGCAAGAGAGAGGGAAATATTGAAAGAGTGGGGGTAACGAGGTGGCAACGCTGAAGGCTCTAACGCATCTGATTCGCTACAGGCGAGAACTCTTCTCATTTGAAACATGTAATAATTGGTCTATACGAGGATATGTATGTGTGAAAAAGTCAAATAAATTTTCTATCTTCATGCAGTCATTTAACATGCCCTTCAAACGTAGCTGATAACTTCCTAAGTACAGAATTGGATTCTGTTTTGTTTTCCAGTTTCTTGGAATTTGTCCTATTTTGCTGTAGACTAACAACTGGTTTGTACTCAATGCCATTTTAACTTAAAGTAAAGGAATTATTTTAAGGTATTCTTGCATAACTCTAACGTATTGTACTCAAGTCAACTTCGAAATCATTTTAATGTTTTAGTAATTTATGAAATGAAATTAGATGGTGTTTTATTGCCGGCAATCCATGAACTCCATTGGACTCTATTGGTTGAGAGGTTTTTGGATTATTTACATACACAATCAATTTTCTTCCTTTATACAAATATTACAGACAGATATATTTTTATTCGTGTTTTTCAACAAATTTTAACTTCGAAATGCTGTGGTTGATACCACATATAAACGTAAACTCAGATAAAATGAAAATTATTTAATATTGTAACCAATTTACCTACTTTGATTTATCTATTTTACTAACACTCTGAGCAAGATGCGATTTCATTTGTCTGTTCGTTCCCCGAGAAGATTAATTTATTTCAAGTTGTTTCGTTCTGAAATAATTATATCATTTCATGTTGATGTTTATGAAAAGAAGCTACAAGTTTGCCTCTTTCGTCATTAACACTGCCATTAGCGAAAATGTCGTAAATGGAGAGAATGACTTGCAACGTTTGTATTTGATGTACTTTTACACCTGTTTACTATTGTGGCTGTCACTGTAGGATAATAAAGCTTACTAACTTAATTCACTGTAGCTCTTAGACTAAATTTCTCCCATATTCGAATTTGAAAAATTATAATAATTAAACTTAAAGAAAACATATCACATTCATTGGAAAATGTCTTTAGAAATATGTTAAATTTACATTTATATCTCTATCCGATCTTCAACAAACATTTATTACAAAAGATTTATCTATTTTATGTTAACCAAGAACATATGGTTTTGTTGCCATTGGCTTTTAAATTTTGTGTCAATACGAGAAAAAAGCTTATGTGTGAAATCACATGACTTCGAGTACTCACTCTTCTATAATTTATTCTTAGAACGTTTATTGTCCTATATATTTAACGAACATTGAGATAAAGTTACTAGAACCATATTTTCTTACAGGTAAAATGGGAATAGGAGAACACAATCGACTTAAAGGAAAGTCAAATATTTTAAAAGATGTTGGCCATATTATGGCTTTGACATTCCATTTCTTTTGAATGGCCAAGACATTACAAAATAATGACTTACCATTTCATAAAAAAAGGATTTGTAAATTCAAATCTTAATAGAGAATGTATAGCACTATCAAAAAGTGTGACATAAAGTCACATATATACTTACATTTTTGTGTAGTAACAATTAGTCTGTCTCTTAGAATTTACTAGTAACGGAAACGTAATTGATAATAAAGATGACTTCAAGGGTACCCTAGAAAATATACATTTTATTTGCCATGAAAATATTGTGCATATATTGTTAAAAGTTAACCACTGGCGTGACAGCCCTTAGGAGGGCCAAGGCCTACCAACCCGACTGCCGGCCTCACGCACGGCAGAGGTGGGCTATCATCCAACCGATACGGGGAGGAGATGTGGTCAGCATCTCGGCAACCCCTAGCCTTAATGTTGGCTTACGTGACCAGGGCCGCTTACCTAACGTAAGCTCCTCACTTTCCTCACGAAACTTAATCGGCACCGGTCCTATACCCGGGATCTAAAACCCGCACCCCATGGGTGGGATTGAACCCGGGCCGCTTTTCGTGGCCAGGGAACAAGGCATGCTGCCTTAGCCCGCTACGCCACGGCACAGCACTTGCATATATTATACGTTAATCAAAATCCTTAGTTTTGAGAAAAACTAAATTTTCGAAAATTTAGCGTGTAAAGCCAGTTCAGGACGGGTAACTACATTGGAAATCTTTTATATAGAAAATGAGTAGTTGTCAAACATTTTTATGATTACTCACTCAGATGAGATGTTCTTCATATCCCCAAAAGCGCTTTTCGATCAGGTTTTGATCATCTTCAGTGTGTGTTGACCAGCTACTGAGGTGGAGACGAGCCGAACCTTCCAAGAAACTTCTGCTCCTGTGACAGTCATTTGGTTATCTCCTGATTTGTGCTGCCAACTTCTGGGACTGGAACACTGTGGCCGGACACAGGTGGCTGATGGTCATCTGTGGTGTTGACTGGTTGTAACTGTTTTACCTCTGGATGTGGGTTAATTGAACTGTCGACCTGTGGTGGCGGATGAAATTCCATTTTTTCTTTTTCCTCCTCGTTCTCTGGACCAATATTTAAGTTACTGGTTGTTTTTGAGAGATGTGCTTCCTCACTCATATGTTCCTGAAGTAAACTAGATTGGTTGACATATGGGTTAATTTAAACTGGGTCTAAGTTCTTTAAATTTGTTTCAACGACATCAATGTTGGATATTTTAACTTTTTTAATAAGTTGTAAAACACTGTTTAATGGTGGTATCTCAAAATTCAAAAGGTTTTTTGTTTCACTATTTAGGATATAAATTTTTTCCCAAATATCTAATTCATTAACTGTTTGTACATGTTTCAATAGTTGTATACTTTGGCCAATTTCATGGTTGTGTTTCCAGAAATGGTTGGCAACTGCAGACTTTTCTATTTGTTTAAGTTTTATATTCCTCAGGTGTTCCGTTTGACGGGTTTTTAAATTTCTCTTAGTTCTTCCAATATAATATGCTTCACAATTGTCACATGGTATTTTATATATTCCAGATAGTTTCAATTTATCAATAGTGTTGCTTAAAGGTTTTTTGAGCAGATTCTTAAGGTTGAAATTATTCTTTGGGGCTAATTTTATATTATAATTATGAAAAATTCTTTTAAATTTGTTGAATGCCCAAGGGTGATAAGTAAACTTCTTGTAGATAACAGTATTTTCTGGTTTCTTTAAAGTAGTAAATGAACTTATGTGGTTTTTGTATATATGTTCATTAATTATTTTAAATATAGTTGATTCTTTAAAGCCATTGATCTTTGCAACATGCAAGATGTGTTGGTATTCTAATTGATATTCCTGTTCAAGCATAGGTACATTTATAAGTCTGTGGATTAAACAATGGAATACTGCAAGTTGATGTGATGTTGGATTATAGTTATTAGCTTTGATGTAATTATCCACATGTGTATTTTTCCTATGAATACCAAAATTCAATTTATTATGGTACTTGGAAATTTTTAAATCCAAAAAAGGTAAGAGTCCTTGATCTTCTATTTCCATAGTAAATTTGATGGATTCATCTTGACTGTTGAGAATTTCTAAGGCTTCGTTAATTTTATCTTTGGGTATGATGGAGAAAATATCATCAACATACCTGTACCATACTTTAAATATATCTGAGTGAGTAGATGTTACTTGAATTTCTAGGTTGCTCATATATAAGTCAGCTAAGAATGGAGATAATGGATTACCCATAGCTAAACCATGTGTTTGAGTGTATAATCTTCCATTAAATGTGAAGGTATTCTGGTCAATACAACTGGTAGTACAAGTTAGTAGATCATGAATCTCAGCTTCATTAATATTAATTGAAGTAAGCCATTCTTGTAATAATGAAGAAATCTTCCCAGTTGGGACGTTTGTGAACAAAGAAGTGACATCAAAAGATACTAATAGGTCACTATCATTGATAGTAATGTTTTTAATATATTCAATAAGTTCAAGAGAATTCTTAATGCTTCTACTTTCAAATTTTTTCAAAGATGAAAACTTTTTTGAAACCCATTTTGCCAATAAGTAACAAGGCGAACCTATGTTGTTGATAATAGGTCGCATACTGTTATCTTTTTTGTGAGTTTTTGGAAGACAGTAAATCCGTGGTAGTGTTGGATTACTGACTTTTAATCTTTTTTTAAGAGCTAAATCAAAACAATTAGCTTCATTAATAACTTTGTTAATAATTCTTATGTTGGCTTGTAATGGGTTTTTTTGTGTTTCTGAGTAATCAGCCTTTTTAAGGAGTTGCATGACTCTATCTTCATAATCATTTTTGTTGAGTAAAACAATTTGATTTCCTTTGTCTGCTTTTACAAATATAATGGATTTATTATTTAAGTGTTTGATAATCTTCAATGCTGGAAAAGTGTATTTACCATGATTTAATTTTTGAAGAACTTTTGTACATTGAGATCTAACATTATCTCTTTCTTGCACAGGAACAGTTTTAATACTTAATTCAATATCTGCTACAAATTCTTTTATATCTTCAGAGAAGGCAACACAGGTTTTCAACCCTTTATTTAACAAATTTAATTCTTCATTGCTGAGAGGTTGATCAGATAAATTAATTACTGCTTTGTTGTTATTCTTGATTTTTGGAATATAAGATGGCTGACCTTTTAATATGAACAACTTATGTTTTAAACGTGTATGTTTAATTTTCATCATTTTATTTAAATGAGCATAGAGTAAATTCTCAAAATTATTCCAAAGTGCAGGCCCCAAAGTCTGAGTTAATTCCATGTGAAGTTGATAAAGTTGCAAGTTAATTTGATTAAGCTTTTTGTAATGTAGAAATTTTTCTGTTTTAATTACCATTTTTCCGCCATTTTTTGTTGGGTACAGCTCTTCCTGTTTTTTATATATTTTCTTACAAAAACTGGAGTGACGTTATTAATTAAACATAGGTTAAGAAAGTGAATATCTGCTAAAGTATATCTCTTCTTAATTTGTAAGGTTTCATAAAATTTCAACTTTCTTTTATAGAAATGATGTTGAGAGTTAAAATTTGTAGTCTCCATGTTCTAATAGTTGTAATAAGTATGGTAACAGAATTACTTGTAAGCCATCTAGCTTATATATTTTTTTTTTTTTTTTTTTTAAAGAAGACATAGTCAAGTTATTAAAAGTGAGATATTTCTTGTATAGAAAATGAGTAGTTGTCAAACATTTTTATGATTACTCACTCAGATGAGATGTTGATTACTCACTCAGATGAGATGTTCTTCATATCCCCAAAAGCGCTTTTCGATCAGGTTTTGATCATCTTCAGTGTGTGTTGACCAGCTACTGAGGTGGAGACGAGCCGAACCTTCCAAGAAACTTCTGCTCCTGTGACAGTCATTTGGTTATCTCCTGATTTGTGCTGCCAACTTCTGGGACTGGAACACTGTGGCCGGGCACAGGTGGCTGATGGTCATCTGTGGTGTTGACTGGTTGTAACTGTTTTACCTCTGGATGTGGGTTAATTGAACTGTCGACCTGTGGTGGCGGATGAAATTCCATTTTTTCTTTTTCCTCCTCGTTCTCTGGACCAATATTTAAGTTACTGGTTGTTTTTGAGAGATGTGCTTCCTCACTCATATGTTCCTGAAGTAAACTAGATTGGTTGACATATGGTAAATGTTTATAGATTTGGTAAAAGCTGTGCCAGCATCCGCGGTTATACAGCAAAATCAAATGAACATTATTGGTTTTTAAGTAATTAATATAGTTTTTTTAATAGGAATTAAAATATTATAAGGTGAAATATTTATAATATTTTGAGGTTTATTATTTTAGTATGATTGTTGTGAAAATAAAAATATAAACTAGGATTAGATACCCTATTATTTTTTGTTTCGCATTCTTGGAAGTTCCTGA